>JADWQK010000345.1:0-600000 GCA_017933935.1 Sesamia nonagrioides
GCACTCCGGCATCGCCATAGTGGCGGGGGAGTGGGAAACTAGCGCAGCCTCAGCTACCTCTCCCCCGCCGGCGAAACCCGCCTAGTAAGGCGGGCCCTCAATTGCCCCTCCTAGCGAGGGACCGTGGCTCCCGCATGGTGAGCGATGTAAGGCGGGCGTCGGCCTCACGCCCGCCGCTCACCTCAGGGGGGGGAGAAAGCGGGCGTAATCCCGCCGTCTCCTCCCCCTACGATGCCTGCGGAGCGCCGGAGCGAGGGGATCCTTCTCCCGCTCGCGCTCCGCTGCCTCCTTCTGCGACATCACGACCTCGCAGAAGGAGGCCATCGCCACCTAAGCCTCCTCGCTCCCCACCATCTCTCTGACGATGGCGGGCAGCGAGAGGTCCCCGCCAACCGCCGTGACAAGATCGCGGCGCGGCACGGCCCACGACGGGCACACCGCGAGGGTGTGGCTCTAGCCCGTGTGCACGAGTGGGGTGTCGTAAATAAGCTTCGCTTCTCCGCCGAAAAAACCCAGGCGATGGTTGTTACGCGTAAGCTTAGGTATGACACCCCGGTCGTGCAGATGGGTGGCGTTGACATCTCGATGGTGACCGAGCTCAAGATCCTCGGAGTCATCGTCGACAGTAAGTTGACCTTCAACAAGCATATCTCATATGCTTGTTGCAAGGCAACTAACCTGAATAGGAAACTGTCGGCGATTGCTCGGGTGGATTGGGGTTTGTGTCCGGAGATCATCAGGACGATATACACCGCGGTGGTCGAACCCACCATCCTGTACGACGCGAGCTCTTGGGCGAAGGCCGCCGAGAAGATCTCTGTGCAAAGAACCTTTGCTACCGTCCAGAGGGGCTTTGCACAGAAGATCGCCAAGTCACACCGTACGGTCTCGCTCAATGCAGCACTCACGCTGTCGGGTCTCCTCCCGCTCGATCTTCGAGTGTTGGAGGTCACCCGGCTGTATGAGTGCAAACGGGGACGTCCGATTGATGAGCTGGAATCCCGCGAACTGGAGGAGCGTAGGGCCTTTACGGAGGCCCCTCATCCCGCCAGTGAGCCAGATGTAGAATACCATTGTCTGGAGAATATGCTCCCCGAAACTGTGGCTCAGCTACAGTTGCCCGCTCATCTGATTTACACTGACGGTAGTAAATCGGATGAGGGGGTCGGGGCAGCATATTCATACTGGCGGGATGGGTCCGAAATTCGGACCAAGCGAATGAGGTTGGAGTCGATGTGCACCGTCTTTCAGGCGGAGCTGCTCGCGATAGCCAGGGCTACGGACCTGGTTGTCTCGAGAGGCTTCGACTGCGCGGCGGTGCTCAGCGACTCCCGGTCCTCGCTCGACTTGATCCGAAACCCGGAAACGCACCATCCCCTTGCTACCCATATTCGTGAGAATATAAGGGAGCAAGAGGGGAGCGGTAAAATCCTCCGGTTCTTTTGGGTGAAAGCTCATGTCGGGATCCCCGGCAATGAGCGCGCCGACGAGTTGGCAAGGCATGCGGCGGCTCAGTCCAGGGTCGCCCCAGCGTATGACAGGTGTCCAGTCTCATACGTCAAGCGACGTTTGAGAGAGGGCACAGTAGCTGTCTGGAATGGGAGGTACACCGGCGGGGCCACGGCTGGGGTCACGCGAATGTTCTTCCCCGACGTGGCGTGCGCGCGCAGGATCCTGAAGTGCCTCGACAGGACGTCTGTCTGGGCGCAGATTCTGACGGGTCACGGCGGCTTTGCCGCGTACCTGCACCGGTTCAAATTGAAAAACAGTCCAGCCTGCGTGTGTGACACGGAGGCCACGGAGAGTATACAGCACTTACTATTTGAATGCCCGAGGCACAACCGCGCCAGATACGACCTGGAAGTAAGTACTGGAAGGACATTGACGGAAACAACTATATCTGAAATCATGGCAGATAATCACTCCAGGCCGTATCTGGAGCGGTTCTGCCTCCAAGTCGCTAAGATGGCAATAAAAAGAAACAAAACGAAGTAGGCGGCACAGCCAGCGATGCTGGCAAGAAATGTATATAGTACATAAGCAGTTGATAGTAAATAAGTTAATAATAAGATAATATGACAATAAACATAAGATAATAAAACAAAACTATGTATAGATATAAGACGAAATGCAAATGAATAAAAGATGACAAGAACGGGAAAAGAGCAGCCCGTAAAAGATAGACAAACCGCAAAAAAGTGCAAGCGGAATAAAAATAAAAACTGCTGGAAAAAATATAAACAGGCAAAAAAGATTTCTTGCCATGCAAGAAGTGAGAGGGCGGAAAACCATAAAAAAAAAAAAACCTAACCTAACCTAACCTTTTTTTTTTTTTTTTTTGTTGACGCTGTGGGAATGCATTTACGCACCTTACCCCGAAGGGCGTGTGTGGGACTCGCCCAGCCGAAGTCGGGAATACCCACTAAACCCACAGCGGCACTCCGGCATCGCCAAAGTGGCGGGGAAGTGGGAAACTAGCGCAGCCTGAGCTACCTCTCCCCCGCCGGCGAAACCCGCCTGGTAAGGCGGGCCCTCAATTGCCCCTCCTAGGGAGGGGCCGTGGCTCCCGCATGGTGAGCGATGTAAGGCGGGCGTCGGCCTCACGCCCGCCGCTCACCTCAGGGAAACCTAACCTAACCTAACCTAACCTTTTTTTTTTTTTTTTTACGCTGTGGGAATGCATTTACGCACCTTACCCCGAAGGGCGTGTGTGGGACTCGCCCAGCCGTAGCTGGGAATACCCACTAAACCCACAGCGGCACTCCGGCATCGCCATAGTGGCGGGGGAGTGGGAAACTAGCGCAGCCAGAGCTACCTCTCCCCCGCCGGCGAAACCCGCTTAAGAAGGCGGGCCCTCAATTGCCCCGCCCGCCGCTCACCTCAGGGAGGTAGAAAGCGGGCGAAATCCCGCCTTCTCCTCCCCCCACGCCGCCTGCGGAGCGCCGGAGCGAGGGGATCCTCCTCCCGCTCGCGCTCCGCTGCCTCCTTCTGCGACATCACGACCTCGCAGAAGGAGGCCATCGCCACCCAAGCCTCCTCGCTCCCCACCATCGCTCTGACGATGGCGGGCAGCGAGAGGTCGCCACCAACCGCCGTGATAAGACCGCGGCGCGGCACGGCCCACGACGGGCACACCGCGAGGGTGTGTTCCGCCGTGTCCTCCGCCGCGCCACAACCGTGGCACGACGGTGTCTCCTCTCGTCCTATCCGGTGCAGGTACCTGCCGAAGCAGCCGTGACCGGAGAGTACCTGCACCAGACGGAAGGAGAGGAACCCGTGACGCCTGTCGAGCCATTCCTCCAGGACCGGCCCGATGGCGTCGAGGGTACGGCGGCCGAAGACGGCGGAGGCGAGGTCCCGCGTCCACTCCTGGACAAGAGCGACCCTCGCCTCCCGCCGGACGGCCTCCCTCAATGCGGGGGCCGGACGCTCGCCCAGCGCCCTGCGCCCCGCCGTCCACTCGTACACTCTGGCGAGCACCCACGCCTCGAGCTCCCAAGGCGGGGTGCCCGCCAGAGCGCATGCCGAAACGAAGCCTACCGTGCGGTAGGCCCGCGCTGCCCGCTGGGCGATGGCCCTTGGGGGCGCCCGAAGAGCGGTGGCATTCTCCCTCCTATGGAGGGAGTCCGCCCAAATGGGGGCCCCATAAAGGGCCATACTCCGAAGTATGCCGGCGTATAGACGCCGGCACCGCATGCTTGGCCCTCCCATGTTCGGCATGAGCCATGAGAGGGCGTCCGCAGCTTTCAGCAGGCGCGTCGACAGCCCGCTAAAGTGCGGGCCGAAACGCCACCTGCTGTCCAACGTGAGGCCCAGATACTTCATCTGGGCCTCGACCCCGACCCTGACGCCCTCCACAAAAATGTGGGCGTCATGTGGGGGGCGTTGCCGGGGGCCGTGGAAGAACACGGCCTCCGTTTTGTGCAGCGCCACCCTCAAGCCCAGGCGGCGGATCCTTCCGGCTACTAAGGATCCGCCCGCCGATGCCAAACTGGCTGCCTCCCGGAAGGTGCTCCCGCGGGAAGTGAGGAGAGTGTCATCCGCGTAGCAGATGACACTCGTACCTCGAAGGAGTGTTCCCCGCAGGAGCCAGTCGTAACCGACGTTCCACAGAAGAGGCCCTAGAACGGACCCCTGTGGAACGCCGGCTCCGACAGCGTATCGCCGGAGCTGGCCAGCCCCGTCTACGAGGAGGACAGCACGGTCCTCCAAGCAGCTGGCCAGGAGGCCCCGCAAGTACAGGGGCACTCCGTGGAACCGGAGCGCTTCCAGGATGGTGGAGTGGGGGATGGAATTGAAGGCGTTGGCAATGTCGAATGACACGGCCACCACTCCATCCCCCACTCCCACCGCCTCTGTCACCTGGCCCTTTAGACGGGCCAGGGCGTCCACTGTCGAACGACCAGCTCGAAATCCGAACTGGGCGTCCGACAGGTCCGGTCCCACGCTCCGCAGATGCCGCTTGAGACGGCCGGCGATAATCCCCTCGAACATCTTTCCGGCCTCGTCAAGCAAGACGATGGGCCGGTATGCCGAGGGGGAGTCCGCTGGCCGTCCCTCCTTCCGAAGGAGGCACAATTGGCCTTCCCGCCAAGGTTTCGGGAACCTCCCCGACGCGAAGCACGCGCTGAAGAGGTCCCGAAACCTTCCCTCCATTTCGGTGGCCGCGATGGCCACCACCCGCGCGGGAATGCCGTCCGGGCCGGGAGCCGTCTTTTTGGCGCGGAGACGAAGAGTCGCCGCGCCAAATTCCTCCTCTGAGACCGGAGGAGGAGGAGCTTCCTCCTCCGGTTGAGCCCTCCCTCGAAGGGGAGTCCATCACTGGTGGAGTGAAGTGCGGATCCCTGCGCGGAAACAGGGACCGCACCACCCCATCCAGGAGCGCTGGTTCGAGGGTCTCGGCAACCGGGGGACCAATGCGGCGCAGTTTGCTACGCGCCGCCTTATATGGCCTCCCGAATGGGTCGTTGTCGAGACCCTCCAACAGCTCGGCCCTCGCCGCGTCCTTAGCGGCGCCGATGGCCGATTTGAAGGCCGCCCTCGCCGCCACGTATTTGGCGTAGAGGCGGTCCTCGTCGGCCAGATCTCGTCGGCGCCGCCGACGCGATCGGGTGTAGGCCCGCCGTGCCGCCACGCAGGTGGCCCGCAGCTCCGCTAACTCCTCCGACCACCAATAAACGGCGCGTCGGGGAGGCGGACGTCTCGACCGAGGCATGCTGGCGTTGCATACCTCGGTCAATGACCCCCTCAATCGGGCCGCCGCCGCGTCCACGTCCAGGACGTCCACGCCGGGACCTGGCCAAAGCCAGTCCTGGACGAACGCGGCCTCCCTTGCTGCCTCCCGATCCAGGTGGGTCAGAGCCCACCTTGGAAACGGGGATCGGCCCGACGATGAGGGGGTGCTGCGGCGCCCCCGTGGATTCTGGGGGGAGATCTCGAATCGCACGTAGCGGTGATCCGAGATCGTCTCCCCCAGTTCCACCCTCCAGTTCTGAATGCGGGCGGCCAGTGCGGGCGTGGCGAAGGTGAGGTCCACTATGGACCCACCCTGCCGCCGCACGCACGTCCGGACGCTCCCCCTGTTCAAGAGAGAGAGGCCAGACGTGGCCGCCCACAACTCGACTGCCCGTCCGCGAGCATCAGTGGCCGGGTTTCCCCAGACCACCGATTTGGCATTCAGGTCTCCCAAGACGGAGACCTGACGCGGTGCCGCCCTGCCTATGACCGCCGTCAGGACCCCGAGGAAATCCTCGAAGTCCTGGAGAGGGCGGTTTGGGGAGAAATAGACCCCCACAAGGGCCAGCTCTCCCCACGCGGCGGCCATGTATCCCGGTCCCCTCTCTAAGAGCGAGAGGGGAGGGGAGTCTGTGGAAGACCGCACCGCGATTGCCACCGAGCCGTCACTGTCTCCCAGCCAATTGCTGGGAGTGAAGTACGGCTCGGCCACCACTGCCACATCCACCAACCACTCGGCCATTGACTGCACCAGTAAGTCCTGGGCAGCCCGGCAGTGGTTGGTGTTTGCCTGCAAGATGCGATGGTCGGTACCCATTACTCGACCATCGCATCACCCTCGGCCACCGCCGCTGATGGGATATCAGCGGGTGTGGCAGCAGCGGCAGGACGGCTTATAGCCGCCTGCGGCTTGCCCTTCTTGGACGGGGGTCGGCATGACGTCCCTCCCATAACGTGATCGGCGGGGCGACCACTGGAGGCGCACGCCGCGCAGTGCGGCTTGGCAGCCTCGCACGTGGCCGCCATATGCCCCTCCTTCCCGCAGCGGAAGCATGTGTCCGCCCTATCCACAGTGGACGGACACATTGCTCGGGTGTGGCCGATACCGAAGCACTTGAAGCAGCGCATTGGCGCTGCCTCAAGTACCCGGATCACGGCCCGGCTGAAGCCAACAAATAGCCGCCCCTGGCCTTTAGCCTGGGCGGCCAACGCTGCGGCGACTGGGCACACCAGCCGGATAGTGCCCAGTCCACCGCGGCCGGGCCTAATGTCCCGAGCCTGCACCGCTGCGGGTTCGCAGCCTCCGGCCACTGCGATCGCCGCGACCACCTCCTCCTTGGTGACCGAGTCGTCGAGACCGGTCACCTCCATAGCCGCCGTCTTGGTCGGCCTGGCCACCTTCGCCACATCGGCGAGGACCTCCCGCAGCTTGTTCGCGTAGTGGTCCGCGTTTTTGCCGCCGTCCTTCCCCGGAAACTCGAATAGTCGGGCTCCGGTTTGGGTCCGGCGGCAAGCGCCAATCCCCGATTCGGCGGGGTCCGCGATGCTACGAGCCTGTCTTAGGACGGACTCGTAGGTTACCCCTCTCTCCGCGGCCTCGGGCACAATGGTCACTGTGACCGCCGCGGTTTTAGGAGGCACCAGCTTCGGGGCCTTTTTGGCTGCCGGGGCAGCCGCCGGGGCACCTGCCGGGGCAGCCGCTGGGGCAGCCGGGGCCTGAACCGCCTTTTTGCCCTTTCCCTTTCTCTTCCTGACCACCTCTGACCAAGACTGATTGGCTGGGGTGGTGGAAGGGAGGAGGGCGTCTCTCTCCTGCACCTGGGAGGGTGCCGCACTGGCAACTGGCTCCAGCTGGGCGCCCGCAATCGTACCGGGGGGAGGCTGAGCCCCCGGGGATTTCTTTCCCTTGCCCTTGCCCTTTGAGGGCTTCGGGGCAACGGGAGCCACTGTCGGCGTCTTGTCCGCCGCTAGTGGCGGACGGAGACGCGGCTCGGGCAGGAGGCGGTCCTCTATGCCTGCGAAGCAGGCACGGGTGAACGCCCTCTCCTCCATGACAACCTTGCGGAACAATTCCTCAAGGTTGGAGGAGGAGGAGGAGGAGGGAACCGCTGCCGTCGGGGCCTTCGTTGGCGGGGCTGTAGCCTCAGCCAGCTTCTTGTGAAGCTGGCTGACCTCCGCTTGCAGGCGGTCCACCCTCGCCTGCAGCTGCCGCGTCTCCTCTGACGCAGTGCGCTGCGTCAGTTCCGCTACAATGCCGTGCAAGCTAGTTGCACGGCATTTGAGGGCCTTTTGAAAGGTCCCCTTTAGGTTGGAGGACCTGGAGGCGACCTCGACGATCTCCTCCATGTCCTCCTTCGCCAGTCGGGCCAGCTCCGTCGCAGAGACGCCGTCGAAAGTGACGAGGGCCGAACCATATCCGGCCCTCGCCTTGGCTGCGCGCGCCTGCCTCTCTTTCGCGGCAACCTTTTCTTCCAGCTCCAGCTCGAGCTCGGCCCGTTTGGCCAAGCCGAGCTGACGTTGGGCATCTGCCAGACCCACATCATGGGTGCCGGCCTGAGAAGGAGTTGAAGGCGAAGCAGTCTTCGCCTTCGACTTCTTCTGTTTGGGCTTACCCTTGGCCGAGTCCGACGATCCCTCGGACCCGAGCCTCAGGTAGGCCCTCTTCAGGCTGCGGTCTGCAGCCACGCCACTTACGGACGACGAGTCCCCGACTACGGACCCCATGTCCGAATCGGAGAACTCGTCCTCCCCACAGAAGCCTGCCGCGGATGGTGCGCGGCTGGCCTCTGACTCCGACAAGCCGCCGGGTTGGCCCTGAGAAGGGCCTTTTGGTTGGCCCTGAGAAGGGCCTTTTGGGGCAAAACGCCCGGAGGCATTTCGCAATGGTTTCGGCATTTCAGCGTCGACGTCAAGATAAAAACCACAATAATAAAATAGAATAAAAACCCACTAAGAAACAGAACCCACAATAAAATAAAACCCACAATAAAATACAGAATAAAAACCACAATGTACGCAATCGCCCTCAAAGTAAAATAAAATTTCGCAGATCGCGTAAGTCACAGCGCACGTTAGCCACCGGTCTGCCACTCCGTTACGGTGGTCAGACACGGCGTTGCCCGGGGAACACTACGAGGAAGTCAGCGCTGTGGGGTGTCCCCCCACACAACCTAACCTTTTTTTTTTTTTTTTTTTTTTTTTTTTTTTTTTTTTTTTTTTTTTTTTGACGCTGTGGTAATGCATTTACGCACCATACCCCGAAGGGCGTGTGTGGGACTCGCCCAGCCGAAGCCGGGAATACCCACTAAACCCACAGCGGCACAACGACATCGCCTGAGTGGCGGGGTCATGGGAAAATGGCACAGCCTAACTACCAATCCCCCGCCGGCGATTCCCGCCTAGGGCGGGCCCACAGTGGTCCCTCCACTCCACAGGGAGGGGCCGGGCTGGGTACGTCTTTTTGTGCGAGAAGACGCAGCAGCCAAGGGTTTTTTAGCGAGGTGTCCTTCCTCTTAGCCCCACTCGTTTGCCCGGAGGCAAACGGGGCCCCAGCTCCTCTCAATGAGGAGACCGGGTTGCCCGACGGTGACCCGGAGTTCGGGTCACGTCAGCCACCTCGAGTGGTGGCCGACCCGCCGCACGTGTGACCGCCGAAGCGGTCCCCGCATCTGGTTTTGGTCCGCGCCGGTAAACCGGTAACCCCCATATCTGGGGGCCGTTCCCCTATCCGCCACCTGGGGACGCGTCCGATGGCAGGCCAGAAACTGCAACCTAACCTAACCTAACCGGTCAAAAATACACAAAACACAATACGGGTTCATGCCGCAGCGCGGGACCGAGGACGCCCTCTATGACCTAATGCAGCACATACGTGCGGAAATCAGAGCCAAAAAGATCGTGCTTCTGGTATCATTGGACATAGAGGGGGCCTTCGACAACGCGTGGTGGCCGGCACTTAAAAACCAGATGGTGGCCAAAAACTGTCCGAGTAACCTGTACAAACTCGTCGCCTCTTACCTCGAAAACAGAAGCGTAAGGGTTAACTACGCCAGAGCGGTCAGGGAAAAGGCTACCAACAAAGGCTGCGTCCAGGGCTCAATAGCCGGTCCGACGTTTTGGAACCTGATTCTTGACTCGCTCCTACACGAAATGGCGAGTATGGGGGTATATTGCCAAGCATTCGCGGACGACGTCGTCCTGATATTCTCGGACCATACCACTGGTCCCCTGCAGCAGGCGGCCAACAACGCTCTCGACGTGGTGTCGACCTGGGGCGTCAAAAACAAGCTGCGTTTCGCCACGCATAAGACCAACGCGATGGTGATAACGAAAAAGCTGAAGTATGACGACCCGGTCCTGTACATGTCGGGAGTGAGGCTAGACCTAGTCCAACAGGTCAAGCTGCTGGGTCTCACCATTGACGCCAAACTCACTTTCAATGCGCACGTGTCTGCGACCTGTAGAAAGGCAGCAGACATTTACAAGCAGTTGGCATGCGCGGCGAAGGTGACGTGGGGCTTGAATGGTGAGATCATCAGGACGATATATGTGTCGGTGATAGAGCCCATCGTGTTGTATGCAGCGAGCGCATGGGCCCCGGCGGCAGAAAAGCTGATGACACGAAATCAGTTTGACTCGCTGCAGAGGGGGTTCGTGCAGAAGATCTGCAAGGCATACCGCACGGTGTCTCTGACATCGGCACTAGTGCTGTCGGGACAATTGCCCCTGGACCTGCGCGTCATGGAGGCGGCGGCCCTATTCAAAATCAAAAAGGGCCATTCCCGAGACCTCATCCCACCTGAATGCGAGCTGGAAAGGAATATAGACTTCCTGTCTCAACCCCACCCAGCGCGACTCATCGCAACTGAGTACGCACGCATCGAGGACTGGACCCCTGAAACCCTAGAAACCCACCGGATAGTCGGCCCCCAGATCTATACTGATGGTAGTAAGATCGAAGGGAAGGTCGGCGCGGCATTGACCTGGTGGGAAGGAGGTAAGGAGTCCATGTCGTGTGCCTTTGGCCTGGGGCCCCACAACTCTGTCTTCCAGTCTGAATTATACGCGCTGTTCAGAGCTGTCAGATTGGTGAGAGAATCTAAGGCGGTCAATGCAAGCATCCTGAGCGACTCACGGTCGTCACTGGATCTGCTGAGGAGGCCGTCTGTCACTCACCACCTGGCACTCCACATAAAGAATGATATGCGTGAAATCAGAGAGGAGGGCAGAGAGGTGAGACTCTTCTGGCTGAGGGCCCATGTGGGTACGGCTGGGAATGAGAGAGCAGACGAGCTGGCCAAGGAGGCGGCTCTTACAAAAGAGACAGTAGACTACGACAGAGTCCCCGTATCGTACGTTAAGCGGAAGATACGGGAGGGGACTGTGAAGAAGTGGCAGGAGCGATACCGGTCCTCGAGTACGGGTTCGGTTACGAAGGTGTTCTTTCCAGACGTCCTAGCGGCGAAAAGAGCCCTTCGTGGCATAGTTCTGGAGCCGACCCACACTCAGATATTTACAGGACACGGAGGCTTCGCAGCATACCTCCACCGATTCCACCTCAAGGACAGTCCCTCTTGCATCTGCGACCAGACGAGTGACGAAACCGTCTGGCACCTACTCCTCGAGTGTCCGAGGTTTTGCCTCGAAAGAATGGAGCTGGAGGAAAAAACAGGGCTCCAGTTGACCCAATCCTCACTCCACAAGTTCTTGGAGAAACCGGCTACGAGGACTCCATTCCTGGCATTCGCGAGTAGGGTCGCCAAAGTCGCAGCAGGGCCAAATAAATCAGAGGCCACAGCACGAAGTCGAGTCCGACCGCCACCATCTGCCCGTCACAACCAACACCAGAGAGGTACACAAAATCAAGCACCACAACACACACACGTAACGCAGACCACAAACACCACCACTACAACAACAACAACAGCAACACCTCAGGCGCCTACGTCGGTACACCATCAGCCCGCACAGGCGGCGGTGCCTTCGGCGGCTAATGCAGGAACTGGCCCACAGCCGCCCCCCCCTGCCATGTCAGTAGCACAACTGCTGGCATGCGCGGACAGCGGATCCCCAGGGATCAAGCTTCGTGGGGTGGCTTTGTTCATGAACAAAGAGTCAGAAAAACTGGGCATAAGTTTCTGCATCGTATCAAGCCGCGCTGCAGCCCGAATCCCTATCTCGCCTGGCTTGGCCGCCTTGATCAACGGGAGCACGACTAAAGCGAGCATAAAGCGCAGTAAGTACGTTGCGCTACAGCAAGTGGAGGTGGCCGCTCACCGGTGCCGTTTAGTGCGCTTCAAAGGAAAGACGATCGCACTACTCGAGTGGAGAGCGGAAACCCCATTTGCCCAGGCGAGCTCGCTGCTCCAGGAGAT
Source organism: Sesamia nonagrioides (assembly GCA_017933935.1). Lineage (NCBI taxonomy): Eukaryota > Metazoa > Arthropoda > Insecta > Lepidoptera > Noctuidae > Sesamia > Sesamia nonagrioides. Next base: position 11,610 of record JADWQK010000345.1, read on the forward strand.
CGGGCGGACAGGGGGAACAACATCGCCCCGGAAAATTAGCGTGGACGCTATGGCGATTGGCTCGGACAGGGGAGAAGTCGCAGACAGATTTGGCGGCCTTAAAGCCTCAGAACACCATGAGGTGGTGGTCTACGAGGACAGAGGGGAAACCTTGAGCTTCCTCAATGCACCCGTGGACCGCGCAGGCAGCGCGACTATCCCCACCACCACGACCGGAGCGGAAAGGGTGCAGCGCAAAGTCGCCGAGGAAAAAGAGAAGAAGGCAAAAGAGAACACCATTAGCCCGGAGGATCGAGCGCGGACCTCGAGCCGTATGAAAGCACTGGGCGCCTTCTTCAAAGCACTGCTGCCGGGAACCAGCTCCATAACAAAAACGGAGAGGCTGGAGCGGGCGGTGGAACAATTCACAAGGCCAAAAATCCCAGAAAGGCAACCTCCGCGACCCAAACCAACCAGGGCGGAGAGGGGGCAAGTCAGCCCGCCGACCCTGGCCGTCGCCTCAGGTGTCACGGACCACGTGAAGAGCGCGTTCCTCGAGTACCTTGCCGTCGTCAGGGCCACAAGAGAGGTAAACCTGGCAACATGCAAAAAGATCCTCCAGACCTACGAGCTTAAGAACGAGGGTCTGTTGAGGGTTCTGCTCGGGGAAGCGGAGGCTGCGGTGTACGACAACTCCAGCTCCCAGGTCATAGCAGGGGAAATGGAGGGGCCGTACATGGCCGCCTACTGCGCGTCGCGGGGCGTCGTGTCCCTGGATGAAGGGGTGACGGAGTGCTCGGGGAAAGTGACCTTCAAAACACCGAAGGACGACCCAGTGGTGGTTATCGCAAAGTGCACCAAAATCATGCTCGACGAAAGGATTCTCGAAACGGCGAAAGCTATTTCGGGAGACCTGGAATCGGGGGTGCACTGGGCGGTACCCAACATCAAGTGGGTAAACGGGGTGCCGGGCGGTGGGAAGACAACCTGGGTGGTGGGTCATTTCGACGAGGGGAGCGAGGTCGTGGCGACCACAACAACCGAAGCTGCCAAAGATCTCAAGGAACAGCTAGCGCGCCGCTATGGAGATCGAGCCAAGACAAGGGTGCGCACAATGGCCTCAATTTTGGTTAACGGTTTCAAAGATGAGGATAAATGCCGTCGCCTCACGGTCGACGAGGCCCTTATGAACCACTTTGGGGCCATAGTCATGGCAGTTAGGTTGTCTGGAGCGAGCGAGGTCGTTCTGATCGGCGACGTGAACCAGCTGCCATATTTGGACAGAGAGAACCTCTTCGAGTTGAGGTACACCCGTCCGAATCTGGTGGCTAGCATCTCCCGGGATCTTCTATGTACGCACCGGAACCCCATGGACGTATCACTTGCCCTGAGCGAGGTTTACCCGGGAATTTACTCCTCAGTGATGTCGCTGTCGCGGGTACACTCCCTGAGAGCCGCAGCGTTCACGGGTGCGCAAATACCGATAACAGCCAGCAACACCCTATTCCTGGTCCACACACAGGAGGAGAGATCTTCTCTTGCCAACCAGGGGTACGGGTCGGGCGACGGGTCGCGCATCCTGACCATACACGGGGCCCAGGGACTGACCTACGACAGCGTCATCATTGTAAACACCAAGAGCAGGAGACTACAGGTACACGACAGCGTTTCCCACGCGGTCGTCGCGGTGTCAAGACACAGGTCAAGCTGTGTCTACTACTCGGACGACGCCGGCGACGCCATAGGGCGATTCGTCCGTAAAGCGATGGATGCGCCCATCAAAATGGTCGTCGAATATAATCTCAAGACGGCCATACAGCATCGGGACGCGGCAGTCGTGGACCGCCTGATGGGGGTGGTGGAGGCCCTCAGCGGTGTTAACCTGGACGCGGAAAAGCACCCAAGCAAAACCTAAACCTATCCCAAATAATCCCACATAATAATAGCAACACAAAGTAAGATTTAATGTATAGACACTAAGTCAAGTTCTAGGCTTAAGTTTAGAAATTGTAAACAAATAGAAACATAAGTTGTAAATATATGGTTGATAAATAGAAACGTAAATTGTAAACATATGGTAAAAAAAAAAAAAAAATAAAATAAAAAAAAAAAAAATGTAAACAATAGTATTAATATTAATTAATAACCAACAAATGTAAATAATCGTAACTATACAACCAATAACAGGAAAAAAATGTAAACAATAGTATTAAGATTAATTAATAACCAACAAATGTGGCGGGTGTGCCCGTGGGGATCGGGACTTGACATACTCGCTCAAAGATCCTTCCTGGTGGCGGCTCGCGTGTCGGGTCATTCGGCTCCCTCTAAAATGGTTGAGCTGAGTGGGGCCGGGGCGCGAGTCCTGTCCGTGAGCGGGCGCCGCCGGCGGGGACTGGTCACCTCCCGATCGTCTGCGGGCATACCCGTAACTAAAACAATGTTAACTTTATATTCACTACCAAAAAAAAAAAAAAATATATATATCATATAGTCGCAGGTGGACTCATAGTTACGTAAGGTAGTGTAGTTTTTAGTAGTAGTTTCCTCGGCGGTCCCACTGCGATGGGGAGTCCCCGCCTGTGAATTTTAAATATAGGAATTTCAATAAATAAAACATACAATAAAAAAGAGTGCGGACGTCCATGTCTGCAGTAGAAATACTCATTTTCAAAAAAAAAAAAAAAACCTAACCTAACCTAACCTAACCTAACCTTTTTTTTTTTTTTTTTTTTTTTTTTTTTTTACGCTGTGGTAATGCATTTACGCACCTTACCGAAGGGCGTGTGTGGGACTCGCCCACCCGTAGCTGGGAATACCCACTAAACCCACAGCGGCACTCCGGCATCGCCATAGTGGCGGGGGAGTGGGAAACTAGCGCAGCCTGAGCTACCTCTCCCCCGCCGGCGAAACCCGCCTAAGAAGGCGGGCCCTCAATTGCCCCTCCCAGGGAGGGGCCGTGGCTCCCACGTGGTGAGCGATGTAAGGCGGGCGTCGGCCTCACGCCCGCCGCTCACCTCAGGGAGGGAGAAAGCGGGCGAAATCCCGCCTTCTCCTCTCCCTACGCCGCCTGCGGAGCGCCGGAGCGAGGGGATCCTCCTCCCGCTCGCGCTCCGCTGCCTCCTTCTGCGACATCACGACCTCGCAGAAGGAGGCCATAGCCACCCAAGCCTCCTCGCTCCCCACCATCGCTATGACGATGGCGGGCAGCGAGAGATCCCCGCCAACCGCCGTGACAAGACCGCGGCGCGGCACGGCCCACGACGGGCACACCGCGAGGGTGTGTTCCGCCGTGTCCTCTCGTCCTATCTGGTGCAGGTACCTGCCGAAGCAGCCGTGACCGGAGAGTACCTGCACCAGACGGAAGGAGAGGAACCCGTGACGCCTGTCGAGCCAGTCCTCCAGGACCGGCCCGATGGCGTCGAGGGTACGGCGGCCGAAGACGGCGGAGGCGAGGTCCCGCGTCCACTCCCGGACAAGAGCGACCCTCGCCTCCCGCCGAACGGCCTCCCTCAATTCGGGGGCCGGACGCTCGCCCAGCGCCCTGCGCCCCGCCGTCCACTCGTACACTCTGGCGAGCACCCACGCCTCGAGCTCCCACGGCGGGGTGCCCGCCAGAGCGCATGCCGAAGCGAAGCCTACCGTGCGGTAGGCCCGCGCTGCCCGCTGGGCGATGGCCCTTTGGGGCGCCCGAAGAGCGGTGGCATTCTCCCTCCTATGGAGGGAGTCCGCCCAAATGGGGGCCCCAGAAAGGGCCATACTCCGCAGAATGCCGGCGTACAGACGCCGCCACCGCATGCTTGGCCCTCCCATGTTCGGCATGAGCCATGAGAGGGCGTCCGCAGCTTTCAGCAGGCGCGTCGACAGCCCGCTAAAGTGCGGGCCGAAGCGCCACCTGCTGTCCAACGTGAGGCCCAGATACTTCACTAACCTAACCTAACCCCTGGCTTGAGCTGCCGCCCCGAACGCCACGCCCAACCCGCGCTCCGTCAGTCTAACTTGATTAAAAATCACAAAAGTGGTAAAAGTTTTTAAAAGTTTTATGTGTCGCATACCAAAATACGCGCCGCGGCGAGGCGAATAAAACGCCGTAAAAATCACCGCGAAAAGTGGAAAATTGAGTGAGTTTTCGCCAAAAAACCCTAAAAACGCAGTGAAAAACTGATAAAAGTGCAGTTTTCTCAAAAACTAAAGCGACGACCTAGTGTTTTTGTTGTGCCTTCTGAACCGTCTGCACGAGCTCTAAAACCCAAAGAAAACCCCCGATTTTTCCCCGCAAACGCGCGCGGAGTTACGGGGGTTTTTCCGATTGCTGAGGAAAACGTGGTCCCCATTTCTGGGACCAGAAAAGGCGCCCAGCATATCAAGGAGAAGCAGGAAGACGTGTAGAGTCATAGAATAAAGAGAGGGAAGTACGTTATCTTCATACAAACGGACCGCGCGCGGCTTGTATGTGTGCGCCATCGTATCTATGCGTCGCCGCACGCACACCTAAACACAATATTAGAGTGCCTATGCTATGACTGCGCTAGTCGCGGCTAGCACGGAACGAGGTTCGCGCGTCAAGGCTTTTCGGCACATTAGCTTTTAAAAAATGATCACATAAACTGCAAAGTTGGTATGTCTATTTATGAACAAATAAAAGACTTATATTTTTCAAATTATATTTCTAAAAGTTATTTACAAGGATACGGTTATATTACACATTAAAGTTTAATAACAACGCGTTTCGTAATAGTCGAAACCGAAGAAAGTAGGTATTTTTCTGTAGCTAATTTGTAATTTTGTATTAAATGTGTGATTCAATAGATGTTATGTTTGTATTATTTATATTTGTATTAATTAAAAATAAAAATAAATATGGTTCTTTATGTGTACAAAACTAAAAATAAAAATTACAAAAAAAAAACTGACTAGTATATGTAAACTAAATACTAAGCAAATAATTTAAACATAAGCTCTTAGTCTATAAATATTTGTTAGCGGTTTGGGCGACAACCGTAACCGTCGAAGCGCGGACAGTCGTCAACCCTAAGACAGTAGGCAATTAAATCGCGGATTGGGTCGCAGATAACCTACTTCCCCTCTTTATTATATGGTAAAAAGTGGTAAAAATAAAAAGTTATTTCAAAAAGAAAATTTTACAAACAGAAGTGCGGCCCTCAAAGTGGCAGACCTTATTTGAAGTTAAATTTATTTTAATTCTTCAGTGACGACCCCACCAAAATATTTTAATATAAGAAAGGAAAAACCTTCAAGTGTTTATCTAAGAAGAAAGAAAAATTTTTGGACAAACCAGTAAGTCACAATAAATAATTAACTGAAGTGAAGAAATTTCCCCGATGACATAACTAAATTGGTTTTGCCGCAAATGGAAAATTAAAATACACAGACAATTTTACATATTTTAAATTATTACAAATTGAAAAATCATCTCTAGCCTATAGGCTAACTTATTGTTAAATTTGGTGGAAATTGGTCGTCAAAATAAAAAGATACGGCCTGTTTTCCGAACGGGAATTTACCCCGAGTTTAGTAAATTTGACACCGGAAAAAAACCGGTTGTAGTTCCAAAACCGGGGTTCCTAGGGGATGAAAACCTGACTGGGGATAGTTTTTACAGGCCAGCCTATCAGGCAGAATTTGTCCCACCCCTTTACGACCCTGTATAAAAAAGCTCGGGGTAAATTCGCGTAATATTTTTTCTGTTATTTTCCGTACATTTATTTGGCTTGGTGACGCGCAGTGCCATAACATTTATATAATTAAACATTTATCAGACATATACACAATACATTTAAGTTAAGCACATTTATATATTAAATTTGAGACATTGACACATTTATTTATTTATTTACACTCAACATAAGTATCCCCACCTAAAATCCCTGATATCTTGGAAACGGCTGGGAATTTCAAAATTTTGACCAAATTTTCCCCCCCCCTACTACCCCCCTCCCAGCCGGAACCCATATTCAGATAGGACCCCTAGCCCCCCATTTTGACCCCATAATACCTGATCCCCAACATCAACTACCCCACGGAGCATCTCGGGGATCAGTGGTCGCGGACTACCCAAGTTTGGGTTCTCCTGGTTTAGGAGAAAGCGCCCGACCCTCTGGTCCCGAGGGAATCCTCCCATCACCCATTCCCCACACCCGACCCCCCCCCCCTCCTCCCCCACGCCTCCACTTGGACTCCCCTCCCTTCTTACCTACATTTCTACACGGATCCCTTCCCCCTCTCCCCCGCGCCCCTCAGGCTACCTCACCCCCCCGTGGATTATCTCGGGAACCAGAGGTCGTGGACTACCCAAGTTTGGGCTCTCCTGAATCAGGAGAAGGAGCCCGATCTTTTGGCCCCGAGGGAATCCATCCTCCTCCCCGCCCTGTCCTTTCCTGTTAACACACCTGGTACTGCGCATTTTAATCTTTTAATCTTTTAATTTTTAATCTTAACTTTAAATTCATCTTTATTAATTAATTGCTGACGGGCAGGCCGTGTCTTATAGGTTAGTTAGGTTTATTAATTATTATAGTCATTTGTGTTTTGTTTTGTGATTGTTCCTCTATTGGGAATCAAAATTTTAAATAACCGAGGTTAGGTTAGTGACTTGTGTTTTCATTTTTGTGTTTTAGTGTATTGAACCGTCCCTCTATTGGGGACGCGAAGTTTTAATTTTAAGTAATCACGTCCTTTTGACCGCCACCCCTTTTGGTGGCGAAAATTTTAATTTACTTAAATTTATTTTAATCTAATTTTAAGTGACCGTCATCTTTTGATGACAAATTTTATTATTTGACCCTAATTAAGTACCTGATTTTACTTATTGATTATTTCTGTGTGTGTGTGCGTGTTGACTGTCCCTATTGGGACAATTTTAATTTTGTTTAATTTAGTTATTTAAGTGTCTTTTGACCGCCACCCTTATTGGTGGCGAAAGTTTTAACTATTTTAATTAATTATTTATTAAGTGTATTTCGATCGTCCCCCTATTGGGACATCAATTTTATTTAAAACTTTTAATTGTGTCGTTGACCGCCCCTTATTGGGACGTATAATTACTTAATTTAATTTGATTTTGTCACCTGGTTGAGTTTTGTGCGGGTTGTGCCGCCCAAAAAGATGTCGCAGCCAACAGCTAAAAACGTAAAAAATTTAAACGTCACACACGCAGAGCTCAAAGGAGATAAGGAAGGTAGGACGCGCGCAGCCGCTGTGGCCCAAACGCAGCCGCAGCCGCAGCCAAGTGCCCGCCCAGAGGAGAGCCACACAGCCCGGGCCAGCAGGCTGTATCAAGCCGCAAAAGCCCAGCTGGAGCTCTCGGGAAACTTGAAAACGTCCATCAAGGAGGGCGTCCTACACAGTCTGAAAGGACTGTACGGGGCAGTCCTCCAGGTGGACGAAACCGTTCGTTCCCTGGAGCTCCAGCTGGAGCGGGTGTGGCTCGAAAATGAAAGGGAGATACGGGAGAAGGTGGAGGCAAAAGACCGTATAATTGAGAAGTTGGCCCGGAGCTTAGGCGAACTCGACATTGGGACTCGAATGGGGGAACTCATCACCAACACGGAGGCGATCAAGAAGATGATAAATGTTGACGTCATGGATAGATTCGACGAGTATCCCCCGGGCAGGGCACTATGCGGAAATATCAAAAAGCTAGAGGGCCTAGTGGAAGAAATGAAGGAAGTAAGGGAGAGCGTGGAGAGGAACAGTAAGAAAGTTGATAAAATGAATGAGGTGATGGAATGTGCGGGAAGAATGACAGAAGAAGTATGTAAGAGAACAGAAGAGACGAATGAGAAGGTGGAGACGATCGGGGCGAGGGTTGGGGAGGTCGGGGAGAGGGTGAAAGAGTACGGGGAAACCGTGAGGGAGGCCGGAAAGGCCGTGGAGACCCTCAAGGTCCCGGCGGTAACGTACGCCGAGAAGTTGAGGGCCCCCAAGAAAAAGGCCCGCCCTCTCCCCTGCCGACCGAACGATGCCCTGATCCAAGGAAAAAAAGGACACGAGCGAAAGAGTGATGGAGAAAGTAAGGGAGGCCCTAGACGCCCGGAAAACGGGTATTCAAGTTGAAAGAGTTCGGAAAGTAAGAGACGGAAAGATTGTTATCTGCTGCGGGAATAGGCCGGAGCTAGAGAAGGCCAAAAGCCGACTCAATGCTCGGGACGGCCTCGACATATCGCCCGCGGCAAACCGAGACCCGCGAGTGGTAATACGTAACTTGCTCAGTTACAACTCCGAGGCTGACATTATTGAGTCTCTCAAGTGTCAGAACCGGAAGTTGTGGCAGGGCATGGACGATAGCCACTTTCGGGTCAAGGAGGTTTATAGGAGGAGGGCGCGGAACCCCCTTCAGGCCCATGTGGTCTTACAGGTCTCCCCCGAGGTTTGGCGTAGGCTGACTGAGGCGGAGACCCTGTATATTGACATACAGGGCCTGACTGCCGAGGACCAGTCGCCGTTGGTGCAGTGCTCCCGTTGTTTGGGGTACGGACACGGTCGCAGATTTTGCAAGCAGAAGGCGGACCTTTGCGCCCACTGCGGGGGGGAGCACGACCGTGCGAAGTGCCCCTCCCGCGTGGACGGGAAGGCCCCAGTCTGCGTAAACTGCGACCGGGCCGGACAGCAAGCGACGGGACACAATGCCTTCGACGGCGACTGTCCGATAAGGCAGAAGTGGGACGTTATCGCGCGCTCCTCCATTAGCTATTGCTAAGGGCCCCGCAGTGGATGGAGTATGTAAGGATCACTTTGTAGCGTATCAGGCCAACCTCCAGCGCGGCCACCTGGCGACTCAGGAGTTGGTCATGTCCGCTCATGGGGGTGGTGTCGGTGTCGCCCTGGTCCAGGAGCCTTACGTTGGCGCGGAGGGGCGGGTCGGTAGCTTCCGTGGCGTTAGGGTTATACAGAGGGAGTCGTCTAGGACCAAACCCGTCAAGGCGGCAGTCATGGTGTTCCGGGATGATCTGGAGGTTCTTGTGAACCCCCTAATCATCACCGAGAATATTGTGGCTGTCGTCTTAAAGGCGAGCGATTGGACCGTGGTGGCTGTCTCTGTGTACCTTGAGGGCACGGAGGATATCGAGCCGTACCTTCTGCAGATACGTGACTTCCTGGGTCGGGTCGGTACCGGCAGGATCCTCATGGGAGGAGACTGGAATGCATGGAGTCCGTGGTGGGGCAGCGTCGAGGAGGACTCTCGGGGGGAGTCCCTGAGGGGGTTCTTTGATGATATGGAGCTGCACGTATTGAACGAAGGAGTCGTCCCCACCTTCGACACGGTCCGTGGGGGCAGGCGGTACACGAGTCATGTCGATGTTACCGTTTGCACCCGGGGACTGTTGAGAAGCGTCCTTGAGTGGAAAGTGGACGACTCCGTGACAAGTTCTGATCATCGGGCGATACGTGTGGTTCTGGGTCTCAGAGTGCCTCCCGGGGGTAACACCCGCTGGACGAGTCGGCGTTACAACACCCGGAAGGCTGATTGGGGTCGTTTCACCGAGGAAATGCAAAGTGGGTTATCCGCCCGGGGCCTCACCCTGGAGCGGATAACCAGCACCCAAACCAAGGGTGAGCTCGAAGGGGTGGTCACGGACTACATCGAGTCCGTGACTGAAGCGTGCGGGAGGGCTATCCCCCCGCACAGACCACCTAAACCCAAGAGCGGCTTTCCTTGGTGGAACGACGAGCTTGAAAGGCTGCGGCGCGACGTGAACACAAAGCGGCGCAGGATCCGCTGTGCCGCGCCGCGTCGCAGACAGTATGTTGTCGACGACTACCTGAGTGCCAAGGCGGAGTACGAGCGGAGGGCAGTCAGCGCCCAAACTGCGAGCTGGAAGCAGTTCTGCTCGATGCAAGAAAGGGAGTCTATGTGGGACGGTATCTTTCGGGTGCTGAGAAGGGCGACAGGTCGTCACGAGGACCAGCTACTCGTGGAGGGTGGAGTTGTGCAGAGCCCGGATCAATCGGTGGCGCTGCTGGCCGGAACATTCTTCGCCGACGATGACGCGTCGGCGGACTCTGAAGTCCACGCCGTCATCAGGCGTCGGGCGGATCTGGTCAGCACGCGCCTCCCGGAAGAGACTGACGACCCCCCGATCACCACGGGGGAGTTGGTCCGGACTCTGCACAGCTTCAACCCGAAAAGGCACCGGGTCCGGATGGTTTCACGAGCGACATATGCTACCGGGCGATTAACCAGGATATTCAGCTATTCCTGGCCATCCTGAACCGGTGTCTTGACCTGGCGTGTTTCCCAGCGCCGTGGAAGGAGGCATCTGTCGTGGTGCTCAGGAAACCGGCGCGTCCAGACTATGCCCGCGCAAAGTCGTATCGCCCCATTGGACTACTTTCCATCATGGGCAAGATACTTGAGAAAGTTCTCTGCACGTCAGAGGCATCCTTCACAAGAAGGAGACCGCCCTGATAGTCTCTCTTGACATCGAGGGGGCGTTTGACAATGCATGGTGGCCTGCTATAAAGTGTAGAATGATTGATAAGAGAATACCCGTTAACCTCAGACGTCTTGTCGAGGATTATTTCGGGGACCGGAGCGTAGTCGTGCGCTACGCGGGGAGTACAATGCGGAAGCCCCAGTCCAAAGGCTGCGTCCAGGGCTCCATCGGTGGGCCTCTCTTCTGGAACATGCTGCTGGACCCTCTGCTGGACAACCTGGATACGCTGGGCGCGTACGTGCAGGCGTTCGCGGATGATATCGTGCTGGTGTTCTCTGGGCACACGGCGCTCGGGATCCAGCGGGATGCCAATGCCGCTTTAGCCTGTGTGCACGAGTGGGGTGTCGTAAATAAGCTTCGCTTTTCCGCCGAAAAACCAAGGCGATGGTTGTCACGCGAAAGCTTAGATACGACACTCCGGTCGTGCAGATGGGTGGCGTTGACATCTCGATGGTGACCGAGCTCAAGATCCTCGGAGTCATCGTCGACAGTAAGTTGACCTTCAACAAGCATATTTCATATGCTTGTTGCAAGGCAACTAACCTGTATAGGAAACTGTCGGCGATGGCTCGGGTGGATTGGGGCTTGTGTCCGGAGATCATCAGGACGATATACACCGCAGTCGTCGAACCGACGATCCTGTACGGCGCGAGCTCCTGGGCGAAGGCCGCCGAGAAGATCTCTGTGCAAAGAACCTTTGCTACCGTCCAGAGGGGCTTTGCACAGAAGATCGCCAAGTCACATCGTACGGTCTCGCTCAATGCAGCACTCACGCTGTCGGGTCTCCTCCCGCTCGATCTTCGAGTGTTGGAGGTCGCCCGGCTGTTTGAGTGCAAACGGGGACGTCCGATAGATGAGCTGGAATCCCGCGAACTGGAGGAGCGTAGGGCCTTTACGGAGGCCCCTCACCCCGCCAGTGAGCCAGATGTTGAATACCAGTGTCTGGAGAATATGCTCCCCGAAACTGTGGCTCAGCTACAGCTGCCCGCTCATCTGATTTACACTGACGGTAGTAAATCGGATGAGGGGGTCGGGGCGGCATATTCATACTGGCGGGATGGGTCCGAGATTCGGACCAAGCGAATGAGGTTGGAGTCGATGTGCACCGTCGTTCAGGCGGAGCTGCTCGCGATAGCCAGGGCTACGGACCTGGTTGTCTCGAGAGGCTTCGACTGCGCGGCGGTGCTCAGCGACTCCGGTCCTCGCTCGACTTGATCCGAAACCCGGAAACGCACCATCCCCTTGCTACCCATATTCGTGAGAATATCAGGGAGCAAGAGGGGAGAGGTAAAATCCTCCGGTTCTTTTGGGTGAAAGCTCATGTCGGGATCCCCGGCAATGAGCGCGCCGACGAGTTGGCAAGGCAGGCGGCGGCTCAGTCCAGGGTCGCCCCGGCGTATGACAGGTGTCCAGTCTCATACGTCAAGCGACGTTTGAGGGAGGGCACAGTAGCTGTCTGGAATGGGAGGTACACCGGCGGGGCCACGGCTGGGGTCACGCGGATGTTCTTCCCCGATGTGGTGCGCGCGCGCAAGGTCCTGAAGAGCCTCGACAGGACGTCTATTTGGGCGCAAATTTTGACTGGCCACGGCGGCTTCGCCGCGTACTTGCATAAGTTTAAACTATAGAACAGTCCGGCCTGCGTGTGTGACACGGAGGCAACCGAAACGATTCAGCACCTACTCTTTGAATGCCCGAGGCACGACCGCGACAGATACGGCCTGGAAGTAAGTACTGGTAGGACATTGACGGAAGCATCAATCGCTGACCTAATGGCCGATAAACACTCCAGGCCGTATCTGGAGCGGTTTTGCCTCAAGGTCGCAAAAGCGTCCATAGAGCGCAACAAAACAAGGGTGGCACAACCTAGGGGAGCCGTTACTTAGTACTAGTTTTTAAGGTAGCTATTAATGTAAAATAAATAAATGTTAATATTATATAAATGTTAATGTAATATATCGCACCTTTAGAATGAAAGAGACCTAACTCAAAAAAGCAAGTTTTTGGGAAATGATGAATAAAGGTTCATAATGTTACAATATTTTTAGAAAAGGGAGATTATTCAGTTGCACTTTCATTAAATTCATATTATATTAATTTCATATCCTACTTTACTTATCTTTATTTAAGCCTTTTAATCAGACATTTTCCTTTAGTTATTATTCATACATGTTCCTTTTATTCATGTTTTGAATGTCCGTTTGCCAGGTGGCAAAGGCCTCCTCCAATCTTCTCCATTCCCGTCTTTCTGTGGCTACTCTACCCCATGTTGTTCCAGCGACTTGTTTGATATCATCATCCCACCTTCTCTGTGGCCTACCTCTCTTTCTTTTTCCATCCCTTGGGTACCACTGTGTGATTATTTTGCTCCATTTGTCTTTTCCTCTAATCATGTGGCCTGCCCATTTCCACTTTTGCCTTCTTATTTTCAGGGTTATGTCTTGGACCTTAGTTTTGCTTCTGATGTTGCTATTTCTTACTTTATCCTTTCTTTTGATCCCTACCATACTCCTTTCCATGGCATGTTGGCAAGTGGATAGTTTATTTGCAATGTTTCTTGTTAAAGCCCATGTCTCACTTCCGTATGTCAATACGGGCAGGATGCATGTGTTGAATAGTTTACTTTTAGTTGAAATGTGTAGGTTTTTGTCCTTCATTATTTCTTTAGCGCCCCAGTATTTTTTCCAGCCATTCGCAATTCTTCTTCCAACTTCTTTGTTTATATTATCCTCTGGGGATATCAGTTGGCCAAGATATATGTATTCGTCGACGTAGGAGATTTGAGTCTGTTCCACTGTTACAGGATCTTTCTTGCCATTGGTCATGATTTTTGTTTTCTCCGGGTTTAATTTTAGTCCGAACTTTGCGCTTTCTGATGCTAGGTCATTAATCATCTTTCCTAGGTCGTCTGGTGTTTTTGCAAATAGTACAATATCATCTGCGAATCGCAAGTGTGTTATTGAGCGGCCATTGATGTTTATGCCTAAGTCTCTCCATTCAGTTTTCCTGAAGATGTTTTCTAGAACAGCCAGGAAAAGTGTTGGCGAGAGGGGGTCTCCCTGCCTCACGCCTTTTTGTATCTGGAACACTTCTCCTTTCTGTTCTAAGTGAATGCATGCTGTGCTGTGACTGTAGATATTCTTGATAATCCTTATATATTTGTGTTCTATACCCTGTTCTTTTAAGGATTCCCAAATTTTTGAATGTATCAGAGAATCGAACGCTTTGCTATTGTTACGGGCTAGGGGTACTTAAACGCCGGTTAAGGGTTACGAAGTTTATTAGCAACGAAGGTACAGACGGTAGAAGGCAATGACAAGTAGAACGTAGCTGATGTCTCACCGAAGTCTTCCCTTATGTCCACGAAGTCCGTGTTGTAAACACACAATAACAGTACAGATGTTACTCCACGTAGTACTCACAGTTCTCGTTGCAGTTGTCGCAGTAGGTATTCTCGAAGATCGCTTCTTAACTGTCGCTGTTTTCGTATCGCTAGTCGAGTGTAGACTGACTCTGGGCCGGCGTCGCGGCGGTATATATAGCCCAGCTGATCGAACATTCCAGATTCCTCTAGACGTAATAATAATAGCACATAACTTCGAGGTCACTCGGAAGTACCTACGGTAATTCCCGGAAACGGGTTTCTAGAAATTTCGATGTCGACACTTTGTTGACAAAACTGTTGAGACATGTACCATTCGATAGGCCGTCCTAAGTCTAGTAATGCGTTTTTATATTGTGCTTAGAAAATGTCTAGATCTGAGGAAATAGGACCTAAAAGTGACACACTGCATGTCACGCGATATTGAACCTTATGCCATCGACATAAGGTCCATTTGTAACATTGCCCCCTTCTTAGTCATGCTCGTCCCGAGCATGATTTGATCCATAATAGCGAGCTAGGCGGTCTAAGTGTACGATTTTCAGCTTCCCTCTAGATCCTTTCTTAATCCGGTAGGTGACATCGTTTATTCTGGTTACTATCGTGTACGGACCCTCCCATTTGGCTTGGAACTTTGGACTCTTTCCTTTTCTTCTAATGGGATTATGTAACCATACCGAAGTTCCCTCTTCAAATCCGGGCACGTTAGCTTTGCGGTCGTATCGGATCTTCATCTTCTCACTGGTTTTCAGACCATTCTCTCTCACTAGCTCATGTATTCCATCTAACTTACGCCGCAGGTCGGCCACATAGTCGACGGCTAGGATAGGAGTATCGGGGGGTGTTCCGGTTAATGCATCTATTGGTAGTCTAATTTCTCGGCCGAAGTTGATTTTCGCCGGTGTGCAATTTGTGCTATCGTGTATTGCTGAGCGGTATGACATTAAAAAGAGTGGAATGTAGTGGTCCCAATCCCTTTGATGTTCTTCCACTACTTTGGCCAAGTGATTCTCCAACGTCTGATTGAATCTTTCGACCATTCCATCTGACTGTGGGTGGTACGGTGTTGTACGAGTCTTATGTATCCCGAGTAGTTGGCAAACCTCTTGAAATAGTGAAGACTCGAAGTTTCTACCCTGGTCAGAGTGTAACTCCAAGGGAACGCCAAATCGACAGAACACCTCGTGAACTAGCTTTTTGGCGACTGTATGAGCTTCCTGGTTAGGTACTGCAAAAGCTTCTGGCCATTTGCTGAAATAGTCTTGCATGACGATGATATACCTATTCCCTTCTTCAGTAACAGGGAATGGCCCAGCTATATCGACAGCAACTCTTTCCCATGGTGCACCAACATTGTACACTTTAAGTCGACCTCTGGCTCTCGTTTGCGGTCCCTTTACTGAGGAGCAGGCTACACATTTTCTACACCAGTCCTCTATGTCCTCGCGACAATGCACCCAATAGAATCTTTTTCTCACCTTCTCCAGGGTTTTCTTTACTCCTAGATGTCCTCCGGATACTCCGTCGTGCACCTGTCTTAGCACTGACGCGACTTTATCGCAGGGAACAACTATCTGTAAGGTGACCTCCTGTCCACTGGGTGATTCCCATTTCCTTTTGAGAACTCCATTATCAATTATCAGGCTGTCCCATTGGGCCCAGTAACTTTTTGCTGCTGGGCTAAGCGCTGATATTTCACTCCAAGCGGGCCTCTGGCCACGTTGTTTCCATTCGATTACTGTCTTCAAGTCACTATCTTCCTTTTGTGCGTCTTCCAATGATTGATTATCCCAGTCTTCGTCCAAAGCGTTCACCTGGATAATCCTTACGTTCTCTTTCTTTTCCTGTTTGGCACAATGTCGGCAAGATTCTTCGCAAGGTCGTCTAGACAAAGCATCAGCATTATTGTGTGACTTGCCTTTTCGATGTTCAGTGACAAAGTCAAATTCTTGCAGCTGCTCTATCCACCTTGCTACTTGTCCTTCTGGGTCTTTGAACTGGAGGAGCCACTGTAAGGCAGCGTGATCGGTACGAAGTGTAAACTGCCTCCCAATCAAATATTTCTTGAAGTGTTGTAAGGTCTTAACAACGGCTAGAAGTTCTCGGCGGGTAACACAATAATTTCTTTCTGGCTTGGAAAGGCATTTGCTGAAATATGCGATAACGACCTGCCTATCTCCTTGTGTTTGAGAGAGAACTCCTCCAATACCCACATTGCTGGCATCTGTGTCTACCAAAAATCGGCCTTCCCTACTAGGGTAACCTAGTACAGGAGCCTCACACAAGTGAGTTTTCAGTAGAGCAAATGCCTGTTCGCAGTCAGAGTTCCATTCAAATAAACACTTTTCCTCTGTTAAACGATGCAACGGTTTCGCTAACTCGGAGAAGTTCTTCACAAACCGACGGTAATATGCACACAGACCCAAGAAAGAGCGTACCTCAGTTTTATTACGAGGGGTAGGCCACTTCGACACGGCTTTTATTTTTTCAGGGTCTGTTCGAATCCCTTGCGCCGAAATAATGTGTCCCAAATATCCAACTTCTTTCTGGAATAGTGTACACTTACTAGGACTGAGTTTTAAATTCGCTTCACGCAGTTTCTGGAACACTTTCTCCAAATTGCGTAGGTGTTCTGCGAAGTTTCGTCCCATAATGATGATGTCATCCAAATAGACCAGGCATGCATCACCAAGCAACCCCACCAAGATGCGCCCATTAGGCGCTCAAATGTAGCTGGAGCATTGCACAGTCCAAAAGGCATGACATTGAATTGCCAGAGACCGTTTCCAGGACCAGTGGTGAAGGCGGTCTTTTCTTTATCCTGCTGACAGATTTCCACTTGCCAATATCCACTTTTGAGGTCAACTGTGGAGAACCATTTCATGCCACTTAGCAAGTCCAAAGTGTCATCTATACGTGGCAGAGGATAACTATCCTTTTTCGTGGCATCGTTCAACATCCTGTAGTCAACGCAGAACCTTGTACTGCCATCCTTTTTCTTGACTAGGACAACTGGGGATGACCAAGGGCTGGTAGACGCTTCGATAATCCGATTTTTCTCCATATCTCTTAACATTTCCGACACTTCCTGTTCTCTTGCAAAGGGGATACGACGTGGTCTCTGTCTTATCGGCTGTGTATCGCCCGTATCTATATGGTGTTTGACGAGCCCGGTCCTTCCCACGTCACTGTCGGTCTTAGAGAAGATGTCATGGAAGTTATGCAACAGTTGCTTAACTTTGTGACTTTCGAACTTGTTTAAATTGCCCTTACAATTTTCGAGTAGTGTCGATACATGTTCCTGCCACTTCTTATCACGTTCCTTTTCGTGCGCCTCTGTTTTTCGCAATGATGCTACATGGTCGCACACACCCACGATGCAATTCTTTTCAAGAATTATTTCCTTGTTACTAACGTTGATAATGCGTACTTTTGGTTTATCGGAAATCATCATCAGTGTCCTTGCTGTTATCCAGTCTGGGTGATCTCCAGAATCTTCTATTATAATGCAACGTTTACGGCATCCTATTGGTGATAATCTAATATTTACTAAGGTTTCTGATCTTGGTGGTAATACCGTTCTCCTTACACAGTACACTGACCCCTGTTTTCCACCTTGAAGAAATACTTCTTGTTCTGGAAAACTCAATACTCCTTTTGCTACATTAAGGACGCACTGCTGTTTCTTCAAAAAGTCCAGTCCTATTATGCAATCATCTGTAATATTCGCTACTAAAACAGGGTGCGTGAATGTCTTATCACCCATTTTCAAAGTCACATTCGTTTCACCAAGGACGAGTACTGGTTGGCCAGTGGCGGTTTGTAATCGGCATTGTGAAGATCCTCTTTTCCATACTATGGTCCGAGGAAATAGCTCCGGTCGTGCAATGGTTCTTGATGCACCAGTATCCAATGTGAAACTGCAGGATTTACCATTCAGTTCTCCTTCTATAATGAGACTGTTTCCGTCACCCACTTGTGATACTGTTATAATGGGGGCTACATGTCGACCAGCCAGTACTCGCCCCATAGCCCTGGCTGTTCCTAGTTTAAATCCTCGGCTTCCACCTGTGTCCCAGAAGTGCTTCTTCCCTTAGCCTTCCTGGGACAATTGATCCGAATATGCCCTTTTTCACCGCACTCATAGCATGTTGGCCCTTGTCGGGGTTTCATTTGTGCGGTTACCTCACGAATACGGTGGTGTGGTCGGCCATCTTGGCGTACTGCTTCCACCTCCAGAGCGTGTGTCAAGGCTGCCTTCAGAGTCTGATGGTGCCCCAGACGAACCGCAGCCCTGACTTCCGCATCTCGAATTCCATCAGTAAAAGCTTGCACCGTAGTAGCATCAATTGCTCCCGGCGTTGAAGCATACGCCCTCCGAACAATACGTTCTATTTCCGATGCCCATTGTTGCAAACCCTCACTGCTTTTCTGTGTGCGGTCGCGGAGTTGAGCCCTGTAGACATGTTCCAGGTGTTTCTCTCCATATCTAGACTCCAACGCTTCTAACAGACAGGCTAGGGTATTGCAATCGCCGGAAATATTTTCGAGGATTTGGACCGCCTCACCACGCAGAGCAAGCGTAAGGGCGGTTACGGCTTGATCGTCGTCCCAATTGTTGCCTTTTGCGACCTTTTCAAACTGTAGACGGAAGGCCACCCATGACGTTGTTCCATCAAAATGAGGTACCTTAAAAGTCGGCAAAGCACTGGCTACCGGTACCACACCTTTAATAACGCCTTTTTGTACCTTCTCCTGCAAAAATTCTACTTCCTTCCCAAACTCCATGATGGTACTGTTTAATTTCTCCATACGCGCATCTTGTTTGTCTATGCGCGTATCTTGCTGGTCCATACGCGTATCTTGTTTGTCTATGCGCGTGTCTTGCTGGTCCAGACGAGCATCTTGTTGAGCTGTTTTAATTCTAAGTTCATTGACCTCTTCTTTGGTCTTTTTCCACTTTTCATTTAATTGTAATACCAGTTGCTGGGATTCCTTTATTTGTGACTGGGTTGCTACCTGGGATTGTTTTATTTGTGCCTGGGTTTCTGCCTGGGATCTATCTATTTTTGCCTGGGTTTCTGCCTGTGATTTATCTATTTTTGCCTCTATGCCTTTTATTTGCATCGTTAAGTGAGCCAGCAATGCCGATAAATCGCATCCACTGCTTCCAGAAATAGTGGTGGTACTAGGCGCACTCACATTTGTTGGTGTTACGACAGCCGCATCTTCTACGGGTGCGGGGACACTGAGCGGTTCTTCCTCTTGACGCGCCAAATCCATCGCTGCTTGTCGTCGCGTGCGAACTCTTTCGTCTTCCCTTGGCGTGACCGGCATACCGCTTCTGACACCAATTGTTACGGGCTAGGGGTACTTAAACGCCGGTTAAGGGTTACGAAGTTTATTAGCAACGAAGGTACAGACGGTAGAAGGCAATGACAAGTAGAACGTAGCTGATGTCTCACCGAAGTCTTCCCTTATGTCCACGAAGTCCGTGTTGTAAACACACAATAACAGTACAGATGTTACTCCACGTAGTACTCACAGTTCTCGTTGCAGTTGTCGCAGTAGGTATTCTCGAAGATCGCTTCTTAACTGTCGCTGTTTTCGTATCGCTAGTCGAGTGTAGACTGACTCTGGGCCGGCGTCGCGGCGGTATATATAGCCCAGCTGATCGAACATTCCAGATTCCTCTAGACGTAATAATAATAGCACATAACTTCGAGGTCACTCGGAAGTACCTACGGTAATTCCCGGAAACGGGTTTCTAGAAATTTCGATGTCGACACTTTGTTGACAAAACTGTTGAGACATGTACCATTCGATAGGCCGTCCTAAGTCTAGTAATGCGTTTTTATATTGTGCTTAGAAAATGTCTAGATCTGAGGAAATAGGACCTAAAAGTGACACACTGCATGTCACGCGATATTGAACCTTATGCCATCGACATAAGGTCCATTTGTAACACTATAATCAATGAAGGCTATATAGTATGTAAGTTGGTATTCAGAGTACTTTTCTATAGTTTGCCTTACAGTATGGATATGGTCCAGTACTGAGAAGTCCCTGCGAAATCCTGCCTGTTCTATTGGTTGTTGCTCGTCTAATTTTCTTTCTATTCTTTTCAAAATAACTTTAGCAAAAGTTTTGTAAATATTAGACATTAGACTAATAGGCCGGTAATTTCCCATATCGCAGTGGTTCCCTTTCTTGAATAGAAGTATTATGTTGGACTCAGTCCATTGTTTTGGGATGATTTCTGTGTTAATAACACTGTTGAAAATTTCTGTGAGTATAGGTATTAAATCTGCCTTCATTTGCTTCAGTATTTCATTGCTTATGCCATCTGGTCCTGGAGCCTTATCACTTTTTTGGGTATTAATAGCTTTTTCTGTTTCTTCCTGCAGGATGTAAGGTATAATTTCGTTGTCTGGTAATTCTATTTCTCTTTCATTTGTGTTGTCCTTGTATAGCTCGGTGTAGTAGTCTGTAGCGATGTTTAGTATTTCCTTTCTACCAATTTTCTTAATGCCGCTGCTGTTTTTCATCTTCACAATCCATTCTTTTTTATTAGTGAGTTCTTTATATGCCTTCTTTATACCTCCTGTCTGTCTGATATGTCTCTCAATTGTTTCCATCCGCCGTTGTCTCCTGTCTTTCCTTATGTTTTCTTTTATTTCTTTGCTAACCTTTGCTATTTCCTTTCTGTTATTGTCTGTCCTTTTCGTGCTTATTAGAGCTGATCTTTGTTCTAGAAGGTTGGTGGTTTTTTCCGATATCCAGTTGTTTGAATTTTCTTTCTTAGTTTTATTCTCTTTAATAGTGTTCTTAATTGTACATTCTAGCCAGTTGTATTTCTCCTGTATGCCGGCGTCTTTTGTTTCTCTCTTGTATTCTTTAAGTTTTAAGTTTAATGAATTGACGTTTTCTTCTGTTAAGTATCTGTTGAGTTTTATGTCTTCAGGATTTATTTTTGGTCTAGGATTCTTTGGTTGGGATGAATTTAGTTCAGCTCTAACCATACGATGGTTTGTGTAGAAATTTAGATTATTTATGACATTTATGTTTGTGAAGCATTTAGGTTTGTTGGACATTATAAAATCAATTTGGTTTTTTGATTTGCCATCAGGTGACAGCCATGTCCACATTCTGTTTTTATTTTTCTTGAACATTGTGTTCATTATGGTCAAGTTATTTTCCATCGCAAAACCTGTAAGCATTTTTCCATTCCGGCTTCTGGGTTTTGAACTGTATGTAAAGGGTCCCATGATTGCATCTTCATCCCATTGACGCTCACCAATTTGTCCATTAAAGTCGCCCATAACGATAACATTTTTGTGGGCATATGTCTGTAGAGTTTTATTCAGTTCTTGGTAAAACTGGCCCATTGTTTCGGTCTCTGCTTGTTCTGTTGGCGAATAGATCTGGATAATGGTACATGGGTCTTTGTATTCTGGTAGTTTTATATTCAACAGTGCTATACGCTCAGATACACCATAGAATCCAATTATGTACTTCGCTAGATATTTTTTTACCAGAAAACCGACGCCATGCTGTCCTGGAGTTTGGCCCATGTGATAGAGTATGAAGTCTGGATATGCTATAATGTTTTCTCCTATTCTTCGCACTTCACTTAAGCCAAGGATATCCCACTTAGTGTTTTGTAGTGCCAATGATAATTCTGATAGGCTTTCTTCTGTTCTTAATGTTAGTACATTTAGGGTAGCAATATATATTTTTGTATGTTTATTGGTTTTAGTCCTCATGGTTGTTTCTTGCCTGGGTAGAGTTGGTTGGGTGTTGTCCATATTGTCATGTTGTTGTTTAATTTTTATTATTTTTATTATTGGAGGGTGTCGGTCTGAATCCCCACGGAGACCAGCCGGGTTGGGGATTGTAGTGTGTTTTTTTGTAGTAGTTGTTTTTGTCTTCGATTGTGTGATTTCTCGTTTCCAGTTAGTTTTTGAGGTAAGTGTTTTTTCGGACATAGAGTGTGCTCGATTGCGCATAAGTTGAAATGCGTCCGTTCGTTGGATTTTCTTGCTAGCGCTGTCGTTTGTCTCTTTTGGGCTTGGTGTCTCCGAGATTCTTTTTCTTTTTTCACTTTTTTCACTTTCCCGAAAGTTGGCTGCTTTTATTTTGCGTTTTTCTAAGGCGTCCTTAGAGTAATCATGGGTAATATATGTGTTTTCTTGCATTTTCTTTTTGTTCTTTAGAATTTGAATTTTTTTCTGTATTGTTGTTGTTGTTAACAGAATAGGTCTTATTTTTTCACTATCCATTTTTTTGCCAAGGCGTTGTACTTTATTTATTTCACTGTTTTCGAGTGGTACATCCAAATCCGTTATTGTTTTGATTACCAAAGCGTTTAAATCTTCGTATTTTTCGGTGCTAGGTTCTGAGATCCCGTGTAAAATTATGTTGTTTTTCCTTGCATTTACGTCCAGATTCTGTAGCTGTTTATTCAGTTTTTCCACTTCACGTGCAAGTCGTTCGTTTTCCGCCATTATTGGTTGTATTTTCTCATCCACTACTTTTAATACAGTTTTTGTAATGTTTTCTGTTATTTGTACTGTCTGTTGATCTAATTCTGCTTTCAACTTGTCAAAGAGTAGTGAAATTTCGTTTGACAGTTCAGTACCCATAATGGCGGATGGACGTTTCGTTCAGTAAAGTTACTTTGCTCTCGTGCTAACACGCAATGTACTTCGAAGTCTAGCCGACAATGTACGTCGAAGTCTCGGTTTGTTAAGTTGGTGAACTTGCTCAATGTCAGTTCGTTGTGTTGGTGGGCTTGCTTGAGGTGTCAGTTAGTTATGTTGGTAGCTTGTCTTTCTAGTTTCCGGTGCTAAAACTGTAAAGACGTGCTGTCAATAGCTCCCGAAATTTCATTTAAACACGTGACAATAATAAGTGCGCCCGTGTTAAAAACATAACAGTTGTATCCAATATCGCCTGCAAGTACTCGTCACTAAAAAGGTTTCTACGAAAAGTGCAAAATAAAGTGAAATTTACTCTAAAAAATCATAGCGAATTTGGAGGTTATACTTTACTTATCTACCAACACGAATTTAATTCAAAAAACTAATTAAAATAATTAATAATATTTTTTTCTTAATTTATACAAAAAGAGTGTTTATTTAGGTCTTTGTTTGTCTGAAACCATTGTTTTTTAAAATGCCTTTTATTATTTAGGTCTCTCTAGTTCTGAATCTCTGGAATGAAGTCTGGATTCATTCCCAAATAAGTCACTGTATTAATAATTTTTAGATAGTTTTAAGGAAACTTTTATGTTCAGTACACAAAAAACTACATACTAAGGTAATAAAAAGTTTTACTATAAAAGTAACCGACAAAAGACTTACAAATTGCACAACTGTATGTCGTAAAGATAAGTAAACCTAAATAAAAAAATGTAAAAATAAATGAATAACCAAATCCTACTCAGTCTTCTTTGATAGTATTTCTAACATTGAAGTCACATTATTTAAAACGATTGAAATATAGAATTTAAAGAAAAAAATAGTTTAACAAATACCATGAATTTCGAAAAACTTAACAATTAAAGTATATAATTATACAAATCTGCATAATAACCAGGTATGTATTAAGTTTTCATCAAAAAGATTGTGTAAGTCTTTTTTCTTATGTTCGCTTAGCTCTAGTCTTTGTAAATATTCTTTGCGGCGTTATATCTTCTGGTTTGACCATTTTCTTCCGTTTATTTCTCATATTGATCACGGTGAACTTACTTTGAGTGTACGAGGTTTTACAGTAAAATTCAAACTTTTCTGCTTTACAAAATTCCAAAACCTTGACATTGGTCCATATCATTTTGGTTGTATGTTCATCTTTATTGTAATTATATCCCCATTTTTCTTGTAGGACCTTTAAATCGCTGAAACACTCATATATCAACGGTATCACGTAAATAGTTTTACCATTTTTAGGCGAGTTCTTAATTGAGGTAACATAGGTATTGGTAGAGGGTGTTTATTTATTAGCCCAGACATTTTATTTCTCTTAATCTCCGTTTCAATAAGGCTATGATGAACATTATCCCCTTCATTCTGGATATGCCCTTTAATTAGATATTCTTGAGTAATTGTGTGAATAATTTCAAAAATAGATAACGAAGCAATGTATTTATTTTTATTTTATCTGTAATATTTATCCTGATTGAACGGTCACTTCGAATTGTTGTCGACGTAGGTACATCGGAGCTCATGTGGACTAATGTATTCCTCAGCGGTCTGTTCTCTCTGTAAATCTGTTCCCGCTGCATATTAACGATCTGTTTTATGCGCGGTATCTATGGGCATGCAGATGACACCACAGTTGTGGAGAGATACTTGTCGGATGCTCGGGCTAGTAAGAAATCAATCCGGTCGAGCAGTCATGCCGCCAAAACACAAGTGTGTCTATTCACCGCCATAAGAAACCCGTTCACCTTGGCTCCTACTTTTCGGAGTGTATCCATGGAGTGAACCGACCGCCTTCAGCTTTTCGGAGTTGAAAAGAAAACATGGAGAGCTTTGTTTGGGTTCTGCTCATTTAAACGGTGTAAATTATCTAAAACACATGACCCAATCTCGTTAGCTCTTCGTTTTCCCTGAATTTCGTCCCAGAAATAACTATATACTACAAATATAACTATTACCTACGTTACGGTATGTCCATAATTCGTTATCTTTATTTTTACGCTTTTGAACTGTTGCTTTTTTAACATTTTTACTATTGTAAAATTAAGACAATTTAGTTAGGATAAATAAAATAGATGATTTTGGAGACATATCATGTGGGACACTGCATAACAGCCTGCAAATCGTCCATGTTATCGACATCGACTGCGCAAATGTTAGTTTCATTTATATTCCGACGATCTAGACGGTTTTCTTCACGACACGGAACTTTTTCTTTCTGATGATAATCATAATTATATTTCTTTAACTGCCACCTTGCGAATAAGAGTAGCAAGTTCATAATCTAAGCAGAAGGCGCATTGCTTCTATCTTTTTTGGTTGCAAAAAAAACCTATATTAAATTCCTTTGTAAAGATTCCGTAATAGGTACAACCAATAGTCACATATTGGTTTTCCTTCTTCTTTCTGATATTTATCGAAATCTCTCCAGAGGTCCATAATCGTCTGTCCCTGGAAGTTGTAGCTCACAAATAATGAGATTCGATCCTTGTAGTAGTGGATCCGTGAGTTTTCATCCAAAGTGCTTACCTCTAAAGTCTTTACTTACGAAACCTTCGGGTCAGTTTTATTTTTAACGGTTCTGATTTGACGGTCACATGTCCCTTACATATTAATAAAGAACGTCTTACAGGTATAATTTATTATGAAATAGAATGCAATATTTATTAGTTTGGGTTTAGCGGCGTTTGTATACTTGCATCTAGGCTTAATTATAAGAGAGCAATATGTTTCAAATAATTAATTTCTATCGGAACCGTCTACATTCTTAGAACATTGGTGTCTACATTTACATGCATCTTTAACTATACGAGCCTGTGCTTCCTTTTTGGTCATCATAGAAACGTCGGCTTTCCAGGATTCCTTAAAATTTTGTTACATTTAGCTTCCATTTTGATGGATTTCGAGTGGGCTTTCTTCAGATCTTCTGGGGACTTCCACGACAGAATTAGGCGAACAGGTGTTATTAGATGCTACGGTGTTGGACGAAGGTGAATAACTGGAGCTAGAGCTTGATAAGTAAGTAGTATTTCTAAGATTGAACCTAGACGTATCTACAGTATAGGTTGGGTCTGTTACGATATAAAAGTAGTCTGTGGTATCTGTTGTGTAATCTGTAGTGTAGTATATAAGTAAGCACTCTGTGGCACTCTGTAAAAGGAAATTATCATGTATAATATAAGTTAATAAATACGTTTATTAATATGTTTTATTTTAATTCGTTGCCTAAATGAAAATAACAGGTTATGGGCCCAGTCCACGAAAAATAACAAGTCATGTGCCTAGTTCACGAAAAATACTAAAAATCATACCAGAGGAAGAAGTCGGAAAAAGCACGTGTTGCTAAAAGTGTTAAGTAAAGAAATACGAAACCAGAAGAAAAATAAAAATGAGTGACGAAGTTAAAATAGAAAGATTGAAAGATAGCGAAAGTTTTCTATTGTGGAAATTCGAAATAAACATATATTTAAAAGCACAAAAATTAATAGAGGTTATAACTACTAAACAAGATGGGTCATCTACTCAAATAACTGATTTCCAGACAAAAGATGCAAAGGTACAGTCATTAATTATTAATACAATTATTGATAGAAAACTGAAAGGTCATATTTTGGGATGCTCAAATGCATTGGAAATGTATAAAAAACTATGCAGTATATTTGAAGGTTACGAAGAAAGAAACAAGTCTTCATTATTACAAGACTTTTTTAATTTTAAACTAGAAAACAGAACTCTGACACAATTAATATCAGATATAGAGAATTTAAAGTTTAGATTAAATCAAATTGGACAAAATATCAATGAGGAAATGGTTATTTCAAAAATATTAACCTGTTTACCAAATAACTTGAATTACTTTATAACTGCATGGGAATCTACGCCTGATGATAAGAAAAATTTAACAAATTTAACTAACCGATTGTTGAATGAAGAAAGTAGATTAAATGATAATAAAAGGGAAACCTGACCACGTTGCATCAAAATTGACCTCCATACTAAACTATATCCACAACATTCCATCCCCTAACGTTTCTCCAGTGGAACGTGAGGAGTATTACTCCCAGGAAGCCTGATCTTTCTTTTTTAATTAATAGGTATAAACCATCAATCTGCGGCATTGCTGAGACATGGCTTTTGCCTGGAAGCAATTTCAGGCTGCCATGTTTCGCCAGTGTTCGTGATGATAGATCTGATGGATACGGAGGATGTGCCTTGCTCATCAATAGAAAGGTATCATTCTCTCAGATTCCTCTAACCTTTGTTGGCGATAACATAAATGTTGTTGCTGTGAAGGCTGAGGGTATAAATATTTTTTCTTTTTATATTGCGCACCCACAACTTCAGTATCTTTCACTAATTAGGAATTTGTTATGCAATGTTAGTGGCCCAATACTTGTAATGGGTGACTTCAATTGTCACCATTACCGCTGGGGATCAGATACTTGTGATAACTTTGGCATTGGCTTGCTGGATATATTGGATGAACACAATCTTTGCCTAATCAACAATGGTAGTGCTACTCGTAGATCTCTACCTGGTCAAAATAGTAGCTGTGTTGACTTAACATTCTGCTCATCCAATATAGCTAGTCTTCTCATTTGGCGTCACTTGGATATGACCTATGGAAGTGATCACTACCCCATCATAATTGAGTTTCCTTCCAAAAGCATTCCTGTTAAAGTTCCTCCCCCTCTTTTAAAACACCAATTAAACTCAGCAGACTGGGGTTTATATTCTAAAATTCTAGACCTTAGAATATCCTCCCTCCCAGAAGTTAACCAAGCTAACGCCCAGGAATGTTTCTCATCCTTCTCCTCCACCATTGCTTCCACTGCTGATGATTGTTTCCCGGCCAAAAAACCCTTTTCTGGTAAACTTCCCCCCCCCCGCCATGGTGGGATAGGGAATGCACTGACATGGTCAGGGCCAGGAATGAGGCTGAAAAGACAGTCAATGGCAATATGAACCTGGATAACTTCATTGCCTTCAAACGGATATTGGCCAAGTCCAGGAAATTCCTAAAAAGGAAAAAACGCGAAGGTTGGTCAAAATATTGTAGTTCGCTGGCTCCGTCCACCCCGGTTTCGGTGGTTTGGCGAAAGGTGAAACGTTTTAGGAGCAGTTTAGCATCTACATCCTCTTCCAACAACCTCACGGAAGAACTGGGATACCAGTTTTTTTCAAAAATCGCTCCGGCTTATGTTCCAAGTCTTGAGGAAATCAATGTTGACATCTATGATGCAGACAACATTGAAGAACCAATGAACATGCCGTTCAGCTTGGACGAGTTGAAAGCTGTGCTTTCCCACGTCAAGGACTCCGCGCCGGGAGTACGGGATGGATTCCCGTACTCCTTTATTTCTAAAGCCGGACCAAAAACTCACAAATATTACCTGGACCTGGCTAATTTCTGTTTTACTTCTGGCTTCATTCCCACAGAGTGGAAGGTTCAAGTTGTCATCCCGATTTTAAAACCAGGCAAAGATCCGAATGATCATTGCTCATACAGACCCATTGCCCTATCGTCCATACTTATCAAACTATTGGAACATTTAATTAAAAACCGATTAGTGTGGTTGGTAGAAAACAGGAGACTGCTTCCAACGACTCAATTTGGCTTTAGGAAAGGTCTGGGCACAGCTGATAGTGTGGGTATCCTCACATCAGAGGTCCGGCTGGCCCTTAGCAGGAATGAGTCTGTGGTTGCTGTCTTTCTGGATATATCAGCTGCCTATGATTCCGTTCTCCTCCCTAATCTCAGGCAAAAGTTGCACGAGCTGAGAATCCCGGCTAGGATTTGTCGCATCATTGGTAGCATTTTTACCAGTCGCACCATTCAACTCAGAATACCAGGGAGTGACTCTGAACAAAGATCGGTCTGGAGAGGACTACCTCAAGGATCAGTTCTTAGTCCCCCATTATATAATATCTACAAAGCTGACTTGCCCTCTTCCCTTAATTTCGACTGTAAGATCCTTCAGTATGCTGACGATATTGCACTAATGGTGTGCGGCAGTTCCATTCAGGATGCCGCCCTTTCAATGAATGTCTCTGTTAAATGTAGAAATTATAATCGCAATAAAGGTGGACTCGATCCCCACGCTATCCAATAACAGAAATTAATATTGCTTAAAATATAGTACCGGATCGCTCGATAGATGGCGTTGGGATCGAGTTACATCTCGCTATGGTT
The DNA here is from genome assembly GCA_017933935.1 of Sesamia nonagrioides. Lineage (NCBI taxonomy): Eukaryota > Metazoa > Arthropoda > Insecta > Lepidoptera > Noctuidae > Sesamia > Sesamia nonagrioides. The sequence continues at coordinate 40,323 of JADWQK010000345.1, forward strand.
TCGTTACCGGCAAGTATATATATAGTGATAATCTTTGCAAAATAAAATTGTCTCGCTCTGAGGTACTTCGTTTTAATTCGGGTAACCCTGGCTTCAAGGCACCTTGTACTGATATTGTACATGGTCCTTACGAGCCGAAGGGCGCTTTTGGAAGAGCACAAGTATTAGTGTCGCTACTCGATACGAGGTGGCGCTAGTTGTCGGTGAAAAACTACATGTTGCGGATTACGTGCTGAGTGTGTAAGTGCATTAGTGGACAAAAACTGTGAGTACATTCAAGTGTTATTAAGATAGTTCAAAACCGGGGACTTAAATAATTGCATGAACTTAGTAAAATTCGGTGTGCGATCGGTCTGGGACTTAGAATAGTTTTGATAAAAACGACCAGACGGGGAATCTATGCCCGATTTTGTGCCGATTTTACAAGTGTCGGGCACTTAGAAAAATTACAGTTCGTTGGACTTAGAAAATTCTGAACTTGTCGGGACTTAGAAAAATTACACTACACCGAACTTAGAAAATTTCTCTCTTGTTGGGACTTAGTGAATTTATCTTTCACTGGACTTAGAAAAAATCACATTGATTGTCACTTAGAAAAATACCGTTGGCAGACAACATGGAAAAGGAATTGAGAAAGGTGAAGGATGTCAAAAGACAGATTGAGAAGGGCTATATAAACTTTAAAAAGTCTCCGAAAGACCGGATAAATTACAATTATGTGGATACACGTCTAGAGATGTTAGAGACTCAATTCAAGAATTTTACGGTAAAATACGAAGGAATAGTAGGCGAATGTGAAGGTGAAGAATTATATACACTCTTTCAGGAAGACATTTATGAAAAGGTTTATGAAACGTATTTAATGTACAAAGTTGATTTAAAAAATGCTCTGTCTCAATTAAAAGTTCACAGTTCCAATAAAGAAGTTTGCGATGTTTCATCTGATAGTGTGGTGAGACTGCCAAAAATAGTTTTACCTACTTTTAGCGGAAAATACACAGAGTGGTCATCCTTTCGAGACTTGTTCCTATCATTAGTCCATAATAATAAAAAACTTGACGACGTCCAACGTCTCCACTATTTAAAAACCCAGTTGTCAGGTGAAGCAGAACAGCTTATAAGACATGTCCCTATAACTGATCTTAACTATAAGAAATGTTGGGAAATGTTAGAACATAGGTTTAATAATAAGAAATTTATGTCCACATGTATTTTAAACCGACTATTTGGCCAACGTAATATTGGAATCGAATCATCGAAGGCACTTAAAGATTTGCTTGATGTTACACGTGATTGTTTGCACGAACTTACCAATATTGGGATTGATGTTAGCTCGTGGGATGTGATTATTGTTTATATTGCAAGCTTGAAGTTGGACGTAGAATCTAGGAAGCAGTGGGAACTGCATGTCAGCAAATCCTCCGACGATCTACCCTCTTTTAAACAGTTTTGCGAGTTTTTAGAGACGCGTTTTCGTGCCCTAGAATGTGTTGAGCCTAAACATAAATCAAAAGGCGATATTAGATCGACATCTCACGCTAAAGTAATGCATGGTACTACTAATGTTTCATGCCCACATTGTTCTGAAAGCCACAAGCTCAGCAATTGTAAGGAGTTTTGTCAACTAAATATTGACGGACGTCGTGCCATATCACAATCTTTGGGAGTCTGTTTTAATTGTTTGGGAAGTCATCATACTTCTAAATTTTGTCGTGTTCTTTCAAAATGCCGTATATGTCAGCGGAAGCACCATACGTTGTTACATCCTAAGAACCCTATTGGAGCCAGTGGGGCTACTACATCAGTGGAACCTGTCACTCCACCTGAACGTACTTCAGAGCCAGTACATGATGTTAGTGCAAATATAGCAACTCATTTTGTGAATGGACAAGCGCAGGGTCAAGTCTTGTTAGCCACGGCTTTAGTAAAAGCCGAATCACAAAATGGGTCCTCTCAAATTTTGAGAGCTTTGTTGGATCAAGGATCGCAAGCATCCTTCATAACTGAGGCAGCAGCGCAATCACTTCGTTTAAAGAGAGTAGTTTCAAAGACTACTATTGCAGGTATAGGAGGTGGTAATAGCAACATAGTTTCCAAACATGTGGTGAATGTTAATATTCAATCGTTGCATGATCCCTCTTTTACCGTGAAGGTTACTGCGCATGTACTAAGCTCACTGACCTCAGTTATGCCAGATACAGATTTTGAACTTGCGGATTGGCCAGAAATCCACAGTATGCGTCTAGCAGATCCAAAGTTCAACTGTCCTAATAAGATTGACATCTTATTAGGAGCTGAAACATATTGTCGTATTTTAAAGGAAGGTCTCATCAAGAGCCCAGTGGGCTCTCCGGTCGCACAAGACACGCATTAAGGCAAATAAGTTGCTAAGCTCCCATAATACTGTGATCGCTATGCACACTCAAATTGAAGAGAACGATATGTTAAAACGTTTATGGGAACTAGACTCTGAACCTACTCTAACGAAAAGGCTTCTTACGCCTGAAGAACAGGCATGTGAAGAGTTTTACGCAGAATCGACAGAAAGAGATGAAAGTGGGCGTTATGTCGTAAAATTACCTTTTCGTTCAGACGATCCACCTTGTAAATACGGTCATTCTAAAAATATAGCAGTAAAAAGATTGCTAGGTTTAGAAAGGAAGCTGGGTAGGGATCATGAATTAAAACAACAGTACACTGATGTGATAAAAGAGTATTTATTGCTAGGCCATATGGAGAAAATTGTCGACGAGGCAGAAAGGAATAAAAGTGATGCAGTTTATTTGCCCCACCACGCAGTGGTTAGACAAGATAAACTGACCACTAAAGTAAGAGTGGTTTATGACGCGTCATGTAAGGGGACAAACGGAGTCTCCTTAAATGACACCTTAATGGTGGGACCCACTCTTCAAGCTGATTTGAGACATATTGTCATGAGATGGCGACAACATCCAATTTGTCTGGCAGCAGACATAATAAAAATGTATCGCCAAATCAAAGTGGCTCGATCGGATACGGATTTCCAAAGAATTGTCTGGAGAGAGGATCCTGACAAGGAGATAGAGGACTTCCGACTTCTGACTGTCACCTTTGGCACGTCATGCGCCCCTTACTTGGCTGTCAAGTCGTTACACCAAGTTGCATGCGATGAAGGTAGCATGTATCCATTGGCTGCTGAAAGAGTGACGTCAGACTTCTATATGGACGATCTGATGACTGGGTGCCAGTCTGAAACAGAAGTAATAAGAATTTATAGTGAGATGAATAGTCTATTAGAGAAAGGGGGGTTTCAATTGCAAAAGTGGACAAGCAATAGAATGTCCTTATTGGAAACCTTAAAGGAAAGTTCCGGAAGAGACTTGGAAATTAAAACTGATAAAGTAACTAAGATTTTGGGACTTACCTGGAACCGGAACACGGATGAATTTGATTATTCTGTAAAGATGTCACCTCCGGCTGCATCTGAAACAAAAAGAACGGTCATATCCGAAATATCACGGCTTTATGATCCTTTAGGATGGATAGCGCCGTGCATTATAACCTCAAAGGTTTTCATACAAAAGCTGTGGATTAGTGGTATAGGCTGGGACGATGAACTGCCACCAGATCTCTCACAAGAGTGGAAATATTACAGATCAGAATTAGAGAAACTGGTGGATTTCCATATTCCCAGATGGATAGGCAAAGGGAAAGAGGATAGTGTTATAGAGCTACATGGTTTTAGCGATGCATCAAATATAGCTTATGCGGCTGTGGTGTACTGTCGCATTATAAATGCTAGTGCGCAAATACAGTCGCACCTCATAACCGCGAAGACAAAAGTAGCTCCTATTAAGCAAATATCCATTCCACGGCTGGAATTGTGTGGTTCTGTTTTAGTAGCCAAATTATTGATCGAAGTAGCTGAAGTGATGAAAATTCCAAAGGCTAATATACATGCTTGGACCGATTCATCTGTGGTTTTAGCTTGGTTAAATGATCATCCAAGCCGTTGGAAAACTTACGTGGCCAATCGCACTTCAGAAATAATTGGTTTGCTGGATAACACACAGTGGGCTTATGTTAAATCTAAAGAAAATCCAGCGGATATCGCTTCTCGTGGCGTATCCCCAGCGGTTCTACTTAATGATGATCTATGGAAACATGGACCAGACTGGTTAAGAAATGATCGGATAGAGTACACCAGACCTAGCGCAATACGCACAAATGAGGAGAAAAACCCGGTTAAGGTTCACGCTGCCAACCTAGTACCGGATTTTGAAATCATTTGGGGAACTAGGTATTCATCACTGATACGTTTGGTGAGGGTTGTTGCGTATTGTAAAAGGTTTTTGCAGTCAACAAGAACTCGTAAGGCGAACAGTAAAGTTACAGCTTACCTGTCAGCTTCCGAAATTCGCGAAGCCTTGAATGTGTGTATCAGGCAAAGCCAACAGCAATGGTTTCAGGCAGAACTGACGGCCCTGAAAAATAAGGTTTCATTAGATAAAACGAGTTCTTTATATAAATTAAATGTGTTTATTGACCAATCTGAGATATTGCGCGTTGGAGGAAGGCTGCGATACTCTCCACTACTCGACGACACAAAGCACCCAATAGTTATTCCTCATGGTTCAAGTTCAGCCAAGTTAATTGTAGCCGACGCACATGAAAAGACTTTTCATGGAGGACAGCAACTGGTACTCAATTTTATACGCACCAAGTACTGGATCAGCCGCGCAAAAAATATGGTAAGAGCTCATATACGTCGTTGTGTTCCCTGTATTCGATATGCAGCGACCACAAAACATCAGCTAATGGGAGAGCTTCCAGCTTGCAGAGTAACACCCAGCAAACCATTTCTTAACTCTGGTGTCGATTATGCGGGCCCCATTAATATAAGAGTCTCTAAGGGTCGTGGACAACGGTCGTATAAAGGATACATCTGTTTATTTGTGTGCATGGCCACGCGCGCAGTACACATCGAGGCAGTTTCAGATTTAACCACTGAGGGTTTCCTATCAGCTTTTAGACGGTTCGTTTCCCGGCGCGGCCAGTGTCGTCATATATGGAGCGATAATGGCACAAATTTTGTAGGCGCTGCCAAGGAGTTACAGCTCCTTTTCAACAAAGAGAGTTCAATGTATAAAGACATTGCAGCGGCTCTTGCAAACTCTCAGACGGAGTGGCACTTTATCCCTCCCCACGCTCCGAATTTTGGTGGACTGTGGGAAGCAGGGGTGAAAAGTGTAAAGCACCATCTGAAGCGCGTCATAGGTGACTCTACTTTGACGTTCGAGGAGCTGTCCACAGTCCTGTCTCAAATTGAGGCATGCCTAAATTCAAGGCCCTTGTCTCAGGGCAGTAGTGATCCAGAGGATCCTGTTCCACTAACTCCTGGACATTTCTTGGTGGGTCATCCATTGGTAGTGGCCCCCGACTACAATTATGAAAATGACACAGTTAGTACATTACACAGATGGCAATTAGTACAACGTATGGTGCAGCACTTCTGGCGTAGATGGAAGCAAGAATATTTGACAAACTTCTTCCAAAGGCATAAATGGAATATTCGTAACCCTGACTGTAAGATAGGTGATATAGTTCTAATAAAAGAGGATAACTTACCTCCAGCCAAATGGTTATATGGTAGAATTATGCAGCTGCATCCGGGTAAAGATAATTTGACGCGCGTTGTCACTATTCGTTGCAAAGGCACTACGATTAAACGTCCAATTTCAAAATTGTGTTTTCTTCCTGCTACGGAATAAGTCAATTTATGTTAAAAAGAAATTTGGAAATCTGTATACTTATATTTTGTGCTAAGGTTGTGTTGTGATTATAGTGTATGTACTTATTTATAATTTAAACAATGTGTTATAGCTTGTGCATCATCAACTTATTGTTACGTTATGTTTTTAATCTAGTTCACACGAAATCCATGGTCATGAAAATGTTTTACTTGTATGTTGTTATTTTAAGTACCTACTTTGTCAAACGATAAATTTTGTTGAAGTTTTCATGTTTTGATCGAAGCCATATCCGTCCACTATATCGCAATTTGATGTAAAGAAGCCGTCCACTACTTAGTATTTGTCATAAATTATTATCATACAGTCCATTGTTCTTGTTGTTGCTGAGTTTGTTCATGGTGGGCGGTACGAAAAGGAAAATGTTCCTTTTGGTGGGCGGAATGTTAAATGTAGAAATTATAATCGCAATAAAGGTGGACTCGATCCCCACGCTATCCAATAACAGAAATTAATATTGCTTAAAATATAGTACCGGATCGCTCGATAGATGGCGTTGGGATCGAGTTACATCTCGCTATGGTTTCGTTACCGGCAAGTATATATATAGTGATAATCTTTGCAAAATAAAATTGTCTCGCTCTGAGGTACTTCGTTTTAATTCGGGTAACCCTGGCTTCAAGGCACCTTGTACTGATATTGTACAGTCTCTCTGGCCTCATTAAACCAATGGCTGCTTGACAATGGTTTGTCCTTAAGTGCGCCAAAGAGTAAAGCTGTCATTTTTACACGCAAGCGTTCTGTTCCTCCCATTGACTTAAACGTCAATGGTCAAATCATTCCAGTCGAAGATAAGGCTAGGTTTCTGGGAGTAACCTTGGACTCAAAGCTGTCTGGGGTTGATCACATCAGCAACACGGTCAAAAAATGTGAACGTTCCGTGTCGGTCCTTAAGGCTTTGGCTGGGGTGTGGTGGGGAGCTCACCCCTACACCCTTAAACTGGTCTATAATGCTCTGACCAGAAGCGCTATGGATTACTGCAGCTACCTACTTGAGCCTTGCAATAAAGAAGCGCTAAAGCAACTAGATAGCATCCAGTCCAAATGTCTAAGAATTATGATCGGGGCTATGAAATCATCTCCCATAAACGCGCTTCAGGTGGAATGTGCAGACCCTCCCTTACATCTTAGGAGACAATATTTGGCAGATCGATTCTTAACTAAAGTATTTTTCCTCTCATCCCATCCCTTGCTCCCAATTTTAGAACAAATTGACCTCTCCTTTAATAATTCTTCCTATTGGAACCATAAAACAGTTCCCCTATTGATAGATAGATATAGAGAGCTTAAAGGACTCTCCGTGCCTATCTGCCAATACCCATCTCTTCCGGTCTTCTCCGCCGCATACGAGTCGATTTATTATGAACCAAAAGTCGTTTTAGGTTTAGGTATATTAAGGAATTCTCAAAGCGCTAGAGAGGACTTCGAGTCAGCTGTCAAGCGTTATTGGGAAGGATGGAACTTCTTTTACACTGATGCTTCAAAATTTTCTGAAACTGAATGTACTGGGGTGGCAGTTTATTTTCAAAACTCTAAAATAGCCTTACTTTTCCAATGTCCACCAGAAGCATCAGTCTTTACAGGAGAGTGTGTTGGTATTCTAGAAGCCTTACACTATATTAAATCCCATCAAATAACAAGGTCAGTAATTTTTTCAGATTCTCGTAGTAGTATTCAGGCCCTTAAACAAAATCAATTACATAGCAAAATTAATAGTAAAATTATTATGGATATAAAGAACTTGTTATTTGAATGCTACCAAAATGGCTTGGACGTTGAGATAACCTGGATCCCCGGTCACTCGGGTATTGCTGGCAATGAGTGCGCTGATTCGTTAGCAAAGTATGCCACATCGAATCCGGTTGATCAAAAGCACTACGTAGCGCATAATTACGATTTGCGGAATGGTGCCAGACCCAAGTTATTTAACTTGTGGACTGAAACATGGAAGACGACTTCTAAAACCAAGGGCATCTACTACGCTGCCATACAGCCTGAGGTTCAGCGTAGGCCTTGGTTTTCTAAATGCCCTAAATTGTCGAAGAGAACTGTTTCCTCATTGGGTAGACTTAGACTCGGACATTGTTGTAGCCCAGTGTTCCTGAAAAAGATACACGTCCGGGATAATTCCCTGTGCGAGTGCGGTCTTGACGATGGCAGTTTAGACCATATTTTCTTTTCCTGCTCCCGTAATAATAAATCTTTTGACCTGTATTCAAAAATTCCCAAACTCAACATCCCTCTCCCAACTAATTTTCATACCCTACTTTCCCACTTCTCCCCTAAATTAATAAATCTTTTGGCCAGATTCTTAAATGAGAACGAGTTGAAATTTTAACTGGTGCGTAGTTTGTGTGTAAATAGTCTGTATATAGTATAAACTAGTTTAATTGTTGTCTCATGTATCCCTGTAAATTAGATTTTTTGTCTTACTAACCCATGTGTGTGTCCATGCAGCTATACTAACACCTACCACGAAGCGAAAAGTTCGACGGCCTGCCCTTATTTGCTGCCGTTACCACGTGACACTGGCAGAATAGTCGAAACCGGCTCAGTTGCCAAAGAAGGAAAAAAAAAATAAAAGGGAAGAAAACCAAATAACATTCAAGGCTATAAGAAAAGAAAAAGTAATAAAATGTTACAAATGTAATAAAACAGGACATATAAAAAAGGATTGTAAGATGTGTTCAATATGCAAGAAATACAACCATGAAGAGAAAGACTGTAAGTACAAAGCTAAACAATGTTCTATATGCAAGAAGACTAATCATAAAGAAGAAAATTGTTTTTATAAAAATAAGTCAATAACTAAACCAGAAGTAGCACTAATTACTACAAGAGATTGCGAAAGATTGACATTTATCGTCGACTCAGGATGTACAACACACATGACAAATGATATAAAAATACTAAGTGAATTTCAATACAACAAATCTACAGTTTTGACTGCAAATAATGAACCATTAAATGTTCATGGTCAAGGTGTTGTATATGGAAATGGATTCTATTTACAAAAAACGTTATATGTTCCTGAATTATCACAAAATTTACTATCTGTAAATGCTATTACAAATAACAAAGGAACTGTTGTATTCTCTGAAAACAAGGTTGAAGTATATAAAAAAGACTCAGAATTATTATTGATTGGAAAAAAGGAAAATGGTTTGTATACTGTAAATTTAAAGAAGAGCAATACTAATGAAAAATCCTTATTAATAAAAAGCGAAGGAACTGCTATAGAATGCCATAAAAGATTGGGACATCCAGGAAAAAAGGTATTAGAAATTTTACAAAAGGTAGCAGATGGAATAAATATACAAGGAACAATTGAAAATAATATAATATGCGAAATATGTACACAAGCGAAGCAAACGAGATTACCATTCAGTACAGTAAGAACCAGAGCAAATAGACCTTTACAATTATTACATACAGATGTATGTGGTCCATTTGAAAACAGAACATATGATGGTTACAACTATGTATTAACTGTTATGGATGATTATACTCATTTAACGAAAATATTTCTATTGAAACATAAAAGTGAAGTAAAAGAATATATTATAAATTATATAGAAGAAATGGAAAGGGAGAAAAAAGAACAGGTATCTGCAATCAGATGTGATAATGGTGGTGAATATACCAGTAATAATTTCAAAGAATGGTGTAAGAAAAAAGGAATAAAACTAGACTTAACAATACCATATACGCCACAGTTGAACGGTAAAGCCGAAAGACTTAACAGAACACTACTTGATAAAACAAGAGCATTATTATTTGATTCAGACTTAAATAAAGAAATGTGGGGTGAAGCCATGTATTGTGCTACATATTTAATAAACAGGTTACCTACAGAAGCATTAAACAATAAAACTCCATTTGAAATGTGGTATAATAAAAGACCTAATTTAGCCAATGTACAAAAATTTGGTTCAATGGTATATGCAAAGCAACTAAATACAAAGAAACTTGATCCGAGAAGTAAGAAATTAATAATGGTGGGATATGCTAATAATGGTTATAGATTATGGAATGAAAAAGAAAGAAAAATTGAAATAGCAAGAGATCTTGTATTTTGTGAAAAGATAGAAGAAATGTCAGATAATATTATACTGTGCAAACAAAGGACAGAAAGTTATGATCAAATAATCTCAGAACACGAAGAAATAAACATAGATAAACGAGAAGATAATGGGAGTTACACAGACATGCTAGAATTAGAAACAGAAATAAACGAAATACAAATAGAAGAAGAACAATGTATAAATGAAAAAGAATGTAATGATATAACAGACGATGTAAATGAAAAAGAAAATATACAGCCTAGAAATAAAAGAGAAAAGAGAAAGCCAACTTACTTGCATGATTATGTATTACTTACCTTCGAAGAAGCAATGAAATCAACTGAAAAGGAAAATTGGGAGAAGGCTATAAGTTCAGAGAAAAAATCATTAGAAAATAATAATACTTGGGAAATAGTTATTTTATTTTTAATTTAGTAATTAATATCGAAAAGGCAAAAGGAAATAAAATATTAACAAATAAATGGGTATTTAATATTAAAGAAAATGGAATATATAAAGCAAGACTCGTAGTAAGAGGGTTTGAACAAAATAACATAAATTTTCAAGAATTATACAGTCCAGTAGTAAGTCAATCAGCTTTAAAATCACTTTTTGCTATAGCGGCATCTAAGGAGTATGAAATGATAACATTTGATGTCAAAACAGCGTTTTTATATGGTGAATTGAAGGAAGATATTTTTATGACTATACCAGAAGGATATAAAAAGCAGCCTAATAAAGTTTGTCATTTAAAGAAAGTGTTGAAAATAAGGTTTGTTCGTTTTACAGAAAACCAACCTTTTTAGTTTACTCTAGTACTGCGATTCAAAAATGTTATAATTCGAATGATAAGAAAAAAAAGGAAGTCTGTCTCGTCATCGGTATTAAAAATATTTGGACTGCTGTAAAAATACAAAATATAATTTATTAATATTAAAGAACGTGGTTTGTAATTAGATAGTCGTGTATATATGTGATAATATAATGATTGGAGCTTATTGCATTTTTCATTCCTTTACTTCTCGTATTTCGGACGACCTAAGGCAGAATACATAAGAGGTAAAATAGTCCAGAATATTACTTCTATTTTATCATGGTAGCAGAGCGTGGTTACGATCCACTGTTACAAAGTTAAAGACAACAAAGTATGCAAACTAAGGAAAGCATTATATGGATTGCGAGAGAGTCCAAGAGACTGGTATGAGTGTTACAATGAATTAATGCTGAGCATAAATTCATTCATTCATTCATTCATTCAGACTCTCTCGCAATCCATATAATGCTTTCCTTAGTTTGCATACTTTGTTGTCTTTAACTTTGTAACCGTCTGGTGGATAAATATAAACTTCTGATTTAATAGTTCCATTCAAGAAAGCTGTCTCTACATCCATACATTCTATATGCCAACCTCTTACACAAGCAGTTGACATCAAAGCTTTCATTGTAGTCATTCTAGCAACAGGCGAGTAAATCTCTTCATATTCATCATAAACTTGTTGAAAACCTTTTTTCCTTTAAATCTTTTTCTAATAGTCCAGAATATTACTTCTATTTTAACATGGTAGCAGAGCGTGGTTGCTGAAATAGAGAGGAAGGAGTAAAAATACAAAATATAATTTATTAATATTAAAGAACGTGGTTTGTAATTAGATAGTCGTGTATATATGTGATAATATAATGATTGGAGCTTATTGCATTTTTCATTCCTTTACTTCTCGTATTTCGGACGATCTAAGGCAGAATACATAAGAGGTAAAATAGTCCAGAATATTACTTCTATTTTAACATGGTAGCAGAGCGTGGTTATTGAAATAGAGAGGAAGGAGTATATTAGATAGATTTAAATTATGGAAGGAAAGGAAGAATTGAGATTACCTATATTTGATGGTACTAACTATGAGCAATGGAAATTCAGATTGAAATTGTTACTGCAATTAAAGAACTGCGAGCAGGCCATAGAGCAGGAAGTAAAGACGGAGCCTATGACGGAAAATGATTGGAAAAAGATAGATTTGAAGGCTCAAAACTATATACTTAACAGTATCAGTAATTCGCAGCTAGATATTATAATAGCTGAAGGAACTGCATATAAAATGATAAAAAAACTAGATGACATGTATTTGATTAAAGGATGTGCAAACAAATTGTTACTTAAAAGAAAGATATCGCAAACGAAATTCAAAGATGGGAACCCGCTGGAATTCTTTCAGACATTTGAAAAGCAAATAAATGATTTAAAAGGAGCAGGAGAAAAAGTTACTGATGAAGACAAATTAAACTATTTATTGTTGGCCCTACCATCCAAATTTGAAAACATTGTGAATATTGTAGACGCTTTACCTAAAGAAAGTCAAACTGTCGAATATGTTAAGTCAAAACTGTTACTGGAGTATAAAAAGAAAGTAACAGAGAACGTTGAATGTAGTGAGCAGACATTTGCAAGTACCAGTTCGTTCAAACAAACTTGTTACGAATGTAATAGAGAAGGACACTTTAAAAGAGATTGTCCTAAATTGAAAAATAGTCAGCGGGGACAATACCGTGGAAGTTTCCATAGAGGTGGACGAGGTTATCGAAGCTACCGAGGACGTAACTACAGAGGTTATAGAGGACTGCGAGGTAATAACTATAATAACGATCCTACAGCAGGAAATTCGTCGGTTGGCTTCAACGTCGAAGTGCTGACAGCTGAAGCAAATACAGTGAATTGGCTCCTGGATAGCGGCTGTAGTGACCACATCGTGAACGATGACAGATACTTTTGTGAGTATAAAAAGTTAGACAATCCAGTAAATATTAGAGTAGGTGATGGTTTTCCTTTAAAATCGGAAAAGATAGGAAAGATTACAATGCATTGTTATGCAAACTATCAATTGCACAAAATTGATATTGACAATGTTTATTATGTCCCTAATATGAAAAGAAACTTGCTTAGTGTATCCAGTATTGTGAATAGAGGAAACATGATTAAATTCCAAAATGAAATTGCTAATATATATAGTTCGCAATATAAGTTAGTAGCTGTAGCTAGAAAAAAGAATAAATTGTATGAACTAGAAGGTAAAATAAGTGGCGATAAATATGTAAATACAAATGTACATGAAATGTCGTTGAAAGAGAAATGGCATCGAATGCTTGGTCACGTTAATTATTCAAAATTGAAAGAAATGTGTAGGCATTAATTATTAACCGGATTACCTGACAGACTAAACGGAATTACATACAGTGTGAAATTTGTTTGCAAAACAAGATGACGAATTTACCCTTCGAAAATAATAGACGTAGAGCTACGGAAATTTTAGAAATCGTACATACTGATGTGAATGGACCAATTACTCCGGTAGGTTATAATGAACAAAGATATTTCGTTTCATTTATTGATGATTACAGTAGACATGCTGCAGTGTGTGTGATTAAAAATAAAAGTGAAGTGTTTGATTGCTTCAGAACTTATGTGAATCGGATGCAAAACCAAACAGGAAAGCGAGTGAAGGAAATAAGGTGTGATAGAGGCCGTGAATACCTCAATAGAGATTTTTATAATTTTGCAAAAGAAAACGGAATATTTTTGAATCCTGGACCAGCTTATACTCACGAACTTAATGGAACTGCTGAAAGATATAACAGAACAATTATGGATAGAGCACGATGCTTAATGACAGAAGCAAAATTAGATAAAAAATACTGGCCTGAATGTGTACTCACAGCAGCTTATTTAGGAAATAGAATTTTGACAAATACTGCGGAAAAGAAAAGCCCGTTTGAAATATTTTATAGAAGGAAACCAGACGTAAAGTACTTGAGATTATATGGTAGTAAATGTTTTGTCCGTGTACCTGAAGAAAAGAGAACTTCAAAGTTAAACCCAAAAGGGGTGAAAGGATGTTTAGTAGGCTATACAGATACAGGGTACAAGGTGTTGGTAGATAATAAAATTATTACTAGTCGACATGTTATTTTTATTGATTCAGAAGCAAAAGTAATTAATTATCAGTCTTATCCAAATCATGATACAGATAATGAGGATAGTAATGGTGAAAATAGGAACATGAATGAAGACAAAGAAAGAACACAGATAAATGAAAATGAGAAATTAAGAGAACATACTGACAATAATGATGAATATTTTGATACAGTTGAAGGTGAAGAAAATGAAAGAGAGAAATCTAATGTTGAGGAGGTGAGCGAACCAAGTCGCCCAAGAAGGGAAAGAAAATTACCTGCAAGATTGAAAGATCACATAGTATATGTAAATGTATGTGATGTAAGTGTACCAGAAACGTACGAGGAAGCAATTAGTAGTCCTCAAGCAAATTTGTGGAAAAATGCAATGAATAATGAAATTAATAGTTTAGAACAAAATGAAACATGGCAAATAGTTGATGAACCAATAAATAAAAATATAATCGAAGTAAAATGGATTTTTCGAATTAAATCTAATGGCATATATAAAGCGCGCGTAGTAGCAAAAGGTTTTCAACAAGTTTATGATGAATATGAAGAGATTTACTCGCCTGTTGCTAGAATGACTACAATGAAAGCTTTGATGTCAACTGCTTGTGTAAGAGGTTGGCATATAGAATGTATGGATGTAGAGACAGCTTTCTTGAATGGAACTATTAAATCAGAAGTTTATATTTATCCACCAGACGGTTACAAAGTTAAAGACAACAAAGTATGCAAACTAAGGAAAGCATTATATGGATTGCGAGAGAGTCCAAGAGACTGGTAGGAGTGTTACAATGAATTTATGCTTAGCATTAATTTTAAAAGATCTGATTATGATTATTGTTTGTATACAGGGTGTATCAATAGTGAAAAAATATACCTATGTCTATACGTGGATGACATTTTGATTTGTGCCGAAAAAGAGAACACGATTAGGAAAGTTAAACAACTGTTGAGTGATAGATTTCGGATGAAGGATTTAGGAAAAGTAAAACAATATTTAGGTATTGATATTGATTATAAGCCGGAACTTAAAAGAATGATTTTGAGTCAGTGCAAATATATAGAAAGTTTGGCAGAAAAATATAATATAAAAGATTCTAAGAAATATGAGACACCGATGGAGCAGAATTTATCAATTGAAAATGGAGAAATAAATTATGATTTGAAGTACAGAAATTTGATTGGAGCTCTATTATATGTTGCTAGTGCGACGCGACCAGATGTTTCGTATAGCGTAAACTTTATGAGTCGTTTTCAAAATTATTATAGCGTCACACATTATATTTATGCATTACGGATTCTAAAGTATTTATATCATTCCCGAAATTTGGCACTTAATTTTAATGCGGAATATGATGATTGCTTAGATGCATTTGTAGATGCTGATTGGGCTGCGGATAAAAATGACAGAAAGTCAACTACAGGAATTATATTAAGAGTGTTTAATAATCCAGTAATGTGGAAGACCCATAAACAAAGAATAGTGTCAAGAGCATCAACTCATGCGGAATATTATGCGTTAGCCGATTGTGTAACAGAAGTTTTACCAGTGATAGGCATATTAGGTGATTTAGATGTTAAAATTTCCAAACCAGTTAAAATTTATGAAGATAATAGTGGTGCTATATCCCTTTCAAAGAACGGTAAATTTTGTAAAAACTCTAAACATATTGACGTAAGCTATCACTTTGTATATGATTATGAAAAAAAGAAAGTAATTGATGTGACAAAGATAAACACTGATGATCAATTGGCAGATATCTTGACAAAGGCGTTGGGAAAATCTAAATTTCAAAAACTGAGACAACTGATTAACGTTTATTAAGAAATTGTAATTTAATGATACTGATTGTTTATTGAATGTGATATTGTTGTGTATTCGTGTAGGTTATGTTTTTATGTTTTTCTATAAAACTCAAGGAGGTGTGTTGAAAATAAGGTTTGTTCGTTTTACAGAAAACCAACCTTTTTAGTTTACTCTAGTACTGCGATTCAAAAATGTTATAATTCGAATGATAAGAAAAAAAGGAAGTCTGTCTCGTCATCGGTATTAAAAATGTTTGGACTGCTGTAAAAATACAAAATATAATTTATTAATATTAAAGAACGTGGTTTGTAATTATATAGTCGTGTATATATGTGATAATATAATGATTGGAGCTTATTGCATTTTTCATTCCTTTACTTCTCGTATTTCGGACGATCTAAGGCAGAATACATAAGAGGTAAAATAGTCCAGAATATTACTTCTATTTTAACAGAAAGCATTATATGGATTGAAGCAAGCTCCAATTACATGGAATAAGAAATTCACTGAAACAATGTTAAAACTTGGATTAAAACCTACAAAGACAGACCAGTGTGTGTTTTCAACTGAAGATAAAAGTATAATAGTTGCAATCTATGTTGACGATGGATTGGCAATAAGTAAAGATAAACAGAAACTATTAAGTATACTACATCACCTGGAGAAGGAATTTAAAATAAAAATATATGAGAAACCTACAAATTATATTGGATTTGAAGTTACTAAATCGAAAGAAGGAATATTGTTACATCAGAAAAATTACATAGAAAAACTACTAAAGAAGTACAATATGTTTGTGATAGAGTTTAGGTAGCAAAGTAACAGTAGATAGCAAAGAGTGTAAAATAAAATATATTCAGAAACCAAAGCACACAATAATATTTACAAGAAAAAACATGACTCCACATAACAACATAAAACAACAGACAACACTTTTCCTTCTAGTATTGTCATGCGTCAAATCACTTGACACAATCGAATGCAGCCAGTGTGAAGAGATTACCTATAAAACTATATTTATAACTCCTTGCTTCAACACTCCTCCTTAATCTCAACCATACTAAATAGCTGCATTTCTACACACCAATACTATACAGCTAGACCCATACTATTTACACACCAATGGAACTTGCCCTTGGCAAGTGCCTTAGTCAATGCATCAGCAACCATCCGTTCAGTCTCACAATATTTCACAGTAACAATCCCAGCCTCAATCATATTCCGCACAAAGTGGTACCTTACATCAACATGTTTTGTCCGTTGATGGTGAACCGGATTGCCGGCAATAGCTATAGCTGATTGCCTATCTGAATGAATGGCAACAGGAGGCATGTCTCTAGCTCCTATCATTTCTGATATAAAGCGCTTCAAAAACACCGCTTCTTTCGTTGCCTCCGACATCGACACATATTCCGCCTCTGCTGCGCTAAGAGCAACGGTTCTTTGTTTGGTGCTCTGCCACGATACAGCTCCTCCTTGAACAAGGAACACTGAGCCAGAATATGAACGCCTATCTGCATCACCCGCAAAGTCAGCATCGGCGTATCCCTCCAGGATTTCTCCATGTTCTGCTCTTGAGTACATCAATCCTAAGTTTTTTGTTCCCTTGAGATAACGGAGCACCCTCTTGGCTGCTATCCAATGTGCTTCACCATAGGATTCATTGAATTGACTGAGGTGATTCACAACATGTGCTATGTCTGGCCGTGTACAGACTGCCAAGTACATAAGGGAGCCTATCAGCTCACGATAGGGAACCCTTTCTCTAATCTGAGGAGAACACTTTTCAAGTTTCTGACCCGGTACAGCTGGTGTTGAAACTTGCTTACAGTCTTCCATTTTGTACACCTTCAATAGCTTATTTACATAATTTTCTTGATGAATCTTTATTTCATCTTTGCGCTGCTCAATTTGAATGCCTAACATAAGTTGAGCCTTGCCCAAATCTTTCATTTCAAATAAAGACATCAGATCCTTTTTCACTAACTTCATCTCTTTAGCATTATTCCAAAAGATCAGGAGATCATCAACATACACCGCCATGATAATTATATTTCCATTCCTGGACCGCGTGTACACACATGGTTCATTTTCAGATCTAATGAAATTCAATCGCATGAGCTCTTCGTGAAGCTTGGCGTTCCACGCCCTAGGAGCTTGCTTAAGTCCATAAAGCGATTTCCTTAAGAGACACACATGATCTTCTTTGCCTCTTACCTCGAAACCTTCAGGCTGTCTCATATACACCGTCTCTCTCAAATCTCCGTTAAGAAACGCCGTTTTCACATCCATGTGATCAATTTTTAAATCCATCTTTGCTGCTAAAGCAAATAACGCTCTTAAAGAGCCATGTCGGACCACAGGTGAGAAGGTGTCAAAATAATCCACACCTTTTCGTTGACTGAAACCTCTAGCTACAAGGCGAGCTTTATAACGGGTCTTTCCCCCCGCCTCTTCTTTGATTCCGAAAAGCCATTTCGAATCAACGACGTTTACGTTATTAGGAGCCTTTACTAGAGACCATGTTTTATTTTCTTTTAAAGCATTCATCTCTTCTTCTATTGCCGCGTTCCACATATTCGCGTCTTCTAGAGATAATGCCTCCCTTACAGAAGTAGGCTCTCTGCGCACAACCGTATTATAACTGACATAATCTGGGAACTCCTTTGCCTTCCTCTCGCGCAAAGGGTATCTTCTTGTCACCTCAGGCTCTTCAAACTGTTCAGTTATGACAGTTTCCGCGTCTGATTCTTCACGTTCATCTGACGTTGCCCACTCTTCATCGTCTTCAATGATTTCATTAACTTGATTTGTCTCTGTACGGATATTGTCACAGTCCACAGTTTGGTCTTGTACGTTCACACCTGTAGTATGATCGACACTCCAACGCCTCTGTGGCATGTCTTCCACCACATCATTCATCTGGATGGGTTCAGTTAATGGAACACCTTCTTCTTGAGGACGTGCTTCATCGCCTGAGTTGTATGTAAGATTCTCGAAAAAAACGACATCTCTCCCTTTATACAACTGTCCTGTTTGTGGGTTAATCAATCTGTAACCTTTGGTTTCCTCACAATAACCGACAAATGCGAGTTTTTGACTCTTCACATCCCATTTCTTTCTCTTTTGATCTGGGACATGGAGATATGCTGTGCATCCAAAGACTTTTAGGTGACTCAAATCAACCTTCGTGCCAGACCACATCTCTTCAGGGGTTTTGTTTCTTACTGCGACTGTAGGTGATCTGTTTTTCAGGTAGATTGCAGTATTAATCGCTTCTGCCCACAATCGCTTACTAAGACAGGCTTCCTGTAACATGGTCCTGGCCTTTTCCACAATGGTTCTGTTAGCTCTTTCTGCTACCCCATTCTGCTCCGGCGTGTACTCCACTGTCAACTGATGAATAATCCCTCTAGCTTTGCAGAATTCATCCATCCGCCTATTGGCATACTCAGTACCGTTGTCAGATCGTATGATCTTCAGCTTCTTGCCGGTTTGCCTTTCGGCCATTTTCGCAAATTCGCAGAACTTTTCAAACACTTCTCCTTTACTTCTCAGACAGTACACGAAGGTCTTTCTGGTGTAGTCGTCAATAAAGGTGAGAAAATATCTGCAACCTGAGAATGATTTTTCACTCACTGGCCCACATACATCTGTGTGAACTAATCCTAACACTTCCTTGGCTCTGTTGCCACCGCTACCTGACCTGGCAAACGGCTGTCTTGTTTTTTAACGAATAAATAAGAACTGCTTGTGAAAATTAATACGAGTTATTATTTATAAGCAGAAATCAAAAAACACAAATTAGAAGTATATAAAGTAACTAAGTGACAGGCTAACATAGCAACCACAATGAGATATAATCATAGAGGCCAGCATCTTGTAAAACCTTAAAGAAGGTGCGTAGCCATACTTCTTAACATCCCGTCTTGTTTTTGTAGCTATGCTAAGCCTCCAAGAGCACTCAACTCTTTTATTCGCGGCTTAAACAACGGCTTGGTAAGAAAATCTGCTAGTTGCCTTGCTGCTTCCACTTTTAGAACAGTTAATCTCCCCATGGTAACACATTCACGAACAAAGAAATGACGAATCTGAATGTTTTTCGTCCTTTGATGACGTTCAAAAGGTGGGTCATGAGCCAAGCGTATCGCAGACTCACTGTCTAAGTAGAGCTCTGCAAGAACTTCTCCAGTTACCATGAACTGCAATATTCTCTTAAGCCATAGTATTTCTCTTGCTGTTTCACTTGCAGCCACTATCTCAGCTTCTGTTGAGGATATCGCAACTGTTTTCTGCCGTTTACTCTGCCAGGTGATCGCTCCTTTCGAATATAGGCAGATCATTCCTGAGGTCGATTGTCCCGTAGTAGGATCTCCTCCATGATCTGCATCACTGTAGCTTTGTATACAGTTTGTCGCAGTGGAAGATTTGTATGTAATACCATGATTGATGGTTCCCTTAATGTAGCGTAGAATCCTCTTCACTCTCGCCACATCCTCAAGACTGGGATCGTCTAACTTCCTTGAGACAACACTGATGGCATAAGATATATCCGGTCTTGTCCCAACAGCTAGATATGAAAGTGCACCAACTGCTTGTCTGTATGGAAATTCAGTTGATGTTTCTTTCTCCTTTTCTCGTACACTAGCATCTTTGACTATAGGTGTCACAGCAGCTTTACAGTTATGCATGTTAAACCTCTCTAAAATGCGTTGAGCGTAACCCTTTTGATCAATTTTTATTGACCCATCAGTCTTTCTTTCTATTTCTATTCCCAAAAAGTATGACCCAGGTTTTATTGTAATTTTGAAACGCTGTTTCAATTCACTTAAAAAACTTTCAGTCTCTTTTGGGCACGCAGAAGCGATCAATCCGTCGTCAACGTGTAACGCAAGAATCAGCTTCTTTTCTTTGCTGTCTTTGTTTCTAACGAAGAGACATGGATCACTCTCGCATTGTTTGAATCCAATCTTTAAGATATGTTCAGTAATGCAGCTATTCCAACATCTCGGAGCTTGCTTTAGACCGTACAAGCTCTTTTTGAGTTTGCACACTTTACCCGATGTATCAGGGTATCCTTCAGGAGGCTTCATGTAGATCTCCTCATGCAAGGTTCCATACAAGAACGCTGTAGATACATCGAATTGTGACAATGTCAAATTCTCTTGGGCAGCAACACTCAAGACAGCCCTTATCGTGCTTGTTTTTGCCACGGGACTAAATGTCTCGTAGTAATCTAAGCCTTTTTTCTGCGAATAGCCTTTTATTACTAGACGGGCTTTATATTTATCGACCGTCCCATCTGGATTGGTTTTGATCTTATAAATCCATTTACAGGAGATTGCTTTCCTCCCTTTCGGTAAGTCCACCAAATCCCATGTACAATTTTCTTTTAATGATTTAATTTCATCGTCCATCGCTTCACACCATTTTTCAGCTTCAAAGCTTTTGACAGCTTCTTTATATGAAGTCGGTTCTGTTGGTTCATTGGATTTACCTTGTGTACGACAGACGTTACAAACAAAGTCTCGATATCTAGCTGGAGGTTTTAGGTTGTCTCGATTGCGTAGAGTCATTCTGCTCTCATTCTCAGTTTGAACAGACTCTTGGTCATCCTCAATTGCATCATCGTAAACATCTTCACTTCCAGTTTGAGAACCTTGTGTAATGTTTCCGTCTTCATTGTTTCCAATATCCAAACTTTGTTCTGTCTCAGCATTTTCATCAGGAACAACGTTTTCATCAATAACTACTTCCTCTTCGCCATTGACTGTATCATTGTCATTGACTGATGCTTCTCCGACATCAAAGTGCTCGTTAGAACCATAATGGAATCCCAGAAAATCAAGGTGGAATTTTTGGCTTTCTGGCTGGCTGCAGCTTCTTAGAGACTTCGGCTGTATATTAATAGATTTCGATTTAATATCTACTACATTTTCAGCTTCTCTAAGCAAAGGATACTCTTCGAAAATTACATCACGTGATCGGATTAAATTGTGATGTTCTTCATCCCAAATACGATAGCCTTCGTTATTGTCATAACCAACTAAAATTCCCTTCTGCGCCTTTTTGTCTAATTTCTTCCGTTTCTCCTTAGGAAGATGGGGGTAGCATGTAATTCCAATCACACGCAAATGTTTCACTCTTGGCTTCTTACCGTGCCATGCTTCGTACGGTGATTTTCCATCGGGTCCTGGTCCCGTTCTATTCAGGATATAGACCGACGTCAAAACCAATTCAGCCCATAATGGCGCTGGCATTTCTCTATGGGCGTACATCATAGCCCGAGCCATTTCTACAACAGTCCTGTTCTCTCGCTCAGTAGGATTTTGTTGTGGAGTATAAGGCATCGTCAACCTATGTAAGATACCTTCTTTTTGAAGTATTCTACGAACATTCTCATTATCGAATTCTCCTCCATTGTCGCTCAAAATTTCTTTCACTTTAACCCCTGCTGATTTAACTTCAGCTAGCATCAGTGACAGCTTTTGATAAACTTCCGACTTGTTTTGCATTAAATATATCCAACGATACCCGGTATAAACATCTTTGAATAGCACAAAGTATCTATTCTTCGCATATGAATAGGGGAAAGGACCGCAAACATCTGTACAGATCAGCTCACCTGGTTTTGTTGCTTTCTCTCTGGCCCTAAATTTTAGCCGATGAGACTTACCATAAATGCAACCTTCACAGAGTTCATGGCTGTTTTCTGTTTTTATGTTCAATTCCTTTTCCAAAAATTTCTTTACATGTGACTTATTCTGGTGTCCAAAACGCTCATGGTAGAGTTGAATCAAGTTTGGTGTGGATAACTGATTTACTTCAGCAGGCTTCAAACATCTCATTTCCAACCGATAGAGATCACCATGCTTATCTCGCGTACCAATCAGTCGCTTATCACCGTCAACTTTGAAAATGCAAGTCGTTGGAGTTGATTCAAATGTACTGTTTTCAATAGAATCATGTGCCGCAAGTACAGAAAAAAGATTTTTTGAAATGGTGGGTACATACCATACATCCTTAAGTAAAATTTGTCTTACTTCACCATTACCTATTTGTGCTTCTCCTCTAATGGAGCCAATTCCTATAGCTTGAATTTCATTCCCATTAGCTCCGCGTACTGTGTGCTTGCTCTTGAAATGGCTGTATTCGACAAAAAGATCATCTCTATTTGTTACGTGGCTGGTTGCCCCATTATCCACATAAAAATTTATTGAATCTTTGCATTCATTTCCAGTGATGGATAAAATGGTCATGTTGACATTCTTAGTGTCCTTCTCTGACTTCTTTGGCCTTCCATCACTAATCCATTTCTCACATTGCTTCACAAAGTGACCGAGTTTTCCACAGTATTTGCACTTTTTCTTATTTTTCTGTATCGCTTGCTTGTTTTCACTATCATTGATTACTTTTCCATCTTTCTTTTTTGTCTTTACCCACAAGACTTCGGCACTGGTGCTGCCTCCATCTTGTTCTTCTTTGACTTTTGCAAGAACTTTTTCATGTGAACACAGTTGGACAGTAAGGTTGTCAACGGTGCGTTCTTCTTTCGTCATCAATAACCAACTTGATTCGAACATCACGTATTCCGGCGGCAGAGTATCAAGAATTTTGTAGATCAACAGTATGTCTGGTAAATCCTTTTCAAGGTTCAGCGCTCTGTGTAGTTCATGCCACAAATTCTTCAGCGTCGAAATATGTGCCACCATATCGTGTGTAGCATCTTTCTTGTATGAGAAAAAAGTTTTGCACGTCGTGTAGCTTTGGTCTACGACACAACCTCCATAAAGTCTCTGTAGTTCATCCCAAATTTCTTTTGAATACGTAAAACGCATCATTTTTTCTATTATGTCATCAGGTAAATTTGACAAAAGCAAGACAGACACAATACTGTCTAATTTGTCATATTCTGCTACATCTACTTCATACCTCGTTTTCTCTTCAGGTGTGGCATTTGGCATAAGCATTGGCCTCGGTTTCGTACCTTCCAATAAATCTTTTGCCCCAGGTATACCTTTAAGCACCATGAAAATTTTAAACTTCCACGTGTTAAACTTTTTGGCATCTAGATCTCCAATTCGCACCTTCGAAACCTCTGCAATTGACTTGTCCATCTTCACTGCAGGCCTACCGAACCTTTGCTAACGGTTCTTACGAATTTTCGGAGTATGTTAGACTTGCCCTTATTATTTTTCTTCGAAAAATAAATTTGCCAATAAGAAACACCCGCAATTCAATTCGTAAATTTATTCTCTGCTACCATTTTAACGAATAAATAAGAAGTGCTTGTGAAAATTAATACGAGTTATTATTTATAAGCAGAAATCAAAAAACACAAATTAGAAGTATATAAAGTAACTAAGTGACAGGCTAACATAGCAACCACAATGAGATATAATCATAGAGGCCAGCATCTTGTAAAACCTTAAAGAAGGTGCGTAGCCATACTTCTTAACATTGTTTGCTTACCCAAGACACACGCTTCACACTCCAGATGGTAGTCTGTGTCACAAAAATTCACGCCCAGTGCCATTTTATTTTTAAGCAATATAAGATTTTTACCACCTAAATGCCCCAAACGTCGATGCCATAAAATCATTTTCTCAGAGGATGACGTAACTAGAGCCACGTCCTGTTGCCAATGATTCAATTTGTAGACCCCATTTTCTACATTACCTGCATGCGACACAGCATTTGCATCTATCTTACATTCTCCTTGTACAATTTTGAACCCATTAGGACCAAACACTACTACTAAGTTTCTATCTACAAGTTTACTTACGCTCAACAAATTGGTTGTTAATCCAGGTACATACAATACATCTCTGATCAACATACCATTATCCTTGCTCTCTACCTTTCCAACAGCTACTCCATACAGCTTTCGTCCATTTGCACATGCTATTTCAACCTTCTTATCAAGTTTCTTTAAATCTACAAGCCATTCTTTGTTACATGTCATGTGATTTGACGCTCCTGAATCTAAAATCCATTCCTTGGATGAGCCATTTGCAGACATTGCTATTGCCTTATTTGCTGCTGCATCCTTCTTTGAATTCTGTTTCCTTGGACAAAATCTAGCCTTGTGTGGCCCGTCACAGATGTAACACTTTATGGTTCTCTTCCCTTTCCGTTCTTTGGATTTTTGGCTGCCTGCGTTCGCTTGAAGTGCATTTTCAGAACTGGTTCCTGCTGTTCCCGCTGCGTATGTATCTTCTAGTTGTAGCAATTTTGTTTTGACGTAATCTGTCGTGAGTGTCACATTTGAGTTTTCAATCGCCAATTTCAACGGTTCAAACTTGTCTGTTAAACCCTGGAGTAAAAGCGCTGCCAGTAATTCGTCATCGACTTCTTTACCAAGATCACGTAGTTGTTGAGCTACTGTCATCACGTTAGTTACGTATTCTCTGATTGATGAGAACTGCCCCAACTTGAAACTAACTAGCTTCGACAGGAGTCGACATCTATTGTTCAAACCCTTGTCTTCAAAGGCATTTTTCAAAGCATCCCAAGCCGCCTTCGCCGTTGCAGCTTGTCTCACATGCACTAGACAGTGTGGTTTTACCATCAGGCATATTTTAGCTCTAGCCCTTTGATCTCGTCTTTGACTCTCAATGTCACCAGGGATCGGTGTTGAGGTTGTCATGTCCCAAAGATCTTCATGGATAAGGTATAATTCCATCAAGAACTTCCAGGTATTGTAATCTGCATTCCCGTCAAGTTTTTCTATACTCGGTAAACTTGAGGAAATGCTCTGTGCATGGTGATTCGCTTGCCCATTGGTTTGCGACATCCTTACTTAGTACTTACTTTCACTTCTATGCTAGCTGGCCCATAACCTGATAGAGTTTAGGTAGCAAAGTAACAGTAGATAGCAAAGAGTGTAAAATAAAATATATTCAGAAACCAAAGCACACAATAATATTTACAAGAAAAAACATGACTCCACATAACAACATAAAACAACAGACAACACTTTTCCTTCTAGTATTGTCATGCGTCAAATCACTTGACACAATCGAATGCAACCAGTATGAAGAGATTACCTATAAAACTATATTTATAACTCCTTGCTTCAACAGTTTGATTCAAAACCAGCAAGCACACCATGTACATAGGATAATAAAATGACAATTACCACTATAGATACATTAAACTTTCCATACAGAGAGTTAATAGGAGGTTTGTTATATTTATCTACAAGATCAAGACCAGATATAAGCCAAGCTGTGAATGAAGCTAGTAAGAAAATAGAAAACCCATCCAAAGAAGATATAGTATCAGTAAAGAAAATATTAAAATATTTAAATGGGACAAGAGATAAAGGAATTATGTACAGAAAAGGAGGAGATATTACACTGTTGAATGCATACAGTGATTCAGAATAAGCAAATTGTATTGAGACTAGACGCAGTACAACTGGATTTGTCATAATGTATGGGGGTGGACCTATATCATGGTGCTCGAAGAGACAGCCAATAGTTTCTCTCTCATCAACAGAGGCCGAATATATTGCAGCTTCAGATTGTTGTAAGGAATGTTTATATTTAAAATCTTTTATAAGTGAATTAACAGGAATAAGTGTTAAAATAATGTTAAATATTGATAACCAGAGTTCAATTCAGTTAATAAAAACAGGTTCTTTTAGCAAGAGATCAAAGCATATAGATGTCAGATTTTATTTTATTCATGAAAACTATAAATAAGGTAACATTGATTTAAAGTATTGTCCAAGTAATATTCAAATTGCGGATATGTTTACGAAACCTTTATCCAAAGAAAAATTTGTTTTCCACTGTAAGAATGTTGTAACAAATGATAATATTGATTAGGTAAGAATAATTATACAGGAAAATAGTTTAAAATAATAAATATGTTTTTTTTAAATTTAAGGAAAAATAAAATTTAAAAAAGGAGAAGGTGTTACGATATAAAAGTAGTCTGTGGTAACTGTTGTGTAATCTGTAGTGTAGTATATAAGTAAGCACTCTGTGGCACTCTGTAAAAGGAAATTATCATGTATAATATAAGTTAATAAATACGTTTATTAATATGTTTTATTTTAATTCGTTGCCTAAATGAAAATAACAGGGTCTGAGTCACTTATATCCACATCGCTTTCATCTGAGTTCATAGGTGACTGGTGGTAACTTTTTTTCAACAGATGTAGTTCTGCTTGCAATATGACCGGTTAAATTAGATATTAATGGCCCATCTATGAAATGGTCATTTGCTTTACCTAAACAAGAACTGCTGCTGGAACTGGAACTAATAATAATAATAGGATGTTGATGGTAATCTACTAGAATTATAAGATGAGTTACTGGTATTAGAGGAAAAATATACAAATGTTATATGACACATTTAACAAGACAACAAAACGATTTGGTATATAGGAAGACCCATGTCTAAAATAGTCTGTGAAAATATAATCATATTTATTACAAGAGGAGCATAATCATAAATCAGCTTTTATCATAAACACTAGTTTCGTAATGACATAGACCAAATGATGATTGCGTCTTTAATTCGTATTTTTTTTAAATCAAAGAGTGACTCAATGACAAATAAGTCATTGCTGTTTAAAGACAATTTATTATGAAATAGACTCAATAACAAATAGGTCTCTACTTTACCAAAAATAGTTACATCCACATAACTTATGTTATAGTTATATCCACATAATTATATTATATATTTATATAATTATATTATATATTTATAGTTATATCCACATAACTTATAATATGATGTGCTGTGGTGGGCCCTGAAAGAGAAAGGTTTGCCTGGGAAGTATGTAGAGTTAATTCGTGCTATGTACAGTCGATCTCGTACCTACGTCCGGTCGGCTGCTGGCAATACCGACGAATTCAGTATGGCCGGCTTGCACCAGGGATCGGTTTTAAGTCCGTACCTCTTCCTGTTGATTATGGACGCTCTTACGTCGGACATCCAGGAGGAGGCACCCTGGTGCATGCTGTTCGCCGATGACATTGTTCTCGTCGGTGAAGATGGACCTGAGATCCAGAGCAGATTGGAGAAATGGCAACAGAAGCTGGAGAATGTTGGCTTGAAAATCAGCAGAACCAAAACCGAATATATGTTCTGCGATTTCGGCGGTCTTTCCACTTCTGGAGCCATAGCGCTTGATGGCGCACTCCTATTAATTTGCTCCGACTTTCGGTATCTCGGTTCACTCGTACAAAGCGATGGCGAAATAGATCGGACGGTTAAGCACAGAATTAACACTGGGTGGATGAAATGGCGGCAGGTCACGGGAACAATCTGCGACTCCCGCATTCCCCTTAAACTTAAGGGGAAAATATATAAAACCATGATCCGACCTGCTGTCTTGTATGGATCAGAATGTTGGGCTACGAAAGGGATGAATGAAAGGCAATTGCATGCAGCCGAGATGAGAATGCTAAGAGGGATGTGTGGTGTTACACGAATGGATAGATTATGAAATGAGTAGGTACATAAGAGGAAGTCTGAAAGTGGCACCGGTAGCTGAAAAGTTGTGTGGAAATCGGTTGTCATGGTACGGGCATGTGTTACGGAGAACTGAGGAGAATGTCGTGAGGAGAGTCTTAATTATGAATGTTGATGGCTATAAGAGTAGGGGAAGACCAAAGAAACGATGGATGGAATGTGTGAAGGATGTTATGACTAAGAAGGGAGTGACTGCGGAGATGGCTTCTGATAGGGATGCATGGAAGAAAAAGACATGTTGCGCCGACCCCAAATAAATTGGGATAAGGGCAGGAGAATGATGAACTTAATTTTTAGTCTTGTAGCGTTCTAATCAGGTCTAGGTCTCCACAGTAATAAAAAAGTAACGACCTGCGCATGACACTCGTGGCACATTACTTCTTATGACTCTCTCGAATTGAACAGGAGCGGAGGGAGAGAACAGAGTGAAAGAGACCGAAGTATAAGTTTGTGCCTTTCTACGCCATTTTAAGTCTCTGTTTTATTAACAGCTGATGAAGATGGCCATGCAAGGTAATTTTATGAGTCAACATTGAAATCTTCAAATTTCGAATTAGGTCTCTATTGTTCTAAAGGTGCGATATTAGTGTAAGATATAAATAAAGATGACAAAATGTATAATCATTGTTAAAAATAGTTTAAGTTGACGATGTAAAAGACTGAAAAAAAAAGACTAGGGGAAAAGAGCAACCCCAAAAAATCAAACAGCCGAAGAACAGCTCAAACAAAAAAAGACTAGTAGAAGTTAAAATAAAAAATGATTCTTGCTACGCAAGAAGGAAAGAAACGGCATTAAAAAAAAAAAGCCTAGCCTAACCTAACCTTAGCGTTCTTATACGCGACACTTTAAACATATCAGGAACGCGCTCTTCCTCCCACATACGAACAAACAGCTTCCATATCAACTCATGCAACCCCTCTCCGCCGTATTTGATCAACTCTCCCGGAATGAGGTCAATGCCAGCCGCCTTCTGGTTTTGCTGCTGCCTGATAGCAGTAACAACCTCATCAAGCAATAGTGGCTCGTCCAACTCAAGAACAGGAGGGAGCCTTAGGCTATCAAAAACACTATAGAAGATATATACAGGTAAAGAAAAAAAATAGAAAAGGATAAACTTACTCAAGAAGTCAAGAAACATAGAAAAGGATAAACTTACTCCGTCCAGGCTGTATGGCGTATCATGCCTTTGCCTTTTCCGTTCAGAAGTACGGAAAGAAGAGAACCAAAAAAAAAAAGGAGTTTGGCGGGAATGTCAAGATGAGTATCACGCTCATTTTTCATTGGACTTTTAAAATGATTTATAGTGTCGTTTACTAAATAAAAACGCGTGATTTATGTAGTAAAAAGTGCATTAAGTGAATAATTCAAAAAGAACAGTGAAATATAATGTAGCATAGTGGCCACATCATGTCTTGACGCTAAACCGCTCCTTAACGTCCAAACGCGGGAAACGAAAGGAGTTAGATTAGTTAGGATAAGTTTAGGATAAGCTAGGATAAGTTAAGATTAATTAGGATAAGTTAGGATAGAAGTTTACTCAAGAGAATATTTACTGAAGAATAGGCTGTATGGCGAATCATGCCTTTGCCTTTTCCGTTCATTATAGTACGGAAAGAAGAGAAAAAAAAAATTTCAGTGTCAGTCAGTGTGACCAAATGTGGCAGGATCCTGCCTTTTTGGCAGGTTTAGCCCTTTATTTTACTCTCTGGCACTTTTGTTTGACGTTTTAGAAATCTGGCAGGATTTGGCACTTTTGGCAGTATTAACAATATAGTATAGCCGCTAGCCGCTATAGCCCACAAAAAGAGTAGGATGCAGTACCCAATTCAAATAATACTTTATTCAAGTAGGCTTAGATACAAGCACTTTCGAATCGTCAGTTACAACCAGAGAACAGAGCAATTTGTTGTTAGGAACAATACACAATAAATAAAATAATAAAAATTCCTAAAAAGAAATGTCAAGAGAAAATAATGTTGAATGTATCTAGAACAAAATTCTTATGTCAAATAAAAAATAATTTAGAATGTTTCTAGAAGGAAATTCTAATGCCAAAATGTAAAAACTGAATTATGGTTAAAAATTAATACCTTAACAGGTAATGGTTCAAAAACAAGCCGAATGCTGCTTGTGAAAGGATATTCTCGAAAATCAGTCTGATAAAACAAAAACGCGGAACAGATTTATTAATAAACATGCCGCCTCTATTTTACTTGTTAAACAGGGCATTAGTGAATATGGTGACTGCGTTTCATTCCAGCCAACTAAAGAAATGACAAAAGCGATGTATAAAGAAAGTGATCCAGAAGAATATGATGCTAATAGGAATGTGTAATTTAATTCAGTTCACTTTTAGACTTTAAGATCAATTTATATATACTAATATATAAAGCTGAAGAGTTTGTTTGTTTGTTTGAACGTGCTAATCTCAGGAACTACGGGTCCGATTTGAAAAATTCTTTTTTCGCTTTATAGCCCATTCATCGAGGAAGGCTTTAGGCCATATAGCATCACGTTGCGACCAATAGGAGCGGGGCATTTAAAACAAAAACCCATGTGAAACCGTGTGGCGCAGCTAGTTTTAAAATAAAACTTCAAAAAATAATATGTTTATTTATTTTAAACTTATAGATTATATTGGCATTATTTTGGCATTTTATGTGTTTGATTTTGGCAGGATTTGTAAGTTTTCTTGTCTAAGTGGGGCAGGATCTCTAATTTAAGGTTGGTCACACTGGTGTCAGTCTGTGTCAGATCAGATTCTGTCAGGGGTGCTGGTGTGCTCTATTTATACGGCATTGCAGTAGTATTGCAGTCTATATAAAAAAGTACCTACTCTGTAATTGCAGTCTCTGCGCGTATTTTGAAATCAGTGTGTTGAATGCTCATTTGAATAGTTTGAACTTTTTGTGAAACATATAGTACCAAATATATGCCTCATATCACGTCCATTTAATAATAAAATGATCTAAAAGTTAAATGAAGAGTGAACAGGCGCCAGTGGTATGGAGCTGGAGCCGTGCGGTGGGAGCGCGCGCGTGGCGTGGCGCACGGCGGCGCTGGCTGCTGGGCGGCGTGCTGGTGGCGGTGGTGGCGGCCGTGCTGGCGCCGCGGCTGGGCGCGTCCGGAGGCAACTACCGCATGCTCAGAGCTCACTAACTAGAATCATACACCGCATTGCACCTCATGTAATTACATACATTTTATTATTTCTTCAGGTTTGTTTTGTGACATGCTGTCTGCTCGTATTACTGTGGTGTTATTTGAAACCACTATGAATTTAATTTATCCCTTGTTCATGAACCCTGACAAGCAGGCAGAAGTCACTGTGCATCCTACATTATGTTAACACTGTGATGCTTCTCATCAAATTGTATTAACCGTGTAACAAATAGTGTAGTAAGGCTGAAGCGGTGCAAGTTCACAATGGAACACTGAGGTTCTTAGATCTGCTGCCGTCTGTGGAGTGGTGGATTGTTGTTTACAATAAAGACAACATCTGTGTCAAAATAAATAAATATAAATACACCAATTCAGCAATAACACTAGTATTTGACATTACATTACAAATTATAGTGAATTTGGAATTCTGGTACCCAAATTAAGATTGATGATTATTTAACTGATTGTTGTTGGTTGACTGATTAGAGGTTGTATATACATTCAATTTGGACATTTTAGTATCAGTAATAACATTTAGTAGGATGCACAAAAATATAAAGACCTGTTCTATACTTAAGTAACACATGGAACTAAGTTTTAACATCAACATTTGTTCTAAGCTTAAGTATCGAACTAAAATTCTTTATCAACTGAAATACATTTCAAAATATAGAGTTAGTTTGATGCTTATGTAAAGCATTGAACTAAAATTTCTTGTCAACTCTGAAATACATTTCAAAACCAGTTCATAATGTTATTACTAAAAAGGGGTATCATTGTATGCATTTATTATTCTGTAGTTGCATCTTGAAACCTGATATTTCAGGAGAATCAATAATCGTTGACACTACATAAAGCAAATAAATATAGAGTTAGTTCACACCTTGGTAGAAGTACTGACAGCAGGATATTGTCTGTGACACAGGCTCCTGCTGGTCATCACATCTTGATAGCCAGTAGTTTCCAACACTATATTATTTATTAACTAGCTTTCCGCCCGCGGCTTTGCTCGCGTGGAATTCGGTTATATCGCACCTTTTAGATTTCCCTCGGGAATATAAAATTTTTCAATAAAAGGTAGCCTATGTCCTTTCTCAGGGTCTAAAGATTGTCGGTGCCAAAATTTCATCAAAATCGGTTGAGAAGTTTAAGCGGGAAAGCGTAACAGACAGACAGAGTTACTTTCGCGTTTATAATATTAGGTAGTATGGATTAAAATATTGTCAATCGTTTTTTATCTGGAGTTGAACTTAATATCTAACATTAATATAAAACACTACTAGAAGTTAATTTATACTAGAAGTAATATATGTGGCTAAAATGTTGTTTTCTGCCCAGTGAAAGTGAGTAACGAAAGGTACATCATCCTCCATGGTGAAGCAACAGGCTGTGCAGCGCACAAGCAGAAGGGTGCCCATTGCACCCTATTTGATGACAGCCTCAGTGCTCACATTATGAGCTTCAACTCCGTATTACCCCAGTTATAACACCAGTATTGCTCTGCAATCTTTACTTTTCATTAATATACATCGAGTGTCACGATAATATCTAATGGCGAGAAAGAAGATTGCTATTCAAATACAAGTGACAGTAACTAAGATAAGCCGTTAGCTAGAGGCATTGCACAAGAACAAAATTCGCCAAAACACAAGTTTCGACACATAATAACAGTGGCCGAGAGGAAGACGATATAATAATGATAATAATAAATTCTGGTAATGGGAAGAAATTATGGATGATAACAATAAAATTTAGCGTACGTAGGTATCTAGTTCCGAAAAGCTTAAACAGTTTAGCTTAGCAAAGAACTTATATTTTATCTGATTTGGTCCGATTATTGTGTTAGCATTATTTGCCAGTATGTATACAGTATGTATACACTATGTATACGTATTCGTGGGTAACCTCACAATTAACATTGACATTAGGTGTTCACAGTATTACAACAACAAGGACTTTGAAGAAATGTGTAAGCAGTCAGCCTAAAAGGTAGTGGAGATCATTAAACTGACACGAAGGTATTGAAGTGCCATACATGCTCAGGAGAACACAGGGATGTCCATAGAATGCCTGTCCTATAAAAAAGAAAGGAAAATTCGTTTTGATAAATACCCACACGGAAGCTTCGCGCAATCGAATCGAAATCTACGAACACTTGTAAAAAAAGAAAATCTAAAGCCGCAACATACTGCAAGGAAATTTAATTTTAATAATTGGACATTCACACACTCCAACGTAGAATCCGAAAGAAGCGAAGCAAATATTATTTACTAACTCCAGAATGCGAGCTCCGAATGGTAACGTAAGAACAGAGAATTAGGTAGAAAAATAAAAGAAGTAATTTTTACCAGAAAAGATACATTTTCTGTCAAAATTAAAAAAAAAAGTATTTTAAGTAGGTACCTACTTAATTTTATAATGATATTGTCAAAGTCAAAAAAATAATCATAATAATTTATAATGGTATTTTCAAAGTCTTAAACCTAAGTTGCGCAATTTCGTAATTATACTGTACGCCTAGTATGAGTTCTCGTTACGAAACTCGATCGTCGATATCGAGCGCTTTTGACTTATCGATTGGACCGCTGAGATTGAGAATGAGAACGTCAAACGCGCTCGATATCGACGATCGAGTCTCGTAATGAATACTCATACTAGGCATACTGGTACTGGAATTAATCGACGATGTTACCCCTCAGGCTATTGGATGCGGGAGGCGCAGGATCGGTCGTCATGGAGATCCTTGGGGAAGGTCTATGTCCAGCTGTGGACGTCTTTCGGTTGAAATTATGAATGATGATGATGCTGCCCTCAGTGAAACTTGGTTAGATCTCGATACGAAACTTAGATGATTAAAAAATTTGTTACACCTAGCGATTTATTTATTCTCCTTCTTCGGTGACGTCATCTACGAGTGACACTGTACGACTGCTATCATCTCAAGACAATAGCAATACTGATACTGGGTGACATCAAGGGCGGATCCAACTTTGGCGCCAGGTAGGGTCACATAGTCGTGGTCAAGTCATAAGAAGTTTTAATTAAACTTTGATAATAGGTACAATTAAAAAGAAGGTATTTTATTAATAAGTACTGAACTTAAAAATACTTACCTAATTAAATAACGAAATCAATTTTTCTTTTACGTCTTCTTCTGAAACGTCTTATCACTTGGTTCTAGTTCAATGGGTTGGTACGTTTTGTGCGGGGGACGTGGGTGTGGGACGTGGGTGTGGGACGTGGGTGTGGGACGTGGGTGTGGGACGTGGGTGGGGGACGTGGGTGCATTTACAAACTTTTAAAATCACATACACAAACAGCCCAACCCGGAACAACTAACTGTAGGCTATACAAATACATGTTCCGTGCGAGAATCGAACCCGCAACATGTAGCGCAGCAGTTGATCAACCACTGCACAAAACGTGTAGTTTTTAAGTCTAGCTCTTAAGTGGAGATACTTATTGTAACAGACGAGAAACTACGGTAGGTACCCTTCTTTGAGCGTGGCCCGACACGTTATTGGCCGGTTCTTAATACTACGTACGAGACTGGTGTATTTAACAGCTTCTTTGATGCCCCTGCTTCGGAAGCAGCCAGGTTGCTGTATAGTCCGTAAAAATTGGCATCCAACACAGAAGCTTTGTACGATCAGTTTTATTTGCTTACCTAAATGGGTCGATTTGTAACGATAAAGGTGGGCGTAGTTCAAGTAAGTTCAAGTAGAGTTTATTGACGTTCAAAAAGTGCTGACTCTCAGCCTAATTTGAATAAATGACTTTTGATTTTGAGTAACCTGGCCCAGCCGCAACTTATCTGTGCGGTAGTCTAACGTGCTGGTGCATGTGTGTAGGCGGTCTGCGGGCGGAGTACACGTCGTGGGCCCTGGTGTCGTACGTGCACTTCAGCGCGGGCCGGCGAGCGCGCGGCGTGCAGTGCCGCGGGGCGCGCGTGCCCGCGGCCTGCGTCGCGCACGCGCACCTCGTGTCGCCCGCACTCACCGCCGCGCTGGTCAGCGCTGTCACCGACGGCGTCGACTACCGCATCGTACAGGGGTGAGCGTCGCGAGTGCCGCACCTGTCGCCGAGCGTCCTGCTGAGTGCAGGCGTGTAATGAGTCGTGCTTGGTGCAGCGTGATGCTGTGGTCGCTGGGCGGCGGCTGCGCGTGGCTGCCGCTGGCGCTGGGCGCGCGCGGCTTGGCGCCGGCCGGCTGCGCGCTCGTGTACGCCGCCTCGCTGCTGGCCACGCCGCTGCACACAGCACTACTCGTTAGCATCGTACTAGTGTTACACTACCTATTACGGATTATCTACACATATTAGGACCGTGTCCGAGACATAATAGGGCCGTGAGGGTTATGCTTGGGGTTTCACTGTGTGGTCGAATCAGAAATGAGATCCGCAGAAGAACGAGAGGAACCGACATAGCTTAGATAAAGCTTTATTATTATTTATTTAATATTCTTATTTAACCGACATAGCCCGAAAAATTTTAACACTTAAGTGGCTGTGGGTCGGACACATTGCCCGTAGGACCGTTGCCCTAAGGGACCGACTGGTTGTCGAGTGGCTACCACGCAGCGTGGGTAGGCCCTCTACAAGGTGGACCGACGACCGCTGCATGCGAGCGGTGCAGGACCGGTCGTCGTGAATATCCTTGGGGGAGGCCTATGTCCAGCAGTGAACGTCTTTCGGCCGAAATGATGATGATGACACACACAAGGCAGACACTGAAGCTAGCTTGCTAGCTTGTTTTGTTGTCGTCCCGGACACAGCCCTGATATGTGCGCATAGACCTTTGCTGATGGCAGACTGCTCATGTCTGAGTGGCTAAAGCCATGATGGGTAATTGTATTAGGAGCATGTGGAAAGCTAGTTATCGCCTACTCTAATGCGTCATAGTGAAACATTTTGGGAACCACCGCTGTGTGTGATGAGGACTGCAGCCGTCGTCTCGAGTCAGATGGCACGTTACTAGCTCGCTGAAGTTGGCTAGTGTGTTGTGACTTGTGTGTGAGCAGTGCGGGCGCGTGTCGCTGCCGGTGCCGGCAGGGGTCCTGGTGACGCTGAGCACGGCGGCGGCTCCGTTCGCGGCGGGCGCGTGCCTGCCGCTCCCGCGCTCTTCGTCCGCGCTCGGCGTACAGTTGGCGGCGCTGGTGCTGCTGTACGCCGAGTGCTGTGAGCGACTATGCGACGCCGAAGCCATCCTCTACCTCGGCGACGTACTGGTGGCGTTCGCGCTCGGTGAGTGACCGCCTCCCTCGTGGTCGTGCCTTACGACTGCTCCTTGCTGACGCGCGTGTCCACAGAGGTGTGCTGCGTGCTGGTGTCGGCGGCGTGGTGCGCGCTGTACGTGCACGTCGGCCTGCTGTCGCGCTCGGAGGCTCGCCTCGTAGCGCTGTGTGCTCTGCCGCGTTCGCTGGACACGCGTGAGTGCTGCACCTTTATACCACAAATAATGAATGTTGGAGGTGATAAGTATCAATATCATGGAACATAAAACAAAACCATTAGTCGTCACGCCTCATTATTTTTCAAATTCTTCACCGTGTAATATGTAAGTACTTGCCATTGTGGTTATATTAGAGATGCCCGCCATGTGTGTGAAGCGTCGCCCACAAATGATGTACAAAGATGTCGCAGGCTGGTCGATGTCGTGCGCGGCGCGAGGCTTGTGCCGGCTGCCGGGCGTGTTCGTGGCGCCCACGCAGGCGCTCCTGCTGGCCGCGCTGGCTCCCGCCGACTCCGACGACGACGTGCTGCACGACACCGACGCGGTACTGCCCGACATCGAACAGCTGCTCAGCGCTGCCTCATGAAAAGTCGCGTCTTCCAGTCACTTCGTTAGCAGTGCAACGCCACACGCGACACAGGATGTGACGCTACCGATCTCACGTTGCCATCGCTAGGCAGACAAATTTTGTTGGGATCATTTTATACCTTTCGATCTCTAAAACAATATTATTATGATAGGAACATGACTCTGCAACTAATGCCTTAAGACAGACATCTGCAGTTTTATGGTTATGAACGTTATTTTAGGTATTGTATTGTCCTGCCTATTGGAGTATTTTACGGCTCACCAACACCACACCACGCATACAATCAGACCACCCAACCGCTTCGCTCGGCTGCCGGAACTCGACTGACTCGTGACGCGGCGCATGAGACAACCCACAGTTTAGTCAATACACTACATCCCTTTTTTGTTTTATTTTTTTTTTTTTAATTATAAATTTATTAACAAATCTAAATTATAAGACGAATTTATATGTAATGGGCTTTTCATCGAGCATGATTAATATTTGTTTGTTTTCTAAATTAATCAAATATAATTTAAAGTGTCAATAGGTAAGTCCAAACTTACCATTATCAAGTTGAAGTAAGTTCAGGTGTCAGCATTCATTTCTTCGTCGTTGGTTTCTGGTACACGCTCCATTCTCCTTGAATCTTTTCCAAATGTACTACCTACCTACATTTCTTTTGCGAATTTGTCCAGTCTCATCACGGCGAACTGTGATATCTCCATCTTTCTTATTTTACACAGTTGTGTGTGTTTTTGGATTGTAGTCCAAGCTTAATTTGTTTTCTCTATTTATGTTATTTTTTTTTTTTGTATATGTATGTTAATTACAAACCAGTGCCCGACCGCAACCCCGCCCGGTGGCAAGCAGCGATGCAATCGCCGATGGCAAAGCGCGCGGCAAAGTTCATTAAGAGCCCACTCACTCCAGCCCAGAAGACACCCAGACTGCAGTCAGACGGAAACAGCGCCGCCGGCAAACCGCTCCAGTACCTCGATTCACGCGGCACAAAAGAGGAAGCGAAACGGCTCGTCCAGATCGTTGCGGCATCAACAACGTAAGGGCGGAAATTCGCCGCACGACGGATCGCCCGATGGTGGAACGGAGATGGGGCAGCTAAATCATACAAATCCCTTGCACACTTACCAAAATGCATCCTATAGAACACCGAAAGGCTGGCTACTCTACGCTGACCGTTCCTAGTTAAATCTGGGTCGTCAATCAACCTCTTCGCACGCCTCTTGAATCCAAAGTAACCAGGTGACATTTCGCGGCACCAGCCCAAATGTGGCTGCAGTACTCCACACATGAGGGGACCTGTGCTTTGTACAACATTAGAAGCTGCCCTGTTGTGAAGTACCGCCAGACCTTTGCGATAATGCAAAGTTTCTTGGCAGCCACCTTGGCCTTGGACCCACTGAACCGTCCAAAATTTAGGTTCGAGGAAATCTAAGCTCCCAAAAGCTGATGGCGGTCGGTGCACTCCAAGGATACATTCCTAAAAGTAGAAGCCAAGGTGAACGGACTTCTTTTGGCAGTGCAAATACACGCCTCTGTTTTGGTGGCATTGGATGCAACAAGATTGGCTTTGCCCCATTCGGAGACTGCCTTTAGTACAGCATTCGTACGCTCTACCATAACCTCTCTTTCGGACCGGATTGATTCCTTACTAGCCCGGGCTTCCGGCAGGTATCTCTCCACAACTGTGCTGTCATCTGCATACCCATAGATACTGGGCATCAGCAGAACGTTAATATGCAGCAGGAACAGAGTTGCAGAGAACAGATCCCTCGGGAACACCGGCATTAGAAGACATAGGCTCAGATGAGCATCCGTCGACAACAACTCGGAGAGACCGTTCAGTCAGAAAGTCTTGTACCCAGCCAGTCAGGTCAGCGGATATGTTGTACGCTGGAAGCTTACTCAAAAGGCGTGCCATACGAAGGCCTTGGAGACATTAAGGGAGACCGGCATGGCTTCCCCATTTTTCTCGAGGGTCTCGCTCCACAAGTGAGTGGCATACACTAGTAGGTCTCTAGTTGACCGATTGCGGTGACACCCGTCGGTCACTGAGGAGTTCGTAACCTTTCAGGTAAGCCAAGAGGCGCAAGTTCAAGACACGTTCCATAATCTTGCAGAGTATGGAGGTTATTGAAATCGGCTGACATTTAAATAAATAAAATATAAATATATACGGGTTATATTTGGTGGGATCGACGCTGTATTGAAAATACTTATATTTCTTTCTGTAAAAAAGTGATTTAAAAACCTGACTGATGTATTCCGTTATCTGCAGTTGTTGAAATTGGGTTACTTATTCGACTGAATATTTCTATAAGTTTTACTACAATTTCTGTAGAGGTAATTTTGCGACAAATCTTTACTTCTTATATCTGCTGTAATAGCCGACTACATCAAATAAGCGGTCTCCACTTGGAAGTGGGTCCATCAAGTCGACCGCGATGTCATTCACGATTTGACAAATATGATTGTCTTTCAATTGTGTTAGAGATTTTTCTGCAGCTTTACTGAGTCTAGACAATGAATCTGCGATATCGGTTTTCCCAGATTGATAAACTACTTTATAGTCGTACGATTGAAGGCGCATAACCCAACTCTCTATCTTAGCACATGGTTTGGACTTGATATCAAATATAACTTCCAATGGTTTGTGGTCCGTTATTAGTTCAAATTTTTTTACCGTAGAGGAATATGAAAGTACCTACTCTACTGGCCATATAAGGGCTAAAGCCTCTTTTTATGTCTCTCTGGCGTTCAAAATCAGTCAGAGTTTTGTGAACATAATATGCAATATCATAATATGTAGTACCCTGGGATCGGCCTACTGGGCTTGTATCTGCTATGGCAATCGTACGATCATTTACAGCATAATATCCTGAGCTAGGTAATTTAATTATAATTTCCTTCAATAATTTAAAACATTGCTATTGTTCTGGCCGCCAATATTCTGCAATATCAGTTTGAACTCAATTTTTTATTTTTTTTATTTTTACATACCTATGTTTATATTGGATTAATTATTTATTGATTATTTAATAACAATGAAATGAGTAGCTGTAATGTTGTGATACGGGTGAAATTAAGTAGTCCGAATCTCACCAGGATTTTTCTAATTTTTTATTCGGTTCTTGTTTGAACATCCGAACTGTATGTCGATTGTCGCTCGTAGATTTTACTCTGTTACGGTGCAAAATAGAGTCTAGTTTAGATATTGCTACTTCAAACGCTTCAGTCCACGACTTCACTTGGTTCGATATTGACTTCAGGAATGATGTATAACAATTCCTGCAAATCTAAGCCGCTGAAATGTAGGCAGGAGGGGCCCTTTTCTTCACATTTTTATTAATATTGGACGCTTC
The DNA here is from genome assembly GCA_017933935.1 of Sesamia nonagrioides. Lineage (NCBI taxonomy): Eukaryota > Metazoa > Arthropoda > Insecta > Lepidoptera > Noctuidae > Sesamia > Sesamia nonagrioides. The sequence goes on from JADWQK010000345.1 coordinate 80,773, forward strand.
CAAATATATGAACAAATATCGCTTCTATCGTATGCCCGCAGAGGTAGATTCACCATTGCTCAAAACTTTTTCAATGAAAGGAGTGACGTCTTTGGGACGCCCTGGAATAATCAATTTAATGTTTCAGATAATTAATATTATCTGCTATTGTGTTTTAATGGAACACATTTCTGGCCCATATCAATTGAATGATCGGATTACTTTTATCCGCTATATTTTAATACTTAGTTGTTTATATCAACCAATGTGTCAATTTAATGTAACACACTAATATCAAACTATTTGCACTCGAAGCTGGTCAACATTATTACTAAATTCATGATATTATTACGAATGCACCTTATGTCGTCGGCATAAGGTTTAATATTGCGTGACATGCAGTATGTAACTTTTAAGCCTTATAACTCGAGACCTAGGAATTGTAGTTATGATATAAAACGCATTGATAGACCTAGGATGACCTATCGAATGGTACAGGTTTCGTCAATGTTGTCAACGAAGTGTCGCGGTCTACAGAGAAATTACTAGAAACTCATCTCTGGTAAAGTACCCGTAGGGACCTGCTGAACGTACCCGAAATTATGCACTGTTATTATTACGTCTAGACAGATCTGAACTGTTCGATCAGCTGACCTAAATAAGGCGCCGTGACGCCAGCGCGCAGTCAGTCTTTATTTGTCTATCGACCGAAACAAGCAACAGTTAAGAAGCGATTTACAACGCCAACCCAACGAGCACTTTGAGAATTGCACCAAGTAACATCTGAAGTGTTGTTGTGTGGGTACGATACGGACTTCGTGGAAATAAGGGAAGACTTCGGTGCCACATCAGCTACATTCTACTTGTCATTGCCTACTATAGACTGTACCTTCGTTGTCAATAAACTTCGCAACCCATAACCGGTATTTTATTACCCCTAGTCCGTAAGAATATCAATTCAATGATCAGCTTTTAATCTGCTTTGTTTATATTATGTTCACTCACGTTATTACGTGCTATTTCTTTTTTTTTTCCATGATTATCAATTTAATGATCAGTTTTTAATCTGCTTTGTACATAAATGTATTATGTTCACTCACAACCTTATTAGGTGCTATTTCCTTTTTTTTTTTTTTCCATCAATATCAATTTAATGATCAGATTTTAATCTGCTTTGCATACGTATATTATAGTTATACACAACAAACTTATAAGATGCTATTTCTTTTTATTTTTCCCATTACTATCAATTTAATGATCAGATTTTAATCTGCTTTGTATATATTACATTTATACACAACAACCTTAATAGGTGCAATTTTATTTCAGTTTTTCCATAACTATCAATTTAATGATCAGATATTAATCTGCTTTGTATATATTATATTTATACACAACAACTTTATTAGGTGCTATTTCTTTTTGATTTTTCCATTACTATCAATTTAATGATCAGATTTTAATCTGCTTTGTATATATTACATTTATACACAACAACCTTAATAGGTGCAATTTTATTTCAGTTTTTCCATAACTATCAATTTAATGATCAGATGTTAATCTGCTTTGTATATATTATATTTATACACAACAACTTTATTAGGTGCTATTTCTTTTTGATTTTTCCATTACTATCAATTTAATGATCAGATTTTAATCTGCTTTGTATATATTACATTTATACACAACAACCTTAATAGGTGCAATTTTATTTCAGTTTTTCCATAACTATCAATTTAATGATCAGATGTTAATCTGCTTTGTATATATTATATTTATACACAACAACTTTATTAGGTGCTATTTCTTTTTGATTTTTCCATTACTATCAATTTAATGATCAGATTTTAATCTGCTTTGTATATATTATTTTTATACACAACAACCATATTAGGTGCTATTGCTTTTAATTTTTCATTAATAAATTAATAAATTTAATGATCAGTTCAGTTGTAACTGCTTTAGGTAGTTTTACGTTGACCCACACTAGGAATTCCTCCTGTATCGTGGGTGCGTTTACAATCATTTAAACTCACATGCACCAACAGCCAGACCCGGAACAACTATCTGTAGGCCATACAAATTTTCCGTGCGGGGATCTAGCCCGCGACACGCAGCGCATCTGTCGATCGCTCCGCCACTGCACCAACCGTGTCGTCAATAAACACGTGTCATTAATTCATTAGTTACGCACACAGTTTTGCATTGATTTAATGAAGTAGATATTAAGTTCTGCGTAGGATTAGATTTATTTACTTGCGTAAACGGCTTGTACTAATTACACAAGCTAAAGACAATAGAAAGAGATAAATAGAACATAGACAACAAATATAAAGAAAATAAACACTTCATTTATACCATTAAATAATTATTCTCCTTGATAATATGGAGATATGCTCTCAATAGATCATAATATAATGCATATGCAACTACCGATTAAATGGTTAGTGGTTTAACTCCTACTATTTATCTGGATAGGCAACTTAAAAGCAAAATGTTCCTTGTAACCACCTTACAACTAAATAGTTAATCGTACATATATTCTATACTTAAGCAACAAAAGTATAATATTGAATTAAGGTGGGTAGTCAAACATTATTTTAAAATATAATTTCCTACTGGTTTATTTTTTATTTAAATCAAAGCAATGATTGTAGCATACCTACACTTGAAATAAGTAGAAAGTTATTGTTATAATCCATATTATATTGCGTAACTAATTGAAAGCTGGTATTTTTTTTTAATATTCTCTATTCTTTGTTGAAATGCAGCTGTATTATTGCTATTATTTAACGTTTGAAACAACCGGTTTATGATAAAATATTTGTTCAGAATGACGTATCTTGTTTACTTCATTATTTTAATCATCATAATTTCCTTTCTTCTTCTTTTTTTTTTTATTATATTTTTTTTGCGTACTCACTTTTGTTTTGTCCTCGTCGCCACATGTATTGTCCTGCCTATTGGAGTATTTTACGGCTCACCAACACCACACCACGCATACAATCAGACCACCCAACCGCTTCGCTCGGCTGCCGGAACTCGACTGACTCGTGACGCGGCGCATGAGACAACCCACAGTTTAGTCAATACACTACAGGTATAATTATGAAGTAGCGTGTTGAGCGAGCTATGGACCGGGCGGTTCGCGCGCAGTCGACAGATGAGAGAACAGACTGCCCTAGCAACCCCGATACCTTGGTGCCCTGGTACCTCCACCATCAACCGCCAACACATTCGTATCGCCACAGCCTGCAAGCATGCTGCATGACTGCAGGCAATCCGTCTCGCTGGCATGATGTCAATAGTCCACCGCTACGGGTCATTACGGGTCGCGGAACAGTTGACAGTTGTAGGCATGTTCCCGTCTCTACAGCTTTAGTAGGAGCGAAGCGTAATGCTTCGGAAACACGTGTAGGTATAAGGCTAGGACTATAAGTTGGACAGACCTTATCCATGCAGGTAGCAAGAACACGTAATTCGTGTTCGTTAATCATAGGAACTGAGGTATCTTATGAAGCCTGGCGCACCTAGCACTACCACTATATTGATCCCTTTACATTAATAAGAACAGTGCCTATTTTATTGTAGTCTAAGATCCGATTAGGAACGACCATCATTCACCTGTTTAGATTAGCATGGCCCCTGCGCAAGGATGACATGCAAAATCGTGAAGCGTTCCACATTTTTAACCGACTTCAAAAAAAGGAGGAGGTTCTCAATTCGTCGAAATATTTTTTTTTTTGCATGTTTCCCGATTTTTCGAAGACCTTTAGACCGATTACAAAAAAAAAAATTGTTTGGAAGGGTATGCCTCACAGGTGGTCCCATTGTCACCAAGGATCACGATCTGATGATGACCAGAGAAATCAAGGGTAACTTTCAAAAATCGTAGGGCCGACATGTGCATTTCTAAGTAGTTTCATTAAGTATTTTAAATCACTACAACTAAGGAGTAGACCTGATGATGGAGCCGGGAGACAGTCGAAGGAAGTCTTCTACGATTCACAGCAGCTACCTAGTGTTTGTGCTAATTAATTAGTATTGATAAGAAGTTTACACCGAGATGGTTGTGATTGTCGTAAGGGCTGTGATGATGTTGTTCGCCAGTTCTGGGAACTCTTCAACAGTTTACAGTAGCTACTTTGTGGTTGGACTTAATTCATTTATATTGATGAGTACTTTACACCCGTGTGTGTTAAAATTAAGGCCTGCAGTAGATTGATTATGAAGACCCTAGACAGTAGAGGGAACTCCTCAACGATTAACAGCAGCCATTTTGCGTTTGTGCTTGATTAATTTGTATTTCGACCTATGCAAAGAACAAAGTTTTATTTGAATATATCACCAAAGTACGTTTATTGTATTTTTCACTGTTAACAGACCTCTACATTTTACAAAAAAAATAAAAATTTAAAAATGTTACGTAGTTCCGAAGATAGCAATCGAACAAAAGCCTATTTAGTTTGGTTCTCCATAAAACAATGTCCCAGCTCCATATGTGTCGTTAAACACTGTCCGGTGCGACGCGAACGCAGCACGCGTAGGGGGTGACATCGACAGACGTGTTTATGTTTTACGCGAAGTGGGCTGCGAGGACACTTCAGCGCAAATTAGCTACTTACGTATTGTATCTATATTTACCTATTTAAAATGAAACCAACACGCTCGAAACGCATGCTTAATATGCTATTAAATTCGCATAATGAAAATTCTAATTGTGGTACGACAAACTCCGTTGGGATAAATAATGAAGAAATTAATATTCCTGGTAAGTAAATTAAACTTTTGTTATTTAGATTAATAATTGAGTTACATACATATAAATAGATTACTTTTAAATGATTTTTTGTAATATTTCTTGAATAGATATTATTTTAAGGCCAAAATAGTCAGATGAACGGTTTCATATACAAATACAACTTTGTTCCATAGAAATGTTAGCTTTTAATACAAAAGCGTAAAAAAAGAAATTTTAATTCATTCAGTCTTTAAAAAAATATATAAAATATGATAATCAATGAGTTTTGTGTATTTTTTTATACTTGTTACTTTATTAGTCGGAAGTTATGTATAAAATAAAGGGTCTATATGCAATTGATACTTTGTTTGAGGGAATTCGTTCTGAAATCGTGAGGTTTATTTGTAAATAAAATCTTGTTCTTGGTTATCACATTAAGATAAACCTTTTTTCTACTTAAAAACTATTTAAATATCAATAAATACATATTTTTTGTAATATTTAATCTTTATATATATAATTCTGCTGTACGTGTGTATGTCATTGAACTCCTCCTAAACGGCTTGACCGATTTTAATGAATTTTTCTGTATGCGTTTGAGTGGCGACCTGAATGGTTTAGATTCACAAATCAGCCCGGTAGATGGCGCTGATCGCTTGAAAAAACATGTGATCTCGGAAACGGCCCTAACGATTTCGCTGAAATTTAATATGTGGGGGTTTTCGGGGACGAGAAATCGATCTAGCTCAGTCTTATGTCTGGGGAAGCGCATGTTTTCGAGTTTTCTTTTTCGCAATACTTCACGCATAATATGGGCGCTAATTTCGCGCGGCTTGACATAGCGGCTGTGGCGTAGTGGATAGTGTTATAGTCTACTCGCGATGGCAGGTGTTCCTCGGTTCAAACCCTGCCCGGGTTTACACCACCGGGGTCACAAGTTTTTTTTTTTCGTTTTTAGACAAGTTTATAGTTTTTTAATTTTTGTAGTTACTTAAAAAGAAAATTGTACATAAGAACTAAAAGAGAAGAAAATAAATAGAAATAATAAATATTTAAGATTTTTTATTTAACTTAAAGAGACTGAAACAAGAGCTCTTGGGGTAGAGAGAGGTATGATATCTTTGTTACAAATGTAGATGAAAATGCTTTCCATGGGTATATTCCTAAATCTGCTGTACGTGTGTACGTTACTGAATTCCTCTTAAAGGCCTGGTCCGATTTGAATTAAGTCTATGTATGTAAATGAAAGTCGTGTTAGTTACTCTATTTATAACTCAAAAACCGCTTAACCAGTATGGCTCAAAATTGTTAGGGAGGTAGATAAGTACTGGCAGAAGGACATATCACATAAGATACTTTTTATCCCGTTCCGTCCCGTTCTGTCCCTTTGTTTGATTAAATCTTTAATTCTGCGAAACAGATTTTGATGAGGTTTATTTTAATAGATAGAGTAATTAAAAAGAAACGTTTATATGTATAATAACATCCATTAAATTGTGGAGAAACACTATCCCTCGCCCACATGTGGGAGTGACGAGAGGAGGCATAACTCCGTTGCCGCGAAAAATCGCAGTACAGCGGACAGAGCTCCGGCGTGATTTCATGGCGACATGGACAGTGTAATTGTCGCAATCCAGCACTGAGCACGCCATAATAGAGGCGGTAAGTCCTCTCTTTGAGAAGTAGCTAGAGAGGCGCCACGGCGTCCTCACCTTCGGGCTGACGTAGGTCCTCACCGGACGCGGCTGTTTCGGGAGGTTCCTGTTCCCTATAAAGCGGGAGTAAACGCCAGGGTGACCACTGTGTGCGTCGCCCTGACGACACAGTGGAGCAAATGGTGGAGGTCTGCCCGGCTTGGGTAGAGCACAGCCGTGTCCTCGTGGCGGCGATCGGTGGCGATCTCTCGCGTCCGACCCTGGTCCCGGCCATAGTCCGGAGCAAGAAAGAGTGCATGGTAATCTTTCACCTCCTTCTGTGAAGCAGTGATGCTGGCAAAGGAGGAGGCGGAGCGCGTGAGGGAGCGGTAATCCCACTACCCTCACGCCTCAAACCGCCGCAGGAAGCGCCTTGGTCGGGAGGCAACATCGGACTCCCGACCACCGTAGGCGCGGGCTTGCGGGCGGCGAGCGACAGGCAGCTAGCCTCCTGGTAAGAACCAGGCCCGGGTTGACGGCGCGTTGTGTTTCACACGCGCCTCAAAGAGATATCAGCACACTTTGACGGGGTCCACGAGGACTGGTCCACAGGGCTGCGGGTTGGATAAAAAAGAAACCATGGCACTGGCCGTTGCACAGGTATGTGAAGGAACACGGGTGGGTTTTAGTCAATAAAAGTCTGACACGCCCTTCCGCTCCGCCCAGAGCGGGAGAGGTCATTTGATGATTTCCCATACAAAACAACAAAAAAAAAAACAACTGAAGAAGAGCAAGAAATTGCACTTGAAGAGCGCAGCCTTAGTATGGCTCGACTTCGTGCTTCTCACTCACCAGAGCACAGGGAGGCAGCCCGTGAAACGGCTCGGTTGGCAATGCGAAATCGTCGAGCAAACCTCAGAGATCAAGCGCTAGATGATTTACGAAGCACAAGAAGAAATTCATCAAATACTGATTTGAATCGGGCAGCGTTTCAATACGCATATAATATAGCGCAATGGCGTTCGCATTGGGCCAATGGATGTTGTTTGCGAGTATTGTAGCACATTAAAGATTTCTGAAGAACCGCCAGGATAGTGCTCCCAAATAAAGAATCATTGAATAATAATATTTATTTATTTAAAATTATTATAATTTAAAAAGTAGTCATGTGATATTGCCTTTAAGGCGGAACGAAGTTCGCCGGGTCAGCTAGTATAAGTAGGTATATATAAATTTATATCTATTTGAACTTTTATTGTTTTGTTATTTGTAACGATGTTTTATTTTAATTAGTTTTTGTTTTCAGAAAATGTAGATGATTCTGAAGCTATTACCACGTCGTGTCTACTACCATCTCATGAAATACTGTCATTTGCTGTATCACCGCTACCACAGGGGGTTGAAAATATTCAAAATCAAAGCATTTATTTCAAATAAACCAGTTACAGGCACTTTTGAATTGTCAGAAGGTCGGTCAGTCAATAAGATGAAGCTAGTCGCCCATTCCAAAGAGTAGGTACCTATGGAGAAGAACGGGCAAGAAACTCCATGGACACTCTTTTAAATTTTCAAGCTATTGTTACAAATATTTGATAACATCATTCATGTTGAAATCAACCGTGTGAAAACGAAGCAGACATAAATTGTACACCGAGAGCGTCCATTACGGAAAACACACAAAAATCAATTCAGAAACTAAAATACGCCGTGGCAGCTAAGAGACGACCAGTCCCCTCCGACGGCGTCCGTTCACGAACATGACGAATGGATCAGCATCTTTCAGCTCAACCATATTGAAGGGAACCTAATGACCCAACACACACGCCACCATCAGCGAGACATTTGAGTGAGCATGGCATACTCTCAACAGCCAGAGCACTATCAAGTCAATAAAAAAGACTAACCCAACAAAAAAATGCCTTACAGCACATTCGTACATTGTGCTCACACGTTTGCCATGCAATTATACAATACTAAAAAATTAAATCTACACAATGCTAAGATAGTTTTGTCCAAGGTTCAGCAGCTCCTGTGTAGCTGTACAAGTGCCGAACACCTCTGTCAGCGATACAATTCCGTAACGTACAATAATCTTGGCTACATAGTGTGTAATACAGGCTTTGAATTAATAACATAAACAAGTATTGATCAAGAGATACCTGCGGTATGGGACGACGACGTATACCTGATGGATCAGTTCAAGACAATCAATTATCTTCACTAGGGCCTGCATTTAATACTGAACTACCAACTAGCCCAATACTGCTTTAGGATAATACTGCAAACCCATTAAATGATCAGATATCAACGGCAACGTCTGCAATAACGAACCGATAACACTATTGACATTCGATGTACCATCTAGCTTTCAACAATTCACCCGTTGTTAGTTCTAGAAATATACAATCTATTTAAACCACAAATATTTTTACTTCTATGCCTTTTCGTTAAATCAATATATTATAAAATGTAATGACACTTTTTGTGCTGTCCATGATGATGACCTTTCGACACAGTCACCATCAAGTGCTCATACATAAATATTATAGGTAGGTAGTTAACAAAACAGTGAAGATGAATACCCTGCTACACCTGCTACACCTAAAAAATGCAAGAAAAGTTGCTATGCCGAAAACTGAGTGGTCAAAAATATTGGTAAGAAGTGTGTGACCAAAAGAGGTATAGGATAGAGAGATAGGATAAAGTAATCGATAATAAAATCTTGGGAGCTCCGTGTCACTGTCGGTCTCGCAGTCTTGCTGTTTTGGAAATATATATATACGATACGATGGCTGCACTGTTATGGAAGAGGACATGAGAGGACGCTACGCAAAGCACCATCGCGTAATAAAGCCTGTAGTACAGTAGTGTGTATGACGATGTTCGATCTTTTGTCCCGGTGGAATCCCATTGTATTCGGAACACAGAAAAGAAACACGGAAGGAGTTAAAGTGACGTGGAATAGTTTAAGAGAAGTATTCGTGGATAATTCAGAACTTAACAAGCTGTTGTATAAATATGATCTTAATGAAATAGACTACAAAAAGATTTTAATAATATGTTCTAATACCCGCAGTAATGCCGTTTCTTCTGTACCAATCTTAGAACAAGCTTACAAAAAGCCATTAAATTTATGTAAAGAAATAATATGTTCTAATACCCGCAGTAATGCCGTTTCTTCTGTACCAATCTTAGAACAAGCTTACAAAAAGCCATTAAATTTATGTAAAGAAATAATATGTTCTAATACCCGCAGTAATGCCGTTTCTTCTGTACCAATCTTAGAACAAGCTTACAAAAAGCCATTAAGTTTATGTAAAGAAATAATATGTTCTAATACCCGCAGTAATGCCGTTTCTTCTGTACCAATCTTAGAACAAGCTTACAAAAAGCCATTAAATTTATGTAAAGATAGACATATGGATCTATCTTACTTGATTCGGGAATTATACTTTCTCAATATACGAATTATTTCCGATCTCTCTCTTCCGATGTTCAGGCAACTACTTTCTCGGTCTTAATTTTATACCCCACCCCACCCCACCCCATTACCATCTATCCATTGCCATTACCTACCCCATTACTAATAATATTATACGCACGATTCAGTGTTATTTTGTTGATTATATTATTATATAATTTTTATGTAGGTAACATAGGGTTACAAAAACGATTAAAAAAATATTAATGACTTAAGATTACTATATTGCATGCTGTGATTACTTAATAAATAATGTTTATTTATTTAATCATTGTGAATTTTTGTACCCCTTCACAAATAGAACCGTTTGGCTATCAGAATTTACATAAAATAAAGTTTCAATTAGACTTGGTTCCAGCACTCTGTCCAAGAACAAAGTTTCATTTGTATATATGACACACATTTGTTCAGTGATTTCCACAATAAATGGTCATATGTGCATATACAATATGTAAAGAAAACCCTGTCCGACCCGTAAGGATAATAAAGGTTAAGTAAACACATGGCCAAATAAAATATTAAATTTTACATAATCATCATAGTAACAATACTAATGAATTTGGAAATAATGATTTTTTGTCCGAATTAATTCCAAGTTCCCCAAAATTTGGTAGATTTTTAAAAAGTGACAACACCATTTGTGACGGAGCGAATAGCGATGCGACCACGTGCCGCGTACCCTGCCCCCCGTCACCCGCGGATGTATGCCTAACGTGTTGTCTACAGCACATGCATTAAGTTACTTCGCTTTTTCGAAATATTATTTATTTTTAGGGAGATTTTTTTTTTAATTTAACCGGCTTGGTAGGCATTATTAGAATCAGTTATCGATACCTAACAATACCTTCACGGATCGGACAGGGTTTTCTTTACATATTGTATATTAGGGTGCTTCTTAAACGGGCAAAAAAATTTTTTTTTTCAATTTATTCTCGCGTCACCCATTCATTCTCTTCTATGATCCAAAAAAGTAGTAAATTATTTTTTTTAGATTTTTAAAGTAATATTTAGGGGTCGCTACCGGCCAGCAAAATAAAAAAAAAATGTGTTTTTGAATAGAATTTTTATTCAGTAAAACAAATTATAATCATGCTTAAATCATTTAATTAGTAGGGAGTTATGATACTGAAAAATTAACTATGCTAACAACGTATTTTTATTTGTATTTGGGTACTTCTGTATAAAAAATTTCACAACGAAAAGAAGGTATTGTTTTTGTTCCTCATCGTTGGTAATTAATTTGTTGTACTCTTCCATTAATGCCAATCCCCGCTCCGCCAAATCATTCACTACTTTCATAGAGCATATAATTTCTCTAGAAGCTTTATAATCTTCATCTTCCTCCCAAAGAGATGGATCTTTTTTTAAAAATGCGGATGCAATACCGAGAATTCTAAAAAACCGTAAGGTGTTGCTGGTAACAAAGTCTTCTAATTTTTTTTCTTCGATGTGACTTACATTTAAGGTAATCCGCTTAGGGCTAAAGTCTAAACCTTCTTCATTTAGTGCAATAACCATATTTTGTTTACTTTCCAATGAAACTTCGTCATCAAAAAAAGAAAATGCAACAAGTTCTTCGGAGAGGTACCATAAATGCCCTAGAAACTTTGTTATAGCTTTTTTCGATATGGCTTTGTTTATTTTTTCAAAACTCTTGAGATCTTTTAGCAAGCACAAATCATGCCTTGGTGCTGATGTTGTACCAGTATTACGACTGTACGAGGCGATCGGGCGCAAACTGAAGGTTGCGGGGGAAGGGGGGCAAGTGTAAATCGAGTGTTTATTGTGTTGAATCATGCGTCGACAGTTGAAAAAGCAAATTTTATCTTGATTCAATAATCCTAAAACTATTATATGTCTCTTTAAAGTAATAAAATAAAAATTGACAAATTAAACAAAATATTAAAACTTTAATGTTCGGTAGCGACCCCTAAAATTTGATTTTAAAATAAAATAAAAATAATGAGCTCGTTTTTTGGATGACAGAAGCGAATGGCGGGTTGACGCAGTTACTTTTCAAAAGTCGAAAAATAAGAAGCACCCTAATATATATACTACTAATTTTTAAAATAAAGGGTTTCAATTTACTGTTTTGATAAGAATCAATGCATAATAATTTTTTATATGTATATTACAAGAATCAAGTATGAAGAATTACTAAAAAAAAAGTTACAACAAAATTTGAATGAGACAAACTTTATATCGCTCTCCTGAAAAGTAGAGATTTTGCAAATGTGACTTTGTTCTTTGCATAGGTCGATTTATAGGAACTTTACACCTATTTTAAGTGAGTTGTGACTGTCATAAGGGCTCTGATGATGAAAGGCCAGTTCCGGGAACTCCTCAACGGTTTACGGTAGCTACTTTGTGTTTGGATTTAATTCGTTTATATTAATGAGTACTGTACACCCGTGTGGGTTAAAATTAAGGTCTGCAGTAGATCTGATGATGAACACCATAGGCAATCGAGGGAATTCCTCAAAAATTTACAGCATTTAAGTTTGACATAGGACAACCACTACCTACTCGTCACGCTTATGCCACAATGAGACTGAATTTAAGTTGCTAAATCGCGTCATGTCTAGCATTGTTCATACTTTCTCTTCTATTCTAACATTTCTAATCTGAGCCTGAATAAATTCAAATCCTTCATTAAATAAATTGATTAAAGGATTATATTGAGGACAAAAAGGCTTGGGCTGAGCTGCGTCCGATTTTTATACACTGATTGTTGTCTTTGATTTTTCCTCTTATAGTTTTAATTTGTAATTGTTTATGTTATTTTTGGAGTTTACTCCTTATGAATCGATTTTCATATATAAGGCGCCCGGTATGAGAAAAATCCGAGGGGTAAAACCTACTAACGAGTAACGAATTTTAAGCGTTACTATTTTAGTTCTACTAGTACTATTCTAATCTAAAAAAGTGGCATAATTATCTTTTTACAACTATATTTTGTTAGTTATTAAGATAATGTTATATTTGAAAAAAAAAATAATTATAATAATTTGCGATAATTATAATAAGTCGCATCCGAAGCCTTTTCAGCTTTGGAGTCTGGGGTCCGCTTTACCAGTCAAACTGCTGGTATGGCTAAACTTCGACATTTTCCGTGAAGCGACTGCCGTCTGACCTCCACAACCCGAAGGCGACGTCGAAGCATTGCAGTTAGACCAATTGTTGGAATTTTGAGGGCTCCAACAACCCGTAACGACTGCCACTAGATGTTCGTATGGCAACCGGGACCAACGGCTTAACGTGTTTTCCGAGGCTCGACCAGACCAGTGCAAATATTCATATTCATGCATACAAATATTTGCACTGTGCGGGGATCGAACCCGCGCCACCTTGCGCAGCGGCCGCGTCAAAAATGTGGAACGCTTCACGATTTTGCGTGTCATCCTTGCGCAGGCGATTTTGAGCGTACATTAAGGGCATTACATTGCTTGATAACTTTGAAGATTTGACCTTTGTAACAGTATTTAAAAGTAAAGCGCCATCTACTGACAGAGAATCATACTATAATAAAATTTACTGATGATTAGATAAGATCACAGATGCGACGAATATTGTTATAGTATTTTTAACACCCTTGCTCGTAAAGCTGATGTAATTCCACCGGTTTTAAATATGTAAAGCGGGCCATAACAAACGCGTGTGTTATCAAAGCAAATAGTTAAGTTATAGTCCATACAAATTCCATAACAGCATTATTTTCCATTTGAAGTAAATATGGAACTGATCGCCGCCGCACGGCTCGCGCTGCGCGCTGTTCCATATTTGAAATGGCAAATAATAATACTTTCACGTATCTTGTCTTGTGTGAATATATTTACTCGAATTAAAGGTGTCACTAATCACTAAAGTGTCAGAAGGTTCATTTGCTTATCGGAATGAAAGTCAGTATCACAAAAACACGAATATATAATTTTAATAACAAATGTGCGCGATACAACTCCAGCGCGCGGACGGGACGCAACTGGCTCAAGCGGCGGGGTTAGCTTACACTGCAATACGTAACCGCTACACATACATAAGATTTTTAAATATATTTTCTGAAGCTACAGTCAGAATGTTCACCTCTTTCAACTTAAACCATAATGGTACAATTTCCTAATAAGAGTATCATGATGTACGCAATCAAAGGCCTTGGACAAATCACAAAAAAAAATTTTTTGACACATGACAATCTAAAAATTTAAAAATATTCTACGAGTGGAGCCGCGGTACATACATTGTACTTCTCCCACAATACCTGCCACTGCACACGACACCGTTGCTATTTGCTTATTCAGCTACTTGCTCGTGTGTGTGCTGTGGTGGTCTGATTACTTGATATCGTTCTATGTTTCCATGCCCGTATTGCATTACGCGATAAGCGTGTTCAGCTGAATCGCGTAAGTCTCGGGCCTTGTTTTGACTTCGACAACGGAAACTGACTCCATGGCTTACAATTGAACGCTGTTTTACACATACTTAGTTATCAATAATACGATACATTACTTACTACATTTGAAATAACACATACATTATATAAAATTACTCAGGCAATAGCCAAACTCTGCTCAAATTAGATACAAACAATACACTACAATATTATATCCTCAATTAATCGGGCAAACTCTACTTAACTTAACTCTAAGTATACAATTAACGCACATATTTTTTATTTAACACCATGATCACATTATGACGCACTAATCCACGTGTCATTTCCGAATCGCCGCCCTTAAACCGGTAGGTGATTCGTCATTCCACGAGGTGTCTTGACCTATTTTAATTTGTGCACATTACGGTTACATTTTTGAAAAAGACATTTTTTAATTACAACACACTTTACACAATACATTTTAGTTGACAAAATCTTATTATAATACTTATGCAATACAATTTCACTTTAGCTTACCTCTGTTATACATTTTTTTCTTATATATAATATATGCATACATATGTCCACGTTATCAGAGCCATGAGCATGACTGAATACTCGTAATTATTCGATAGGTTTTTTTATTCTTTCTGTTGTTGGTACATTCATTACACTGTTTGGGCCTGGACTTGTTGCTGAATGACTGTTCCTATTTCTTTCCGAAGACCACTTTGTATTCCTCTTTTACATTTTCTACACGACACATAGAAAATAACACATACTATGATCATTAATATAACCAATAGCATTATACTTGAAATTTTAATATGACTTTCTACGTTAGTCCAATCCGAATTGTTAGCTCCATTTTGGGCAATTATTATTTCCTCTTGCTTACTGTAAGTTTTGCCCATTTTGAATATCATTAACAAAATATATTTTTCGTTTATATTTGTCTACTCTTGATGGTTTACAAAATATGATAGGATGCTTATTTCTAATTTCTTAAACACGTTATTATTACTTACTTGCAAAAATTACTTATTTATACTAAACATACCTAGTTGGCGTTTTAATAACTCGGCCACTACGTGTGGTCCAAGTTTTAGGCGCTGCGGCCGGTTCACAAAATACAACTTTCTTCTTAGTCTCTAATGTTTTTTTTACTTTTTTCATTTTCTGTTCTACACATTGTTTATTCTCTGTTGATTCCTGACCTGTAAGTTGAGGATCACGAAGTGTATATGCTGGTTTCAACCTATCTATTGAAACACGCGCTTTTCTATTTGGCATTTTTAACAAAAAATGTTTGTCACCACGACTTATGACGCTGTAGGGGCCGTCATAGGGGGGTTGTAATGCTTTCCTAACCGTGTCATTTCTAACGAATACCTGATCGCATGTCTTCAAATCTGGGTGAAGGAAAATAGACCTACTATCATGGTGCCGCGTTGGCCTTGACCTTAAATTACCAATTACTTTCCTAAGCTGCCTAACGTATTCGTGTTCGTCACGAAATACTTCTTGTGTATCTTCGAAAAACTCACCTGGAAGTCTTATGTTTGTACCATACACCATTTGTGACGCGCTAATACTAGTGTCTTCGCATGGAGCTACTCGTAAACCAAACATTACTGTACCTAATTCCTGTAACCAATTCGTGTGATTCATTCTAGCCATTAATGCTGCTTTAAGCGACCTATGCCACCGTTCTACCTTACCGTTGCTTTGAGGATGAAAACTAGTAGTTCTAATTTTGTTTATACCTAATAGTTTCATCATTTGTTGAAATAGATTACTTTCGAACTGAGTTCCCTGATCACTAGTTAGTCTAGTCGGGCATCCAAATCTGACTATCCATCCGTCATAAATTGCTTTTGCCACTGTTTCTGCATGAATTTCCTTTATTGGGAAAGCTTCTGGCCACCTGGTTTTCCGATCTATTACCGTTACTAAATACCTATACCCTTCAGGTGTGGTCGGCAAGGGCCCTACTATGTCCACATGTATGTGTTCGAACCGATCACATAATGGAAAAGTACCTAATTCTGACTTGCCATGACGGTGTACCTTTGCGCGTTGACACCTAATACAAGCTTTGGCCCACTGTCCTACCTCTTTGTTCATACACGGCCAATAATATTTGTTTGCAATCATTTTTTTGGTTGTACGAATGCCAGCGTGACTTAAGTTGTGTATCATATTGAATGCTATTTTTCTAAACTTTTCTGTTAAATAAGGTCGAACTTTACTTCCTTCTATATTACATACGATAGACTTATCACAGGTCGGTACTGCAATTTCCCTAAACTGTGTTTCGTCTTTACGTATTTCCTGTAATAACTTATCTTTACTCTGTTCTTCCGCTAATTCTCTATAATCGATTAAACCTTGACAATTTATACTTTCTATTCGCGATAAACAATCTGCGACTACGTTTTGCTCGCCTGATACATGTCGTATATCGGTTGTAAATTCACTAATGTATAATAATTGACGGGTTCTCCTTGCTATTTCGTTTTCACTTTTTTTCTTACTAAAAGCGTATGTCAATGGTTTGTGATCTGTAAATATAACTAGTTCTCTACCTTCTATAAAATTTTGAAAATGTTGTATTGCCATATACACGGCTAATAGTTCACGATCATAGGTACTATATTTTATTTGGGCATCTGATAATTTTTTTGAAAAATAACCTAATGGTTGCCATTTATTGCGTACAAATTGCTGCAAAACAGCGCCCACACACGTGTCTGACGCGTCCGTAAAAAGTGCAAGCTGACATTCTGGCAACGGATGTGATAAGGTTACAGCCTGTTGCAATTGACGCTTACATTCTACGAATGCTTTTTCTGCTGATTCTGTCCACACTATTTTAGTTTTGTCACGTTTCTTAGAGTCATGTATATATGAATGTAATACTGCCTGATTTTCTGCCGCTTTAGGTATGTGCGCCCTATAAAAATTGATCATCCCTAAAAATCTTCTTAATTGCTCTACTGTTTCTGGTTTCGGTAGATTTTCGATTACCTTGACCTTGTCGTCCAGCGTATGTATACCTTCAGTAGTAACTTTATATCCTAAAAATTCTATTTCTGTTTTGCAAAAATCACATTTACTTAAGTTTATAGTAATACCATATTTATTGAACCGTTGAAAAATTATTTCTAAATGTTCCTTATGCTCCGTTTCGCTGTTACTAGCTACTATGACGTCATCAATATATGAAAACAAGAAATCTAAACCTTGTAATACTGTCGTATTCATAAAACGCTGAAAGGTTTGAGCTGCATTGCGTAAACCGAAGCTCATACGGGGAAATTCGAATAATCCGAAGGGTGTAATAATCGCGGTTTTTTCTACATCGTCTGGAGCGACCTCTATACAATGATATGCGCGGTTAATGTCAATTTTGCTAAATATTTTCTTTCCTCCTAGCACGTAGGTGAAATCTTGTAAACGAGGAACGGGGTACCTGTCTGGTTTGGTGATGGCGTTGAGTCGGCGATAGTCGCCTACTGGCCTCAACTCGCCGTTCTTCTTAGGTACAATGTGTAATGGGCTTGCCCACGGACTCTTTGATGGTCTGCATATGCCCATATCTTGCATGATCTGAAATTCTGCCTTGACTTTCTTATACCTATCCGGCGGTAATGGCCTTGACCGCACATATACCGGAGGACCTGTCGTTTCTATGTGATGGTAGACGGTATGAGCAGAGCTTTTAGTGAATGAAACTGGTTTCGTAATGTCTGGATATTTTTTTAATAGGTCGTACATAGGGTGTGTGTCGACGATAGTGTATATTGATTGTTCATTATATTCTACGATTGATCCTACAACATTCAGGTCAGTTAAGCGATCTACAATTTTCCTGCTCCTTAAATCTACTAACAAACTATGATATTCTAAAAAATCTGCACCTAAAATGGGTTGATTAACGTCCGCAATAACGAATGTCCATCGATAAGGACGTCGTAAATTCAGATTTAAATCTAGAGTTCGCACACCATAGGTTTTAATCTCACTATCGTTAGCCGCGAATAATCTATAGTCTGAACACTCACCAGAAAGTTTTTGTTTACTTGTAGGTGGAATAACTGATATGTTGGCACCTGTGTCAACTAGAAATGTCATACCGCTTCCTCTGTCCATTACGCTGAGGCGGTGATTAGATCCCGGCACAAAGTTCACCGCTGCCAAATGTACCGTGGCTAGTTTTCCGTCTTCCAGGCGCACGGCTTCTCACACGATTGCGCGTTCCCTCGATAACGAAAGTGATGTTTGCACAACCAATTCGGATCTGCTGGTGTCATTCTGGGTCTGGACGGCGATCTCGAGCGACTCCTATATCCACGTCCACGGTCACGTCCTCTGAACATGTCTTGTCGACGCTGCTGCTGTTGGTCTTTCACCTCCGCGCGTAGTGCTGCTATTTCTATGCTCATCTTGTTCATCTGCGCCATTAAGTCAGTGACTGGGGACTGATTGTTGCTGCTGGAAGCACTTACTGCTGCGATCTCGTTGGTTTTTATCGTTTCCATTATCTTATCTGCTATGTTTGCTAGGTTTTCTAGGTCTTGGTTTTGGCTGACCGTAAGTACGGCTCGTACATTTGATGGCAATCTAGCTAGCCACAAACTGTGCAAGGTTTTCTCGGATACTTGCGTATTTCTCCCGAGTTCTCGCATCCGTCGCAAGAGAAAGGATGGTTTCTGCGACCCTAGTTCTATCTCGCTCACAAGTTTCTGAAACTGCCTGTCGGCGCTTTCCTCATATACTTGCATTAGCCGTTCCTTGAGTGCCTCATACTTATTTTGCTCAGGCGGCGAAAAAAGTATGTCGCTTACTTGCTGCAACGCTTCGCAATTCAATTTGGTGACTATCAAATCTGCCTTTGCTGCGTCGCCCAATTTTTGGGACCTAATGATGCCCTCCAGTTGGACGAACCACAGGCGCGGCATATGCGTCCAAAACTCAGGTATCCTCGATGATACGGTGATAGCCAACATTTCCTGTCTTTCCTTGGTCGATGCTTCATCGGTTTCACTATTATTTGTTTGCGACTCTAACACGGGTCCGGCGCCCTGCTTCGCTGAAGGTAATGTTGAAAACATTTTGGAGTACCGTGTGCGCCTGTCGTCCTTCCGTCCCCGTCGGAAGGGAGTTGCGTCCTTATTTCTCTTCGTAAGATTGCTGTTTTATCGGGGTCACCACTTTCACGTATCTTGTCTTGTGTGAATATATTTACTCGAATTAAAGGTGTCACTAATCACTAAAGTGTCAGAAGGTTCATTTGCTTATCGGAATGAAAGTCAGTATCACAAAAACACGAATATATAATTTTAATAACAAATGTGCGCGATACAACTCCAGCGCGCGGACGGGACGCAACTGGCTCAAGCGGCGGGGTTAGCTTACACTGCAATACGTAACCGCTACAATACTAATGGCGGGAAAGCAACAGTGTGCATTCACAGATTGAGTTTATTTAAAATGAACAAAATATAAAATACTTTTTTTTCTGTTTCCTCGCATGTGTGTTAAAAAACGTCGTACGATATACGTGCGTATTGGTTATAACATGCTCGGCTTAATTACACCCTCGCCTTCGGCTCGGGCTGAAATTCCGCCTCGCATGTTATAACCATCATTACGCACTAATATCGTAATGTACTATTGCCTAATTTGTTCGCTCTCTGGGAGGCAGTAATTACTTTTTATTTGTGTTCACATTACATATTTTTTAACCGACTTCAAAAAGGAGGAGGTCACTCAATTCGACCGTATATATGTTTTTTTTTTATGTTTGTTCACGCATAACTTCGTCGTTTATGAACCGATTTTGATAATTCTTTTTCTGTTGGAAAGAAGACGTTCCCAAAGTTGTCCCATGATAAGGATATCGGGGTTTGATAGTGGAAGACGCCAGAGAAAACAAGGGGAACTTTCAAAAATTGCAGGGGCGACTAGTGCATTTCTTAGAATTCTCATTAAGTACTTTAAAGCACTACAATTTAATAAAGGGCTGGAGTAGATCTGATGGTGGAGCCGGGAGACAGTCGAAGGAACTCCTCAACAATTCATAGCAGCTACCTTGTGTTTGGGCTCGATTAATTTGTATTGATAAAAACTTTACACCTAGATGGGTTGTGACTGTCATAAGAGCTCTGATGATGAAAACAAAGGCCAGTTCCGGGAACTCCTCAACGGTTTACAGTAGCTAATTTGTGCTTGGACTTAATTCATTTATATTGATGAAACCTTCGCACCCATTGGGTTAAAATAAAGGTCTACAGTAAATTTGATGATGAAGACCATAGGCAGTCGAGGGAACACTTACGGGTAAAAATTAAAGTAAACAAAAAGTTTCCCAACTATATTTGCGTCCTTCCAGTCTGACCGGATGCAACTGAATATATAGTACTTTTAACAACTAAAAAGTGTAAAATAAAAACTTTCGAAGTCGGTGTTAAAAACGAATATACAAAAAACAAAGACCGACTTCCGAAATTTGTTTTTTTTCACTTTGTAGTAATTTTTGGAAGTCGGTTGTTTTTTGTTTGATATGAATACTTTGACTCAGC
This sequence comes from Sesamia nonagrioides, assembly GCA_017933935.1. NCBI lineage: Eukaryota > Metazoa > Arthropoda > Insecta > Lepidoptera > Noctuidae > Sesamia > Sesamia nonagrioides. Next base: position 101,564 of record JADWQK010000345.1, read on the forward strand.
TCAGCTTTGTAAACGAAACGAACTGAGGTGTACCCTACTACAGAATACCTACCGTAGGTATGATGAAGACCACGTCGTCGCCCAACGGTTCTCAATAATGGAAATAGTGAGAAGGAAGCAGTTTTCAATAGTTGGCTAATTGATCACGGTTGTTACAACAGAATACCTGCTGAAGGTCTAATGATGACCACGTCGTTGGCCAACAGTTCTAAATAATGGAAATAGTCAGGAGGAAACAGTTTTCAACATTTGCCTAATTGATCATGGTCGCTTCTACACAATACCTGCTGAAGGTCTGATGATGACCACATTAGAGCTTAAAAGGTTCTCAGTAATGGAAATAGTCAGTAAGACTTAGGTTCTAATATTTATCTAAGCACTCAACGGTTTTTGTTTATGAACATATTTAGGAAATTATAGTTTTCAATAATTATTTTATTCCGCACAGACGCTTTACATTGATAAATAAGTTGACATGATAAAGTGGGTATTAAAAAGCATAGTGGTCGCCCAGTCGCCATTTATTTCAGTTTTACTACAAAATTAATTTAAAACACGAAAAGTAAAAATTATACTTAAAGTAAAATAAAACAATACAGTTAAAAAAATAAAATGAAGTAACAAAGTAAATTAAAATACAAGAAGTAAAAAATAGTCAAACAAAATGAAGTAAAACAAATTACAAGAAAAAGTAAAACGAAACAGAAGTTACAAAGTCAACTAAAAAACAAAAAGTTAAAAAAAATACTTAAACCATAGTGAAATAAAACAAAATACAAGTAAATCGAAGTAACAAAGTCAATTAAAATACAAAAAGAAAAAAGTATACTTAAAACAAAGTGAAGTAAAACAAAATACGGTTAATAAAAAAATATTATTTAAAAACAAAAAACCCGCCTGCATAAAACTCTAACGAACTGAAAGAGCAGAAACAAGTTGAACAGTCGCAGTTGGGGGACTGTTCTATGGAATACTTGTTTATCTAGCTAAGAAGTCCCCCAACTGCGATTGTTCAACTTGTTTCTGCTCTTTCAGTTCGTTAGAGTTTTATGCAGGCGGGTTTTTTGTTTTTAAATAATATTTTTTTATTTCTATCTTTTTAGTTTTCACAAATTATGTTTATAATAGCAAAAAAAATGAAAAAAAATGTTTAATTCTTTTTTCATCGTTCCATTTAATGTTAAAAGTGCAAGTTATATAGATATTTAGAATCAGTGATTAAAATCCTTCATTTTGATACCCCACTCGATATGCTTGGTGTTTTTTTTTTTAATGTCACCTGTCAATGACAAATCTAACAATATCTCAAATGTGAAAATCCGTTTAGCGGTTCTGGAGATATTATAAGGTAATTAAGAATATTACGTACATTCATACATACAAGATACGCGCTTTGTGCATACCTCCGAATGTAATTCTGTTTCATCATCAGCCCCTACTCGTCCACTGCTGGACATAGGCCTCCTTCATGGCACGCCAACAAACTCGATCCTGAGTAGTTCTCCGCCAGCCACTACCAGCCACCTTTTTGATTTCGTCGCTCCATCTCGCCCAAGGGCGTCCCACGCTACGTTTGCCGAGACGCGGTCTCCACTCGAGGACTCGTTTACTTCGTTTATGTGACCAGCCCATTGCCACTTCAGCTTGCTAATCCTCTATGTCGGTGACTCTGTAATCTCTAATCTCTGTAATCTCTGTGTATTTCTGTTTATTATGTTGCAAAAAATTTAAAGACTACCTATCGTGCTGATTTTTCTAAGTGTACAATACATAATGCATAGGTTTGGTACTGCTTCAATTTATGTTTATGGTTCTATTATTTTTTTTTTCAGTTCATTAATTTTCATCTTGTTTCAATCTTTTCAGTTGATTTTTAATTGTAGTTATTTTCTCATGCAGTCGGGTTTTTTGTTTTTAAATTATTATTTTAGTTACGTCTTTTTAGTTAAGGAAGATTACGTAACCGGATTAATTCCTTAAATGAGTTTGTGTCATGTGGTTGATTTAGCAATTTGCTAGGGTCAAGAGAACTGATCGCAAGTCCGGAGAGAGTCTTCACTCTGCTCAAAGCAACCTAAGCCTGACCTTTTGCAAATAAATTTTTACTTAAATCTACAACTGCTTGGTTTAAAGTTATGCCCTGTAGTTTATGCACCGTCACTGCCCAGCATAAAATTAAGGGAAGCATTCTTCGCTCGATCTTGCCTTTACCACGTAAAGCATCAAATTATGTAGCACAAGGCTCGATCCGGACTCCAATACCAGGTAGGTTCCCTGTTATACTTAGGTCATCAAACTCCACAAGTACCGCTTGTTACATTTCTCCCGGCTCCAACTGCTCTCTGCGTAGTACTGGCCACTTCATTCTTTGGATAACACCCATGGCACCGTTAACCAGCCCATGGTTAACATTGATGTTCCGTCTTAGCATGGGTCGAGAGCCTACACCTAATTCCATTTGGTTTGGTATACCACCTGTTTTATTGGGATCTTCAGGTATGTATTCTTCTCGTGGTTTTTGACCATATGTCTTAGGATCCAATGAGATGTCTACAGCACTAACAATGTATACTTTTGTGCGCTTTTTTTAACTTTTCTGTCATAGTCGCGTTATATGCATCAACCAGTCTAGTTGTTGGGAAAATTCTGATAGCTTCTCCACCGTAAAATGGCCCTATCAACGGTACTCTGCGATCTTCTATGCTAACTTCATTCTATCTTTCATTTTATCAAGGCGTATTTTACGTGAATTAGAAGATTCTGTTTTAGTTTTCTCTTTCGCAGCCCTAGCTCATTTAGTCTTGCGATATAAAGCCATTTTATCCAAATAAGTTTGAATTTAAAACACAAAGTAACAACAAATACAAATATTCTACACCACTTATCTATTTCACATTGAAAGATGTTTTTAGTCAGAATTAATTTTTTTGTAATATGATTGATATAATCTGTCAGTACAGAAAAACTATAATATACGTATATTCAATCAAGGAGTATGTATACACTACAACCAACTACAAATTGTAGTTAGGTACTGACCTAACTACAATTTGTAGCTATACCATAAACCACAGGACAAGTATAGTACCTATCGTAGGTCCTTGTAGTAAAATATATTCGTTTTTCTTTTTTTTATTTATTATATTGGCCGATATTCGGGTTTAATTTATCGTGTTTGTGATCGCTGTTAAGCGAGAAAAATAAAAATGAACCTACGTAAAAACAATTAGTTCTATTAATTTTGCTATATCTGAGCCTGGTGTTGGAGATAATGTTGACGCCACAGTTTCTACGAATTTCAATGAGCATGATACTCCGTTATATTTATTATAATCAGTAATTAAAATCCTTTATTTGGATACCCCACTCGATATCCTTGGTAGAAAAAATATTTAATTCTTTTTTTAGTTCTATTTTATATTAATTTATATACATAATTAAAACCAGTGTTTAAGATCCTTCATTTTGATACCCTACTCGATATGCCTGGTAGATTTTTTTTTCATTTTACCTCACAATATGGCGTCATACATCCGCTATTTTGTTTTTTTTTAAATGTCACCTATCTAGTAGCAGTTGGGCAATTAAGGCAAATCTAACGATACCTCAAATGTGAAAATCCGTTCAGTGGTCCTGGAGATACTAGGTAATAAAGAATAATACATACAAGATAGGAGCTAAAAACATAACCCTCCTGGCAGTCGGGTAAAAAAGTAAAGCTAAGTAACTAAGTCAATTAAAATATAAAAATACCTATAAGATACTTCTTAACACAAAGTGAAGTAAAACAAAATACAAGTAAAATAGTTAAATGAGATAGAAGTCTAAAGTAGAATATAATACTTAAAGTGAAGTAAAACAAAATAAAGGAATAAAGTAAAAGAAAATTCAAGTAATAAAGTAAAACAAAATAGAAGTAACAAAGTATGTAAATTTAAATACAAAAAGTGTAAATTTAAATACAAAAAGTGTAAATTAAAAATCAGTGAAATCTAAAAACCGTGAACAGGTTGGTTGGTCGCTCATTGGGTTTGGTATTTGTGTCAATTGTTCGCTTTCTTGAAGTTCACTAAAATCTGGTTCTTGTGACTCCTCAGAATTTTGCATGATTTTTCTGCCTTTCTTTTTTATAGCCTCTAAAATATACGGAGGATCTCTAATTGGCATATTTCGGCTATGACGTGGATCTAGCAGTTCTGGCAAAACACAATTTAAATAAAAAGTACATAATTTTAATTTCATTTTATTTTCAAAAAAGTTATCATCTCTATTGATGTATTCAACTTTTAAGGGTTTTAACTCACTGGCCCATACTCCAAATAAACATTTAGCCTTTCGAGTCACATGTAATTGACCTTGAACCTGGTAATACCAATTATGTGATTTGTTGATCTGCAAAGCACCCGATTTATCTACTACCCAAAAATTAACTTTTTTTTTTAGAATGGCGTCTTCAAGCCCTATCTTAAACGCTGATAGTGGACATTTCACTTCCACTATCATGTCTTCGCCAATAAGGCCGTCTGGTGTAGCACCCAGATACGGAATTTCGGGGTCGATAAAAAGTCCGCATGGTCTTATATCAACTTTTTCTTGTCTGGACAACTGATCCAGGGCTTTTTTTCGCTCTCCCTGCCGTGAAGTAAAGGTGCAGCATCTATATTAATTTTATATAGCAGTTGTTTGACAGTACTGGCACAACTAGTATCTGGCCTCATTTTAATTATCCTGCCAAAATTAGAGGCCGTCAATAAGGAGGCCGAAGTTCAAGCCAAAAATGTTTTCTCCATTTTTTTTTTAGAATAGAATCGCTAACATCTGGCTTAATACTGTGTTCGCCATAATCTTTTTCCGTATCTTTTTTAGCAAGTGTCTGCCGTTTTGTATAATGGAGACGTTTCAGGTTTCTTCTCTTTTTCTGATATTTTCTATCTAAGGTGTTCATTTTGCCTTTGGGACTTACGCCAACAATTGTTTTATATAATATAGACATAGGTTTCCTTTTTGTATTAAAATTAACAGCTGATGCTGAACATCGAGTCTGGTATCCACGCCGGCACGAGTAATTTACCCTTTTACCACCAACAAATTTGGCTACAACACTGTGAAAACTTTCCACAATATTACTGTCTACATCATGTAGGAGACTTCTGGAATGTCCTGCAATAGTATTAATGTAGTAGCATATTTTCTGCCACAGGGCACTTGTAAAAAAATCTTGTGGTATGTTTCCTTCGGTTTGTGAACTGTTGCAGAAATAACTTTTACATTTTGTGTGGTTGTCAAAGGCATGTAAATGTACAGTCTGGATGTCTTCAAATATTTTTTGGGTGCGGTAATCTATATCTTCCGATGAGTTGTTATATTGTTTGCTGCATTTTCGTATGGTTGACCTAATGGCCATAATGCGCTTTTTTGTTACAAATTTTCTGAACCTTATGGGATATTTTGTGTCAGCGATCAGGTTTTCCATTTTATTGCACAGGTTTCTTAAAAGGTGATTCCTACATTCCACTTTTTCAACAGTAAATTGAGGATAAGGTCTTGCTTCCAGTATTTTAGCGTACGTGCTAGAGTCGCCGTCGGAAATGAAGCGACCATAAATTAAACCATACATTTCTACAGATGATTTGAAACCTTCCACTATTATAGTTGATTCCATGGTGGTGGATGATCCTGTGAAATTTTTAAAGCACTGGTGGACTCTTGGGTTTTGATTTTTGTTTTGGTCTTGCGCGCATATGCTACAATATTTATTCTTGATGCCAAGGAACAATATTTTTTTTGTTTCTCTGCCAATTATGGCTGCAGCTCCTGATAACGCTGAGTAATTCTTTCTGTAAGACCTTTTACTCCAGCATCCATCTACAACAACATCTATAATGGGAATACCATCTTTACTGACATGACCTTTTTTTAAAGCGATATTTTTTTCTTCTTCCGCAGCTACATTCATTGATTTGACAAGTGCTTTATCAAAGGTGTCAGAAACTATATTGTGGCGTTTCTGGTACACAGGCTCAGTCATCACGGGCAAGTCAAGTGCTGATAAAAATTCCTCTAACTGTGAATATCCTATACCAACTGAAACTGCCCCTGCGACCGCTGCAGTATTAATATCCATATCCCCAGTGTCATTACAAAGAAAAAATTTTTCTTTGCACATTAAACATTCTAATGTAAACTTAGAAGCAAGCCCAACGCGTTTCTCTCCTGTTATTTTCAGACTTTGTACACTACCTACAGTGGCTACAGTTTAAAGCACCATGGCCGCCTATTTCTTGTAGGTATTTTAGAAAAAAAAATAATCTATGTCTATTACTCCTCTTCCGGATACAGTTTTCGTTTCAGTTTGTGAAGGTTCTTCCTCAACAATCCAAGTTGGTAAAAAAGCTTCATCTTGTTCAAGCTAAAACAAAAATTCTTATCAACAAAATGATTGATGTCACAAATAAAAGTAAGTATACTGACACAATATCTTATAAGTTTGTACAGCCGATATAGAGTTTGAAAAATATACTTGGCTATTACTATGTAAGTAGCTAATTAATAAAAAGTCAATATTCAATACGGTTAGGCTAGATAGTGAACTCCATTCTCCAAACCAGGAATTAAAGATGATGATGGAAGACGCAATAGGGAATAACGCTAGGATCATTAGTTTACCACAAAGATATTAAAATTATATTTATCTTAAATCTCTGTGGTTTACCAGCAATCTATAGACGGGACACCTCAAACCTCTTGTGATCAAGTTTTTCTAAATGACGAATCGATTTTTTTTAACCGAATTTTTCATCTATAGAAATCGATAAATGCCGTAGTATAAAATAATGCAGCAGGTTACCGGCACATTTTGCACTGCCTCCACTTCAAATGGCTTATCGGACGGTTCACATGTCTTGTCAGATTCTGACAATGATTGATTGTCCTGATTTTGTGATTCAGATTTGTGCTGTTTTCTTAATTGCCTGGGAAAAAAAGCTTAGTTATATTTGGTCGATACTGCTTTATCTATAAACTTGGTATAACCCGCGCAGATAAAGAAAAGATCTGTAAACGGCGTCCGCTCGCATGCGTTCTCACTCACTCTCTATCGCTGTCTATACCTACTCACACAGTGAAGTAAGCGCTGAAAAAAAAAATCATCGATCAGGAATTCAGGATTCGGTTTCCAAACTACTGAAGCTACTTTGACGCACTCCGAGTTATCGTTAATTTCGTTCCGCTAAAGTCTCTGTTATTTTGTTGTTTTTGTTGATATTTTTGTTTTTGTTAAATTTGAACAATCAAACTCAACAACAAACAAGTAAAATGTAAAATTTACGTTGTAAATAACAATATTTACAACGTAAATTTTACATTTTACTATCTTAGCTTTTGGTTTGTAATTGAACAATGGCATGTTTTGTCAATCGCCAACCCGCATTGAGCAAGCGTGGTGATTACGCTCAATCCTTCTCTGTATGAGAGGAGACCTGTGCCCAGCAGTGGGACGATGAACAGGTTGATGATGATGTTTTGTCAATCGTACCATAAGTATCCCCCGCCATTTTCAGATCTTTTCATCCATGATTGAGGTCTGCCTACATAGATATAGATAGACCTAGATAACGCAAGTATCACGATCTGTATGAAAATTATGCGTGCCATTTTTAACTACTTACCTATTATGACGTCACAAACACAATATTTTAGTGATGGGAAAATCAAATCCATTCAAAGCCAAATCGAAAAAAGTCAAATCAATGCCTCCACGTGTGGCACTCCCTCTCTCCGCCCCCCGCAGTTGCGTTTCGACGACGTCCGACTACATACACCGATGCAAACTGAGCGCGAAAATGGCCACTTACAATTTTTGTATTTTTTTTTAATAGTTATAAACTAGTGCTTGACTGTAATCTCGCCTGATGGTAAGCAGTGATGCAATCGTTGATGGTAAAGCGTACTAGCTTATTAAGCCTATTCACTCAAAAAAACTAAGTGCATAGGAAGGAAGGCGGCAGTTGAGCGAGGTGATGCAATGTTTAACCCATCAACACGACCAACGATGCTGCGCCAGAGGATGATCTGGAGACCCTCTACGACTAAACTCCCGACACAACAACATTAGGCACATCGTACCCGGCACACATCGCAACACAACTGCTCAGACCCGTCCACCGTACGGCTTCACCAGACATCATGCCGGAACACGACGAATCGCTTGACGGCAAGATTTTGTCTGGTGGGTGGTAACTTATGCCGGCGGCTGATGTTGTTGACTACCACCGAGAAAACCGTATGTATGCTATGAGCTATTATTGGCACGCGAAGTAGTTGTTTTTGCGTTATCTAGGTATATCTATATCTGTGTATGCCTGCCTTCGGAGTCCACCATCAAGAAAGTAAGTTCCTCACAGTCACCTAGGTCTCCGTGAGCTCTTTCAAATGAGTACAAACATGTTGGTTTCCGTGTGTCATGATTAAGGTCTGCCTACCTTCGGAGTCCATCATCAGGTCAGTCAGTTCCTTACAGTCTCGTAGGTCTCCGTGAGCTCTTTCAAATGAGTACAAACATGTTGGTTTCCGTGTCATGATTAAGGTCTGCCTACCTTCGGAGTCCATCATCAGGTCAGTCATTTCCTTACAGTCTCGTAGGTCTCCGTGAGCTCTTTCAAATGAGTACAAACATGTTGGTTTCCGTGTGTCATGATTAAGGTCTGCCTACCTTCGGAGTCCATCATCAGGTCAGTCAGTTCCTTACAGTCTCGTAAGTCTCCATGAGCTCTTTCAAATGAGTACAAACATGTTGGTTTCCGTGTGACATGATTAAGGTCTGCCTACCTTCGAGTCCATCATCAGGTCAGTCAGTTCCTTACAGTCTCGTAGGTCTCCGTGAGCTCTTTCAAACGAGTACAAACATGTTGGTTTCCGTGTGTTATGATTAACGTCTGCCTACCTTCGGAGTCCATGATCAGGTCAGTCAGTTCCTTACAGTCTCGTAGGTCTCCGTGAGCTCTTTCAAATGAGTACAAACATGTTGGTTTGCTTTGGCCATGATTGAGGTCTGCGTACCTTCGGAATCCACCATCATGTCAGTCAGTTCCTCACAGTCTCGTAGGTCTCCGTGAGCTCTTTCAAATGAGTACAAACATGTTGGTTTACGTGTCATGATTGAGGTCTGCCTACCTTCGGAGTCCACCATCATGTCAGTCAGTTCCTCACAGTCACCTAGGTCTCCGTGAGCTCTTTCAAATGAGTACAAACATGTTGGTTTATGTGTGTCATGTCATGATTGAGGTTTTCCACCATCAAGGAGCTCAAGACATTAATTTTATCTAAGCAAGCAACGAAGTCTTTAACATAAGATGATGAATAAAAACATCGTTGAAATAAATCGAGAAGGTACGAACTTACTATAGTATATTATTTTGTTATCGACTCAAGTACGTACTTACACTACTTACCACTCAGGTTAGGTACTTACCAATATTTTTGGAGAGCTCGGCCACACTTCACTAGACTTTTATTTTTATATTTAGGCATAGTCTATGACTATTATGAAAATAAAACTTAATTAAAACTGGGTTATATTACGCTTACAAACTTAATTACAATGTATACTAAATGAAAAGAATATTTTTCTTACATTATGACTATAATTTCATTCAAGAATAATGAATTTAAAATATTATTTGAAAAAAAAAACGCACGTACGGTCCACTCGTCGTTAGAGTCATCCAGACACTAACAAGTCGAATGCCTAATAAGCTTCACGGCCATAGCGGGGGAGCTTTGTAAAGATTCGGGTTATTGTTGATTATCACAAAATATAAAAATTTATTTTTCATATTTAGTTTAAAAAGGACCTATTTTCTCAATTTTTTTTTTTGGCAACATTTGGACAAGTTTATAGAAAAATTAATCAACTCAAAGTTTTTCCCATATACTCTAGTTTACTTGTATATTTTTTGTTATAATAAAAACGTTAAAGAATTCGTCTACAAACTTCATTTAACCGAGCGTATTTTTAGGGTTTGAGCGATGTAATCCCCTTAATAGTAGTATACTTGGTAATAAAAATATTACCTTCTTGTATTGAAAATTAAGGAGAAACAAATTGTGTTTGCCGCATTCCCGCCTCGCACTAGTTGATTCTTGACCATTTCGCGCTCAAACGCGGCCGGACTGTTGTCGAGCGTGTTATAGCATATAGCATTAGGTGGAATGCAAGCTTGCACCGACCTCGATAAAGTATGAAGCAACAACACCGTTCACGTGGGAAACCAAAACCGCTGACAACGCTAGCAGCGCTCGTCACTCGATGCCCCTGTTTACCGGATGCGTCTTTTGCGAAATAGTTATAATATATTAAATAAGCATTCTGTATCTAGCATCGATCAGAGTAGGATTCTTTTATTGTAATAGTTAGTTATAATTTTATATTGTAATTTTTATATTAATTAAATATAGCTAAAAATCATTTTGGTTTTTTTTTGGGTCCTCCGACAGCGACGTACATATTTGGCGCAGTCGGTAGGATACTCGAGGCGTCTCGAGCTAGCTAGATAGGGCTATTCTAATATCGATAACCGTCTCGCTAAATTCGCTACCGCCGTCGCGAGCGAACGCGTTCGCCGAGTATCCTGTAAGAACCTGTCGTCCTGCGCGGAGGAGAAATCCAGACATCGATCCCAGAGGTACCGAAATGCAGTTAATGTAAGTACACTGACAATCGTTTCTGTGAGTTGCTTCCTATCCCTTTCCTTATAGTTAGTTTATTAAGTCGTAATCATTTTTCACCCTAAGCAATCTACATTTAAAGGGCCAGAGCCCTCTAGACAAGCACGTAGGTTAACTATTGATTTAAATAGAAATATTAATTTAGCTTTAGATTCTACGGCTAATAGTTTGGAGGATTCATTCAGGTTAGAAACTCCTGAATCCGCCACAATGAGTAATGCCGATTTAATTTATAAGACTTTACGTTTAGTGCCAGATTTCGATGGCAATTCGCATGTTTTACCGAGGTTTATACATCTATGCGACCAAATTGTCACGGAGTACATCGAAGCAAACCCTGATGATGCTTTAGCTAGGCTTTGCTTAATAAACGGTATTTTGAACAAAATAACTGGACCAGCTGCTCGTATTATCAACTCAAACGGTATACCTGAAGATTGGGATAGCATAAAGAAATCATTAATTAATAATTTTTCTGACCAAAGAGATGAGACCACTCTTTACAATGACCTTATGTTAGCAACTCAAGGGAGCAAATCACCGCAGGAATTTTATGACCATTGTGTTAACTTATTCAGCACTATCATGACTTATGTCACTCTGCATGAAAACGTTAAGACAACTGTGGAAGCCAAGCGTACCCTTTATAGGAAATTAACCACGCAAGCTTTTGTTCGCGGTTTAAAAGAGCCCTTAGGCTCTCGCATACGTTGCATGCGTCCTGAAAGTGTTGAAAAAGCTCTCGAGTTTGTGCAGGAAGAATTGAACGTTCTTTATTTGCAAAATCGCCACGATCCGTTAACTGATAAAAAGTTAAATTCCCAAAAGACCTTGCCATCAGCATCTGCAGTTAATGCCGGCAACCCAATGTTTTTGCCGAAACCGTTCAATTTCTCCGCACGAAGCAACCCTGCTACCAATTTTCAGCCTCAACAGATGAATTTGTTGAGAATGCCTTCGCATACTCAACAAATGTTCCGCGCGCCGATATTCAATACGCCACCGATGTTCCGAGCGCCGATACCGTATACGCAGCAAATGTTCCGCGCCGCACCAACTAGCTTTGACAAACCTAATAATAATTTCCAGCTACCATCAAACCAAGTACCGCAAAATACTGGCCCTAAACCCATGAGTGGCGTTAGCCCGTACGTAGTTAGGGAAAAGCCTTCCTTCGGTCAAGCATCAGGCCACGATTGGCGTAGAAATGGTAACCCACCTCCATCAAACTACTTCAAATCTAAAGAGATGAACATGAATGTATGCGCTGACTACGGTGATCAGTTCTGTTATCCAGTTTATTATTACGACCCCAACTATAACTGCTACACGAATAATACCGAGTACTATAACCTAGAAACCGATTATTTCGTGGGTAACGTCCCTTATTACGATAATTTTGCTCTAGAATATTCTCCACCTGTAGCATGTGATCCTCAACCCGGTACTAGTTCCGTTGATGATAAAAATAGTTCCGCCAGCACTAATACTAGTTCTGTTGGTGAACAGGATTTTCAGAAAAACGGGAGATCAGACAAATTAGGATAGAAGTTAACCTTCAGACGCAAAGGCAGCTTCCGTTCATCCAAATTTCGCAACCGCCTTTAAAATTTTTAATTGACACAGGCGCAAATCAGTCATTCATTAGCCCAGAAGCTGTAGATACATTCTACAGTAACTTTCCCTTAAATATCGATCCCTTTGAAGTTACAAATGTACACGCTACAACAAGAAATAATTATTCTATAACGATTCCTACATTTAGTGAATTCCAGGAGTCTGAGGATATTAAATTGTTCATTTATAAGTTCCACAATTATTTTGATGGGCTTATAGGACTCGACTTGCTGGAGAAATGGGAGGCAAAAATCGATCTTAAGGATAGGCAACTTATTACTCGTAATTCTGTCAATAAAATTAATATGTACAATTCACGAAACGTTAACCTATATGAAAATGTTATACCAGCTAATTCAACAAAAATACTCAAGGTACCAATTAACTTACAGGACGGAGATGCAATAATTCCTGAACAAATCATATCTAAATGTATCATTAAAGATTGTCTAACCACAGTGGCAAATAATCGCGGATTTCTAGAAGTTGCGAACCCTACCCAGCACGATTTAATATTTTCAATGGATCATGCAGTCCAAGCAGACACCTATAATATTCAGTGCACGAGTACTGAAAATTCGCGTCACGATCCCCAGTTTTCTGTTATCGATCCGACCCGCGCGAAAGAAGTTATTTCACGTTTGCGTACAGATCACCTTAATAAGGAGGAACGCATTAATTTAGAGACCTTATGTAACAAATATGCCGATATCTTTTATATAGAAGGTGAGGCTTTGACATTCACGAATAAAATCAAACATCGCATTCGAACAACGGATGAAGTCCCGGTTTATTCAAAAAGTTACCGCTACCCTTACATACATAGAGATGAAGTTAGGGACCAGATAGGTAAAATGTTAACTCAGGGAATCATTCGCCCGTCAGAATCCGCCTGGAGCTCACCCATTTGGGTTGTCCCAAAGAAAGCTGATGCTTCCGGGAAAACTAAGTGGCGTTTAGTTGTCGACTTCAGGAAGCTAAATGAAAAAACATATGACGACAAATACCCTATCCCCAACATCAATGATGTTTTAGATAAGTTAGGCAACTGTCAGTATTTCACCACGTTAGATTTGGCAAGCGGATTTTATCAGGTCGAAATGGATCCTGCTGACATCCCCAAGACAGCATTCAATGTAGAGAACGGTCATTACGAGTTTTTACGCATGCCTATGGGATTAAAAAATTCCCCTTCTACATTCCAACGTGTCATGGACAATGTCCTCAAGGATCTACAGAACACCATTTGCTTAGTGTATTTGGACGATATTATAGTATTCAGCACGTCGCTCCAAGAACATATGACTAATCTCGAGAAGGTATTCCAAAAATTACGGGATTCTAATTTCAAAATACAGTTGGACAAGTCTGAATTCCTTAAACTGGAAACTTCATACTTGGGACACGTTATAACAAAGAATGGGATAAAACCCAATCCGGATAAAATTATTGCAATTCAAAATTACCCGATTCCAACTACCCCTAAAGAAATCAAACAATTCCTTGGGTTGGTTGGCTACTACCGTAAATTCATACCGGACTTCGCACGAATAACAAAACCACTTACACAATGCTTAAAAAAGGGAAGAAAGGTTGTAATAAATTCTGATTATAACGAAAGTTTCGAAAAATGCAAATCACTTATAACTAACGACCCAATCCTGCAATACCCTGATTTCAGCAAAGATTTCATTTTGACAACCGATGCCTCTAATTTTGCGCTTGGTGCCATTTTATCACAAGGGCCAATAGGCGCAGATAAACCCGTATGTTACGCATCTCGTACACTAAATGAGAGTGAGATAAATTACAGCACTATCGAGAAAGAACTCCTCGCTATAGTTTGGGCAACTAAATATTTTCGGCCATACCTATTTGGTAGAAAATTCAAGATCATCACAGATCATAAGCCACTCCAGTGGGTTATGAGCTTAAAGGAGCCTAATTCTAGATTAACCAGATGGAAGCTTAAGTTATCAGAATACGATTTTACTGTAATTTATAGAAAGGGTTCTAGTAATACAAACGCCGATGCTCTTTCCCGCATTCAAATAAATAATGAGGAAACGAGTTCTATGGTAGCTAACGCATCAGATCGTCCACCTTCTAGAAGTAATTCAGCCACGATTTCTGCTCACACCAGTCAGGAAAATCCAATCCTTGAAATCCCAATAGTCGATGTACCATTAAATAAATTCCATAGACAAATCCATATAACTGTGGTAGGTGATATAAAAAAACGACCTACAGCATCTAAGCCGTTTGAAACACACACAAGAACTAGCGTGCAAGTTTCCAACTCCAATCTGGAAACTGATATTATAAATGTTATAAAGGAATACGTTAGTCCCAAGGTTAAAACAGCACTCTTAATAAATCCACCATTAGCAATGTACGATATAATACCCATTATCCAGAAAAAGTTCAAAAGTTCCTCAATGAATTTGGTTTTAGCTAAAAGAGAAGTTGAAAATGTTAAAGATTATTTGAGGCAGCAAGAAATAATAAAACATTACCACGATGGTAAGAACAACCATCGTGGAATAAATGAATGTTACTTAGCTCTTTCTCATCGTTATTACTGGCCAAAGATGAAAGATGAGATCACGAAATTCATTAATAATTGCACTGTGTGTGGCCAGGCAAAGTATGATCGTCATCCAATCAACCAGCAATTTAAAGTAGTACCCCCAGCCAGTAAACCATTCGAAACTGTCCATATAGACTTGCTAACAATCCAGACAGAGAAATATTTAACTATCGTAGACGTGTTCTCCAAATACGCGCAAGCTTACCACATACGAGATGGTACAGCCGTCAGTATCGTACAAGCATTGTTAAAATTCTGCACGCATCATGGTCTGCCCCTCACCATAGTATCGGATAATGGAACAGAATTCACCAACCAACTATTCAGTGAGTTTATTAGTATGCACAAAATAACACACCATAAAACATTGCCCCATGCTCCTAATGATAATGGAATTGTGGAACGGTTCCACTCTACCTTGTTGGAACACCTACGCATTTTAAAGTTAACTCACAAAGGGGAGGACGTAGTAAACCTTGTTCCTTATGGCATTTTAGCTTACAATAGCACCATACATAGTTTCACCAAATGTCGACCGATCGATATCATAACTGGACACTTCGATCCACGTGACCCATTTGAAGTAGATTTAGGTAACCATCTCATGCAACAATATACACAAGACCATAGGGAAAAAATGAAATTAGTTTATGACTTAATAAATGAGTCATCTTTGGCGGATCGTACTAATATTATAGAAAACCGTAATAAATCTAGAGAACCTGAAGTTGAATACCAGCCTCAGCAACGCGTTTTTGTTAAAAATCCTTCAGCTAGTCGCCAGAAGACAGCACCCAGATATACCCAAGATACCGTATTAGCTGACTTACCCATCCATATTTATACCTCTAAAAAACGTGGTCCTGTAGCTAAAAGTCGATTAAAAAGAGTACCTAAAAGTGCTCAATTGTTACAGGGTTCTACTGGTCCTGACTGCTCATTCGATAGCGACCCAGGATATAAACCAGGAAATATCACTTGAGAGCCTTGGCGAAGGCCCAGGAGTACTCCCCTTTCGGCTTGGTGCAACAAAACTCGTAACCCATTATCATACCTTTTTACAATACATACAGATCAAAGACATCGAAGAAAAGATTAGAGTATCGCAAGACCAACTAGACAATTACAGGCAAAACTTAAATAACGATACATACATGCTATACGAAGTACAATTAGATTATCTTTCTGACAAAATGCTCAGCGTCTTACACCATTTAGATACTCTCAAACCCGGCCGTGTAAAGCGAGGTCTCATTGACGGTTTAGGATCTATAATTAAAAGCGTAACGGGGAATTTAGATTATTCGGATGCAGTTAAATATGACAATGCTATCAAAATCTTACAGGATAATAACCTTGAAATTACTGAAGAGTTAAATAATCATATCAGTATAAGCAAAGAGTGGATGGTCCAACATTCTGAAGTAATCACGAAATTGGTATCAAATCAAGCCAAGATAAATGAAACATTACAATCAATACTAGACAAAGATTTCTATAAAGATATTAACATTGTTAGATATGCACGATTTGGTCAGCAATTAACTACAATAACCGAAAATTTAGATGAGATCTTAAATGAACTAATAAGAATTGAGAACATCTTAGCTTTCATCCATAGTTCTAGTTCGCATCATTCTATGATTAGCATTGAAGTTCTACGACATATGATTGAAAAGTTAAATAAACTCTACGGTAGCGATAAAATATTAGACTTAGAGCTTAGACAGTATTACGACATAATAAAACCAGGTTACTATTATTCTGGCAATCAGATAGTTATAATATTTAAGGTACCAATATTTGCACTGGAAAATTATGATCTTTACAAGTTGTCGATAGCCCCTAATAAATTCAGACATGCCCTTATCCCTCCTTACCCATTTATTGCAACAAGCAGAAATGGTTACGTGTACATAGAGGCTGAATGCCCGAAGTACAACACCTGGTACATCTGTGGAGATAAAATGAATCATCAGTTGCGGCAACATCCCGATTGTATCCAAACTCTAATCAGGAATCAAACTCTCGACAAAACCTGCGAAATTACGACAGTAACATTAACAAGAGTAGCTATGGAAGAACTGGATGAAAAGCATTACATCATATCATTCCCTAATATGACAAGAATACACACCCTATGCGGTCGAGAAGATTATAACATACTAAATGGCAGTTATCTTGTAACTATTCCTGTGAACTGCTACCTGGACACCCCTGAATTCACAATCACAAATCTCAATGATCACGTGGAAGGTCAACCAGTGAAGATAATGCACCTGGACAACTACCATACAGATATCAAGCCTGGAGTAACACAACTCAAACTGAATTCAATTAATCTCACAAGATTGCATGCTGCCCAATATAAAGTGATAGCGCAGCATCCGCTGCAACTACAATCTGTACAACCAGGACACCTTTATCATACAACAATCCCGTTTTACATCATGCTAATCAGCATACTGGCATTCACAACGTTCATGGTCTTGAAACGCTACAAGATGCTCAAGCGAGAAGACAAGAGGAAATCTGCACAAGATAAAATAGATGCAGAGCCTGAACAATCTGGAGCAACGAAGACGCAGTCAGCAATATTTCTTCAGTTAAAACCTCAAAAATAGTTGCTGATCTGGCGGTGGAGGTGTTATAGCATATAGCATTAGGTGGAATGCAAGCTTGCACCGACCTCGATAAAGTATGAAGCAACAACACCGTTCACGTGGGAAACCAAAACCGCTGACAACGCTAGCAGCGCTCGTCACTCGATGCCCCTGTTTACCGGATGCGTCTTTTGCGAAATAGTTATAATATATTAAATAAGCATTCTGTATCTAGCATCGATCAGAGTAGGATTCTTTTATTGTAATAGTTAGTTATAATTTTATATTGTAATTTTTATATTAATTAAATATAGCTAAAAATCATTTTGGTTTTTTTTGGGTCCTCCGACAGCGACGTACATATTTAGCGTCGCAGCTTGCGCGTTATTTATTTTATAAATTCGTAAATATACCTCCGTTATAACTCCGCTAAAAATTGTGCGGAGGCGGAGGCGGAAGCGAAGATACGATTTCTTGCGGAACTTCCGCAGTAACGGAAGCGGAGGCGAAGCTCCGTTACAACCCTAATCTACACAAAGTACCTACCGTTAGCAAGGCAAAAAAAGAAAGCACGCCGTTTTTAAAAATGTTAACACAGGTAGGTACTCGTTATGTAATGGCGCACGCGGGAACAAAGGATGGGTTTATTGAAAATGTCTCTTTGGTTTACAATGCCAACTCTGCAGCTGGCGATTACGATGCGAATATGAGCTACGGTAATTATATTAAATGGCTCGACAACAAACTTTTACTCAATATACCTCAACGCTCTGTCATTGTCCTAGATGATGCTTCTTACCATTTGAACAATCACTTCTTAAATTAGAATTGTATGACATAATAAAAAAAAACACAAAGACCAACACATAAGATACAAAATCGATCACTTTATTAAGAGCAGGTGTTTAGATGCCATATGCCTTCCCACTATCACCCAGAATTAAATGCAATTGAAAACATTTGGGGAATTGTAAAAAATTATATTGATTCAAAGAATATTGAGCAAAATTTGACTAGCACGGAAAAAGTAATGAATGCTTAAACAAAGTTAACAGCGAGACGTGCATAAAACCTGTAGTCATGTCAAAAAATAGAAAAAGAATACTTGAAATAGGTACTGTGACCAAGATTTTGAGATCGTTATTGATCTGCAAAATGATTCGGATGACAGCGAATCAGAATCCGAAAATCAAGTATCGGACATTGATTAAAAATGACGGATCAATAATGACCAAAGTGGTCATTATTGTTCTTTGTTTTTTTTTTTACTAAATAAAAATTTATAATAATTTACGTTCACTTGTTTTGTTTCTATCAAGCAATTTACCATATTTACTCCCTATTAATAAAAGGTTGATAAATATTCAAATATATATTATTATATTATTATTTATTTATTTTCTTAATGTCCACTTGTACAATAGGATAAATGCTATGCCCCGCAAAACCGTTTTCACGGTTTGTCTGCGGGAACGGAACAAACAGTGTATCAATATAAAAAATAGCTAAATATTCATTATTAATAATTAAAGATTAAAAATTAAAACAATTTAAAAATTCGTTTCAAACTTCTATGCTAACGCTCCTTCAGTTTACACACACAAACGCACCTATCTGTATACGCCACTACTACAAGTCTACAGCCAAAGTCAAACCTTCATCGTGAGATAGAAATACCTACTTTATCTTAATACATTACAACAAAGGTACAAGTGGCAAGTCAAGGTTTCAGAGCCAACTATCGGAGATATACTTATTAGTTATCATCAAAGAGGATAACCTGCTGCCTACAAAGTGGTTACTAGGCAGAGTAAAACAAGTACATCCTGGGCAAGACAATCTTGTAAGAGTGGAGTTAGTTGAAACTGCTGGAAACCGCAAATTTAAAACACCGCTGTACAAGTTGATAGCACTGCCTAAAGATACCAAAAATGAGTGATCTACGGTGGGCGGTGTACCTACAACTTTAGTTTGCCAATTGATTTGAGTTTTGTGTTAAAATTAATTAGAATGGAGTACTTTGCTATTTGTGTTAGTACCTAATGTAGGTATAATAATTTACAGTCCACTGTTTAAAATTGCATGTAAGTATTTCATTTATTTTGTAATTGAAAACGAATGTTTTTGATGGACGGAATGTCCAAACCTTTAAATAATATCGTTTGTCTTTGTTACAACCAGTGGCGGCGTAAGGGGGGGTCTAAAGACATTCAAAGTGAGCTCATCAGTCTTTTGGAGAGAGAGGTGAAGAATAACATTTTGGACGACATAAAAAAGCTAAATGTTTCAGAAATATTTTTAATAGTACACCAGATATATCACATGATAATCAGATGAGTTATGTAATCAGATATGTTCATATTGAAGGGGATCAAGTTGAAGTGAAGGAATCATGTCTAGGTTTCTTCCCTATAGCTGGAAAGACTGCAGTTGAACCGGAAAATACGAAGTTAAAGAGTAATAACTTGGACATTCATCTATGTCGGGCTCAAGGATATGATAACCCTGCAAGCATGGCAGGAGTTCATGGTGGTGTACAATCTATAATTAAGGAACAAAATCCTTTTTTTTTTTTTTGTTGGGATGGGAAATCATCAAATGACTTCTCCCGCTCTGGGCAGAGCGGAAGGGCGTGTCAGACTTTTACTGACTAAAACCCACCCGTGTTTCTTCACTTGCCTGTGCGACGGCCAGGGCCACGGTTTCTTGTTTAACCAACCCGCAACCCTGACCCAAGGAACATAATCCTAAGGCTTTGTTTATGCCTTGTGCTAATAATTCGCTAAACCTATGTGGGGTGCACTCTTTCAGGAGTGTTAGTTCAAGTGTAACATTTTTCAGGACAGTAGAAAGAGTTTACACGTTCTTTTCGTCATCCACACATAATGAAAAGTGTAGGCGTATCGGTTAAAAGACTAGTAAAGACACGATGGACTGCTCATCACGATACTGTTAAATCACTGAAATATTATTTTGAGAAACTTGTATCAACACTCGAAGACATGTGTGATCGAAGAAGCAGCAGCAGAAAAGACGTCGATACAAGAGATGCAGCATCCATACTCTTACCAGCTTTGTGTAACTTCAGTTTTTTATGCTACCTCTCTTTTTGGTGTGAACTCATAGAAGAAGTTAATCAGACACAAAAGCATATCCAAATATCTGGACTATCGCTGGAAAAGTATGTTATAAAAAAAATCAAAGCCCTAAATTTTTTTATTCAAACTAAATGTTTCCAAATAGTGGAAAAAGCTATTTCCTAGGCAACTGAAAAAGTTGTGGACTTGGATATTTCCAATGAAAGAAGAAGAAGGAGGAGATTGCGAAAACGATTGCCAGGAGAAAGTTCCCAAGACGTTGAACTAACATTGGCAGAAGAGTTGCATAGAGTTATGTAAGAATGTCTTGATACATTTTACGAAGAACTAGAGCATCGCTACAAAGCCATGGATGATATTCTCATAACATTTGACGTTGTTCAGTCTGAGACTCTACTAACGTCAACAGAAGAAGAACTTCGTGATATATATCTAGACCTCAAAAGCATAAGGTCGGATATAGAAAACACCAACTTTTCAGGAGAGCAAAAATAAAATTGACAAACTTATTGCGTCATATTTGTTACACTTTTAAGCATTTAAATCTGGTTTATTTTTATAAGGTATACAATGGCACCCTTTATTTGTATTAAAAAAATCATTCTAACTATTAAAACTATTTAATTAATAAAGTTTTTGTGCAAAATCAGTTACATCTGACCTTATGCCTGAAATATTATAGAATAACAATTAAAACTGCAAGCTTATGCGTACATCCGAATTTAAGCTTGCAATTTAAAGTGTTTACTTTTATCTTTATATCTACATAAAATATTACAGTCTCAAGAGATTTAACAATTTTACGAAGTCTGATATGTGTTTATACTTTTAAAATATTTATTACTTACTTTATTACAAGCAAAAGTTCGGAAGACTTTATTAAATTTAACATTCACAACAAAAGATAGGTTTTAAAATAACATAGAACTGGTCTATATTACGTTTTATAAAAGCAGAGGGTCGGAGGAACCGACAAGTGTTAACAAAAAATAAAAGTTTAGTAGGCACATTGGCATGAAACATTATCTAATCAGACTGAGGAAATCAGGCTATTTTTTTTTTAGATTTCTGGAATTATGTACCTATTCCACAAGGGTAACTAAATCTCTATATTTTGCAGAACATATTGATTTTGCTTCACTTCGTACAATAGGCAAGTCAAAAGGAAACTGAATGCCTTTTGACGAATTGCGTACCAATCATTTCATCATTATCATTTCAGCCGAAAGACGTCCACTGCTGGACATAGGCAAGCCCCAAGGATCTCCGCAATGACCGATCCTGCGCTTCCCGCTTCCAGCGTTATCCCGCCACCTTCACCAGGTCGTCGGTTCGCCTTGTCAGGAGCCTACCCACGCTGCGTCTTAAGGTGCTTAGTCGCCACTCGAGAACCCGTCAGCCCTATCGGACATCGGTCCTACGGGCAATGTGCCCGGCCCACTGCCACTTTAGTGTTGCAATTCTTCGGGCTATGTCGGTTACTTTTGTTCTTCTGCGGATCTCCACACTCCTGATTCGATCACGCCGTGAAACCCCAAACATAGCCCTCTCCATTGCCCTTTGAGAGACCTTGAGCTTTCTTATAAGGCCCACTGATAACGATCACTTCTCAATTCCATAAGTCATCACTGGCAACACACACTGGTCGAAGACTTTTGTCTTGAGACACTGCGGTATATCGGACGAGAAGATTCTACTTAGCCTCCCGAAAGCAACCCAGCCGAGTTGGATTCGACGATTGACCTCTTTCTGGAAGTTGGACCTTCCTAACTGGATAGTTTATCCCAGGTATACGAAACTGTCGACAACTTCCAGAACAGAGTTTCCAATCTTTGTAGGAGTCGGTACAACATGGGCATTAGACATGACTTTCGTCTTATCCATGTTCATTTTAAGACCGACTCGCTCAGAGGCTCGACTGAAGTCTTCGAGCATTGTACTCAGGTCCTCTGCGGTCTCAGTCATGACTACGATATCATCAGCAAACCGAAGGTGTATAATGTACTCGCCATTGATGTTGATGCTCAGTCCTTTCCAGTCCAGAACCTTGAAGACATCCTTTAATGCCGCGGTAAACAATTTCGGGGATATAAGATCTCACTGTCTGACATCACGCTGCAAAGGCATTGGTTTCGAGGACTGATCCTGTATTTAGGACTAACATGGTGGCCTTTTCGTACAAACCCTTCAGCGCTTCAATATATCGTTAATATACTTGGCACCGCTGGAGAGAATACCTATTAGAAAAGGGTGCTGAAAAGTATGTTTTATAAAACAGCACCCCTGACTGCTCTTGCTTCAGTTGAAACCAAACACACAACCAACCAACAGTAGATTTTAAACTCACCACCGCTGCACCATCCTTGTTCTTGTTCTTGCGTATCGGAATTATCATTAAATTCACCAGTTTCATTAATATGAATCACTGTCCTTTCGAAAAATGATTTTTTTCTTGAAAGGAAAAAAACATTCCCCGAAATCAGGAATAAAATCAGTGTTTTTACTACTTAATTTTTGTGGATTTAAATGATCTTTTATTATTATTAAATCAGAAGTATTATCCGCATTATCTTGGTATTTAGTTATATTTTTATTTTATATTGGTATGTGCCTATTGACTGGAACTTTGCAATGTTTATGTTCAACGGCATTAGGGCGTTTATCTGGTGAGAAAAGGCATCTTTTTACTTGACCGTGAGCAATTTGTAAAGGTCTCAACTCAGGTGAGTTGCTTATTTCGCTACAACTTGAGTAATCTATTACATCGGCTTCATAATATTTGTCTTTAACACTGTCAAAATTGTAGTCCGACAGAAACACCGTCGCTGGCAAATTGTTCCAGCCCCTCGATGTACGCGGTATAAAAAAGAGGCAAAACGCTTTCATCCGATCGTTTGGTGTCAACAACGTAAGAGTGGAAATTAGCCGTATGATTGGTAGTCCAACAATGGAACGGAGATGGGGGAATTAAATCATGCAATTCATCACAATAATAATCAAACTCTCCAAAATGCATCATAAAGAACACCGACAGTTTCGCTACTCTGCACCTGAGCGTCAGGCTTTGGAGACCGTTTTGAGCTTTAGGAATATCCAAACTATATCATGTACCGACCTAGCACGAAAGAGTAACTGAAATTTATTTGGAGCCATATGGCGGAAATTCCACTTACGTACCAAAATTAAAATACGAAATTAGTATTATTATAGCAAGAAAATCTCATCTTCCTATTCCATTTCATGCCTAAATCTGCCAGCTAGAATTTTTTCAAGCATAATGCTCAATGAGATGATACGTTTCTTTATTTTGAATAATATATTAGACGCATAAAGACGTATCAGCTGAAGCGCCCAGTGTGATGCATCACAAATTATAGATGCATAATAGTTTAATTTAACATACAGCTGTTTAGTAGTAATATTAATTTATTACATAATAACGTAAATAAAGGTAAAAGTTTATGCCTTCAAGGCATTTCAAAAAGTGCCTAAAACCGACTTTATGTATGCGTATATTTCGTTAATGGAAAAAGATAGAAATATAACGATCAGTTTCATAGAAAGAGAAAAAACGCCGTATTATCGCAATAATAAAAACACATTTTGGTCGGATCTATACATACGACCTAATGCTTCTAAGGTCGAGATATAGTTTCAAATCTTACAAAAATGTATGATAAATTTTCTGCAAAGGACATTAGACTGAGGCGCCACTTGGAAGCCGCCAGCATTTCTCTTCAAGAAGCGATCCAATGGACTACCCTGGAGCTTCTGAAATTTATTGTAAAATGGGGCTATTCTGAGTCTGTTCCTAGCTCTATGTCTAAGATTTTTTTTACTATTTATGTTTCGGTGGCTACTTGTGAAAGAAGTTTCTCAAAATTAAAATAAAATCTTACTTAAGATCTACAATGAGCCAAACACGACTTTCCAACCTATCCATATTGTCCATTGAAACTGAGAGGAAAGTAAATTTTGATGTCATTGAGTATTTTAGCAAAATAAAGTCACGTAAACACATTTAATATTTGTTGTTTTATTTTGAGGGTGCTCGATAGAAAGTCGCCCCGGCCCCCGGGCACCCCGGGTGCCAACCTATGCTACGCCGCCACTGGTTACAATTACAACCAACTAGTCGTAATAAACTCACCAGACAACACACACGTTTATTTTGATTCAAAAAATCACACCGATCCATTCATCTACAAAATTGAACCCTAGGTGCATGCATATTGCTGTCATGTTTTCCTTTGTTATAATTTTTTTTCGCCAGCCGCTTTAGGTTGTAGCGCGTAGGTCGTGTTACGTAATTAAAACTGAACCGAACGTTGCGTATTCCACGTATGTAAAAGAGTAGGTACTGTTAAAATAGAAGTAATATTCTGGACTATTTTACCTCTTATGTATTCTGCCTTAGATCGTCCGAAATACGAGAAGTAAAGGAATGAAAATGGCATTAAGCTTCAATCATTATATTGTCACATTTAAACACAACTATCTAATTACAAACCACGTTCTTTAATATTAATAAATTATATTTTGTATTTTTACAGCAGTCAAACCATTTTTAATACCGATGACGAGACAGACATCATTTTTCTTTTCTATCTTTTTCCAATCATTTTCCGTCATAGGCTCCGTCTTTACTTCCTGCTCTATGGCCTGCTCGCAGTTATTTAATTGCAGTAACAATTTCAATCTGAATTTCCATTGCTCATAGTTAGTACCATCAAATATTGATAATCTCAATTCTTCCTTTCCTTCCATAATTTAAATCTATTTAATAGGTACAATGTGTATGACGTGTATTGTACACGTCATGTGATGTAAGATAATTATTTACAAGAGCCTGTATCAGAATGTGTACAGGAATGAGAATATTAATAGAATGTACATACAAGAGTATAAACAGGAATTTCTATTCCTGTACACACTCTTGTACATTCAGCATTTGCATTCAACTTGTAAGAGACATTCATTTCTATGAATGTCTCTTAAAAGCTATGCACTAACTTATATAACTTAGCCATCTCTACACAATGGTGGGGTAACCAATAGGAAAACAGTTTGGTGTCCTGCCGAAATCCAAGCGGTGGCGCGTGCGTCCTCGATGTTGATTCTTTGATCGAGGGAGGCCGCTGCGTGTGATTGGTCGATGTAGAGAGCGCACCAATTCACAGTTCACGTGCAAGACAGCTCGCTATGGTTTCCCACGCACATCGACGTTGGTCAACAGATGTGTTTCCGGGGTGAGATTTATAGGCGATCTTCTCAGCGGATGTCCAGTTAGGGTCGCAGCGACGCCCGCCATGACTTCGCGATTCTAGTGTGGTTTATAGGAACCCTTCGCAGCGGGTCGCAGAATATGTAGAATAGCTATGTATAGCAGCTGGCGCTACAAGGTGTTTTACAGTTAGAAGACATTTTTATTGTTTACCAACAACTACAGTCTAGTACTTTAATATTAAACCAACAAATATATTATATCACATCTTGTCATGACGATCACGTGATCATCACACCACTCACACACTGAAACTACCTTACACGCACACACACCTAAAGATGGCGCCGTTTTTTATATAAAAGAAAAAGGGGAGGAGGAAGACAAAGAATTTATTAAATAACAAATAAAATAAAAAGTAAAGATAAAATACAATATGTAAAGAAAACCCTGTCCGACCCGTAAAGGTGTTGTTAGGTATCGATAACTGATTCTACTAATGCATACACACCCTGGCTAAACTTAAAAAAAATTACCCCTAAAAAATAAATATTATTTTGCAAAAGATATACTCACGAATGGAAATACAGTGCGCGAGTGACGAAACAGGTCACGTGCTTATCCGTGGCGGTGTTAAAGGTCATGTACTCGCTTGACCTCATGCATGACCTTCCACACTTGCATATGGTTAGTGCCCAGCTCTCGTGCCACAAATCGAGTACTCACACACGGGACCGGGATACAAAACGGATCTCATAATCTCTACGAGCTTCTGCATAAAAGCAGTCACTAATCACACCCAGACACATGAGCATGTTAGAATACTCTACCTACGTTAGAAAACGGCTTGATCACACAATAAACGATACGTCTACATGGACGCAATGCCTACGCGAAACTAATAAATTTAAAATAAAAATGATTTTTATTTCATAAAAATAGGTAGTCTAGCGGCACGGCGGTACCCTTTGACTAGAGGTGAGAAAGTATTCAAAATATTGATAAATTTTGGTATCGATTTAGTATTGCAGAATATCATGCAGCATGATGTTGACGATTCAACATCGCATGGCATTCTTTAGATTTTAGAACTTTCACATCACTTAAATTAGGTAAAAAGGTTTACCTACATTGTTTATAATACTTCACTAAAATCGTACTTCATAAGACCTTTATAGTCTCTGTTTACCAATACCTGTGTAATAATAATGTCATTAGTAACTAGCTTTCCGCCCGCGACTTCGCCCGATAGAATATCAATTTTTTCTGGGATAAAAGGTAATCTGTGTTTTTACAACAAATCATTGAATCAGGTACAAGTTTCGATTAATAGCGATAAAAAAATGTAATTACGCAAAAAATTGGGCATTGCTAGTCAATCTTTTGACATCGCCGACATATGCTCGCAGCGGCAAGATAAATAGACGCCGACAAAAAATGAAAGGAAAGCCGACAATTATACCGTCTAAAATGGTGTTGTCACTTTTTAGAAATTTACCAGATTTTGGGGAAGTTAGAATAAATTCGCGCAAAAAAAGGATTGTTTCAAAATTGATTTCTATTGTTATTATGATGATTATGCAAAATTTCAAATATTATTTGGTCATACGATTACCTAACCTTTATTATCCTTACGGGTCGGACGGGGTTTTCTTTACATATTGTATAAAAAAGGATAATGAATGAATGAGGTGGGTGAGGTGAGGATACAAGTAAAAGGTAAACAGTAAAATAAAAAAGGCAGCGTTCAGATGGGTAGAAGTAAGAGCGACGCCTTTTTAAAAAAAATATAAGCAATATGAAATAACTTAAAGGAGTTCGGATAACAAATCCGATAGAAAAATAGCAGGCAGTCAAGAATTTAGAAGAAAAGGTTGTCATAGAGACATAATCAACCATAGATGATATACTATAACTGTAATCAACAGCGTTGTCAAAAACTGTCATAACAATGAAAATATTATTGTAAATATTAAATTATAGCGTTGTGTTGAGCAGCACAGCAACCTTAGCGTAAGAAGCTGTATCTCTTCTTACGCTAAGGTATTGCTAAGTCGCCGGAACTTAGGCTTGAAGTTGAGGACCGTGTCTGTAAGCTAAATAATGAGTCTTGGTGTAGTAAAATATTATCAGAACAGCGCCTCATAATACTGGAATGCACTTTCATACGAATAATACCAAAGTGTGGTGATAAACTACCGGATGATCCGAAGTTATATCGGCCTATCACGCTTCTACCATCTTTGGGGAAACTTCTTGAGCGCCTCATCGTTCGCCTCACCTTTACTACCGAACGGTCCAAAATTTCATAGTAATCAATTTGGCTTCACCATCGGTAAATCAACAGTCGACGCGGCGCTTTCTGTCAGAAGAACCGTTAACCAATCGGAACACAAGTTCGTGATTGGTATCTTTTTGGATATTTCTAGGGCTTTTGATAACGTTTGGTGGCCTATGCTGTTGTTAAAATTAAAAACCCGCGGTTGCTATAGAAACGTATATAATCTCGTTTACTCGTACTTTATAAACGGTTCCGCGGTACTTAAGCTCGGTCATTTTTCTAGTACTAAAGCACTAACCATGGGATGTCCTCAGGGTTCAGTTGTCGGTCCTTATTTATGGAATTTGGGTTTTGATGATTTCCTCGCGATCCCGCTTCCTTGCGGCTTTTGACAAAACCCGCCACACTGTTCCCAACCCACTGCAACTCCTGAAAGCCAGAATAAACAGTGGAGACCGCCAGAAAAACGCCGAGCAATGAAGCTCGACGAGTCCCGGAGAAACGTTTCAACTGTCTTGGGTCCCGCAACGAAATTAATCAGAAAAGAATAGCGGAGGAGTAAGAAAATGATATTTTTTCCACTTCCCTCCATAATAAGCAGGAGACAGAATAGAACTAGGCCAATCGGCACAAAGGGACATTATTGCAACTGGGAGAAGCCCAGATTGCCAAGCACCACGGAATAACATTTGATTAAGTTAATGGGTCCTAAGTAGGTATTTGCTGTTACAATTGATTCCAATAATAGGTATGGCAAAAGCGCCTGAACGCACGGAAATTAGTTCTAGTTTCAACAAGGTCCGTATAATAAACAACTCCGGATGTAACTTGTACACTATCCAACATAATATTGCGTTCATTCTGCCAAAGAATACACTCCCACAAGATGTGATGTGCGGACTGTTCAAATTCACAGTTCGATGTAGAACACTGACACAAAGGCGAAGGAACAAGTTTAAAAGAATACAGTTTACTTTTAAAGTTGCCATGACCTGTGAGAAATTGGGCAACGCAGTGGTCAACCTCCAGCCATGTCTTAGCCAGCCGATCGCCAACGGATGGAAAGAACAGATGGAGGTGCCGGCCCTTGATGGAATTATCCCACCTACTTTGCCATTCGGATAAGAGGTCCTCCCAGACGTCAGTCTGAGGTTTAAATAATCTAGAAATTCTATTGAGGTCGCGTTGTGTAACAAAGTTAGTGTCCATGGCCTCCCCCCTCGCGGAGTAGTACATTGAAGCACGTCGCTGTACTTCAAGATCGACTGGAAGTACACGTGCCAGAACGGGTAAGGCTTCAGTACTGACTGTTCTATACGCCTTGCATAAAGATATCAATGCCAAACGTTGGCTTTGAAGCAGTTTACGTCGCGCCGCCCCTATGCTGGCCCTATCGGCCCAAACAGGTGCACCGTAGCACATACATCCTAAGTAGGTAGCTCCATATATAGTTTTTAAAGTTAGGAAGGATAGACCCCAAGTTGCTTTGGATATTCTAGTTAGGGCATAAAAGTTCCTTTTAGCTTTTTCGCCAACTATTTTTATATGTTCGATAAATGAAAAATTCCTTTCTAAGACCATACCAAGGTAGCATACGGATTGCTGTTTTTTAACGGGAACGTTATTAAATTTAATAGTAGGCAATGATTTAAGATTACCTTTTAGTAGAAGTTGATAGGTTTTATGCGGCGCAAACGCTAGGCGGTTACGATCACCCCACTGAGATATTAGATTTAGGCAAGTATGGGCCAAGTTCTCAAGTCCGGCTCGGGTACTTGACTGAATGAGCAGTAGGCCGTCGTCCGCGTAACCAGTAAGTGAACAGCCGCAAGGAAGCGGGATCGCGAGAAAATCATCAAAACCCAAATTCCATAAATAAGGACCGACAACTGAACCCTGAGGACATCCCATGGTTAGTGCTTTAGTACTAGAAAAATGACCGAGCTTAAGTACCGCGGAACCGTTTATAAAGTACGAGTAAACGAGATTATATATGTTTCTATAGCAACTGCGGTTTTTTAATTTTAACAACAGCATAGGCCACCAAGCGTTATCAAAAGCCCCAGAAATATCCAAAAAGATACCAATCACGTACTTGTGTTCCGACTGGTTAACGGTTCTTCTGACAGAAAGCGCCGCGTCGACTGTTGATTTACCGATGGTGAAGCCATATTGATTACTATGAAATTTTGGACCGTTCGGTAGTAAACGTGGAACGATGAGGCGCTCAAGAAGTTTCCCCAAAGATGGTAGAAGCGTGATAGGCCGATATGACTTCGGATCATCCGGTGGTTTATCACCACACTTTGGTATTATTCGTATGAAACCGCGTCGCCATTTACGAGGAAAAACGCCTTCAGCAATGCATCGGTTATATACAGTTAAGATGGCATCACCCGCTGTTTTACACGCTTCTTTAATCATCCTATTAGATATTTTATCTTCCCCTGATGATTTGTTGACCGGTAGTTTTCTAACAATATTTATAAATTCGTCATTAGATGGTACGTCTGACATTGGTGATTCAGGTGGCACAGGAGCCCACGCTCGAATCTGTTGGTGGTAGTCGCTATCGTTAGCCGGTGAATCATCAGGGATAAGTGTATTAATTAGTACTTTTGTTGTTTCCTCTATGCCCGTGGTATGCTTATCATTGACCTTAATGTTTTGAACGTATGCAAGGTCGACCGATCTGTTAGCTTTAAATTCGTGATATAAGGGAGACCACGGACCCTCCCTGTCAAGTTTGTCAACGATTTTCCGCAACAAGTTACCCTTAGATTTTTCCACCGATGCTTTGTAGCGTGACTTGGCAACTCTGAAAGCATTTAAAGCGGATGTAAGAAGATCTCCAGTAATCTTTCGGCTCTTGAGTTTATTTAACTGTCTACGCGCTCTGCGATATCTTTTGCGCTGTTCAACTAAATAATCACTCCACCAGTCACATCTACGAATATTGGTCATAGATCCACGACCAATGGCGATGTCAGCACAGTAGGTAAAGGTTTAGGTTGACATAATGTCAGCACTTTCTTCGGCTGACAGCCCGTCCCGAGTGAACTCCTTGACGTGACACGCAAAAAGCGAGCCAAAAAATTCCCAGTTCGCGCCTTTACATCTATATCTGAAATTACCAGGAATATGAGACGGACCCTGAATATAACCAGGAACAAATTCGTACACGATCAGGCGATGATCACTACAAGACGCGTCCGGTAGGACACGCCACCTATCCAAACGTACGTCGGCACTAGAAAGTGTGACGTCAATACAAGATTCGCCTATTTGGCTGCAAAAAGTAGGTGGTGCATCGGGGGTATTATGAATCGATAGGTTCATCTCAGCAATGAAATCCTCAACAGCGCAGCGTCGTTCGGTATCGGTTGCCCGAACCTTGCCATACCACAGAGACGACGACGCGTTGACATCCGCGCCAACGATCACTTTGCAGCCCGCGAGTGACCGCAAGACATGACGGAGATTATGTATATGAGGAGTAACAGGATCTGAATATTGAAAGTAACAGCTTACAACGAATACTTTAAAAGAAGCTGATGAGACTTCAGCAACCGCACAGTGTGGCGTCATGAGGTCACGTATAGACGTTACCGTAAAGTTAGAAGACCGCGCAACATAAATTCCGGCTCGCGCCCTGCAATCCAGCTGCACTGCCCTGTGACGTAAACTTGAGTTTTGATATTGTTCTTGAATGAGTACAAGGTCTAAGTTGTAGTCAATAATTAATTTATCTAACTCTGATGTCGCCACCTTATCATTGTGAAGGTTTAATTGCCCTATGCTTAGACTATCCATCTTAATTAGTAATTAGTATGTAGGATAAGTTGTTCGAGTTTTAATTTATAGGTACCGCACTGTTCAGACCCGCAGCGATGGTCAAAAGGTTTTTTAAAACGTTTACACGCCGCGCAAACCGGGGTAAAATTTAAATCGTCCTTATGCGGACAAACATTGGTTTCGTGGGCCTCAGAACATATAGCGCAGGTTGGTGATTTATTAGCGCAATGCTTTTTCACGTGACCGAATTGCTGACAATACGCGCAACGAACTACCTCGATATCATCAACAAAACGGCACGTGGCCCAGTCAATAAATAACTTATCCTTGGTAGACACAAGATGTTTCCGTACCTCAGGTTCAATCTCTATTCCTAACCATTTACGACCGTTATTGGTAGAACGCCTACGGACTATTTTCGTGGATTTAATGAAGTCGTCTTCTTTTATTGGCAACTCGTTTTTAATATTTTGGCGGTATATAGCTTGCAAAAAATTGTTGTCTTCCATAGAGGCGGGAATGTCCTTGACTAATAGACGGGGTCGGCGACCTTTTGGTTTTTCTAAACGAAGACCCGCAGACTTTATAGCGTCTACCGATTCTAGTCTTTTCAATTGGTTTTCATTTGCAACGCGCAGTACAACGCCTGATTTGGCGGTTTTTTTAATACCGACTATTTGAAAACCATCGTCACTCGGTCTAATCGCCTTCATAAGAGCTTGTTTAGTGGCGGAAGATGACGCATAGTCAGCTGATCGCTCCTGGGTCGGATAGGCGACGAGACAAGGAAGAGGTACTCTAGATTCAATAGCCGGGGTAACTTTAGGCAACCGCAGTTTCAAAGAATCCGCGTACGACATGTTTTTGTCCTCATTAACGGTTTTAGCGTAGGATTTTAATTTAATTATTTCCAATTCGCGCTCGGTGTTAGCAAGCTTTGTCTCGTTACACGCAGATTTTAAAGCTAACAAAGACACGATACTTGTAACTCGTTGAGTCATATCCATAATTGCTGATTTGTTCGCGACATTTATACGAGAACCGTTATCATTAACCAGCTCGTTGATTTTGGCCAGGTACACAGACGCCTCGGTCATCAAATCGCAATAATTACTGTTCCCGTCGCTACGACTGGAAATATTTAATGTAGGCGACTTTTCGGGAGAATTGGGTGCAGTTTGTAAACGCTTCGACCTATCATCTATTAAATTGTCGGTCGGAGACATTTCACAAAACAAACGCTTAGCGGAGGCTTGCGGCGGTGATCTAAACGTCTTGTTATCTCTGCGGAAAATGTCCCCCCCACGATCAGGGGGGTCATCATTGGAAGTTGACATAGCTAATTAATTAACAAGAAAAACAAATCTAAGCTAACGAAAAGAAAAAAAACAAAACCGTCGCGCGGAGAAAAAAATAAATAAATTACGTTACCCTCACAAGTAAGAAAATAAATGTACTCACCGAAATTATTTGATTTACAATAAATACCAAACAAACACTAAGAATAAACTTACTATACCAAGCCAGACACAATTTCACAGTCTAGAATGAAAACACGAGCCGGAAACTAACAATCGGAACGCGATATTCGTAAATATACCCGGAGCGTATTAATTTCACACCACACGGCGCGGGCGCGCGGAGGGAAGAGAGAGCTTCCTTGCGGCTGTTCACTTACTGGTTACGCGGACGATGGCCTACTGCTCATTCAGTCAAGTACCCGAACTGGACTTGAGAACTTGGCCCATACTTGCCTAAATCTAATATCTCAGTGGGGTGATCGTAACCGCCTAGCGTTTGCGCCGCATAAAACCTATCAACTTCTACTAAAAGGTAATCTTAAATCATTGCCTACTATTAAATTTAATAACGTTCCCGTTAAAAAACAGCAATCCGTATGCTACCTTGGTATGGTCTTAGAAAGGAATTTTTCATTTATCGAACATATAAAAATAGTTGGCGAAAAAGCTAAAAGGAACTTTTATGCCCTAATTAGAATATCCAAAGCAACTTGGGGTCTATCATTCCTAACTTTAAAAACTATATATGGAGCTACCTACTTAGGATGCATGTGCTACGGTGCACCTGTTTGGCCGATGGGGCCAGCATAGCGGCGGCGCGACGTAAACTGCTTCAAAGCCAACGTTTGGCATTGATATTTTTATGCAAGGCGTATAGAACAGTCAGTACTGAAGCCTTACCCGTTCTGGCAGGTGTACTTCCAGTCGATCTTGAAGTACAGCGACGTGCTTCAATGTACTACTCCGCGAGGGGGGAGGCCATGGACACTAACTTTGTTACACAACGCGACCTCAATAGAATTTCTAGATTATTTAAACCTCAGACTGACGTCTGGGAGGACCTCTTATCCGAATGGCAAAGTAGGTGGGATAATTCCATCAAGGGCCGGCACCTCCATCTGTTCTTTCCATCCGTTGGCGATCGGCTGGCTAAGACATGGCTGGAGGTTGACCACTGCGTTGCCCAATTTCTCACAGGTCATGGCAACTTTAAAAGTAAACTGTATTCTTTTAAACTTGTTCCTTCGCCTTTGTGTCAGTGTTCTACATCGAACTGTGAATTTGAACAGTCCGCACATCACATCTTGTGGGAGTGTATTCTTTGGCAGAATGAACGCAATATTATGTTGGATAGTGTACAAGTTACATCCGGAATTGTTTATTATACGGACCTTGTAGAAACTAGAACTAATTTCCGTGCGTTCAGGCGCTTTTGCCATACCTATTATTGGAATCAATTGTAACAGCAAATACCTACTTAGGACCCATTAACTTGATCAAATGTTATTCCGTGGTGCTTGGCAATCTGGGCTGCTCCCAGTTGCAATGTCTCCTGCTTTATTATGGAGGGAAGTGGAAAAAATATCTTTTTTCTTACTCCTCCGATATTCTTTTCTGATTAATTTCGTTGCGGGACCCAAGACAGTTGAATCGTTTCTCCGGGACGCGTCGAGCTTCATTGCTCGGTGTTTTTCTGGCGGTCTCCACTGTTGATTCTGGCTTTCAGGAGTTGCAGTGGGTTGGGAACAGTGTGGCGGGTTTTGTCCCAAAAAAAAAAATACTGGAATGCGTATTATGACCTGCAGAAATGAATGATGTATAAGTATGAATATAAGTGTAAGTATATGTAGGTAAATTACATAACGCTACATTTTCCCCCCGACCCTGGAAATATTTTTAACTAGAGAAAATTTTTAAAAAGTGTTCAGGGACCGTAAAACATCACTTCACAGATTCAGACATCTCCATTCACCCATTCATACTATCTTTTACAAGCAATCTTCTTCATACAGGTATGGATGGAGTTCACAATCAATGACTGCCACTCATAGAAGTGAGTTTTAAAATGACGACAAGGCTTATATAGGGAGTTGTCAGCCGCTCCGGACATGGAAAAAAAGGACATTTGGTGTAGGCTTATTTAAGGAGTCACCAGCCTAGGGACACGGTACCGAATAGAAAGGATCGATACTGTAGGTACTCATGAGTAGTGTCGCTATAAAAGTATCGTACTTGTAAAAGTATCGAGTACTTTTCTCAAGCAGGGGCCTACGCCATACTTTAGTAGAGACACACGGCATCAAATAGACAGTACCGATATTCTTTTCATGAGTAGTATCGATAAAAAATATCGATACCTCAAAATACCGAGTTCTTTTCTCAGGCAGGGCCTACCCCATACGTTAGTAGGGTCATGGCATCAAATAGAAAGTACCGATACTCTACTCATGAGTAGTATCGTGTACGTAAAAGAATCGACACAAAAGTATCGATACCTTAAAGTACCGAGTTCTTTTCTCAGACAGGGCTTCGCCATACTTTAATTTGTCAATGTTAGTAAGTATCGTCTGTTACCTACATTCAGTTAGACAAAAAAGTAAAAAAACTAAAACCCAACTACGACAAAAAACGACGCTAAAAAAGTATAAAACAAGATTTTCAGAATACTGAACTGAACAAAGTTGCTAATGTACACAGTTGCAAGTAAATGGACACAGTAGACTCTACCAAGATGCCTTCGTTGTAAATAGACAATAATGTCATACAATACTATTCTGAAGTATGCAATATTCACTATAGACGTAGTCACACGTTACATATACCTACCTACCGTAACACCTTGACAACGTGTGACTACGCCTTTCCAAACATGAAAATTTATCTCTAAATAATGAATATTGCATACTTCAGAATAGTATTGTATGACATTATTGTCTATTTACAACGAAGGCATCTTGGTAGAGTCTACTGTGTCCATTTACTTGCAACTACATTAGCAACTTTGTTCAGTTCAGTATTCTGAAAATCTTGTTTCATACTTTTTCAGCGTCGTTTTTTGTCGTAGTTGGGTTTTAGTTTTTTTACTTTTTATTATTTGTACTACACACATCAAAAGTGTCTAGGGATCAAGCATTTTTATGCGGATTTCTTGAGATTGAGATGTGGCTTTGTAATAAATTTATGATTTTATAAATTTATATGGATCCTTTTTGGTGCATTTCATAATTTGAATCAGGAACTGTGAATCAAATTCGAGTAAAAGATGAAAATCAGCTGTCAATATTTTCCCTATAAAAACATACAACGCATTGAAGACATTATTAGTGCTACTGTTTCCCTACTACTGATTAAAACCAACGTTATTATGGAGCGGCGACGTCATTTAAGCAGGGAAGAAATGCTCAGAGCCGTGGGAATGATAGAAGCTGGTTCCCGGCAACGTACTGTGGCTTTAGCTCTGAATACAAGTCAGAGTGTTATCAGTCGACTTTGGACACGTTACCGAAGCACTGGTACCGTGGCTGAGCGCCATGGAGGACGGTATCGCTGCACCACACGGAGACAAGACCGATACATTCAAATCTTAACTCGAAGAGCTCCAACAATAACCGCCATGATGTTAGCCGTGAGGCTTCATCACTCTTCAGGGAACTTAATTAGCGACCAAACAGTCAGAAACCGCTTGCATGAAGTGAACCTTCATTCCCGAAGACCGCTACGGGTACCACCTATAGCAATGCACAATCGTAGGATTCGATATCAATGGGCTCTTGAACACAGAAATTGGGCAGAAGAACAATGGCGTTTCGTGTGCTTTTCTGATGAGTCTCGTTTTGGTATGAGACCGGATACAAGACGTATACGACACTGGAGAACCCCTGGACGCCAACAGCGATTAAAATCCTGCCAGGAAGTCCATCCTTATAGTGGTGGAACCATCATGGTATGGGCGGGTATTTGGATCGGCGGAAGAACTGAGTTGATTTGGATCAGAGGCAACCTCAACGCTCAAATTTATGCTGAAACGATTGTATCAGACGTCATCGTTCCTCTACAAGTGCAAATCGGTCCCTTATTTCAGTTAATGCATGATAATGCACGACCGCACACCGCAAGAGTTGTAAGACAGACTCTCGCCGCAGCTAACATCAATGTCCTGCCCTGGCCTGCTCAGTCGCCAGACTTGAACCCGATTGAGCATGCATGGGATATGCTACAGAGAAGAGCTCTGCCGAATATGGAGGGTATCCAGTCGCAAGAAGACCTTTTTTTGTTGTTGCAACGAACATGGGCGGCCATTCCACAGCGTGATTTGGATGAACTCATTTTGAGTATGCCAAACCGATGTTCTTGTGTTGTTAGTGTTCGCGGTAGAAACACGGATTATTAATTGTTTAAGTTACCCAATAAAATTTTAGAGAAAACTGTTATTTCAGTCTTTTTTTCGAACTTTTGTGTTAGTGGTTCAAATGTCAAATATCCCTTTATTAGGAAAATGGCAAATTTCTTTATTAATGCAAAGGTGACTTGGTTTATCGTTACTGTGACAAACGAAAACACTTTATTTGATGAATCCTTAAAGAAAATTTTAATTAATATCAATCAGGAGAAAAGTTATTGCAAAAATATATGTTGATCCCTAGACACTTTTGATGTGTGTATTTTGGTGTTAAAGTGTATTTGTGGCGCATAATATTAACAAAAGTTAAACTGATGAACTAAAAACTAGGTACTTGACATATTACATCTACACGCACATATATCAATATAAGCCCGAAGGCATATAGTGCAGAGGACATTTTTATGGGAGTTTAGCCAGTTATCAAACTGATTCCGCCTTTACCGCGTGGAGTTACTCCCAGCTTATGTCGTTTTCATTAGTGCATAACATATTCTATTAATGTTCACAATGCTCTATATTGCTTAAAGCGATTCACAGTTCCCGTGATCCGCGCTTTACTCTTATCGCTCATATTCAACATCATTAAATCATTCTTGTAATTAAGTACAAGCATAAAGTACTCGTGAAGCTCTTTCACGTGATACCAAACACGGTATATTTATTTTAATTTTATATTAACATAGAACTTTTTGTCC
This sequence comes from Sesamia nonagrioides, assembly GCA_017933935.1. NCBI lineage: Eukaryota > Metazoa > Arthropoda > Insecta > Lepidoptera > Noctuidae > Sesamia > Sesamia nonagrioides. The sequence goes on from JADWQK010000345.1 coordinate 139,895, forward strand.
GCTAGAGGGCGCAATACTAAATTTGGTGACAATCTTTATAGCTCATAACCAACAGAATATCAAGGCCCTTCTAATGGTACTGCAGTGGCCTTATTCTGAAAAGTAGTAAAGAAGCTATGAACGAAAAGATGTGAATTATATGCAACCAACCCATGAATACAGGTAAAGTCACAAGCAAATGCTAGCAATATATATATTTTCAAAATGTAAAAGTTAAGTGCTTTTATATGATACCAAACACGGCATATTTAACTTAACTTTATTTTTTTACTCTGTATGTTTTGTCCGTTAGAGGGCGCCACATTAGATTTTGTGAAACCCCAATAGCCTATAACCAGCGGACAATTAAGACGCTTCTAATGATACGTCATTTGTCGAATTCTGATAAGTAGTTTAGAAGTTACGAGGGAACAGATGAACATACATACATTCATACATACATACATAGCCTGTCAAAATCATAACCCTCCTTTTGCTTTGCCGTAGTCGGGTAAAAATGAAGAAATAACAAATGGTACAAACGACAGGACATCAAGCTACCACACAGTATCTGTCAAATAACAAATGGTACAAACGACAGGACATCAAGCTACCACACAGTATCTGTCAAATAACAAATGGTACAAACGACAGGACATCAAGCTACCACACAGTATCTGTCAAATAACAAATGGTACAAACGACAGGACATCAAGCTACCACACAGTATCTGTCAAATAACAAATGGTACAAACGACAGGACATCAAGCTACCACACAGTATCTGTCAAATAACAAATGGCACAAACGACAGGACATCAAGCTACCACACAGTATCTGTCAAATAACAAATGGTACAAACGACAGGACATCAAGCTACCACACAGTATCTGTCAAATAACAAATGGTACAAACGACAGGACATCAAGCTACCACACAGTATCTGTCAAATAACAAATGGTACAAACGACAGGACATCAAGCTACCACACAGTATCTGACAAATAACAAATGGTACAAACGACAGGACATCAAGCTACCACACAGTATCTGTCAAATAACAAATGGTACAAACGACAGGACATCAAGCTACCACACAGTATCTGTCAAATAACAAATGGTACAAACGACAGGACATCAAGCTACCACACAGTATCTGTCAAATAACAAATGGTACAAACGACAGGACATCAAGCTACCACACAGTATCTGTCAAATAACAAATGGTACCAAACGACCAAGGACATCAAGCTACCACACAGTATCTGTCAAATAACAAATGGGTACAAACGACAGGACATCAAGCTACCACACAGTATCTGTCAAACTAACAAATGGTACAAACGACAGGACATCAAGCTACCACACAGTATCTGTCAAATAACAAATGGTACAAACGACAGGACATCAAGCTACCACACAGTATCTGACAAATAACAAATGGTACAAACGACAGGACATCAAGCTACCACACAGTATCTGTCAAATAACAAATGGTACAAACGACAGGACATCAAGCTACCACACAGTATCTGTCAAATAACAAATGGTACAAACGACAGGACATCAAGCTACCACACAGTATCTGTCAAATAACAAATGGTACAAACGACAGGACATCAAGCTACCACACAGTATCTGTCAAATTTCTTTATTAGAATTTTAATTTATCTCTAAAGCATTATGGGTTCGTTTTCAAATTTTGGGCCAAAAACGTAGCATTTTCATGAATTTAAACTCTTTTTATTTTTTTTCTTATTTTTGTATTTGGGTAAGTTCCGAATAAGAAATTCATCATACCTAATAATCAAATTAACCAATCATTTATTGCAATCATTTGCTAAAATACAACAATTTAAGCGACACAAATGAGTCACATAATTTGTCAGATGATATATTGTGAAATACTATTATTATATAGTATTATCATTAGTGTAACCAAGTATTGGTTACACTAATGATAATACTATTTTGAAAAATAATCTTGACAGTTATTTATAATGAATGTAATAGATATATCAATAAAATATAAAACATTTAACATAATCATCGATAAAAACTTTTTACTACATTACACACACACATTACATTTTAAACTGACGAAAGTCATGTCTAATGCCCATGTTGTACCGACTCCTATAAAGATTGGAGACTCTGTTCTCGAAGTTGTTGACAGTTACGTACCTAGACCTGGGACAAACTATCCAGTTAGGAAGGGCCAACTTCGAGAAAGAGGTCAATCGTCGAATCTAACTCGGCTGGGCTGCTTTCGGGAAGCTACGTAGAATCTTCTCGTCCGAAATACCGCAGTGTCTCAAGACAAAAGTCTTCGATCAGTGTGTGTTACCAGTCATGACTTATGGAATTGAGACGTGGTCGCTAACAATGGGCCTTATAAGAAGGCTCAAGACCACTCAAAGGGCAATGGAGAGGGCTATGCTTGGAGTTTCACTGCGTGATCGAATCAGGAATGAGGAGATCCGCAGAAGAATGAAAGTAACCGACATAACTTGAAGAATTGCTACACTAAAGTGGCAGTGGACCAGGCACATTGCCCGTAGGACCGATGCCTGATGGGGCCGACAGGTTCTCGAGTGGCGACCAAGCTCTGGAAGACGCAGCGTGGGTAGGCCCCCGACAAGGTGGACCGACGACTTAGTGAAGGTCGCGGGAAACCGCTGGTTGTGGGAGCCGCAGGATCGGTCGTCGTGGAGATCCTTGGGGAGGCCTATGTCCAGCAGTGGCCGAAATGATGATGATGATGTGGAATTTAACTGCGCCTAGGGATATCATTTAGCTATACCTAGTCAGGTACTAGAATCGCTAATATATCAAAAGAACTAAAAGGTGAATATTTACACAACAGACTTGCATTATCAAGTTCTGGCTGACTTTTACATCAAATATATTAATGTTATTTAGTGCTGATATTAATAAGTTAAATTGTAATTTGTAATGTACGGATGACAGCAGGTCAAGCCACTCGAAACTGTCAAATATTTACATTCAACCTAGAGTAATAAAGCTACACCCTTGCCTGCTTGAAGCCTTGTAAAAGTGAAGTGATTGCCGTCTCCCTAGATGTCTTGAAGGCGGAGATGGCACGCTGGCTTTTTGAGTAAGCTTCAGACTGAACGGTCCGTCCGTGTTGTTGTCGACGAATGCTTATCGGAGCTCATGGCGACTAATGCCGATACTAATACTAGTGTCCTCGGGGATCTGTTCTCTCTGCAACTCTGTTCCTGCCGCATATTATAGATCTGCTGATACCCAGTATCTATGGGTATGCAGATGACAGCATAGTTGTGGAGCATAGGATACCTGCCGGGTTAGTAAGGAAGCAATCCGATCCGGTAGAGCATGCGAATTCTACATTAATATTATAAAGAGAAGAGATTTGTATTTTAGTATGTTACATGTAAACTCAAAAAGACGACGGATTTCGATAATTCTTTCACCATTAGAATGCTACATTATCAATCAGTAGCATAGGCTATATATTATCACAGATCATTAAATGATACCAATATGTGCATCACACTTATTGGAAATGTGTGACACCATCAATCCAGACTGAATCTGTGTGGTTCATTATGGCCTGTTCTCTGTCAGGGAAGGCTGAAGGCTTGTGTCAGTATAATAGAAATGTAATTAGGCAGCTTATATTTAGCAAAATGTTTCAATGCTAAATACCACATAAAGTCTAATGATAAAAATGTTTGCTTCAGGTAAATGAAAACGACTTTGTCTGCCAAGCTTGCTGGAATCATGCTAGTGATGAATTTTCTTCAAGAGATATCCACCATTCATCAGGAATGAGGAGATCCGCAGAAGAACGAGAGTAACCGACATAGCCCGAAAAATTCACAGATCTCGTGCCTTACACGACCTTCGGAGTACATTGGAAATGAATTTAGGAATATTAAAAAAAAAATTAAGGTAGCAGATTGTATAGTTCACAAATTTTTTATTGTTACATACAATTCTCGTCTTACACAAAATGAATTCGAAATACCAATAAGATACCAACGTTTGAGATATTTTTTATAACTAATTTTTTTTTATTCTTATCATAACATATTACAATTTTTAAAATGAACAATATTTTTACGTATTACCTACCCACCACACACCCAACACCGTATAGTCAAACTAAATAATATCGCACTCAACGCACAAAGTATTTATCGAGGTCCGATTTATCGTAAGATTTATTTACACCTGCTTCGTCCTCACTCGAAGATGAATCGCCGCCGCCGCCGCCGCCACCGATCCATTTGGAATCGAAGGCAAATTTCTTCGGCATCTTATTCTTCATTTCAGCCTCGGGTCTTTGTAATTCTTTCGGGATATTCGCATAAGCCATGAATTCGATCTCGGAATATAGAGATAATCCCGTACGCGTTATTTTGAAGCCTGATATCGATATTATCGCAAACGCATGTATAAACTTTGATTCGATTATAAGCTTTTTCCATTTGACAGGATCACATTGATTCCTCTCGGGATTTTTGAACTCCATCAGTTCCACGTGTATCCTACTAGGAGTAGTCTGTGTGTTTGGCACCTTCACATTGAACACCCCCGGAACTTTTCCTTCAGGAATATCCTTCGTCGCTGACAATAGTTTATCACGAAGATTGAACCAACATTTGTGCATTTCCAATTGAAATTTATTCATTGTTCCGGCAAACGGTTCCGTGGGCATGATTCTTTTCAAATCATTCACCAGTTTCGACTCGACAAATGTCGTGAACGATTTGACTAATAATATTTAACCGCAGTCCGCTTTCATATTTTGCCCTTCTCGCTCTCAAAATTTCCTCATTATCCGAGTATATAGTAAGGTACGCGTCGTCATAGAGAAGATCCAACTCTTCGCTTCTAAACGCCCAGAATAGTGTAGCTATCTCGCGTTTGTAATTCAATTCATTACCACGATCGAAATTCACCCACTTGATGACTTTACTTTTCTTTCGCTTTCTATACGTGACCCGGACGATCGACGAGTCTGTGATCACGCCATTCACATAGTCCGTATCCTCTTCTTCGTTCTCTTCATCTAGAAACTCTTCGTCTCCTCGCATCAGATTATCGTTCAAAGTCCGTGTCTCTACGCGTTCATAATTAGCAACAAAATCGGCCAACGTGCTAATTTCGAACTCCGTAGGACGCTCTTCGTATCTCTCAATTATATTTTTCTTCCAAACATCAGTCGACTCAGCACCAATGTCCTCCTTATTCATTTGTTTTCGTGTTTTCTTACATTTAAACCTCTCGCTGGGATGTTGCGTGGGTATGAAGAATACTTGGCGAGATGCCTCACTCATCGGCAAGCGCAACAGAAACCACGCCGCTTCCTGCACACACATCTCTATATTGTTCAACGCTCGCTTACCCACTTCTTTCATGATCTCTTCATAATCCATATCTGGATACTCATTGCGTAGCCGCACCAATTCCCTATGCAAAGATGAAAAGCCTCTGTCGGATTTATTCACATATTCAGCTACGTAAGCCGCACATGTATATTCATCCACGATGTATTGGATGTCCATATTCGATTGCAATACCGACGAAATAGTAGGATTGAAAGGACTGGTCATAAGATCGCGCATTGATCGTCTGTACATGACAGTCGGGCGATGAATACCGTGGCGGAGTATGTTCAGATATTCATCTTCACTTTCAATGCTGTTAGTCGCCCAGAATTGTTCGATGGTGTTAAATGCCATATCCTCATCGCTCTCACTCTGTTCCAAAACCTCTCGCAAACTTTTGTAACGATCGCTCAAAGCCTCAATCCTATCTGCTTCCGTAACCGGCAGTAATATCCTCGTCGACTTCATCGGCCAAAACGGAGCGCCGAAACGACAAGTCCTGGCATTACGCTTGAAACATGTATGTGTGTGACGATGTGTCTGTAACTGTCTTTCCGAAACTATTTGCCTACTGTCCACGGTACACAATTCATCTATTAACTCTATAGTGTTCGGAACATGTTCCCCGTTGACAAACCTCGTCTCGTCGTCGGGTGGCGCATTTTCTAGCCAAAGCAACATGTGACAGTGCGGACTGCCGCGATGCTGAAATTCAACCCGACGAAAATATTCTATCAGTTTATATTTGCCAAACGAACCCTTCTTCAATTTTATCGCATTCACGATGCAATCGACAAGTCGGTCGAAATGTAAACAGCACAACACCGGATCGCCATTCACAAGCTCAGCACGCTGAGAGCCCGTCATCTCTTCAAGTATAATGTCGTCAATGGATTCATCTTCGGGAATATGATGTTTAAATCTATAGACGCACTTCATCAGTGGCACCCAATGAATTTCTGAAGCACTGAGAGTCAAAAATACGGTCGGCTTACCTAACTGTCGCATCATAGCGAATAGATCACTCTTTCGTCTCTGCCAATATTGTATAGGATTGGGCAAGCATGAAAGAAATGATTCATTTCGATTCATAGTCTCGTGCAAAAATTCTGGATCTTCCAGGCGTTCTCTGGTTATGGGACATGTCGAATCTCGAACATTTCGAAACATCACGTTGAAGCTGTTGATAACCTTCAAGCGCATAATCCTTGCCGCCATATATAGTATGTGATTTGACCGCACGCCTCGTCTGTCTATGCGTCTAATCTCACTGGTAGCCATCTGAAACGGCGTTACCGGAACTTTGAATTCCCGCGGCTGGCCATAGTATATTGTTGGAAACGAGAGCTCCTCGGCATCGCCGTCGAAAGCCAAAGCCAACGGCTTCGTGTGTTGCCCCGGCGCCATCTCCAAGATATAATCTTCGCCCCAGAACAGAGTCTCTTGAATTTTAGATAACATTTCTTCACCGGACTCTCGGGCGTGCATATTATCTTGTACAACCGTACACTGCCGTCTGATCTCGTGAATAATTTTATATGGACTACTGGTCTGAGGATCCGCAACACCGACTTGTCTATCCGGATATTCTGGATCAATCTGTACATTATGTCTTTTATACAGTGGTGTATTTACGAGAAATCTCAGCCATTCCTTGATCACACTCTTCGAAACGCACCCCGACATGTAGCTACTTTTAATCAAAAGATTCTTCTTTATGCGAATGTTAAAAGTATAATCATCGTCGAGAGCTCTAGGTAAAACTCTCACCATATTATCCACTTCGACTGGTACGTTGTCAAAAATATACGCAGTGACGTTTACAATAGATGATTTATTATGTACTCACAAACCTATGTCAATATAAAACATGTCGCCAGTACTATATTTCTACATAGTTTTGTTACCATATTAACACCTCCACTTAACAAAACTAAAACACTTTGAAATAAATAGTACACCAAGCTTTTTTCTTAAATATTTATGCTTTAAAGACCCTAGACTTTTTGTAAAAATATCTGCTGGCATTATTGTTCTTAAACGATTCTAATTCCTGTTCCTTACTTGCTTTCCAAAAATTACTTTCAGGTCCATTTAAAGCGTCCTCGAGTGTAATATCCATTATATTTTGGTCATCTAATTCTCTTCTTTGCTCTGTTCCTCCACTGAAACTCAATAGGAATATCCACTGTACTTTTTATTTTTTCCATTATAATAACATCTCTACTAATCATGACAGAGTTATTTTCTGGGTTATAAACCCTATATCCCTTCACATTGTCTGCATAGCCAACCAAGATAAGTTCCTTTGCCTTCATATCCCATTTTAAGCGCTTTTCTTTTGGTATATGCATCATAACCTTACTACCAAAAATACGCACATTACTTAAGTCCGTTTTTTTTCCTGTCCAGACTTCATAAGGAGTCATATCTTTTAATGCAGTGACAACTGACCGATTTCTGAGATATACAGATGTATTTATGGCTTCTGCCCAAAACTTTTTAGGTAAATCAGCATCGAAAATTAAACTTCTTGCCTTTTCAACTAATGATCTATTCATCCTTTCACATACACCATTTTGCTGCGGTGTGTAGGCGTTACTTTTCTGATGAATTATCCCTTGTTGTTTGAGATATCTTTCAAAGTCTTGACTGCAGAACTCACCACCATTGTCTGTTCTTAGAATTTTAATTTTCTTATCAGTCTGTTTTTCAACCATTGACTGAAAATCTTTAAAAAACTTAAACACTTCAGACTTTGTTTTCATGAAGTACACAAAGGCCGTTCTACTGTAGTCATCCACAAATAATACATAGTACCTGGATCCTCCAATGGACACATTTTCCATCGGGCCACAAACATCTGAGTGTATCAGTTCTAAAATATTCGGGGTTTTAGTCAAGCTTACCTGACAAGGTAGTCTAGCTTGTTTTCCCTTACAACAAACAGCACACTTAGATTTGTCTATATCTGCTTTATCTGTGTACGAAATACCTTCTGCAGCTCCGTTCTTCATTTTGTTCAAGCTAGTACTGTTGATATGTCCCAATCGACGATGCCAAGTTGCACTCGATACCTTAGCTGTGGCTGCCAACAACTGTTCTGATTTCTTAGTATATAATCTATATACAACCTCTACTAATTCTGCCTTCCCAACTAGAGTACTCTGTTGATTATAAATATAGCAAAATTTTTCTTCAAAGGTCACATTATTGCCATTCTCAATTAACTGACTCACTGAAAGCAAGTTTGTTGTCAAACTGGGTATACACAATACATCTGAAACTGTGATGTCATTATTCTACATCATTTACAACTGTAACAATGTTTACATCACCAGAACACAGCACTGGGACACGTGTTTTGTTTGCAACAATTATCTCCTTGGTTTCACAATCATGTGATGGATTCACAACATATTCTTTTTTTCCTGTCATGTGTTTACTAGCCCCGCTATCTATGTAGGTACCAACTTTCGCAGTTGAACCTTCCACTCAAGAAAATAGCATTAAAGGCGTTGGACTGTTTTCTTTTGCTGTTTACTGAATGCGGACACTGGTTTAGATAATGACCGGTTTCTTTACATCTATAGCATTTAATTACTTTGACAGCTTTAGACGTTGACGTGCCTTCCGTCGATTGTTTCTGGTCAAATTTATTTTTGCCCCATTTCTTATGATGTGTGTCCTTTTGAACAGCAAAAGCACTCTCCGGACTGGAACTAGTACCAACATCTGTACACATATCCATCAACTTTGTTTTTATGACGTCGGCACTTATATCAATACCCGAATGTTCTATAGCCATCAGCATAGGAGCATATTTTTCGGGTAATCCTGCTAACATTAATGCTCCAACCCATTCATCGGTAATTTTGAAACCTGTCCCTTGTAGTCTTTGACTTGTTTCTACAATTTCCGTTACATATTGGGTCATCGATTCACAATTGTCAAGTCGTATGTTTATGAGTTTCCGCAACAATCCAATTTTTCTTGTGTAGCCGGTATCATCGAACATATTCTTTAACTTGATCCATAAATCAAAGGTTGTTGCCGCATGCTTGATATGTACATAAAGTGATGGGTCAATCGTCAACACCAACTTCGCTTTAGCTTTGGCATCTTCATTGACTTGGCTTGTCGTAGCTGAAACCGGTAACTTCTCAGCGATAGCGGACGCCATGTTCTCCAACACCAACACATTTTGTACTACAAAACACCAATCCTCATAGTTTTCACGACCCTTTAACTTTGGAATATTAGCGATATAGTTCGTCGTCATTTTTCACGAAACCAAACAGTACTACGCGTTCTTGATCTATTATAAACAATTTTTATAATTACGCAGGCCAATAGATGATTTATTATGTACTCACAAACCTATGTCAATATAAAACATGTCGCCAGTACTACATTTCTACATAGTTTTGTTACCATATTAACATACGTTAATAACTTGGCCGTGTAACTTCTTGGACCCTTCAAAGAATCTAACATGTCTGATCGACATGAAAGGCAAACGAGGCGACACAAGACGTTCTCCGATTGGACACAACGCCGGCAGATTTGCTTCTTCAGGATACATGAACCCATTTACAGTGGATAAGAGCGGAGTACGCTGATGATTCAAATCGTTTAAGCAAGTTCCGCACACTTTGAATCCGAGCACTTTGGGATCGTAACCCAACTTTTCAACACAATTCCAAGCTTGTCATTCCGACGGTAGACAGCAAATCGGCCGGACGCATAATACTTCGCGTGTGATTAATTATCGATTCTCAAATTTTTATACTAAGTTATACAAAATGTTCAAATGCAAGCGTTGTCAACTGGAAAGCAGGGATGGAGTGAAATGCGTGGGATGCCTGGAACAGTTCGATTTTCCCTGCGCTGGCATAACGGAAGGAGGATGGAGGAAACTGGGGGATCGCAGGAACACATAGAAGTGCAGTATTTGCAAATCTCTGGCAGCATCCAGTCCTCGCCCCACAACTACGCCCGTAACAGCTGACATGGACGCAATAATGTCAGAACTAAAGGCTCTCTCAGCCCGGATGGACAGCTTACCCACTATAATGGAGAATATTAGAGCTATTCAATCGGAACTTGCGGAGCTTAAGTTGATCAGGACGGAGTACTCCAGCCTTAAAACTGCTGTTGAGTTTCTGGACCATTCGGTGGAGACATTGGCCAACAAAGTGTCGGGATTGGAGAGTGAAGTGGACTGTCTTACGAAAACTAAGGAGGAGATGGCAGTATTGCATGAACGATGCTCCAAAATTGAAGATCTACATCGCGAAACGGAGCAAAGATCAAGGATGAACAACTTGGAAATAAAGGGTGTTCCGTCGACCAACTCAGAAAATCTGTTCGCAATTATTGGCAAGATAGGTGATATCATTGGATGCAGTATCTCTAAAGAGCAGATAAATTTCATTGCGAGAGTACCGACACGAAATAACGATCAGAATAAAAATATTATCTGCACAGTTCATAATAGATACCTAAAAAACGATTTCGTGGCTGCCGCTAAAAAGCTTAAAGGTTCTATAACTGCAGGCAAGTTGGGCTTGCAGTCCGACAGTGTCATCTACATCAATGATCATCTAACCTTTGAAAACAAAATGCTGCTGAATAAAACGAAAAAACTCGCTAAAGAACGAGGTTTTTTATACACTTGGGTAGTTGGTTGCAAAATTCTTATAAAGAAAAACACTACCTCTCCAACCTACCATATAAAAACGGAACAAGATTTAAAGAAGTTTCTAAGTTAAGAATGTGTGAATTTTATAGTTTTTCGTACTCGTATACTCGCAAGTACATCATTATCAGTTTGAGGGACACTGGTGGCATATTTTTATGCAAATTCCTTGTCTGCGGCCCTTTTGCTCGCTTATCGCTCGGTGTTAACCATAGTTATTTTTCTCTTGAATCCTATTTGTATGCATCTAAGGTTGTGATTGGTTTGATCGTATGTATAATGTACCGTCATTTATTGTTTTGCTCTAATCTGAATGTACCTCCTATTTCAATTATTATTATAGTGCTATTCATTCGTATTCTTTCTGTTTGCGATGTCACCTATTAGTGTTTATTACCAAAATGTTTGGGGATTGCGTACGAAAACGTTAACATTTTATCGCAATGTGTGTGTCAATTCTTACGATATCATTTGCTTAACAGAGTCTTGGCTTATTGAAGGTATTAAAGATAGTGAATTGTTTGATGACCGTTACATAGTGTGGCGACGCGATAGAAATTATTCTAGCACAAAACAATCATTGGGGGGTGGTGTGCTTATTGCAGTTCGACGTGAACTTATTAGTGATCTCCGCAGTGAATGGTTCTCGTCTGCTGAAGACTTGTGGATTACTCTCACCCTACATGAGAAGAGGCCACGAGTATCGTATAAAATGCATATCTGTGTGGTGTACATCTGCAACCAAAATCTTGGGCATTCTCAAGCAGGTCAGTTATCAAATTTTTCTAATAACCTAGCAGATATTGTTCAGAAGCATCCGTCTGATAAATTTCTACTTCTTGGTGATTTTAACCTACCAAACATAAACTGGGAACTAGATGATGATGGTCAGTCCTATTGCCCTAGTAATATTCAAGGTAATGTTCAGGCCAGCTTGTTTGATAACTTTGCAATCTGCAATATCTCGCAATATAGTCGGCACGTAAATATTAACAACAAAATACTAGATCTAGTTTTATCCAATAGTGAGGTCTCAGAGCAAGTTGCGCTGATGCTCTGGTGCCAGAAGATCCACATCATAAAGCTCTCTGTGTGTCTGCTGATTTCGTGGAACTTCATACTCTCCCGGCACGTCCTCGTACTAAATTTTTATATCGTTCGGCCAACTACACAACTATTAACCATCGGTTGAGCCAGATCGACTGGCGCAACGCAGTGAGCTCTGGGACACTGGAGGATGCTGTATCATTTTTCTATAATACAATCAATGAACTACGTGATTCTTTTGTACCAATTAGGACGGTAGTTCCAATTAGTAGATACCCTCTCTGGTTCAAGCAACCTCTGATAAAAATTCTAAAAGAAAAATCCAAGTACCACGCAAAGTTCAAGAAATACGGAAACCTGTCTGATCACCAGTCTTTTGTCTTGCTCCGACAGCGTGCCAAGGAAGTTGAAAGTGAAATGTTTAACTCCTATATTGCAAAAATTGAAGCAGACATTTTTAAGACACCCAGAGCATTTTGGTCATATGTTAAATCAAGAAATCAGATCAATGCTTACCCTTCCTTACTTAAGTATAGAAATAGCACTTCAAGTGTCGGAGAGGACATCTGTAATATGTTTAGCGACTATTTCTACTATAATTTTCTTAGTTCTGGTGCTGGTATTAATGATGACGACGATCTTACCATTGACCATGCGCGGGGGCCTAGCATGTATTTGAGCGATACTGTCTCGGACATACATTCGGTCGAAGTTAATGAATTAGAAGTATTCAATCTACTTAAAGGAGTTGACTTATCCAAATCTGCAGGACCAGACAACATTCCACCAGTTTTTATATTCAACTGTGCCAAAGGTCTGACTCTTCCTCTTTTACTTCTGTTCAGGCGGTCCCTAAATTTGGGAGAGGTACCTGCGGTTTGGAAGTCGGCTATAATCACTCCGATCCATAAAAAAGGGCCTAGAAACCTTGTGGAAAATTACAGACCCATATCCAAACTATGTATTTTCGCTAAAATCTTGGAAAAAATTATATACAAGCAGCTTTACACCTGTCTTAAGTTAAGCATCAACGACCGCCAACATGGTTTCCTGCGAGGTCGGTCCACAACCACCAACCTAATTCTTTGTAGCGACTATTTGACTGAATGTATGGCCCACCACTCACAAGTAGATGTAATTTACACAGATTACAGCAAGTGTTTCGATCGTTTGGATCATGCTATACTTTTGCGCAAACTGCTGGCTATGGGTATCAGTGGAAATCTCTTCAGGTGGTTCTCATCTTATGTGGCCAACAGGTGTCAAACTGTTGTCCTTAATGGATATACATCAAGAACTATGACAGCCCCCTCAGGAATTCCACAGGGATCGCTTTTGGGACCCTTGTTATTCAACATCTTCATAAATGATGTGTCTTCGTGTTTCTTGAATTCAACAGTCCTTTTATTTGCGGACGACATGAAGATTCTAAGTGAAGTCAAGACTCACGAGGATGCTGAACGCCTCCAACACGATCTGGACAGATTCGTAGAGTACTGCACGGCTAACCGGTTAGATCTGAATGTTTCAAAGTGTTGCACGTGTACGTTCACTCGTAAGCGCATTATTTATGACTACAAACTAGCCAATACTTCAATAGCCAGAGTTAACACGATTACAGACTTGGGAGTCACTTTTGACTCGAAACTTCTCTTTGACACACACATTGATAAAATTATTAAAAAAGCTTCTAAAGCCCTTGGTTTTATCTTGAGGATATCGGCGGATTTTAAAAATATTAAAACACTAAAAATTCTGTACTGTGCTTTTGTGCGCAGTCATCTCGAATACTGCTCACCGGTATGGAATCCTGTCTACGATACTTACGTCAATCGCATCGAAAGTATCCAAAGGAAATTTTTGAGGTGCATTCAGTTTAGATCCAGAACTTATTTGCCTAATTATAACAACCGTTGTAGAAAATTTCACATTCTTCCACTAATTGAGCGGAGAAAAATTGCCGACATGGTGTTTTTGTTCAATATGGCTAATGGCTCAATCGACTGTTCTGAATTGTTGAGCAAAATTGGGCTGCGTGTTCCATCCTTCACTTTAAGGAATCATCAGCCTCTGTATGTTCCCTCTGTGCGATGCGTATACCGACAAAACTCTTATATCATAAGAGCTAGCAGAGCATATAATTTGTTGTGTCAGAGGTTTAATGATCTCGATTTATTCTCCACCAGTGTTCCGAAACTAAAAAAGATACTTTGTGATAACTTCTTTGTTAATCACTAAAAAAATTTCAGTCCTTACTTAATACTCTCCGAGTGCTTACTTGCTCGTAATTTCGCTTTCCTGTCCGGTGCTGTACCTGTTACTGTCTCTTGTGCTAACCTATTGTTATCTGTGGAAACTTTTAATTGGCTTTCTTTCACTAATTATCTTCTCTGTATATATGCTAGCTGTAAGTTTCCTTAAAATGTAAAAATAAAATAAATAAAATAAAATAATTGTTTTCTTTTAGAGCCCTCAATTTGTTGCTCCACCATATCCGCTCGCAAACGTAACAGTAAGTTTGCAAGGTATGCGCATAGAAATTGTCATTCATATATTTGTTGAAGTTATCCTTTCTATTCTTCTGCAAACTACGATAGCGCGATAATGGCACTCGCTGCAACTTAATTTCCGCTATCGCTTCTCTCGAATTCGAATCCAACACCTCGGTTGCACGACTTAAATCCATCGTCGCACCACTCGACGTCGACGCAACAGATTCGGTTTTATGCTGACAAAGCTTCTGCACGCCGCGGCGCGCTTTAGCGCGTCTAAGTCGTTCGGCGGTAGGCATGGCACTGGCTGACCGAGCGGCTCGTTTACAGACCACACAGATGTGCAAATCGTCGTATACTATTGAGTTATTTACATCGCTATAAATCTCAACTAAAAATACAAGCTTATTTATTTTCCTTAAAAAAATAAATATCTTCCATATAATCCTCACAACTAAAAAAAACCCCTTATTAACACACAAAAGTTACTATTCGTATTAACAACAATGCAACTCATAGGAGTGCCCGTCATGACTCATCGGTCTGCGCGCTAAACAAAATCGATCGCCACCGAAAGGGCGCTACTAAAACCTAAACTATCAAAGATAATTTAATTCTGTTTTTTGCAAATTGTACCCTAATTAATCCCCTCGGAACTTATTTTGAATTAAGACTCTAGCTCTATTAGTTTCCGAGAAATCGCCAAAAAAAGGCGGCAAGTCGACCGAAAATCGCAACATTTTTAGCATTATTTGCGATTTTTTCAAAAACATTCGATTTTTTTTAATTTTTTATTACACCGTATTGTAGATCTCGTTAATACGCATCTTTTGATACCCTATTCGTTTACGTAGCTTTCTAATTGACGACACTAGAGCAGAATTTCACTATCGCTAAAAATGCCCCCCTACTACACGATCGAAAAAACATTTCCAATGTTAAAATTGCAACACTAAAGTGGTAGTGGGCCGTGCACATTGCTAGTAGGACCGATGCCCGATGGGGCCGACGGGTACTCGAGTGGCGACCACGTACCGGAAGACGCAGCGTGGGTAGGCCCCCGACAAGGTGGACCGACGACCTGATGAATGAACACTCACCTGGTGAACCAACCACCACCAACGACTGGTGAATGGTGGTGTTGAATGCCACTTTAGTGTTGCAATTTTTCGGGCTATGTCGGTTACTCTCGTTCTTCTGCGGATCTCCTCATTCCTGATGAATGGTGGATATCTCTTGAAGAAAATAGACCAGAACGGAATGTACAGAGACCTGTAGGACATCGACGAGTGTGTATTCACTGTGGTCGTTCTCTCCTTCGAAAAATTCGTTGCCATCAACTTCGATCTGGTACAGTACAAGAATGCAGAATAAGGGAAGTTATTAGTAACAATATAAACCGACGTAGGGCGCAGATCCAAGCGATCTATGTAGAAAGAGATAATATTAATGAGTTTCCTGAACTAACATACAACGAGCTTATTCTGATCTCCTTGGGTACATACCACATTAAACAGGCCCGTTCTTATTATAGAGAGCATGTGAGAGAAAATGGCTCATATGTCATAGAAGTGTGTAGAGAGTTGGACGGTTCCCTACAATACGAGCTCTTAACATCGCACTCAACCTGGATGTTAAGAGGAAGAATAAAATCCAGACATAGAAGTAGTAGGATGTATTACAGAACACAGCACATCAAGCTGCTACATTTATTAGATTTTCAACTTTATTGCTAAAGTATAATAAGTAGTAAAGTTCATGGTTGAGTGGCAACATTCGTTCATTTCAGATAGCTTGATCTGTCGCTCTCGACGGTATTTCTAGTTTTCGAAAACAATCTTTTTAAGTGCATTAAAGTTGCAGGAATCAATAAAAAGAGAACAAACGAATTAGAATCAATCAAGTGAAATGTGAATCCGGCAACCTACCGGCAACGGAATTTATTCGATACGATACCTGGTCAAAAGTAAGTACTTTTGACTAGGTATCGTATAAATACTTTTGTACTCGATACTTTTGTATTCGATACTTTTACTTATCAAGTGTTTAAGATACAAGAGCGATGGCTATCGACATTACGCTGTTCCGTGTCATGTCAATTCATTTGTTAATTTTTAGTTTGTAAAATATATCGAATACAAAAGTATCGAGTACAAAAGTATCGGTATCGAAAGAAATGTACTCGATACCATAAGGTATAGATACTTTTTTCGTAGTTTATTTAAGGAGTTGCAAACCGCTCCAAGAAGAAGTAGAGGGTGAAGCAAAACGCTCCATGAAGACAGTCAACTATGGCTGTAGAGCCACTAGTTAAGGTTGAAGTTGAGATGGTTTAGAGCCATCTCAAGGTAAAGAAATATGTACAATATATATCATATATATTCTTGCGTGTTGTCATTTTTCTTTCGATTTTAATGGCGATCAGCTGATAAATGATCTCGACGACTGAAATCAGACGAGCTCAGCTCAGTCTGTTCGAGTTTTTCGACACGCAGCGCATCGGCAATTTTCGCGATGGGCGTAGTGGGATGGCGTTCGCCTGTTCGGCCGTTCAATCGCTGTTTTTTTTTTTTTTTTTGTTTTGTAGTTACAGAAAATTGTACATATTGTTCAAAAGAGAAAAATAGAATAACAAATATTTAAGATTTTTATTTAAAGAGCGATATCTTAAATCCGCTTCATGGTACCGGAATTTCCATTGTTCCGATTTGAATTTCTATGATGAATGAAAGTCGTGTTATCTGGCTCGTGGCCTTCGAACTGGCAGAAGCAAGATTGTTTTTTATCCAGCCTCCTGTTTTTTGATTAAATCTGAGAAATTTGATGAGGTTTATTTTACAGATAGGTGAGAAACGTTTATATACAACATCCATTGACAGCGAGCCGATGTAGCGACGCTGCCGTGCGACGGACATTGTCGCAGTGACAGTCGCACGTAGTGTTCCTGGTGGCGGCGTTGCCAGGCACCGTCGCGCGACGACACAGTGCGGTGGTCCCCGGTTGTTGTAGTGGTGAGGTCCGATCTGCAGCGGCTGCTGGCAGGAGTGCGTGGGCGGTATTCGAAATCAATCAGTTCATCGACCTCGACCACGCGGCGTGGCTGCAAGCCTGGTCAGCTGCCTGGCCGGCGCGTTGTGCCCGCAGACGCGTCCACGAGACGCTGCGGGTTGATAAAGCCAGCACGCCGCATTGCGGAACACGGGTGGTCAACCGCGGGAGATTACACCAAACAAAAACAATCCGGAAGAGCGCAGCGAGCGACCTCGTGCTTCACTTCAGCCGAGCAATGAAAGTCGAAATTCGATTTACGAAGCCAACACGCAATTAGCAATACTGAGCAGTGCACAGCATTGCTGCGGAGTATTAAATTTTGAATCGCCAGATGGTCAACATTAAAGAATATTTATTTATTTAAATTATTATAATTCTGTGCAGTCATGATGTTGGCGGAATGAGCCTGCCGGGTCAGCTAGTCTACATATATATATATACTAGCTGACCCGGCGAACTTCGTTCCGCCTTAAAGGCAATATCACATGACTACTTTTTAAATTATAATAATTTTAAATAAATAAATATTATTATTCAATGATTCTTTATTTGGGAGCACTATCCTGGCGGTTCTTCAGAAATCTTTAATGTGCTACAATACTCGCAAACAACATCCATTGGCCCAATGCGAACGCCATTGCGCTATATTATATGCGTATTGAAACGCTGCCCGATTCAAATCAGTATTTGATGAATTTCTTCTTGTGCTTCGTAAATCATCTAGCGCTTGATCTCTGAGGTTTGCTCGACGATTTCGCATTGCCAACCGAGCCGTTTCACGGGCTGCCTCCCTGTGCTCTGGTGAGTGAGAAGCACGAAGTCGAGCCATACTAAGGCTGCGCTCTTCAAGTGCAATTTCTTGCTCTTCTTCAGTTGTTTTTTTTTTGTTTTGTATGGGAAATCATCAAATGACCTCTCCCGCTCTGGGCGGAGCGGAAGGGCGTGTCAGACTTTTATTGACTAAAACCCACCCGTGTTCCTTCACATACCTGTGCAACGGCCAGTGCCATGGTTTCTTTTTTATCCAACCCGCAGCCCTGTGAACCAGTCCTCGTGGACCCCGTCAAAGTGTGCTGATATCTCTTTGAGGCGCGTGTGAAACACAACGCGCCGTCAACCCGGGCCTGGTTCTTACCAGGAGGCTAGCTGCCTGTCGCTCGCCGCCCGCAAGCCCGCGCCTACGGTGGTCGGGAGTCCGATGTTGCCTCCCGACCAAGGCGCTTCCTGCGGCGGTTTTAGGCGTGAGGGTAGTGGGATTACCGCTCCCTCACGCGCTCCGCCTCCTCCTTTGCCAGCATCACTGCTTCACAGAAGGAGGTGAAAGATTACCATGCACTCTTTCTTGCTCCGGACTATGGCCGGGACCAGGGTCGGACGCGAGAGATCGCCACCGATCGCCGCCACGAGGACACGGCTGTGCTCTACCCAAGCCGGGCAGACCTCCACCATTTGCTCCACTGTGTCGTCAGGGCGACGCACACAGTGGTCACCCTGGCGTTTACTCCCGCTTTATAGGGAACAGGAACCTCCCGAAACAGCCGCGTCCGGTGAGGACCTACGTCAGCCCGAAGGTGAGGACGCCGTGGCGCCTCTCTAGCTACTTCTCAAAGAGAGGACTTACCGCCTCTAATATGGCGTGCTCAGTGCTGGATTGCGACAATTACACTATCCATGTCGCCATGAAATCACGCCGGAGCTCTGTCCGCTGTACTGCGATTTTTCGCGGCAACGGAGTTATGCCTCCTCTCGTCACTCCCACATGTGGGCGAGGGATAGTGTTTCTCCACAATTTAATGGATGTTATTATACATATAAACGTTTCTTTTAAATTACTCTATCTATTAAAATAAACCTCATCAAAATCTGTTTCGCAGAATTAAAGATTTAATCAAACAAAGGGACAGAACGGGACGGAACGGGATAAAAAGTATCTTATGTGATATGTCCTTCTGCCAGTTCTTATCTACCTCCCTAACAATTTTGAGCCATACTGGTTAAGCGGTTTTTGAGTTATAAATAGAGTAACTAACACGACTTTCATTTACATACATAGACTTAATTCAAATCGGACCAGGCCTTTAAGAGGAATTCAGTAACGTACACACGTACAGCAGATTTAGGAATATACCCATGGAAAGCATTGTCATCTACATTTGTAACAAAGATATCATACCTCTCTCTACCCCAAGAGCTCTTGTTTCAGTCTCTTTAAGTTAAATAAAAAATCTTAAATATTTATTATTTCTATTTATTTTTTTCTCTTTTAGTTCTTATGTACAATTTTCTTTTTAAGTAACTACAAAAATTAAAAAAACTATAAACTTGTCTAAAAACGAAAAAAAAAAAACTTGTGACCCCGGTGGTGTAAACCCGGGCAGGGTTTGAACCGAGGAACACCTGCCATCGCGAGTAGACTATAACACTATCCACTACGCCACAGCCGCTATGTCAAGCCGCGCGAAATTAGCGCCCATATTATGCGTGAAGTATTGCGAAAAAGAAAACTCGAAAACATGCGCTTCCCCAGACATAAGACTGAGCTAGATCGATTTCTCGTCCCCGAAAACCCCCACATATTAAATTTCAGCGAAATCGTTAGGGCCGTTTCCGAGATCACATGTTTTTTCAAGCGATCAGCGCCATCTACCGGGCTGATTTGTGAATCTAAACCATTCAGGTCGCCACTCAAACGCATACAGAAAAATTCATTAAAATCGGTCAAGCCGTTTAGGAGGAGTTCAATGACATACACACGTACAGCAGAATTATATATATAAAGATATATATATATATATAGATAGACAACTATCGTTTTCTTGAGCTTGAGATAACTCGTCGTAGTTGATGGGTGATGGCGTGTCGATGGTCTCGACGCGCGATAGTGCATCTGCGACAATATTTTGTGCCCCGCTCACGTGTCGGATGTCAGTAGTGGACTCGCTTATAAAGAGTAGCTGCCGTATTCGCCGTGGTGTGTCGTTATCAGACGGAGGTTTGCGAATCGCGTAGGTCAGCGGTTTGCGATCAGTATAAATGATGAGCTCTTAGCCTTCAAACATTTTTCGAAACTGTTTTACAGCCATATAAATTGAAAGGAGTTCCCGATCATTTGTACTATATTTCTTTTGTGTTACGGATTTTTTTTTTTGAAAAATATCGTTTTGGTACCCATTGTTTTTGGTTTCGCCATTGTTGGAGGGATGCCCCGGCGCAGGTAGCAGATGCATCACAAAAAAGGGCGATCCGGTCCTCGGGCGAACTGGATGGGTAAGACAATAAAGCAGCGTCTATTATGCTCTGTTTGCACAACTCAAAGGCTTTTGTTGACTGATTGTCCCACTTTACTTCCCTTTTGCCTTGTTTTTTTGAATTATGAAGGAAATCGTTGAAAGGTGATTGTATGTGGGCCGCATTGGCAATGCTGTCGCGGTAGAAATTTATCATCCCCATAAATCTTCGTAAGTCTTCAATGGTTTTTGGTTTAGGGTATTCTATTATTGCAGTAACTTTATCTTGAAGTGGCTTGATTTCCTTGCTTGATACTTCGTAAATTAGGAACTTGACTGTTTCGCTGCCGAAGACACACTAAGATGGATTTATAGTGACACCATACGTGTCTAATCGGTGTGAAACTTCCTGCAGATCTCCGATGTGGCTAGCTTCATTTTCAGATGCAACGATAACATCATCGATGAATGGAAACGCGTAGTCTATTCCGTTGAGTACTTCGTGAATGAAGCGTTGGAATGTCTGTCCGGCATTCTTGAGACCTGGGCACATTCGTGGAAATTCGAATAAACCGAATGGTGTTGTGATCGCTGTCTTCTCGATATCGGGTTCGAAGATTGGGAATAGGCTCGGTTTAAATCGAGAGTGGAGAAGATTTTCTTGCCGTGAAGCAGGTAGGTAAAATCTTTGAGGCGTGGGACTGGATAGCGATCGGGTTTAGTGACGTCATTGAGTCTTCTGTAGTCACCACAAATTCGTAAGTCGCCGTTTTTCTTAGGAACGACATGTAGCGGACTGGACCAAGAGCTTTTGCTTGGTCTGCAAATTCCTTGCTGCATCATGAGTTCGAATTCTTTCTTCACGGGCAGGTAGCGATGTGGAGAAAGAGGTCTGCACTTGCTGTACACTGGTGGGCCAGTAGTTTTGATTTGGTGTTCTACCCTGTGTTTGGGAGTATCCTTCGTGCATGACGGTCGCAGGATGTCAGGAAACTTACTGAGGAGCTGGTGATACGGCTGTTCCATGTCGATACTTCGAACTGTGGGTTCGGCGGAATGAATGACTGATGCTCTGACGGTCAGAACGGTAACTTTGTCGACGAGACGTCGTCCGGATATGTCGACAAGAAGTTGATGACGTTTCAGAAAGTCTGCACCGATGATAGGTTTGCTGACTGCAGCGACGATGAATTTCCAGTTGTAGGTTGAGATCCAGTTGTAGGGTTTTCTCTCCGTACGTTGGGGTAATCGTGTTGTTTGCCGCGTACAAACAGAAATCGTTTTGTTTTGCTTTCCCGCCTTTTGTCCTCGGTATCACGGAGACGTTTGCGCCGTTATCAATTAGAAATGACAGACGCGAATTCTTATCAGTTATGAATAGGCGGTGAGAAGTGTTGTTCGCGTCAGTTGCCGCCTCAACCGACGCAGGCGTTAGTTTTCCGAATGGGCGTTGTTGCTATCGAAATTGCACGGACGCGTACATTTTCGCGCCTCCTTGCCAAACTTGCAATGATAATAACAGTTAAGTGATTGTTCTGAATAGTTGCGGTTGCTATTATCCTTGCTTGTTGAACGCGATCTTGAACTCCGTCTGTCGCATGGTCTGTGTGATCTTGGTCTGTGTTCCTGCCTGTTCTTGAGTTCAGCTAGCTCCAGAGATAACTGCCTTATTTGTTCATGTAGGGCAGTCATACCGCTCGTGTGTGTAATCTGCGCGACCTGGTTAGGTTGCGCAATACTGTCTATGACAGAGTCTGCCACTTGCGACAACTTTTCTAGGTCGATTATGTCGCTTACGGTGAGAACAGCGCGTACTGAGGGAGGAAGTAGCTTGGTCCACATGGTGCGCAGTGTACTGTGAGGGTTTCTAATCTCCGAGTTCCATCTCATCCATTAGCTTCTGCAGCTTCCGGCTCTTGGATTCCTCATAGACGCTGATGAGTCTGGCCTTCAGGGTTTCGTACTTGTTCCCAGAGGGCGGTTTAGCGATGATGTCACTTACTTGTTGAAGTGCGTCCAGGCCTAGTCAGGCGATAGCTGCTTGATAGCGCGCGTCATCACCTTGCTTCTGTGGCGCCATTACTGCTTCGAAGTGCGTGAACCATAGTCTGGGGTACACTGGCCAAAAGTCAAACAGCCGTACTTGTAGTGTGAGCGTGTCGACTCGCCCTCCTACCTGTGGTGCGTTGCTGGTCGCCATCCTGAGTAGACTCTGCTGGTGTAACGTTACTATACCGTGAATATAGCCTCTTGAAATCCTAGTGGTGAGACCCGCTTGAGGGAATGTGCTAATCACGAGTATCTTCACGTCGGGCTTGAAGTCACGTCGGTCTTGTAATCGCGTCGGTTCGAATCACGTCAGGGTCACCAATGTAGGGTGTAGGTCGTGTTACGTAATTAAAACTCGGATAGATAGAACGTTGTATATTGCAAGTAAGTAAAGAGGTACAATGTATACTATAAGTTTGTAGCAGATAGTTGCTACAATACAACAATGGACGACCTTCCGCGAAATGGTCCTAATAAATCGGAGTACTGTGGCAGCCAGACAGATGCCACAACTATCTATTGACGACCTTCCGCGAAAGGGTTCACATAAATCACACCAGAGTCACACAACGATTTCGGAAGACAAAGAGCGTGGGTCCTGACCGCCTACAGCGAGGGTGCCTAATAAATCTCACCCCGGAACTCCGGAAGCACATCTGTGGACCCACGTGCGCGGGAGCGCCTGGATCACACCGAACCGCCTTGCACGTGAACTGAATTGGCGGGTAATGTCCACCGACCAATCGTACGCCACGTCCTCCCTTCATCAGCGAATCAGCATCAAGGACGCCCGATTGGTCACCCCACTATGGTTTAGAGATAGCTGTGTTATTGTTTAGTATTTAAGGTTGTGCATAGCTTGTAAGAGGGATTTTATCACCACACATTACACATTTTACATTGTACATATTACGCATCCGCATTCACAGTCTGTACATTCTGTAGTAACATAGTCGCGTTTCCACGCTTATAATTAGTTAACTTATATTATACATTGTACTCTAGACTTAGGTGCAATATACAACGTTCTATCTATTCGAGTTTTAATTACGTAACACGACCTACGCGCTAAAAGTTAACTAATTACAAGAGTGTAGACGCGACTCGATATAGGAACAGAATGTCCAGAATATGAATGTGAGTGTTACAGAAATGTGTATCTTACAGGCTATGCACTAACTTAAATACACTAGCTACCTCTAAACAAAAGTGGGGTGACCAATCGGGCGTCTTCGATGCTGATTCGTTGATCGTGGGAGGACGTGGCGTATGATTGGTCAGCGTAGATAGCGCGCCAATTTACAGTCACGTCATCACGTGCTAGGTGGTTCGCTATGGTTTCACACGCTCCCACGCACATGGGTCACCAGATGTGCTTCCGGAGTTCCGGGGTGAGATTTATAGGCACCCCCCGCGCTAGGTGGTCGAGACCCTCGCGGTTGGTGGTCGGGACGCACGCCATGACTTCCGCGATCCTGGTGTGATTTATTTGAACCCTTTCGCGGAAGGTCGTCAACTGTGCAATTGTTTAGCATCTGTCTGGCTGCTACAAGTATATTTTTCTTACATCTATACAGCGTGTAACAAAAAGGGTATATACATCAAGAACCCCTGAAGATTATAGGTGGTATAGAAACTCTACACAAAGTTTCAGCTCAAAATAAATTACTCGAAGAATTGATACCAAATTCTTGGTATCCTTGGTATCGCATGATTCTTGAATTCAAATATTAACAAACGTGTAACAACACTACGGAGGGTCAACGACATTCCAAGTCACTTGCTAATATTACAAAACATTTCTTCTGTAATTCTGATATCCTAGTACCTATCTGCCTACATATTGTTGAAACGCGCGGCTGCGACGCGCGCGTCCATGAGATGCTGACAATGGCCCGCCCGGTAATTTGTACCTACCTGCCTACTTAAATTTTGCCTCAAAAATAGCTTAACATAGTCCGAACAATCAGCAAAATAAATATGAAAATTAAAAATAATAATTTAATTAACTTACATTTTTTAGAGATGTGGTTCGATGTGACGCCCTTGGTACTGTACACACAAGGTCGCTCGTTTGTGTATCGACACCTGGACATTCCGTAGCATGTCTGGTGTCACTGTCCTGAAAGCGGCTTCGATTCGCTCTCTCATTTGCTCTGCTGTGTCACACGGCATTGCATACACTATGTTTTTAATATACCCCCACAAAAAGAAGTCTAATGGAGTTAGGTCTGGAGATCGCGGTGGCCAAGGTACATGTCTGCTACCGCGCCCAATCCACTGACGAAAACGCATATTTAGATGCTCCCTAACATCACGTGCATAGTGTGCTGGAGCGCCATCGTGTTGGAAGATTAAATTGTTGCCCATCACGAGATTAGCGTAACCTAAAATTGATAGGCTTTCTGTGAGAGCATCGTCCAATTCGTTGGTTAAAAAATTTAAATAATTTTGACCGTTTAGGCTGTGCGGCAAAAAAATTGGTCCTACGACAATTTCTCCCGCAATACCAGCCCACACGTTTAGTCGCCATTGGTGTTGAAACGACGATTCCGTAGAAGCATGCGGGTTAGCGTGAGACCAAACATGGTCATTATGTATGTTGCTTATCCCAGCTCTTGTGAATGACGCTTCATCTGTCCACAGTACTCTTGAGCCAAAATCTGGCGAAGCTGCTACCTGACCGCAGTACCACTCGCAGAAGGTCACGCGAGGCAAAAAATCTGCAGGTGTCAGTTCCTGGGTGTGACGAAAGTGGTATGGGTGCTGACCGTCATTGTTCAACACTCGCCATACTTGCTTATGGTTAGATGCACCCAGCGCTAATGCAGCTCGCCGAGTACTAGTACGTGGGTTATTTTCGAAATGTTCGAGTACGGCTTCCTCTAAATCTGGATCGGTAGTGTTCGGGCGACCCCCTAATCCAGGAGCGTGAAAAGAACCAGTTTGGTGCAGACGATGTACCATTCTATGGAAACATGCCACCGAAGGGAGCTGTCGACGCTCACCTTCTGCCCTACCATCGATAAATCGCTGACGATAAAGTTCGCGAGCAGCACGGATCCTGTCTTCCGACACACAAGATCATCTCAAAATATTCAGTATGGCTTAGGGCCATGATTGTACACACGTCACAAGTTCACAACACAAAAATCGCGAAACGCGCATGCGACCGTAAAGTTCGAATCTTAGATCTGTACTGAACTAATAGGAATTATGAAAAATTGAACTTTATTTATTTAGGTACTTAATTTCTGTTTCGGCGTTTTAAAATATTTCGCCAAAGATAGTAGACAAATGGAACAAAACATTGTCATCTCTCTTAAAATATTCACGCAGACGGCGCGTGCGACCGAGACACAATATTTTATCATGTTCAACATGATTGCTTTCGGCGCGTTCTAAAGTCACTCACACAACAATAATATATGTGTGGAATAACGGATAAAAATAACGGAAATATTGTCATCTCTCTCACAAAATGCACGCCGTCGGCGTACGCGACTGAGAGATAATATTTTATCGTATTCAATTTCATATGTTTGAGCTAGGAAATTCAATTAGGGGTCTGTGATTGCGGAACCGCTGTTTAATTTAGCGATAACAATCCTCGTATCTGTTGCACTCCTAGTACATTTGCGTATTTTTTATTTATTTTGAAAAGGTAAATTAAGACTGTACTGTACTCTATCTATCTACTGCTGAGTTTTAAGCTATAATATTTTTGCAAAAGGCAAAATCTTTTATATCGCAGAAGTGAATACGCAAAGACTAACTAAAATTTAATTTATCTACGGAACTCATGGGGACCTTTTTTGTACTAGGACACACATGAGTTGTTTAGAAATGATATTTTGGGTTCATTTGAACATATATGAAATCCTTTTTCGTAGTCTCTTTCGCACGTTTATCTAAGTAATTAATTTTTCATAAACTAAGTACCTACCTATGTATGGCAAATGGCAACCGACATGAAAAGAATTAGTTACGTAAGGAAATTTATAGGAATGTAGTTAATAGATTGGGTATTATTTAGTGTGTTGTAGTTACCAACTCGATTCTCAAAAACTACTGAACTGATTTGGATACAATTTGGCAAAGATATGGTTTATAACCAGGATTAACATAAAGGACACTTTTTATCTCGATATTCCCAGGGGATCGAAACTTACGCGGGTGAATCCGCAGGGAGCAGCTAGTATTTAAATGCGAAAATTTGTAAGAATGTATGTATGGATACATCCATCCATTCATCCAAACATTTTTACAAACTTTCGCATTTTATTAGTAGGAAGTAGGATTGAGTAGCTACTGAGTGAATTGCAGGTAGTTGACTGCACGATTGACGTAGTGGTTAAGCGATTGACTGTTGCACAGCGTGTCGCGGGTTCGATTCCCGCGCGGAACAAATATTTGTATGACCTACAAGTAGTTGTTCCAGCTTTGGGTGTTTGTGTGTGTATCCTCCGTGCTTCGGAAAACACGTTAGTTAAGCCGTTAGTCCCGGCTGTCATTCGTAGATCTGTGAGACAACCAGTCTTGAGATGGCACTCGCTCCATGTAAAATACTGGTATTCAGCCGAACCCGGTTGGACTGGAGGCGGATCCCGGGCTCCAAAGCGAAAGCCGCGGATACAACCGGGAAATGCGCTTTAGATGAGAGAGAGTTACCAACTCGGTTCTATCGATTTGTTAGATAAGTTTACTCATTTATAAAATAAATTGCGTTTTTTTATTGTTTTACGTAGGTGACTAAAGCCGCTAGACGTTTTTCGATTTCCAGCGCACGCACTCGCCCTATTTTATGACTTGGTTTGTTGTTCACAAACATAAAGTTAGCTTTTGTAGAAAAAACTTATTTGTACGTAAAATTATTTTTCCGAAAAAAAAATGTTAAGAAAAATAAACATCCGGAACCCTTTATCCACTGTTTGAAGAAATACCAGGGTAAGCAAGTAAGTAAGAGGTTTGTTTTTATTGATGAACTGTTCAATGACCCCGATCAGCTGGCTTTTTGCTAGTGTTGTATTGATTTCAGTTTGAAACTGCGGTTTCTGGTATCATATGTATTGGAATAATTCATAACTTCCTACCATGTAAACATAAGGTTAGAGAACCCTTCCCGTATCGTTTCTTATCTTATCAAGAGGCCGTCCACTTGGTATGTATATACCCTTTTTGTTACACGTTGTATATATAAAAATGAATTGCTGTTCGTTAGTCTCGCTAAAACTCGAGAACGGCTGGGCCGATTGAGCTGATTTTGGTTTTAAAATATTTGTCGTAGTCCAGGGTAGGTCTAAACGGTGAGAAAGTAAGGAAAAAATGATTTAATAATAATGATGTATAAGCTTCATTGTTTTTACTTCTTCTCTACACTTTAGTGCTATCCTGGTACCCTGCACCTCCAAAAAGGAGACAAAATAAAACTCACTTACAAGAGCAATGGGAGAATGGCAATGATAAATGTCACAACAATACAATATTAGTTTGAAGTTGAAGTTGGCTTTGTGGCTTTTTATTAGAAACTTTAAACCGGCAGAGAGTATTTCTTGCTTTAAACGAATGCATCAACGGCTGAGACTGTTTTTTTATGTACGGTGTATGGTACCAGGGTAGCACAAAAGTGTAGAGTCGAAACAATAAAGCTCATTCATCATTATTAATGTAATATTACATCGATGAAGTTATTTTGCCTACTTTGAGGAGTTGCAAGGTACCAGGATCGCAAAAAAGTGTAGGAGAAGTCGAAACAATGAAGTTCATTCATTCACACAGGAACAACGGGAACGGGATAAAAAGGATATCCTATATCCTTCTCCCAGTTCTTAGCTACCTCCCTACCAATTTTCAGCCAAATCGGTTCAGCCGTTCTTAAGTTATAAATAGTGTAACTAACACGACTTTCTTCTATATATATACAGATTATCCTAATTTAAAATAGTAGTTAGTAGTAAATAAGATCATGTCATATTGCCTTTAGGGCGGAACAAAGTTCGCCGGGCCACTTTTGTGCTACCCTGCTACATAGCACCTCTACAAACTAGGCACAATAAAAGTTCTTTGATGTAATTATTATGGTTTAATCATGAATGAGCTTCACTGTTTCGGCTTCTCCTACACTTTTGTGCTGCCCTGGTACCTTACACCTCCACAAAGTAGAGAAAATCAAATTTCTTCTATGTATGTATTAGTACTATTAGTGATTTAATGATGAATGCAAAGCCGATTGATTACAAAGTGAAGGAAAACATTTTAAGGAAACCTGGCCTTTTGTAAGTCTGAAATCGCCAACCCGCATTGAGCAAGCGTGGTGATTACGCTCAGTCGTTCTCCTCTCTAGCTATCTCCAGCAGGGGGACGATAAAAAAAGGCTGATGATGATGATGATGAGCTTCATTGTTTCGATTTCTCCTACACTTTTGTGCTGCCCTAATTATCCTAATTTAAAAACTATTATATAAGATCATGTGATATTTATTGCCTTTAAGGCGGAACAAAGTTGGCCGGGTCAGCTAGCGGGTCTTCTAGCTGACCTTGCGAACTTTGTTCCGCCTTAAAAGCAATATGACATGATCTTATTTACTACTTTTTAAATTAGGATAATCTACACATATATATAAAAGAAGTCGTGTTAGTTACACCATTCATAACTCAAAAACGGCTGAACCGATTTGGCTGAAAATTGGTAGGGAGGTAGCCAAGAACTGGGAGAAGGACATCGGATATCCTTTTTAACCCGTTCCAGTCATTCCTGTGTGAATGAATGAACTTTATTGTTTCGGCTTCTCCTACATTTTTGAGCTACCCTGGTACCTTGCACCTCCTCAAAGTAGGCAAAATAAAACTTCATCCATGTAATATTAGATTAATAATGATGAATGAGCTTCATTGTTTCGACTTCTCCTACACTTTTGTGCTACCCTGGTACCATACACCGTACATCTTTAAAAAAAAAAAGTCTCACCCGTTGATGCATTCGTTTAAAGCAAGAAATCCATACTATAAATTTATATTATAAATGCGAAAGTAACTCTGTCTGTCTGTCTGTGTCTGTCTGTCTGTCTGTCTGTCTGTCTGTTACGCTTTCCCGCTTAAACCTCTCAACCGATTTTGATGAAATTTGGCACAGACAATCTTTAGACCCTGAGAAAGAACATAGGCTACCTTTTATCCCCGAAAAATTTGATGTTCCCGAGGGAAATCTAAAAAGCGCGATATAACCGAACTCCACGCGGGCGAAGCCGCGGGCGGAAAGCTAGTCTATAATAATTATTTCACTGAAATTTGTTATAATGAAAGTTTATTTGTCAGAATATGGGTGAGTAGGTATAAAGAGTGTATGTATAACACAATTATAAAATACAAACAAACCCTTAACCCTAGCTTATTAATTTTGCTATAAACATTATTTTGCTAGCTGTCCTTTTATGTGACAGTTGACGTCACAAAGCTGTTTTTTAGAAATTAAATTAAATTTAGGATACGGAAATTTGGATGGATATTGGATAGGATGTTTTATACGTGGATATTATATGGATATAAATTACTAAATACGTTTGTTATTAAAGGAGATAAATGATGCTAAATACTTGTATATTACTGGATCATTCGTTGCTAATAAGATAGAAATAGAGGTAGGAAAAGGAACTTTATAGAACAACAGACTAGAAATAAAAGCATCTTGTTTGAGAAGAGGACAGGAAAAAAACATGTGGTTCAAATCACCCACCTCACCACATTCGCAAAGGGCACTATCAACGATCTGTAATCGTGCAAGGTGGACCTGGGAACAATTATGACCCAACCTCATGCGGATCAGGCAACTGGTAACAACTTTACTTAGGCTGAATTTGGAGAACCATGGTTTTCTAGGAATACATGATTGGATACGTGCATAATAGCTTCCTTTAGTGATACTGCTATCTGCCCACAACCTGCTCCAGTCTGCCCAAAGATAACTCTTAGGCAAACTGGCCAGGTCGTGGCTATAGTTAATATAGGGAAATAGATCACCACAATTCACCGCCTCGTTAGCCAGAAGATCTGCTTTGATATTTCCAGTTATGTTACTATGGCCCGGAATCCAAGCCAATTCCACTTGAAGGCCTAGTTCAAAATTCAATTTATATAAAATACTTCTGATTAATAGAACTATAGGAATAACTGGTTTTGATCTGAAGGGGTTCCTTTTAATAGCTTGTAAAGCACTTAGAGCGTCTGTAAATATAACTGTCTTTTTTAATTTCAGTAAGTTGATGTACTCAAGGGCCTTAAAAAGGCCATAACATTCCCAGTGAAAACCGAGGATTCAGGTGGGAGTTTGACTTTCTGAACTATGTTGTATTGTGAGTGGAAAACTCCAACTCCAACATTCCCTGCAGAAGAGTGCTTGGATGCGTCTGTATAAATATGATGCCAATTCTCCCAACGCAAGCCTTTAGAAACGTTAAACAGTTCTTTTGCAAAATTATCGTTTTTACTAATGCCTATGTTCAAGATAACATCCGGAGTAAACACCAATGATTCATAGGAATTGTTATAGAGTGGAAAGTTTATTGACTGGTATGTAGGGGCTTGCAGAGCTATAAACTTTTTATAGCTAACTACAAGACAAGGAAGAGATTTGTGAGACCAATATTGAGAGAAATTGGTTTTATCTAAAAGAGAGGCAAGTTTTACACGTAATAAGTGATTGGTAAATTGTAAGGCACGGAATAAAAATCTGTCAGAAAGATACTGACGTCGGAGAGACAGAGGAGGATCTACT
Source organism: Sesamia nonagrioides (assembly GCA_017933935.1). NCBI lineage: Eukaryota > Metazoa > Arthropoda > Insecta > Lepidoptera > Noctuidae > Sesamia > Sesamia nonagrioides. The sequence goes on from JADWQK010000345.1 coordinate 171,590, forward strand.
GTTTCAACCTGTAAGGCATTAATTGGGCTGGATTTCATAGCTCCAGTCACAATCCGTAAAGCCTTTGACTGGATAGCATCCAATCTTTTAAAAGCGGCAGAATTTCCGGGTTCTAGTAAAAATGTACCATAATCTAGTACGCTTCTAACTATTGCATTATAAATTAATTTTAAAGAAAATGGATGGGCCCCCCACCAGACCCCAGACAAACATCTTAATATATTTAATCTTTGATCACACCTTGCAGCAATATACTCACAGTGTGGAATTCCAGTAAGTTTACTGTCTAAAATCACTCCCAAAAACTTTGCTGAAGATTTTACAGGTATGGGAATATTATCATAATACACAGAAACGGGAGGAGGAAGGCGCATTCTAGAAAAAAGTACGATTGTACTTTTTGCGGTAGATAACTCAAGACCATTGCTATCCATCCATTCTTTTAAAAGGTTAAGTCCTAAAGTCAATGTGTTACAAGCCGCTGAAATAGAGCTATGAGGGTAATACAATAGAAGATCATCGGCATATTGGAGCACCTTCACTTTATTATTTAGAGAAGATTCAAGATCATAAGTGTAAATGTCATAAAGTAGAGGACTAAGTACTGAACCTTGAGGGAGACCTTTCCACACGATTCTAGTTTCACAAGAATTCTCAAGAGTAAGTTTTATATACCTCTCATATAATATATTTAAAATAAAGTTTGAAAGTAAAATAGGTACTTTTAACTATAGAAGTTTATATTTTAACGTTGATATAACAACATTGTCATAAGCCGAAGTTATATCGAGAAAAGCTGCAACTATGGAGTGATTGGAAGACAATGCTAATCTAATGTCAGTGACAAAAATACCTAGGCTGTCTAGGGTACTTTTACCTCGCCTAAAACCAAATTGACTTTCGCTTAATATATTCTTACTTTCTATAAACCATTCTAACCTATTTTTGACTAAGTGTTCCGAGATTTTTAACATTACTGATGATAAGGCTATTGGTCGGTAAGATGAGCTGTCAGATAGACTTTTGTTAGGTTTCAAAATAGGGAGAATATCTTGCGATTTCCAAGAAATGGGAATATTTCCAGTAAGCATAATTTGATTGACAAGATTTAAGTAATATGAGAGAGATAGGTCACTCATGTTCGAGAGAAAAGAATACGGAATTCCATCTGCGCCTGGTGCGGAGTCTTTGAGGTTGCAAACGACACCTTTCAGCTCTTCAAGAGTAAATTGATTATTAAATTCACACGAAGAGTCTGAGAATGAGTACGGAATAGAATAGGTAGTATTATTTTCTGGGACGAACGAGGGAGCTAATTTATCTAAAAAATTATGTTTTAACTGTGATGGAAGAAATGGGGTGGATGATTCTGAAAACGCAGATCTGAACCTTCTGATATTGCGCCAAACAACAGATGGTTGAACATTAGGTGAAATAGAGAGGCAGAATGATCTCCAGCTTTCAAATTTCTTTTTTTTAAATAGTTTTTTGTCTGTGCAATAACTTCACACAAAATATTAAAATTTTCTTCGGTAGAATTATGATAGTAGTCTAATTCCGATTGCTTTCTTTTGAATATTGCATTTGTGCAATCTTTGTCCCACCATGGTGGTGATGGGATTTTATTATTATTGTGTGACGTTTTCAATGGGAAAATTTTATCGGCGGTTCTTATAATGGCTTCAGATAAAGCGTCAGCGCACAACTGTTCATTTCCACATTTAATTACCGGAGGATTGAAACTGTTTTATCCAAATGTTCCCTAAAAGTATACCAATTTACATCCGTTAGTTTATATTTCAGCCGCGGAGGTCTTTTAATAAAAGATTTTTGGTTATAAGGAAATGTTAGAACTATGGGAAAATGATCGCTGCCATAAGTGGAAAGCATAACTTCCCAACTTAACCGCGAAGCTAATTTATCAGTGCATAGTGACAAGTCAGGTACACTAGCACCCTGATTTGGAGAGGTGCGTCGAGTAGGGGACCCAGTGTTTAAAATACAAAGATTGAGGTTATCTACAATATCTAACAAAGAACTACCAAAGCTATTTGTTGATGAACTTCCCCATACTTCATTTTGGGAATTAAAATCTCCTAGAACTATAAATGGTTTTGGTAGTAGGTATAGAAAAAATATTTACAATTTCATTAAAAATTACAGCAGAAGGTCGAGGAATTTAAACAGAAACAAAACAGATATTATCTACAATTGCTGCAATTATGGAAAAGTTATTATTATGAGATGGGAGTGAGAAGAGTGAAAATGGATGATGATGTTTGATGAGTAAGGCTACACCGCCATACCCATCTGAGCGGTCTTCCCTAAGACAGGCATCTGGGTATGCCTGTCTTAGGGATAATATAATATGGACCTTAAACAAAGACCCTGGTTTAAGCCATGTCTCTTGAAGAGCAAATACAAAAGGTTTAAATTTATTTACAATATATATTACATCTGATTTTTTACTTGTTGCACTTCGACAATTCCACTGGATTGCCTTGACTGTGTTGTCCATTAATAATACTAGAAGATTCAGTTACTGTATTCATTACAGTGGCAGCGAAATTCGGTGAGAGGTGATGAGATTGTGTTAATGTTTTAATTAAAGCAATGATTAATTCATTTACAGACAGATCATCTCTGGGTATGAGAGCACAACCATCTTTTGGTTGAGGCATGCTTCTATTAATATCCTGATGGAATTGCTGTTCATAACCTTTAGAAAATGTTGGTGGTGATCTAGGTTTAATAAAAACTGTTTTTTTATATGAAGTTTTATTTTTTGATGGAGAGTAATGATGTTGGACTGGAGCATTTATATTGCTAGAAATGGTGGGTGTGGAGATCAAGGCATCAGCATATGATAATTTTGAAATTGTAGGATGAAGTTTGGAAGCTTCAGCATATGAAATGCAAGACTTAGCCATTGACTCCTTAATATTCTTTTGCCTCTCATATTCCAAGCATTTTTTGCTGGTTGCCTCATGATAACCCTTACAAAGGCAACAATGTAAGTTTTCCTCGGAGATAGTGCATTCATCCCCAGAGTGACCTTGACCACACTTAAAGCATCTGGGTGTCGACCTACATTGGCTTTTAACATGTCCATACCTGCAGCAGTTGTAGCACTGTATAGTTGGATAAATATATAAGTCCACAGTGAGAGAGGTGTAACACATATACACCCGCTTAGGTAAGATTTGTCCATCAAACGTCAAAATTACTGTTTCTGTATTTTTCAATTGAGGTATACCATCTGTTATTACTTTCCGTTTAATTCTCCTAAGCTTTAGAATTTTCCCACAACCAACTGGGACAGAGATATTGTCAAGAATTTCGTCATCAGACCACTCCATGGGAACGCCTCTGACGACGCCCATGCGAGTGACCGAGAACGTCGGGATGAAAGATTTAAAGTTTTTCCTTTTCCAACAACTTGCTGGTAATGAAAGAATTGGCATCTTGAAATATTGTAAAAGATATCACGAGCCGATTACGTCCAATTTTTTTCAAACTTCCATTAACAATACCGTTAAATGCGTTTCTCCTCAAGAACCTACCAAATGATATGGGATTTAAAAACGTATTATCATTGGAAGCAGTTTGCTCCCTTTGCACATGCACTAGAAATGGTGCCGCATCTGAAGAATTGTACAATATTCTGGCCACCGAAACGGGTTTCTGTGGTGCTTCATTTAAGTTAATCTGAGAACTAAGGGGAGGATTGGATGGCGTATTTAATGTTTCTATCTCCATTTCCACCTCGCCGCAACTACAGTCGTTGTGACGCTTCCCGCCACTTTTGCGCCTTTTTTTTGTTGCAATGTTTGCAAATAATGGGGCGAGTAGAAACCCTTTTCCTTTTTGTACTGGTGGTACTGACAGAACCATCAGTATCTACACTGGTGTCGTTATTTGACACCGTGATATAATGCCCAACTTCAGGCGGCAGTGTCCCTCCGGGATCATCCGGAGGATCCATACTAGATAACGAAAAAACACTTACCAAATAGGAGAAAACGCTACGACTAACTACACTACTTAGTATTTAGATAAAATATATACAAAAACTTAATCTAATCCAATATTTTAAAAATTAATTTAAAAACCAAGAAAAAATCACGTCCGCCAAATTTGAGGTTTCCCGCGCTTTCAACAAAGCTGTTATTGTGAGAAGATTCCATCGCAATAGCAACGTGCGGGGCATAAACAATATATCAACATTATCGATTTATATTTCCTCAGTTAATCGATATGGAGCCACAAATGTAAATTTTAGTAACAACCGAGTCACGCCAATTGTTATCGTAGGGATGTTAAAAAAATCGATTTTTCTTTTAATGGATTATTATTTTCGTATAATCAATTTTTTTCTAATTGATTTTTAAAGTCATATTAATCGATTTTTAATAAATCGGTTAAATAAATCACGCTTAAAATTATATTTTAGGGTTCCGTACCTCAAAAGGAAAAAACGGAATCCTTAAAGGATCACTTTGTTGTCCGTCTGTCTGTATGTCAAGACCCTTTTTCTCAAGAACGCGTCGACGTACCAAGCTGAAATTCACATGGAATACTCAGGTCTATTGTTCCTTTAAGCTGTAAAAATATCAAACTTCTAAGCCAAGCCATTCAAAAGATACAGCCGATTATGTCGATATTTTCAACAAATTTTCGACACTCGCAAAGGAATCAAAACCTACAGGATACTTCCCGTAAACTCAGAATCTTGAAATTTGGCATGAAGCATTGTCATTTAATGTAAATATAGGAAAAATTGCGAAAATCACATTTTTTTATTTATATAATACAAATATTTTAGTAAAATGAAACTTACTACCTTATTTCTCACGAACGAATAAAGGTATCAAATTGAAATTTATACCAAATACCTAAGTCTATTATCCCTTTAAGCAGTGAAAAAATCAAAGTTCTAAGTTAACGCAATCAAAAGATACAGCAGTTTATACCGACACCTTAGACGAATTTCCGTCACATGCTAGGGAATCAAAACTTACAAAGTACTTCCCGTGAACTCAGAATCTTGAAATAAGTAATTTGATTTAATACGTCATAAATTGTAAACTGCTACGTTTGTACGGCGGAACCCTCGGTGTGCGAATCCGACTCGCACTTGGCCGGTTTTTTATAAATAACACCTCCTATGCACCGAATGAAAAAACTCGAAGCAAATTCGTTATTACATAAAAGTTATAAGTTGATTACACGAGAAGCAACGCCATCTTTAGATATGTATGCGTGTAAAGTAGTTTCAGTGCATAAGTGGTGAGTGAGATCTGATATAATATAGTTGTTGGTTTTAGATTTTAGTACTTTGTGGTGGTTGGTAAACAATAAAAATGTCTTCAAACCGTAAAAGACCTAAAAGCGGCTGGCGAAAATATTATTATACTTACCTATATATATATAGACATTTACGTATCTTTTTTTTTGTGATTTATATGTTAGTTTATTTACAGAACCTCACTCAAGATTTAAGCATTACTTAAAACTAGTCTCAACCAATCAAATAGCTTCATACGAGATTTAAGTAAAGCTTGAGTTTTGAGTGAGATTCTGTAATACGGACCTAAGATTGTCATTTTGTTGGGTTGCTCATTTCTTTTTGATTATAATAACGTTTGTTTATTGTTAATGAAAATTCATGTTTTAGTTTTGAATTGGTTATTATTTAATTCATATTCTTTTATTTGATTTTAAGATGATGAATTGTTTAGAGGAATATCTTAGATTTATTATTAGAATATGAATGGCATATAGGATTTTAAATCATAGGAAAAATCGTTTTTTTTTTTTTTGCATAAATCAATTATTTATTTTTATTAAAATCGATTATTAATAAATCGATTAATATTGAATAAAGAACAATCGATTTTTATTAAATCCATTATTTTCCATTAATGTCACATCCCTATGTTATCGTCATTTGTCATTCTTTATAAAAAAAACGCAGGGTTCCCAACTTAGGGGTTTTCCCCCCAGATTTAGGGGGTAAATAAGTGAGATGGGATTTTTTTAGGGGTCTGAAATTTTTAGGGGTGTTTTCAGGGATTTTTTGATTCTTTGTTATTTTTGAAATTTACTATATTAATATTTATTTCTTGCCTAGTGACTGCTGGTCCGATTTATATTAAATCGAAATGATGGATCTTGTGTAACACATAATCCATCCAATAAAATGTTATAATTCAATGTCAATATGTATGGTTTAAAAAAATCTGAATCTTCAGACGAAGACGAAATATTTAATGTATTAAAAACCTACAATAAAGATTTTGAAACATATTACAGTCATCATCATCTCAGCGTTAATCCCAGTCGCATCCGAAGCTATTTCAGGTTTGGAGTCTGGGGTCCGCTTTAGCAGTCTAGTTTAACTGCTGTTTTTGGCTAAACTTCGATATTTTCCGTGAAGAGTTTGAGGGCTCTAACAACCCGTAACGACTGCCACTAGATGTTCGTATGGCAACGGGAGACACGACCAGACCACTGAAAATATTCATATTCATGCATACAAATATTTGCACTGTGCAGGGATCGAACCATTATCGAATATGAATCATTATGAATTTATATGCATTTTTAGGGGGGAAACAAATGAATTAAGGCGATTTTAGGGGTTTTTGACACCAACTTTAGGGATAAATATTTTTAAGAGTTGGTAACACTGAAAAAACGTAGTGATTACTTGCTCTGTGATATTAATGTACATTATGAGCTGTCGGCTGATTGGATAAACACACCAAAGCGTCACAGTTTACTGGTGGTGGTGAGATAAGGAGAGACGCGGCGCGGCTGCGGTGATTCAGAGGGGACGTCTGATATATAGGCGAGCCGACAACACGTAAAACACCGACTATTAAACGTCTACTGATCCATACGTGCAGTCGTGACCGAGAACCTAGATACCAACTGCACTGGACTGCCGGCAGTGAGCAGCAGGTCAACCGGTCAACGAATCGGGCATTTCAATCTGTAAGTCAATCTTGTTACTACCTATCAGTTCGGCAACATATTTTTTCACTTGCGTTATACGTTACCGCCACCATATACATTATAAACTCCTATGATTATTGTAAACCTATTGCTTATACCCATAGTGTTGAGTAAAGTAGTATAGTAAGTACCACATAGTACCTACATTTCTTTAGAATCATTGTGAAAAATAAGATTGAGTGATAAGGTAGCCTTGTTTTTGTAAATTTATGTTTTTAGTTATGTATTTTTGTAGTACACAATACATATAGTAAATATATATAAATAACACTTATTATTGTGGACAGTCTGTACCATCAATCAATATGGTGTATTTATTGCCAGTGTGATATTAATATTCCATTATCAGTGTGTGACACATTGACCACTTGCTGGACTTGTGTGATGAACTAAAGTATGCTCAACTGTGTGATGCATGTGACAAGGTTGCTTTGTGCTCCCACAAGGCATACTGTGTGTGCACTTATTTGTTGTGTCTGTATTTAGTACTCAACCTACTTATTACTAGTACCTACTTACTATTTCAATAATAATACAATCATTAAATGTAAAACTATTGAATCAATAGATCCATGAGTAGGTACCACTAGTTGATACATTTTGTTTTCTTTAATTTGTGGTTTACGTTAGTATTATTTCCTTTGTCTTCTTTTTTTTTTAAATTGGTACAACAATAACTTATCAACTAGGGTTAGTTATATTGAATTGAATTACATTAAACATTTCATTTTTGTGTTGTGTAATTCTTAAAGAGCTTTTTGCCGCATCAGTCATCACACTTGTCTCCATAGCACACTAGTAACTTTCAATACGGACTTTTGGTTGGGAGGTACTATGGCTACCGTACATAATTCATTTCTTGAATTGCTCAGGATTGAAGTAGAATTTATGTATAGCAGCAAATGCGAGTTAAATGTTTCTATGAAATATTTTAAGTGTAAATTGTAGCTAATGTTATCTTGTTGGCTTGCTGCGTGTAAACTGTAAGTGCAGGATGCAATTGCAATAAATAAATACCTAAGAACTGCTAATATATAGATATTGAATACTTTTTGTTTAACGGCCAAACTTCTTTATTTTTTAATATTTCAAATGATTATGCTGTGTGGTCTTGTCTATATTTTTATTCTTGGTTTAGTATCTTTTATTCTTGGTTGCATATTGTTGGGGCCGCATTTACAATCAGGAGTCTATTTTATTTATTTTTTTATTTATTTATTGTGTGTTCAGACTACATGTGGTCCATTGTGTTAGTAACAATTTCACTTAAACCTATGTTAGTACTTAATAACTAAAACCGATTTTGTACGGTTCGCTAATGCCCACACAAGCGGACTATCTGCCCGGGCCGCTATCGAGTGCAGAATGATGTTGGGACTGTCACGCAACCCGCGAAGTAACGAGGCAGATTTCTTGCGCCATACTGCGTCAAAGCTATCAACGCGCGCGTCAGCGAACATCGCCGACGCACTACAGAAGCGCGGCAGTCGCAACAGCGTCCTGAACGCATTGTTGTATTGGATACGCAAAGCGTTGCAAGCCCTTTGGGTATATCTGAACCACAGGGCCCCCGAGTACAGTGATGTACAATACGCCTTAAAAAGGGCTATTTTAACTGCTACTGCACATCGAGAGAACCTGCGGGCCAGCATGTTCGCCCGGACCGACAACGCTCTGCGTTCCCTCTCCAAATCTATATCATCGTTCAGGGTATCTGTTACCATATGGCCCAAGTATTTAAATTTATACACCCTGTTTATTGGGTGACCTTTAAGGAACAGAGGAGGGACCGTAGATGGACACCTGGCTCCAGACCCGAAGACAATATACTCTGTCTTTTTGGCGTTGTATATCAACCCATGAGACTCCGCGTACGATTCACACACAGCCAGTAACCTTCGGAGAGCACTGATCGAGGGAGCCAACAGCACCATGTCGTCTGCGTAGCTCAGATTATTAAAACAAACTCCATCCACATAGCAGCCGACACGCATGCTGCTGAGTCGCTCGACCAAGTCATTCACATAGAGACTGAAGAGTAAGGGCGAGGAGAGTCCCCCCTGTCTCACCCCACACTCCGGCCTGCATGGCTCCGAAAGCTCCCCCACCCATCTCACCCGAGTCTCTTGGTGTAGGTACCAGTATTTAAGGAGAGATGCGAGCTCTGGCGGCAGTGTTGTATCTCCTAGCTTCTGCCAGAGTAAATCATAAGAGACTAGGTCAAAAGCCCTGGATAGGTCCAGGAACACCGCGTAGACTGGAGTCTGTCTATCCGTGTAATACTTAACAGCGTGCTTCAAACCAAGCATGGCCGATTCCGTTGACAGCCCTGCCCGAAAACCGAACTGGGCGTCATGAATCTTGACATGCCTAATCAAATACGAGTTGAGCACGCTGTCAAGTACCTTGGCTATGACGGTGGCCAGTGAAATTGGCCTGTAATTTGACCCGTCCGATACGTCTCCAGTCTTGTTCTTGACTACAGGCACCACCAGAGTCCGCATCATGTCCGAGGGCAAGTAGGTATGAGACAGACACAAGTTAAATAATAAAGCGAGTACTCGCGGTAAGTGGACACCAGCATGCTGCAGGTGCTCGATGCTTAGCCCATCATGACCTGGCGATTTCCCTCTAGTCATATTCTTAATTTTGGCCCTGACCTCTTTCGCCAAGATCACCGTTGGTACTTCCTTATCTTTGGGAAGAGCATCGAGCTCCCCGCATGGTGTACCCAAGGCCGACTGCGTGGAAAACTGGGTTTTGAACAACTCGGCAATATCTTTTGGGTTGGTAACTCCATCGATACTCACAGGAATACCAGGCCTAGGATTCAGCTTACCAGTACATTTCCAGAAATTTTTAAAGTCTGATTTGGCATAGTGCTTTGCCAGTGAATCCATCCTCAACTGTTCTTGGTGGTTTTGACACCACTTGACCTTTCCTTTAAAAATTTTGCGCGATTGCACCATTGAGTCATATACGGGACCTGATGAAGGCTTTCCGTAGTGACACCATTTACTGAAATCCCGCCTAGCATTTCTGTGAGCCTCGCTCACATTACTGTTCCATCCCGCCAGTGACTTCCTGCGTTTACAAGTCTTTCGCTTGTAAGTAGCAGCAGCACCTGTACATAAGATATTTACAACCTCATTATAAATACCGTCTATAACCTCTTTATGAGATGCAATTTCACAATATTTACCACAGCACTGCTGTAAATCAGTATGCAAATCAATGAGCCTAAGTTTAGAATTACACAAGGTTTCGTAAGCTAGACATTGACTCGCATTCCTGTCTCCCCATTTAATGCCATTACAAGCCGGGTTCAATGGCAGTGCTTTTTGCCTAATAACATCTAGATTGCAGTTGATGACTAAAGGGAGATGATCTGACCAATAGACGTCATATTTAACATATACATTGGTAATACATTCCAAAGCTGCGCTTGTAACCATGCAATGGTCCAGCCAGCGTTTGCAACCATGTGCCTCACTAACAAACGTGAACGTGTCAGATGTTAGCTGCAACCTACTAGTGTCCACACATGTCCAGTCTTGTTCCAAGGAGAAGGTTAACAGCTCACGATAAAAACGTTCACCTGGATGTGCGTTAAAATCCCCTAGCATGATTACGGACTCCGTATCACTATCATTAATTAAGGCACTCACCGCACTTAAACAGTCTGTGAATTCTGGCACATTTTCCGCGCAGTCCGTGGGCATGTAAACACTAAACACCAGCACGGGTCGATCATTAGTCATCACCCGTATAGCTGCAATACGAGGATTCACACACGATATCACAGAGACACACGGGAAGAGCGCCTTACGCCACAACAATGCAACTCCACCGAAAGGCCGACCTCTCAGAATACCGGCCGCAGTGTCAACAGCTGATGTCCCAGTACTCCCAAACTCACTGTGCACGTTAGCCAAGTATGACAACTCATCCGGCAGCAGCCACGTCTCTTGCAAAGCAATTATATCTGCAAAGCTGCACAACTGCTGTATACCCTCGATGGAACGCTTGACATTCTTACAGTTATAGGTTACCAATGTTGTACTCATATTTGTTTTGAATGCTTTCTGTTTTCATCCTCGGCCGGCACAGGGTGCTTGTAAGGTCTGAACCGTCTACATGTTATACCTGCTGGCCACAACTCATCGCTTAAGAACATGTCTAACTTGTTATTGCAAACTAACATTTTGTACGCATTGTATTCTTTTTCGGTTTTCATTTTAATCTTTTGTAAAACGACGTTTTCGTTAATCTTCGAAAAGACATACTCCAAAATATCATTAGCTGATGTATCTTTGTGTACATTGGAGAGGAACAAAGGTATCTTCACACTGGCGGGCTTAAATTTATCCTCCGGCTTGTAATCAGCTTTACCTCTAACAACAGACTCTGAATGCATGTTTCTGTGTCTCTTCCTTTGCACTGTGATCCATGGTTCTTTAGGACATTCTGATTTAAAAACACCATTTCGCGCCACCTCTGCTAACGACTTATTTTTATTTACATCAGTCGTAACGATACAGCTATCCAATGAGTTGGCACTAGCGGTGACGATCTCAGGCGCTTGCGATCCCTCAGCAAACCGGTTTGACGGTGACAATGTTTTATTATTTTGTGTACTCACAGTTTTTGAGCTACCCGATTGCTGCTGCATGACGTCGGCGTCACCGGCGGCGGCCACGGTAGTATTATGAGCTGGGATCGGGCTGCGTGCGAAAGAGATAGTGCTATCACAGCTTTCATTTTTATTATTTTGGGTAAATGCCGGTAATCGCCAATGCACCTTCTCATTTGTCTTATTCTTAGGAGTACTTTCCTCGTTGCTGATATTTTTAGAAATATTCATAATGCCAATCGGGCCACTATCGCAATCATTTGCCAACAAGTACCCACCACGTCTGTTGTTTACATATACTGGTCGATCCACATCCACCAGCGACGCAAACTTCAGGTGGTCTATATCCGCTTTTAACATATTTAGTTGGTCTATCGTCACACTAGTCTGTTTCAAATTCTGAATTTCCGATTTTAAAACCAAAATATTTTTCAACAGAGCTGACACATCGATGTGATCAAAGGATATCGGTGGTAGTTTCTCCAACTCTCGAGCCACAAAGATCGGGGTTTTATCCGGGTCTGTTGTCTTTAAGACGCATATGATATCTTCGATATTCTTCTGTTCTTTGTTTTTTCGCCTTGATATATTGCGGGTACTTGTAGAAATAGACTCGAACAATAAACTTTTTGCCGTTGCGATTTCTCTCTCAGTATAGGTGCCAATACACAAACGGATCAAACTCTCCTCGTCCATAATGTCTATTTTGTTTTGCACAAAACATAAACACTCGTTTATTACTATGTTGCACGAAACACACTTTACTTTCTCAGAAGACATTTTTTTTTTTTTTTTTTCTACACCCGAACGCTTCCGAGTTCGCGCGAAGACTGACTAGTCTATAAGTTCATCACCACTGGAATGGTAATTTGAACTTGCTTACAAGCCACATCTGCTCGCTGCAGATCTGGCTTTGGTGTGCGTTATGTTTCAAAGCAGATAGTAGCGTGCAGACAGTATAACTAGGAAAACGCCATGTTGATTGTTTAGATGCATGTGTAATTGTGTAGTCAACACAGAAATCGTAATAAATGTTATTACGATTTCTGTGGTATGATGATACGATAATACCTACTAATTTATTTATTTATTTCCTCAATAAATTATAGACTTATTTTAAAAATGACTGGTGAAAGTTATTGATATACTGGTGTAAAATGTTCTATTCAATTTACTACTTCGTAAAACAGAAAAATACATCTATTCATTCATTTAGTCATTTTAAATAAATGTTGATACCATAACTTCTTTAAAATTTCTAATGCAAATGCTAAAACAAATTGGTTAAGTAGAAATTGAATTTTTATTTGCACTAGGCGGGGGTCGAACCCGCGCCTGAGGAGTCCCGGGTTCGATCACGGCAGTTTCCTGCAGTTCAAGTTTTATTTGTATGCATGAATATGAATCTTTGCACTGGTCTTGTTGCGCCTCGGAAAGCGCATTAAGCCGTTGGTCGCGGTTGCCATGCCATACGAACATCTAATGGCAATCGTTACGGGTTGTTGGAACCCTCAAAAGTCTTGGTCTAACTGCAATGCTTCGATATCGCCTTGTGGAGGTCAGAACGGCAGTCGCTTTTCAAAAATATCGAAATTTAGCCAAAATAAGCAGTTAGACTGGTGAAGCGGATCCCAGACTCCAAAGCTGAAAAGCTTCGGATGCGACTGGGATTTACGCTGAGATGATGATGATGACTTAGCGGACCTCAGGCTCCAACGCTCCAACAAGAAAGCCACGGATGCAACCAGGATTATGAGCAGAGATGATGATGATGAGAGAGAGTGATTTTTAGATGTTGCCCCTCTCTAGGAAGAGGGGCGTTGACAAACATATAAACTCACATACACAAACAGCCAGACCTTGAATAACTAATTGTAGGCCATACTAATATTTGTTCCGAGCTGTGATCGAAATCTCGATCTCCTCGACTTCAGCCATCTAATCGTGCTATCTGTGTAGTGTAGGTAGTAAAAGTTATAAGCTAAAACCAACAAGCTGCAATGGCTCGTTCGCACGTGTCTGTGGCTGTTCATTTGACTGCGTGTAGTGGAGGTTCGAACCTCAGTAAAACTGTTGTTATTCAATGACAATACAGGGTACCTATAGAGAGAGGATAACAATAATGTACTTACTTATAATGTTCAATTTAATGAAAACAAAAAAGACTCATGTGAACCTTAATTTATTGATGTAAATAATAACCTTTAAAACATAAACTTATTCAAACGTTTGATATTTAAATAAAATAACTGATTTGTTCATAAATCAATTTTGCTAGTTAATAAAATTGAATATTTTTTATTATATTTATACTACTAGCGTCCACCCGGGCTTCGCACGGGTGCTATAATAATAATAATAATAAAATTTATTTCGGAATTAGGTACTTCCATAATTTGTTAGTAACAATGTTCTTAGCCTATGTTAGTAATAGAAATAAACAGTGAAAATATTTTAGGCACTGGGTTTAGTGTGTAGGCCTATACAATGCGCTATTAGCTATGAGTCCCATCGGCCTGCGCACGCGGCCAGGATGGCGTTGGGGCTGCCGCGCACCCGCGCCATTAAAGACGCACTTCGCTTGCGTATGACGGCGTGACAGCCGTCCACGCGCGCCTCTGCGAACATACCACTGGCGCTGCAGTACCGCGGCAGCCCCACCAGCACCCTGAACGCATTGTTATATTGCACACGCAGAGCGTTGTATGTCCTCTGCGTGTAATTGGTCCACAAACTGCACGCGTAGAAGGTCTGACAGAAAGCTCTAAACAGTGTGACCTTCACTTGCTCAGTACACCGTGCGAATCTGCGAGCCAACATATTACAGCGAACAGACAACGCCCTATGCTGATACTACATAAATACAATACAGAAAAACTGTAAACGTATAAAAAACATAGCGGCCCGCCGCCGCTCCTGCCGCCCCGGCTGGCCGCTCCTGCCCGCATTTTGAAATCTGTAATATCTCCGAAAGTATTAATTTAAATAATATACTGTAAAGGGTAATATAGATTTATATTAAACTAGCTGACCCGGCGAACTTTGTTCCGCCTTAAAGGCAATAAATATGTTTGTGTATTATGATAATTTGATGGTTTGATAAATTCCTTCGATAAATGGAACTGCGTCACGAGGCGCGACTTACTGAGAAATTCTTAATCCAAGCATATTACAGAAGATGGATAGAAGGATCGAATGGGACTCACCAGAATATCCAGGTTTTCTCGCTCATCCTGTTGCGTAGGAGCCCCCACGTTGAACACAAATCACCTTGGTTTAAAGATGCACTCGCTAATTGCGGATTTATCTCATTTTGGTCTGATGCTTGATCGATGATTTAATGATGAATGTCCAAGAGATTGCTTGCTTGCTGTCCATAGACTTTTTTTTTTTGGTTCATTTCTTTCCGTTCGGGCGAATGGAAAAGGCAAATGCATAGTACGCCATACAGCCAAGTCTTCAGTAATTTTTTTCTTCATTAAATATCTATCCTAACTTATCCTAGCATAACTTAACCTAAACTAACTCCTTTCCTTTTACGCGTTTCGACGTTATGGAGCGGTTTAGCGTAAAGACATTATGAGGCCACTATGCTACAATATTTCACTGTTCTTTTTGAATTATTCACTGAATGCACTTTTTACTACATAAATCACGCGTTTTTATTTAGTAAACGACACTATAAATAATTTTAAAAGTTCAATGTAAAATGAGCGTGACACTCATCTTGACATTCCCGCCAAACCCCCGTCCATAGACTATGTATCCGGTCAATGGTCTATGTATCCGGTCTATGGTCTGTCTATGGTCTATGTACCAGAGACAAGTTGCTGGTTGTGTTTTTAGTAAGTCCCAAATGGCTAGATGTGCATGGAAGTAGGGAGTACATAGGAGGGAATCGGGAAATTAGAATATGCTTGACTTTAAAATTATTTCATGCTTTAACAAATATCACATGATCTTATTTTTTACTTTTTAAATTAGGGTAGCACAAAAGTGTAGAAGTCGAAACAATGAAGCTCATCATCATCAACCTTTTTTTATCGTCCCCCTGCTGGGCATAGCTCTCCTCTTATAAGAAGAAGGACTGAACGTAATCAATGCGGGTTGGCGACTTCAGGCTTAAAGTCCAGGTTTCCATAGGATGTTTTCCTTCACCTAGTAATCAGATTGTAACAGGAGTTTCATTCATCATTAAATCACAATAAGACATAGAATAAATTTCATTTTCTCTACTTTGTGGAGGTGCAAGGTACCAGGGTAGCATAAAACTGTAAGAGAAGTCGAAATAATGAAGCTCATTTATTCCCACGGGAAAGACGGGAACGGGCTAAAAAAGTGTCCTATGTCCTTCTTTCTCCCAGTTCTTAGCTACCTCTCCCTACCAATTTTGAACAAAATCGGTTCAGCCCTTAAAAATAACTTTGTATAATAATTATAAATAAAATAATAAATAATACATTGAACAATTTTTATTTTGCCTACTTTGTGGAGGTGCAAGGTACCAACCAGGGTAGCACAAAAGTGTAGGAGAAGCCGAAACAATGGAGCACATTTATCATTAAACCATAATAATAACATGAAAGAACTTTTATTGTGCGTCGTTTGTAGAGGTGCAAGGTACCAGGGTAGCACAAAACTGTTTGACAACTCGAAACAAGGTTTCCGAGATCACATGCTTTTTCAAGCAATCAGCGCCATCTGCCTGATTGATTTGTGAATCTAAACCATCCAGGGCGCCACTCAAACGCATACAGAAAAAATCATTTAAATCGGTCAAGCCGTTTAGGAGGAGTTCCATTACATACACACGTACAGCAGAATTATATATACAGAGTGGTGCTGACAATACGACAATAAATGAAAACACGGACAATGCTAGTTCTACATAACTAACATCAAAAATAAAAAAATGAAAATTTCAAACAAACTAAATCACCTTAAGGTGGGTACTGACCAACGTTACAAGGTGTAATGTAACATTCGCATCGAGCGTGTTACTCATCGAGCATGTTACGCAGTGTCCTTAAAATCGACGTAACATGCTCGTTAAAACTCTGTGCTCCGTCGCCGCCAGTTCACTCCGAGATGGCCGACAGCGAGGACGTATTGGGAACTTTGATTCTACTTAGTTATTGTTTCATCCAAGTGAAGAAAAAGAAAAAACGTTACTGGACATCAAACTTATTTAAAAATAGAGGCGTATGTGGTGGTTTGTCACATTGATAGCAATATTAAAAAACCAAATGATTACTGGACAGTATAAAAACTTTGTACGCATGTCTCCGATTGATTTTGAAGAACTATTGAATTTAATTGGACCAAAAGTACATAAAAACGATACAAATTATAGAAAAGCTATCAGTATCACGGAACGGTTAGCACTAATTCTTCGTTTTTATGCTACAGGAGATTCCTATACTAGTATGCAATATCTTTTCAAGATATCAAAACAACGAATAGGATTTATAGTGAAAGAGGTCAGCGAAGCCCTTATTGGAGCATTAAAAGAATATGTAAAGGTATGTATTATGTATGTATTAATTCAGAAAATGTAGTCATTACATATCAAATTAAATCACCAAATTCTGACATAAATTGTTCACTCATAGCTGGTGACCCATAATCATTTTGATGGGACGTATTTGATACAGGAGTTTCGGTCTGTGGCATCGATGAGGCTCTGGAAGTTGTTGGTCGTGTAGAGTAGCCTGAATAACTGTAGCTGTTCATTCCATTTCCAACATAGTCATACTCTCCGCGATCAGCACTGAACAATATATTTGATATATAATGCTGCACATGTATTTTTGTTGTCTTTGAATAAGATCGTAATTTATTTGCCAAAAACATACCATAGGCTTCACATTCGTCAGGTCTGTGCGAAATTGCCTCCGTTTGCTCGGTTCTCTTTTTTAATATATTTAAAGTAGATACCATTATCTATTCTGGGCTTGGGGCTACTGATTTCTTCCTTTTTGGAGGAGGAGGGCAATCATTGTCGCTTTTTTGGCAGACGGAGGGCAATCATCAGGCAGTTGTTCTGAAGCACCTTCATGTCCACGTAGCTGAAAATAAATATTAATTATTATTTCAGACGCCAGAAACACCGGAGCAATAGCTGGTTGTAGCAAATGACTATGATACTTTGTGGAATTTTCCACATTGTTTAGGTGCAATCGACGGTAAACATATTTTACTGCAATCACCGATCAACAGTGGCAGTGAATTTTATAATTACAAGGGTTTCTTCAGCATCGTATTACTGGCAGTTGTTGACGCGAAATATAATTTTTTGTATGTAAATATTGGGTGTCAAGGACACAAGCCACTAAAAAACTAATGCACTAAACCTCCCTCAGCCCACTGCGTTGCCAACAAGAACAGAAGAAATTCCATTTTACTTCGTTGGCGATGAAGCTTTTGCTCTTTCCCAAAATATGATGAAAGTATATGCAGGATATCATGAACGTGGTTGTAAAGAAAGAATATATAACTACCGACTTTGCAGAGCTCGTAGAGTAGCGGAAAATGTGTTCGGCATATTGTCAGCAGTGTTTAGAGTTTTGCGGAAACCAATGTTGTTAGAACCGAAAACTGCGACATCTGTCGTAACAGCAATAACATCTCTCCACATTTTTTTAAGAAAAGGTAATAACGCTCATGTATATACCCCTGCAGGTAGTTTTGACGAAGAATTGAACGGCCAGGTCAGATTAGGAAACTGGAGAGAAGGTAACAATGATATGACTAGTATGTTACCCTTGCAAATAAGACCGCGAAGGGCTACAACATCTGCTCACAATATTCGTAATGAAGTTGCTGAATACTGTATTCAGCAAGGGTCTGTAAGTTGGCAAGAAAATTATGCTTAAAATGGACTTACAGTATCTGTTGTGTCACGAGGTGTATTTCTATCCAGTAGAAATAACATGGATTTGTAAGCGAACCAAGTGCTGTGGTAAACTTCATCTGCACCTGAAATTTAATTTGTAATTAATATTGAATTATTTTAAATAAAAAGAAGCACTATACAGATTAATACCGAGTTTATATTGTTTTCCCCACACTAGCTTGGAAACACCTACTTCCCTCACTAATTTCCACCCCCCCACCCCCCACCCCCCCCCTCGAATAGAAAGTATCGATACTGTACTCATGAGTAGTATCGATAAAAAAGTATCGTACTCGTAAAAGTATCGGTTCAAAAGTATCGATACCTCAAAGTATCGAGTACTTTTCTCAAGCAGGGGTTTACGCCAGTTAGTAGCGACACGGCATCAAATAGAAAGTACCGATACTCTATTCATGAGTAGTATCGATAAAAAAATATGATGCTCGCTAAGTAATCGACACAAAAGTATCGATACCTCAAAGTATCTACGCCATACGTTAGTACGGACACGGCATCAAATAGAAAGTAAGTACTCTATTCATGAGTAGTATCGATAAAAAAGTATCGTGCTCGTAAAGTACACATAAGTATCGGTACCTAAAACTACCGAGTTATTTTCTCAGGCAGGACCTACGCCATACGTTAGTAGGGTCACGGCATCAACTAGAAAGTACCGATACTCTATTCATGAGTAGTATCGATAAAAAAGTATCGTGCTCGTAAAAGAATCGACACAAAAGTATCGAAACCTCAAAGTACCGAGTTCTTTCCTCAGGCAGGGCCTACGCCATACTTTATTTTGTCAATGTTAGCAAGTATCGTCTGTTACCTACATTCAGTTGGACCCATCTTCACGAGTCACCCACCGGAAGTATCTCCCAATCAAAGCCTAAATATGTTCGAGTAACGCTAGTGTAACTGCTTATGCCTTCGATTAAAAACAGGTATTTCTTCTTGCCGTAGTCACATAGGGGGAGAACAAATTTAATAGAATCAATGACAACAAATGACTTACACAAAGTCCCTATTTATTTGATATGTCAGGTATACTCAGTGATGTATAAGATTCCCTATACAAAGTATCTGAAATAGGTACTAGATGTAAGATACTTTACAGAAAAGTATTTCAGATACAGATAAAAGTGGTTTTCTAAAAAGGTATTTGAAATACTAGATATAAAATACCTATCTTTAAAATACTTTTGTAAGGAAACAACATTTAATTCAACTTAAGTTTATGTATTCCAGAAAACAATTAATAAACAATTTAGACAAAATATGGATAAAACATAATGATTAAGTCTCAATTTTAATAAGGTATTAAAATTGAGACTTAATCATTATGTTTTAGTTGAGATTTGAGGAAAACTAATTCCTCAAACATACTGTCGCTCATCTTCTTTCGATGAGGCCTCATGATCATGCCCCCAAAGGAGAAGAGTCCACAGGGGCAGAGCTAGGCAAACAGGTGTTATGTTTTAGAATAGTGCAGTCATTGAAGCATTATTGCTCCGAATTTTTTAGTGTGAACCGAATTGCATACAATTTTGGAATTAGGTTCATCTTACCCTTAACTTCAAAAGTGAAAATGATTTGAACTCCGCAACCACACTGGGGGTGGGCGCCACCCTTTCTTGGGGGAGATTTTTTTTTTGTTTCAAAATATCCTCGGATATCGATAGAAGGCCTAATTTTAAGCAAAAATCATCTAAAAAGTTTTTCAAAAAATCCAATACTTTTTAAGTTATTGGCAATTGAAATTTCGCAATTTTTTCACGTCTTTCATCGGTTTGTTGCAAATATCTCCAAAAATATTTGTTTTATTGAAAATTTTATAAAGAACAAAATTGTAACAGGTAAAACAATGAACAATTTGGTTTTTATAAAGTATTCTAAGTGCAATATTAAGCTAGACATTAAAGATCAAAGCCGTTTTTTATCTTGTCTGGAATTGAATCGATGTGGTCAAACCCATCTAACGGCGAACAGATGCATTTTATGCATTCTAAAAGAAAAGGGTTTAGTAGTGCTTAAAATAAGCTTAAAAATGAGCACTATTAAAAATCTTTTCCACGTAAAATAAGTGAGCTGTATTGCAAATAAGGGGAGCATCTAATGTTTTTTCTTTTAAATCATTGGCTTTCATAAATGCCATTTCCACCAAAATTAAAATTAATCGTATTCCGCCTAGAATTAACTTTATTATGAAGAGTTTGATAGATAGTATCAGTTTGGCTGCTTCAGGACACATATTTTTCAAAAAAGTCGCGATTAAAACAAAAAACTAAATTTACAATTTTTAAAATAGCCCGTTATTTACAATTTTTAAGTGAACCCATGCAATCAAAGTATTTTTACCAACACAGTGGCAGTTTATTAATTCTTAAAGAAATCAGCTGGACGAGAGGCAAGTGGCAGTCTCGGAATGGGGCAATGCCAAACTTGTAGCATTCAATTTATGCCGCCAAAACACAGGCGTGTCTTTTCACCCCCAAAAGGAGCCCGTTCACCTTGGCTCCTACTTTTCGAAATGTATCCTTGGAGTGTACCGACCGCCTTCAGCTATTGGGAGTTGAGATTTCCTCCAACCTAAACTTTGGGCGGTTCATTGAGTCCAAGGCCAAGGCGTCTGCCAAAAAACTTGGCGTTATCGCAAAGGTCCGGCGGTACTTCACACCAGGGCAGCTTTTAATGTTGTACAAAGCACAGGTCGGTTCGTGTGTGGAGTACTGCAGCCACATTTGGGCTGGTGCTGCTAAGTGTCACCTGGCCACTTTGGATTCAGTGGAGAGGCGGGTGAAGAGGCTGATTGGTAACCCTGACTTAACTCGAGACGGTCTCCAAAACCTAGAGCACAGGCGTAGAGTAGCCAGCCTTTCGGTCTTCTATAGGATGCATTTTGGGGAGTTTGCGAGGGAATTGCATGATTTAATTCCCCCATCTCCGTTCCACCATCGGACAACCCGTCGTACGGCAAGTTTCCACCCTTACGTTGTTAACACAATTACGATCCGGACGAAGCGTTTCGCCTCCTCTTTTATACCGCGTACATCGAGGGACTGCAACAGTTTGCCAGCGGCGGTGTTTCCGTCGGACTACAATTTGAGTGTCTTCAAGGCTAGAGTGAATAGGCTCTTAATAAACTAATAGTGCGCTTTACCATCAACGACTGCGTCACTGCTTACTATCAGGCAGGTTTGCGGTCAAGCGCTAGTTTATAATTTAATTTTAAAAAAAATCTATTCAAATACTTACTGGAAAAAGTAGTAGTCTGTAGGCGAAAAGTCTGGTGAGTAGGGCGGATGATGAAGTTTGTCCAACCCCACCAACCTTTTATTGCAACTTGAAGACTGTCTGTTGTGCGGTATGAGGTCGCGTTTTGTCGTGCAGGAGCAGCGGAGAGGTGCGATTTACCAATGCTGATTAGAGATGTGCCAGTTTCTCCATCATTGTGTTCAATTCTTCACAGTACACATCTGCAGTAATGCTCATCCCGTTTGGTAAGAAGATGTGATGAATCACACCGGTTAGACCACCAAACATGGACCATCGCTTTTCTAGGGGTAAGATTTCGTTTGGGGCATTGTTTAGGCGCTGAACCAGGATATAATCAACTTGCTAAGCGCTTGCGGTTAGCAAACAGAATCCATTTTTCATCGCAGGTAACAATGTGTTTCAAAATTCCTTCATTTGTTTGTCTGTTGAGCAGTGTCAGGCACGTCTCGCGTACTTCGCGCTGGCGATCATTGAGTTTGTGGGGCACCCATTTGGCAAGATATTTTACCTTGCCAATTCGACACATATGGTCCAATATAGTTTGTATTTTTTGTTTGTTTTGTCGAAAGCTGTTGCTATATCAGCCGTAGATTGTGTATCATCAGCTGCCACAATCGTTTTTAATTCGTCATTGTCGACCAAAAGTCTTCAGACGACCGCGGGGTTCATTTTTAAAGTCGAAATTCCCAGAATAGCAGTGAGCAAACCAATAACAATTGCTGCGTTGGTTTGTAGTGTTAGCTCCGTAAACGTCGTAGATGTTGCGTGCCGCTTGTGCCGCGGTACTCATATTCCAAAGTTACTCGAATTTTTAACGTATCCATAATGACGAAAAAGATTGAAATGAGATGGAAATGTACTAGTAATCAATAAACAAATGACTACTTTTGGAAAAAAAAGAGCTCCATGTTGAAACAAACAAAAAAGCAAGATAAAATTAATTTGAAATTGGAATTATTAGCCAAACAGGTTTTTTTTTTATTTGAAGTGGCCAGTACTGCAGAATGGCAATTTAATAAGTAAAGAACTATTAAAACGTGCAGTATAAATTATAAATGGAAAGAAAAATATCTGCTACATTAATAATATGTATTTAACGCGACAATGACAGAAAAGTTAGAAAAGCTCACAAAAGTATACAATGTTAGTGCTGTAGACATCTCATTTGATCCTAAAACATATGGTCACAAACCACGAGAGGAATACATACCTGAAGATCCCAATAAATCAGGTAGTACCTATACCAAACCAACTCAAATTAGGGATAAGCTCTCGAGCCATGTTAAGACGGAACATCAATGTTAACCATGGGCTGGTTAACGGTGCTATGATAGAAAGCAGTTGGAGCCAAGAAAACTACCACAAGCGATATTTGTGGAGCTCGATGACCCAAGTATAACAGGAAACCTACCTGGTATTGAAGTCTGGATCCAGCCTCGTGCTACAGAATTTGATGCTTTACGTGGTAAAGGCGAGATTGAGCGACGAATGTTTCTCTTAATTTTATGCTGGGCAGTGACGGTGCATAAACTACAGGTCACAACTTTAGACCCAGCAGTTGTAGATGTAAGTAAAAACTTATTTGCAAGAGGTCAAACTTATGTTGCTTTGAGTAGAGTGAGGACTCTTTCCGGACTTGATATCAGTTTTCTTAACCCTAACAAATTGCTAAATCAATCACATGACATAAACTCATTTAAGGAATTAATCCGGTTACGTAATATTTCTCAACTAAAAAGACATAAATAAAATAATAATTAAATAAACAAAAAAAAAAAAACACTTGCATGGTTAACTACTATTAAAAATCAACTGAAAAGACTAAAACAAGATGAAAATTCAATGATAAGGCATTTAAAAAAAATAACTATGATAAATCCAGAAACATACATTGAAACAGTACCAAACCTATCTACAGACGACATTACATCAAGCTACTACAATCTGTCAGATTTCCTTATTAGATTTTCAACTTTATCTCTACAGCATTAAGGCTCTATGTTGATTGGAAATATCTGACCGTTTGGGGTAGCTTGACCTGCTGTCGTCCGTACCTACGTATTTAATGTACACTTAGAAATTTCAGCACAAAAGTCAGTCAGTTTCAATTTTTTGCAAAATTATAAACAGAATTACATTCGGAGGCATGCACAAAGCGCGTATCTTGTACATATGAATGTATGTGTGGAGGTATGAGGAGCAGCGTGTAAAGCTCACTCATCCTCCACAGAAAAGGGAGGATCCTCCGACCAGACTAGTTGTCCGGCGGGCCACTTGCCCGCCGGTTGATGTCGCGCGCTTGTATATATGCTAGTTGCACGGTAAACTCTGATTGCGAGAGGTAGAATTCGTGTGACGTCAGTATAACGCGTTGTTCGCATGTCGCGTTGCCACTACATTACTCCCCTCCGTCTGAGGGTTTCGAGATCGAACGGGGATCGGGTCGAGATCGGTACGGTTCGTCGATCGGGTCGGGCTCGCGTCGAGATCGGTATCGTTCGTCGATCGGTCGGGTCGGGATCGGGTCGGAATCGGGTTGATTCGGTTCGTCGGGATCGAACGGGATCGGGTCGAGATCGGTTTGGGATCGAGTCGGAATCGGGTCGATTCGGTTTGTCGGGGTCACCAATGTGGAGGTATGAGGAGCAGCGTGTAAAGCTCACTCATCCTCCATAGAAAAGGGAGGATCCTCCGACCAGACTAGTTGTCTGGCGGGCCACTTGCCCGCCGGTTGATGTCGCGCGCTTGTATATATGCTAGTTGCACGGTAAACTCTGATTGCGAGAGGTAGAATTCGTGTGACGTCAGTATAACGCGTTGTTCGCATGTTGCGTTGTAGGCACCACTACATATGTAATATTCTTTATTATCTTGTATCTCCAGAATCGGCTAACGGATTTTTACATTTGAGACATCGTTAGATTTGTCTTAGATGGTGACATTAAAAAAAAAAACAAAATGACGGATGTTTGACGCCATAATTATGAGGTAATTTTTATCTACCAAACTTATCGAATTGGTTTTAAAATGAAGGATTTAAAATACTCATTAGAAAATATGTATATAACGTGCACTTTTAATATTAAATGGAACGATGAAAAAATAATTAAACAATTCTTTTAAGTTTTCCAACATTAGAAACATAATTTGTTAAAACTAAAAAGATAGAAATAAAAAAATATTATTTAAAAACAAAAAACCCGCCTGCATAAAACTCTAACGAACTGAAAAGATAGGATCAAGTTGAACAATCGCAGTTGGGGGACTTCTTAGCTAGATAAAAAAGTATTCCATAGAACAGTCCCCCAACTACGATTGTTCAACTTGTTTCTACCTTTTCAGTTCGTTAGAGTTTTATGCAGGCGGCAGAACTGAGTCTACCCGACAGCTTCTCAATGTGAGGACCCCATTGTAACTTGGCGTCAATAGTTAATCCAAGAAAAACTGTCGACTCGACAGGGATCAACTCTACTCCATTCAGTTGAACATTGGTACTTAGCTGCCTGACATTTGGCGTAGAAAATTTAATGAGTTTAGTTTTTTTTTCATTTAAAAGGAGGTTATTTACATTAAACCAATGGACAACTTTAGAGAGTGCATTGTTAACTTCGTCAAAATTTGTTAGCTGACGCTTGACTTTAAAAATAAGAGAAGTGTCATCCGCGAACAATACTATGTTGTGATTATCCCTCACGTGATGAGGTAAGTCATTAATATAAATTAAAAACAAGAATGGACCTAGAATTGAGCCCTGCGGAACGCCCATGGTGACCACAGATCCTGCAGATCTCTTGCCATTAACATCAACCCTCTGAATTCGATTATTCAGATAAGAAGTCAGAAGGTCGAGAGCTCTGTCCCTCAAACCATAATGGTACAATTTCCTGATAAGAGTATCATGATGTACGCAATCAAAGGCCTTGGACAAATCACAAAAAATACCAAGAGCATCTTGCGATTCCTCCCAGGCCCCAAATATGTTCTTTAGCAACGCCACGCCCGCATCTGTAGTTGAACGACCCTTTGTAAAACCAAATTGTTTCACGTGCAATAAATTGTGTAAGTTAAAGTGCCTCAACAACTGTTTCAAAATTAATTTTTCATAAATTTTGCTCAAAGTTGGTAATATCGATATTGGCCGAAAATTCGTGGGATCAGTTGTACTACCAGATTTGAACAGTGGAATTACTTTGCTTAGTTTCATCAAATCAGGAAATACGCCAGATGTGACACAAGAATTAAAAACAATTGCTAAGAAAGGTGCGATAACATCTATTATTGAAGCTACAGTGTATACTGACAAACCCCAATGATCGGCAGTTTTTTTACATCAAGATCCTTAAAAGATTCTATAATGTCTTTACTGGTCACAAATGCAAATTCAAAGTGATTGTCACAATCTGGAACACATTCTTTTAGTATGGCATAAGCAGAAGTGGAGGAAGAAGACAAAGTTTTTGTTGTCATTATTGGAATACTAGTAAAAAAATTCTCAAACTCAGTTGCTACCTCCAAGTCCGCCTTTATATCTTCATCGTTAATTTTAAGATGGAAATCGCGATTTTGTACTTTGGTTCTTCCAGTTTCAGAATTTATAATTCCCCAAGTTGTTCTGATTTTATTGCCAGAAGATTTTATTTTATTTTTAATGTGTATGGCTTTTGCCGAGGAACAGGCTCTTTTAAAAGTGTTTGAATAATTTTTAACAAATTCTTGAAAAGCTTCATCATGGTTAAATGTTTTTTCCTGATACAATTCATACATTTTTTCCCTGCTTTTATAAATACCTGGGGTTGCCCAGTCACTAAATATGATACGGTCCCTAACAGGCAATGTTTTTTTTTGTGAAAACTTTCATAAATTCACAATTAATTAGGTTAAATAGTACACTATACGCATGATCCGGATTGGCGTGATAAGGCAAGTCCGGTAGCTTTTCAATTAAATTATTTTTAAATTGTCCTAAACGATTTTCATTTATAGGAACAAAACTCACAAGTTTTCTTTGAGCTCTGACTTCACTTTTCTGAGTAAAAGTAACTAACTGGCTACTCTAAATTAATTTATTTTTAAACATGTAATCATGTATATTTACTGTTTTAATTTAGGGGTAGTTTTAAAGGTAGAAAAGCTTAAGAATATGATAATCATTTTCGAGAGTGTGGAATAATATTTAAATCCTTTTCATTTTCTCGGTGGTAGGCCATAACATCGGCTGACGGCACGAGTCACCACCCGCCAGACAAAGTCTTGCCGCCAAGTGATTCGTCATGTTCCGGCATGATGTCTGGTGAAGCCGTACGGAGGACGGGTCTGAGCAGTTGTGGTGCGATGTGTGCCGGGTATGATGCGCCAAATGTTGTTGTGACGGGAGTTTGGTCGTGGAGGATCTCCAGATCAATCTCCCTGTGGCGCAGCATCGTTGGTCGTGTTGTTGAGTTTAACATTGCACTACCTCGCTTAACTGCCGTCTTCCTTCCAATTCACTAAGATTTTTTAGTGAATGGGCTAAAAAAAACTAACGCGCTTTACCATCAACGATTGCATCACTGCTTACCATCAGGCGGGATTGCGGTCAAGCACTAATTTATAATAATTAAAAAAAAAAAAATTTATCAAGGGGTAGTTTTCAAGGGTTGAAAGGGGAATATAAAATATTACTTACTCTATACTTACATCTTTTTATGTCATACCAAAGTATTTTTTCAATTTATGGGTTGTTTGTAAGGTTTTAAGATTTTCAAGGGGTTGAAAATGATTTTAATATGAGGTAATTATGTTAAAAAATATTTTACAATTTCGCCACTTACTGTTAGACATGTTTTCTAGCGATAAAATGGCTCAATGTCAATTTTTCCATTAAGGGGTTGTTTACACCCCTTAAAAATAATAGGCGGAGTTTGGATCATTTTCACTTTTGAACTTAACTTCAAAAGTGAAAATAATCCAAACTCCGCCTATTATTTTACCTGTAAGATGAGCCTAATTCCAAAATTTCATGCAAATCGGTTCACAGTAAAAAAAAAAAATCGGAGGTAAGACCGTATTTTTCGCTTCAATGACTGCACTAGAAATATTTTTTTTATTGTTGCATAAGCATTCAAGCTCTTAAAGTTTGCATCTTTATTGTTGAGATACTGTAGTGTTTCCAAATCACTGGTGCTGCTTCTATTTTCGCCACTAGCAATAGAGGAATCCGAGTTCTCTAGAAACATATAATAAGATTCATCTTTTGACTTTTTTTGTATCACCTTCAATGTTATTTAAAGTCTCCAATTTTTGTTTATTAGATCGATTGATCGTTCTTGTTTCAGACAGGAAAAGTTCTTTTACAGATTCCTTTTGGGCTTATGGTACCCACTTCAGTTTAAACATGGGATGAGAGATTGGGGCTAATATAGCATCGTTTGCTGCTGGTTCCAGCTGCAAAAACCATTTAACCGTCAATTTACATTTTCTTCTATTACATCTAACAGAGGGCTGCAGTATTTCAGATTTTCTATTCTGATTCTTTTGATAACATGTTGGATTCTGTATAATGCCGGTAACAGACAGCCATAGTAAGTCTCTTTTTCGTTCTTCGTTCTTTTTAGCTTCTGCTATTGGCTTTGAACAGCAGCGCTATCTGCCGGGCTGATTTGTGAATCTAAACCATCCAGGGCGCCACTCAAACGCATACAGAAAAATTCATTTAAATCGGTCAAGGATGAGTTCAATGACATACTCACGTACATCAGAATTATATATACAGTTTGTTAAATAACAGAGGGCGTTCCCTTAAACTCGTTAATATATATCATTAATAGATTAAAATAAAAATATCAGCATAGAAAAATAAGCATAAAATAATCCGAATAAAAAGAAATTATAATTGAAAATAAATTTGAAACCTCCTGTTTTAAATCAAAATAGTAGCGCGGAATAGTATCTACCTAACGTTGCATTGCCCAACACACATCAATCAACTAGATCTTAGATCGCCGCCGCATACGCGGCTCATCATTCATAAATAAATTGCGACATGTCAATTTCAAATTTTTATTGAATATTTTCATATTGAAAAAATTTTAAAACATTTTGTTTTCGAATGGAAATATTTTTTTTTATCATGTATGTATGCTATACTATTTCGGGTTAACGGGAACGCCCTATGTTAGTTAACATACTGTATAAAGATAAGATACAAAATAAATAAGTATTTGAAATTCCTACAAGATACAAATACATATTTTATATCTTGTCAGAGACTTTTATCTAAGATACGTCACATCTTTGGATATACTAAGCCCATTGTTATGCAAGGCTATAACGTTCGCCCTGGAATTAACTTTTATATTTGCTTGCATTAAAAACAACATCAAACTCAACGACAGCCTCTGTAGCGTAGCGGTAGCGAATGCGTCGTTGCGCAAGGAGGTGCGGTTTTGATCCTCGCGCAGTGCAAATATTTGTATGCATGAATATGAATATTTGCACTGGTCTGGTCGTGCCTCGGAGAGCACGTTAAGCCGTTGGTCCCCGTTGCCATATGAACATCTAATGGCAGTCGTTACGGGTTGTTGAAGCCCTCAAAAGTCCAACAATTGGTCTAACTGCAATGCTTCTATATCGCCTTCTGGTTGTGGAAGTCAGACGGCAGTCGCTTCACGGAAAATATCTAAGTTTAGCCAAAATCAGCTGTTATACTGGTAAAGCAGACCCCAGACTCCAAAGCTAAAAAAGCTTCGGATGCGACTGGGATTATTAACGCTGAGATGATGATGATCAAACTCTTGACATCTAACATCAATAAGAAACGCTCGTAATTAAGTTCACCAACTAACAATGTTATACCATTATAGCGCGTGGTGGTGTCACATAATAAAACTCCAGATGATTCTTCTTTAGGCTGAAGAGCCTATAGAGGTCCACTGCTGGACGAAGGCTTTCCCCAAGACTTTCTACGATGACCGGTCTTGTGCTGCCCGCTTCCATCGGCTTTCCGCGACCTTTCGACTTTCACCAGGTCATCGGTCCACGCTGCGTCTTCCGGCACGTGGCCGCCACTCCAGAACCTTACTGCCTCATCGGCCATCGATTCTAAGAGCAATGTGCCCCGCCCACTGTCACTTAATTTTATCGAAGAGCTGTGTCTGTGACATTGGGTCTTCTGCGGATCTCTTCATTTCTGATTCCGCGATTGCGCAGAGAAACTCCGAGCCTTCGTATGAGGCCCATTGTGAGCGACCACGTTTCAGTTCCGTAAGTAGATTTAGTCTGGAGACATTGTGGTATCTTGGACGACGTGAAGATGTAGCGTAGCTTCCCGAACGTTTCCCAGACAAGCTGGATTCTACGAGACCTCTTTCTCGAAGTTGGACCTACCTATTTGGACTGTTTGTCCCTCAACAACTTCGAGTGCAGAGTAACCAACTAGAATTGGAGTGGGTGCGACATGAAAGTTCGACATGATCTTCGTCTTATCCATGTTCATCTTGAGACCCACTTGTTGAGAGTATTTTCCCAAGTCTACTAGGGCCTCCGCCATGATCACGATATCATCTGCAAAACAGATATTAGTGTTCTTGATGCCAAGTCCTTTCCAGTCCAGGAGCTTGAAGACATCTTCCAACGCAGCAGTGAACAATTTGGGAGATATTACATCTCCTTGTCTCATTCCATGCTGCAGTTGGATCGGTTTCGAGTCCTGATCCTGGAGACGAAACGACAGGGTGGCGTTTTTGTACAAACACTTTATCACCTCTTCAATGTATTGACAGTCAATTTGGCACTGCTGGAGAGACTGTAGCACCGCCCAAATCTCGATCGAATCGAAGGCCTTCTCATAGTCCAAAACGATAAGCATAGTGGTTTGTTATACTCCTCGGACTTCTGTATAACTTGCGTGCGTATGTATGTGGTCTATGGTGCTAAAGCCTTTTCGGAAGCCTGCTTGTTCGGAAGACCGGAAGTCGTCGAACCTGTGAGCGAGACGATTCGTGATAACCCTATAAAAAGGCTTATACAGCTTAGCTTTCAGGAGGGTATTGTCACCTTTTTTGAAAAATAATACTACCACGCTCTTGTGCTATGCCTTAGGCGTTTCGCCTTTGAGAATGACGGAATTAAATAGCTACTGAAGCGCTTTAAGAACCGGTTTGTCACCCGCTTTCAGAAGCTCAGTCGTAATTCCATCATCTCCAGCCGCCTTATCGTTCTTGAGCTGTTTCTTTTTTTCTTTTTTAGTTCTTTTTTTTTACAATTTTCCTCCAATATAATCGGAGTCATTTTTGTGCTATTATATTTCTACTTATTCATTCCAGTTCTCGCTCGTATGCCTCTCGTACTTTTATTCCTCATACTATCTCTTTCTTTCATTCATCATGTCTTTCTTTCTCGAGGTCGTAATAGACCATCTAGCTTAAGTATATCACTTTTGTTTTTTTTTTTTAAATTTTGGGTAATAATTGGTTAAAACATGAAGATACTTTATATTTAATTAAGTGCAGTACAAAGCAAATAGAGCACGTTTTTATATTAAGCAGCCCTTACTGGGTGTGTATCTATAACTCGAGAGTTACTATCTATACACGTAGTTTTTATATTAAGCAGCCCTTACTGGGTGTATATCTATAACTCGAGAGTTACTATCTATACACGTAGTTTTTATATTAAGCAGCCCTTACTGGGTGTGTGTCTATAACTCGAGAGTTACTATCTATACACGTAGTTTTTATATTAAGCAGCCCTTACTGGGTGTGTATCTATAACTCGAGAGTTACTATCTATACACGTAGTTTTTATATTAAGCAGCCCTTACTGGGTGTGTATCTATAACTCGAGAGTTACTATCTATACACGTAGTTTTATATTAAGCAGCCCTTACTGGGTGTGTATCTATAACTCGAGAGTTACTATCTATACACGTAGTTTTTATATTAAGCAGCCCTTACTGGGTGTGTATCTATAACTCGAGAGTTACTATCTATACACGTAGTTTTTATATTAAGCAGCCCTTACTGGGTGTGTATCTATAACTCGAGAGTTACTATCTATACACGTAGTTTTATATTAAGCAGCCCTTACTGGGTGTGTATCTATAACTCGAGAGTTACTATCTATACACGTAGTTTTTATATTAAGCAGCCCTTACTGGGTGTGTATCTATAACTCGAGAGTTACTATCTATACACGTAGTTTTTATATTAAGCAGCCCTTACTGGGTGTGTATCTATAACTCGAGAGTTACTATCTATACACGTAGTTTTATATTAAGCAGCCCTTACTGGGTGTGTATCTATAACTCGAGAGTTACTATCTATACACGTAGTTTTTATATTAAGCAGCCCTTACTTAACTCGAGAGTTACTATCTATACACGTAGTTTTTATATTGTGTATCTATAACTCGAGAGTTACTATCTATACACGTAGTTTTTATATTAAGCAGCCCTTACTGGGTGTGTATCTATAACTCGAGAGTTACTATCTATACACGTAGTTTTTATATTAAGCAGCCCTTACTGGGTGTGTATCTATAACTCGAGAGTTACTATCTATACACGTAGTTTTATATTAAGCAGCCCTTACTGGGTGTGTATCTATAACTCGAGAGTTACTATCTATACACGTAGTTTTTATATTAAGCAGCCCTTACTGGGTGTGTATCTATAACTCGAGAGTTACTATCTATACACGTAGTTTTATATTAAGCAGCCCTTACTGGGTGTGTATCTATAACTCGAGAGTTACTATCTATACACGTAGTTTTCTTGGCTACTTGTTCCTCTCAATGCACTTCTTTGCAGTTACTTTGCAGTACTTTAAAAATGTTCTTCTCGTTTTGCTGTCTTTCATTAATTGACTAAAATTTTCCGCCCTGACCACGGTTTCCATTTCCGCATCGACTCGTAGCCTGTCAATACCGTTTGCTGGGCACTCCACTAAAATATGCTCAACGCTTTCCACTTGAGCTGTTTCAGGGCCATACCAATCTCGTACAGGCTGACGTCCGGGATATTGTCGGTGTAGTGTCGGGTTAGTCTGGCTCTAGGATCATTAGCCAGGCTTACAACAGGTGCGTGTGTTGATGTGTATAACTCTCCGTAGAATTTCTCAATCTCACCCAAAAGCTCGGGCTTGGAAGTGACGATTCTTCACAAGTAGGCTCTGTCTAACAGACCAGTGACACAGTTCTCTTGCGAACCAGATCATTGGACGAAGTGTATTGCGACTGAACGAGCGGTGTATTAACAATGAATGTATGTGTGTCTTACAAGTGATGCCCTGACTTACATAAACCTAACTTAACAATAGTGGAATAACCAATAGGAGCTCAGTTTGCTCTGCTGCAGAAATCGAAGCGGTGGCGCGACCGTTCTCGACGTGTGATTCGTCGATCAAGGGAGAGCGCGCCGTGTGATTGGTCGATGTGGAGAGCGCGCCAATGAACATTGCGATCGTGCAAGTCGGCGTTTAGCGATTTCCCACGCACGTTGACGGGGGGCAACAGATGTGCTCAAGTGTCAAGTTTTTACAGGCTACAGGTCTCAGCTCCGGCTACATCGTAATAACTACAGTCAAAAATAAATTATGTTTCAAATCTACCCTTAAATGTGACTAATATAAAATACTAGCTTTCCGCCCGCGGCTTCGCCCGCGTAGAGTTCGGTTATATCGCGCTTTTTAGATTTTCCTCAGGAATATCAAAATTTTCCGGGATAAAAGGTAGCCTATGTTCTTTCTCGGGGTGTAAAGATTGTCTGTGCCAAATTACATCAAAATCGGTTGAGAGGTTTAAGCGGGAAAGCGTAACAGACAGTCAGACAGAGTTACTTTCGCATTCATAATATTAGTATGGATTCGCTGTCTTTTTTTATTATCATGATCTGAAAGAAACTGCTTGCCGCTACAAGCCTACGATGATGTTCTTATGCCGTGTGTACATGTGTCAAATGCGTAAATAGAAGAAGGTTCTCAAGGTTGTAATGTGGTCAGTGGTGATTGCTTGTAATTGGGTGTGCAGTTAAGCCTAAGACAATAATTTGTATGTATTTGTAATGTGTAAAATATCTGTAACAAGTGTTGATGAACCTTACTTAAATAAATGTCATTATACATTATGAATGGTCTTAAATGGTATGAATTATAGGTACTCTTAGAAATCGTTGACTGTGATAATATGAATGATAAAGTTGATAACGTACTCACTGTTACTATGATGACTAAATACATTTGAATGTTTCCAACAATCGTTATAAGCTGCGAAGAAAATAAAACGTGCAACGTGATAGCATTGTTTTTATGTCATGTCCTAAATGCATACCTACAATGTGTACGCAGACTGAAATCTGGGATATGCTGACGACAGCAGGTTAAGCTATAATATTTGTCAGGTATAAATATTTGACAGTTCCCGAAACTGTCAAATATTTCCAATCAACATTGAGCCTTAATGGTTTAGTAATTAAAGTTTAAAATCCAATAAAGAAATCGGTCAGATTGCAATAGTTTAATGTGCTATCGTATGTACATTTGTAAGTATGGTGGGGTGTGTTCCCGCAGGTGCAGCGTGTTAACATCTCGGCGGCGATGGGTATTGTAGAGCGCGTAGTGCACGGCGTGCGCGTGGCGCCCGTGAGCGAAGTGAACAGCGCGGAGTACGACGCGCTGGTGCTGGTGACGTCACCCGACATCACGCCGCCGCAGGCGCTCGAGGACTTCGTGGCCGACGCCCGACAACTCGATGCCAACCTCGACAAGGTGCGTGTGACGGCTCACGTGGTCTTTATGTTACTTCTTCATTGCCTTGAATATAGGTACATATGTGTTAAAAAAAAAAGTGGCAACACTAGCTTTGTTTACATTAGCAACGTATTAATAATTAATAAAAAATGGTTTTTGTTTTCAAATTAAGTTTTAAAAGTGGTTAGATGAGTTGTGACTAACAAGTAACATTATTTGTGATAATCTACACCATGGCATCGAATATCATTGAAAACAACAACAGCAGGCTACCTACTGGGTTGTTGTGAACAATATAAACATTATCAAAACAGTGCTAAGTACTCTCAATATGTCATAACAGTGCTACAAAACTTATGTATGTTCTCTTCTAAGAATTACATGGTGAATTACATAATCACCTTTCTAATAAAATAAATGATCGCTAAAATACAATACTACCACCTACCCACAATACTACCACCTACCCACATTACTACCACCTACCCACATTACTACCACCTACCCACAATACTACCACCTACCCACATTACTACCACCTACCCACAATACTACCACCTACCCACATTACTACCACCTACCCACAATACTACCACCTACCCACAATACTACCACCTACCCACATTACTACCACCTACCCACAATACTACCACCTACCCACATTACTACCACCTACCCACATTACTACCACCTACCCACAATACTACCACCTACCCACATTACTACCACCTACCCACAATACTACCACCTACCCACAATACTACCACCTACCCACATTACTACCACCTACCCACAATACTACCACCTACCCACATTACTACCACCTACCCACAATACTACCACCTACCCACAATACTACCACCTACCCACATACTACCACCTACCCACAATACTACCACCTACCCACATTACTACCACTACACATTACTACCACCTACCCACATTACTACCACCTACCCACAATACTACCACCTACCCACATTACTACCACCTACCCACCACAATACTACCACCTACCCACATTACTACCACCTACCCACAATACTACCACCTACCCACATACACCTACCCACAATACTACCACCTACCCACAATACTACCACCACAATACTACCACCTACACATTACTACCACCTACCCACAACCTACTACCACCTACCCACATTACTACCACCTACCCACTATACTACCACCTACCCACATTACTACCACCTACCCACATTACTACCAC
Organism: Sesamia nonagrioides; assembly: GCA_017933935.1. NCBI lineage: Eukaryota > Metazoa > Arthropoda > Insecta > Lepidoptera > Noctuidae > Sesamia > Sesamia nonagrioides. Next base: position 207,367 of record JADWQK010000345.1, read on the forward strand.
CTACCTACATTACTACCACCTACCCACAATACTACCACCTACCCACATTACTACCACCTACCCACAATACTACCACCTACCCACAATACTACCACCTACCCACATTACTACCACCTACCCACAATACTACCACCTACCCACATTACTACCACCTACCCACATTACTACCACCTACCCACATTACTACCACCTACCCACATTTTCTTCTCAATTATCTGGACGTCAAAGATAGAACGCAATTTTTTGCTTTCTATATACCATAAACTATTAAGAACGAGTAGTGTTGCCAAGTGAGCGTGTCACAACATGGATGAAGACAACATAACGTACAGAAAACGCAGAATGTCAACTTCACTGACTGACATAAACTCATCATCACTATTTGATACCACAACGTTGAGTTTACCAAATACCTCCTTACCAAATAATAGTGAAACCGACAATCTGTTGAATGAACGAATTAATAGACTAACAGCCGAACTACAAAGCGCGAATGGAGAAATTGAAAATCTACTCAGCAAAGGTGAGGTAAGGTTTTCTTGAACAATTCTGTACAAGAAAATAGGGGTATATGATTCAAATAAATGTCCTACTTCGCAGTCGGGCAGGAAAAATAGTAACAAATTTAGGCATACATTAAGCAATGTATCCACACAGATTAAGTCTACACCAACAATTAAAACATCATCAGGGATCTCATACGGAAGCTTGACACAGAAAGTCTTTACTTCTATCAACTCCTGTCCAGTAACAGCTCACATTAGTAATAGGAGTCCTACAACATCAATAAATAGAGAATCGAATTCTATTCAAAACCATCCAATCCCAAACAATAATCTACCGAATGCCTTGCTAGGAAAACAAATAGGATTAAAAAAGAAGGTAATAATAATTGCGGATCAACAGGGAAAAGGACTTCAGAAAGTACTTCAGAATTTAATTGGCCCAGAATATGCCGTGTTTTGTGTTTTTAAACCTTATGCCCAAATGTCAGAAGTGTTGACTTCCATAACAAGTGAATTGTATGAAAACCTATCTTTTTTTTTTTTTTTTTTGTCTGTAACCTGGCGATCTGTGTTGACACAATAAGCCAGTCAGTTGGTACAAAATTGCGATTATGTCAATCATAGCATAAAGAACTCCCTATTCGTCCTTTAATCAAATCTAGCTGCTAGCGTAGGGACATCATGCCGCTTTAATCGGTTGTAATATACACTTCCTGTGCCCTGAAGTTTAGAAACCAGTTCATTGACATGAGTTGATAATCGAGCTTGATAAGCTTTGCTATAATTAGCAATCTCCTGTTTCACTGTGTTGATTTTAAGATCTTCATGGATATATTTATTACTCACGTAGTATGGTATACTTAACATGGCTCTCAAGGTTTTGCTTTGGAATCTCTCTAGGATCTCAATATTGCTGTTACTAGCCGTTCCCCACAGCTGAATACCATAAGTCCATACTGGTTTCAGTATGGTCTTATATATTGCAATCTTGCTCTCGTTTGACAAATATGATTTCGGACCTATTAGCCAATACATCGATCTTACTTTTGTATCCAGTTGTTTACGCTTAGTCCAGATATGCTTTCTCCAAGTCAATCTTCGATCTAGATGCATTCCTAGATATTTAGCATCCTCAGCTTGGGGAATATTCTCATTGTTGAGTTTTATAGGAGGGCAAGTCAATTTTCGCAGAGTAAATGTTACCTGGACCGATTTGCTTTGGTTTGCTTTGATGCGCCATTTGTCTAGCCATTCTTCAATCTTGCAAACGTGGGCTTGAAGTTTGGCTGATGCTGTTGCCGGGTTATCATCAACAGAAAGTATGGCTGTGTCGTCAGCGCATGTAGCAATTATAGTATCCTCTTGCGTGGGCAAGTCAGCAGTGTACAGAAGGTAGAGTATGGGTCCCAAGATACTTCCCTGAGGCACTCCTGAAAGAATCTCTTTTAAGGAAGAGGTCTCTGTTTTGAATTTTACCTCAAAACATCTTTTATCGAGATACGACTTCAATATTAGAAAGAATGAGTGAGGAAGCAGCTGTTTGATTTTATATAGAAGTCCGTCATGCCACACTCTATCAAAGGCCTGACTTATGTCTAAGAATACGGCAGAACAAAATTGTTTACATTCTAGGGTGTGACTTATAGTATTTGTTATGCGGTGTATTTGTTCAATGGTTCCATGATTTTCTCGAAAACCAAATTGGTGAAGTGGCACCACTGCCGGTAAGAATGTACGCATCCTGTTTAATAAAATCCTTTCAAGAAGTTTACCCATCACAGAGAGAAGGCTTATAGGTCTGTAAGAACTTGCTATATGTAGTGGTTTGCCTGGTTTGGGTATCATAATAATTTGCGCAATTTTCCACTGGGCGGGGAAGATGTTGAGCCTTAAGCATGCGTTATAAATTGCTGTGATGTATATTATACCCTTTTTAGGAAGTTGCTTTAGTAATTGCGCATCGATTAGGTCGTATCCAGGTGCTTTATTATCCTGCAATTTTACTTTTCGTTGGCATACACATCTGCGATGGTGAAAGCAAGAATTCGCTAATTTATCTGTCTTGGTTGGTGTCCTGACTAGGAAGCGGTTGAAATACCGATTTAAGATGCTCAGCAATTTGAAAAGATTGCCCACTTCCCATCACTAGTTTTTAAGGGAGGTACATGCGTTATGGGCCTTTTCATCTTTTTTGTTACCTTCCACAAAGAGTAGTTAGTGTCTGCGTGTGGAGTTAGTTTTGCCAGTTCATCTTGCAGGCGCCCATTATTTATCTGTGAGATCATATTTTTGAGTTCTTCGGATGCTTTGTTGAAGGCTTTCTTATCCTGTGGATAATTTGTTGAATGCCATATTTTCCGCAGATGTCTTCTTTCTTGTACTTTTAGCTTTATCATTTTAGGATAGAAGGAATTGCTAGTTATTTTAGGCCTCGCTGGAGGTGTTGAGTCTCTAGCGGCTAGGTGGATTAACCTGACGAATGACTCAATAGGAGATTCAACAGCGTCCGCATTATTTAGTGGCGAGTTTAAATTTATGTTTTCTGTTATTTTATCTCTGTAGTTGTCCCAATTAGTTTTATTATTATACAGTCTTTGAGGACATTCAATTTGAAGAATATTGTATTGGACATTAATTATAACAGGTGTATGATCAGATGAAAGGTCGATACATTCCTCAATGCTTAGTTGACTTACCGAGATATTTTTGATCATAAAGAAATAAAGCAAGTCTGGCACTTTGTTTGGGTCAGCAGGCCAATATGTAGGTTTTCCGTGTGAAGCGCAGTACAGGTTTGAATCTTGCATATCAGTATATAGTTGGCGCCCACGTTATGTAATCAGCCTAGAACCCCAGAAAACGTGTTTTGCGTTCCAATCACCGCCACAAATGTATCTGTTACCCAGGGTCTTAAAGTAGATCTGAAAGTCATCTGAGGTGATAAAACCTAACTGATAGTGATTTTGTAATTGTATTGGGGGGAGTCAATGACACAAGCCCGTATAAATTACAAACATCCCTACATAATTTTATCGAGACCCATAGGGGTACAAATATCTTTATATGTGAAGTTCCGTTCAATAAATCACTAAGTGAACATAAATTAAATTATTTAGTGCGATTTGTTTCTGGCAAATTTGATAATGGTACGTATGTGGATATGAACTATATTGCATTCCGGCCATACAAACATAATCGCGCAGAGTATAAATGTCGTCATTTACTAAGAGAAATACTAAAAGTTAACTACCTATAAAATTAAATTTGACAAATATAATGCTGATTTAGAGTGTATAAAACCTCATAATATTAGACCTGAAATGCACGATAAGGGTAGTCAGACGGAAGCCTGTAACGATGTAGTAAGTCATAATGATAATGTTGTAGCCACAAATGTTGCCTTGACTGGCAGAACAACACCGCCTCGCTTTTTTCGTGTTTAATAATATTGTTATGAATGGACCTTATGTCGATGGCATAAGGTTCAAAATCGCGTGACATGCAGTGTGTCACTTTTAAGTCCTATTTCCCCAGATCTAGACATTTTCTAAGCACAATATAAAAACGCATTGCTAGACTTAGGATGGCCTATCGAATGGTACAGGTCTCAACAGTTTTGTCAACAAAGTGTCGACATCGAAATTTCTAGAAACCCGTTTCCGGGAATTACCGTAGGTACTTGACGCCGACGCAGAGTCAGTCTACACTCGACTAGCGATACCAAAACAGCGACAGTTAAGAAGCGATCTTTGAGAATACCTACTGCGACAACTGTAACGAGAACTGTGAGTACTACATGAAGTAACATCTGTAGTGTTATTGCGTGTTTACGACACGGACTCCGTGGACGTAAGAGAAGACTTCGGTGCGACATCAGCTACGTTCTACTTGTCATTGCCTACAATCGACTGTACCTTCGTTGCCAATAAACTTAGTAACCCTTAACCGGCGTTTTAGTACCCCCAGCCCGTAACAATATTTATATTCTACATCAAAATATAAACAGACTCTTAAACAAACAAGACATCTTTATGGTCTCGTTGGACGACCTTGCTAATAGTGGAAAAAACGCTGACGTGTTATGCTTTTCTGAACATAATTTGATCAATTCCGATCTTGGTATTCTAAGCATGCACAATTATACTCTCGCTGCTTACTTCACGCGTAAAACTAGACACGGCGGCACATGTATTTTAATAAGGAAAGGAATAAAATGTAAAGCTATTGATGAAGTTTCTAAGTGCAGTATATCAAACATAATTGAGTGCTGTGCTGTAGAGTTGACGGAACATAAAATTTTAATCATATGCATATATAGAATTCCAAACTGTACAGAAGTAAAAAATAAATTCGATACATTCTTTAGCATTTTGAACAACATACTTCAACAATTTTCAATTAATATAAACAAAAAACTCATTATGGCTGGGGATTTCAACATAGATATCCTAAAAAGAACAAAATATTCAGAGCAATTTAAACACTTACTAGCAGGATTTAACCTTAAACTTCAATTCAAAGTTTCCACTCGTTTAAGTAGCGGTACCTGCATTGATAATATCGTACATAATGTAAGGGGATGTCAGGGTGAAATCATAGAATTTGCTGTTTCAGACCATACAGCACAGCTGCTAAAATGCCCTGTTAAGAAATCGTGTTTGTCTACTTACTGGTTCAGCACAAGGCGATGTTATTCTAAAGAAAATGTAACCAAATTCATTGACTGCATCAAAAGTATGAGCTTCTGGGAAGTTTACGAGCAGAATGATGCTGCTGCTTAGTATCTAGGGTTCAAATTTGTAGATGAATGGGTCGGTGTGATTTTAGAAACAAAACAAACGTATGTCTTCGGAGATGAGTTTATTACGACTGGTTGTAACACAGACAAACGATATTATTTAAAGGATTGGACATTCCGCCCACTAAAAACATTAGTTTTTCAATCACAAAATAAATTAAATACATGCTATTTTAAACAGTGGACTGTAAATTATTATACATTACTAACATAAATAACAAAGTACTCTATTCTAATTAATTTTAACACAAAACTTAAATCAATCGGCAAACTTAATGTAAAACTTGTAGGTACACCGCCCACCGTAGCTCACTCATTTTTGGTATCTTTAGGCAGTGCTATCAACTTGTACAGCGGTCTTTTAAATTCGCGGTTTCCAGCAGTTTCAACTGTTACTACTCTTACAAGATTGTCTTGCCCAGGATGTACTTGTTTTACTCTGCCTAGTAACCACTTTGTAGGCGGCAGGTTATCCTCTTTGATGATAACTATATCTCCAATAGTTGGCTCTGAAACCTTGACTTGCCACTTGTACCTTTGTTGGAGTGTATTAAGATACTCGGTACGCCATTGATGCCAGAATTGCTGCGTCAGTCTTTGAATTAATTGCCATTTCGTTAAAAGACCAATTTTTTGTTGTTGATAGCAAGTGTCAGGGACAGAAATTAAAGGCTCACCAACTAAAAAATGACCAGGTGTAAGTGGTGTCAATGTATCCGTGTCCATCTGACAAATGGGACGCGAGTTGAGGCACGCCTCGATTTGAGCTAATAGTGTGCTCATTTCTTCATACGTCAATCGAGTATCTTTGTTTATCCTGTGGAGAAGTCGTTTAGCAGATTGAACACCAGCTTCCCACAGGCCTCCATAAGTTGGCATCCTGGGTGGTATGAAGTGCCAGTTTGTACCATCATTAGCCAGTAGCTCAGCCACTTCTCGTGCTAGGTTGTTTTTTCCTTCCTGGAACATCGTTCTTAGTTCTTTGGCGGCGCCTACAAAATTGGTGCCGTTGTCGCTCCATATGTCAGAACAGCGGCCTCGGCGCGCCACAAATCTCCGAAAAGCGGCTATAAAGGAAAGAAAGAAAGAAAGAAAATACATTTATTTAGCACAAACTAAAAGACACACAATACATCAGATAGTAAAACAGTAATAATAAAATAAAGTAAATTTGATAAAACCGAGCCTTATGTGTGCCTCCCGGCTGCGCCAAAAAGGCCCAGTTCAGCAAAAATGCCAGACAACTAGTGCCTGACGCTGGTTTTCAACTGTACCTGATATGTGAGGTGACGGATATAAAACAGTTTTATACAGCAATGTGAATTGTGTATGCAATAAAAAAATACAATATACAAAAATAATAAAATAAATTTGTGTTAAGTATATAAAAACAATTTTTTCGTATGTATATGTATACGAAATGTCGTTATGAATAGTTAGATAGAAACAGAACTATAGCAGTAAATAAATAAATAATTTAATATACGATAATTTAATCTATTTTATGCACATAAAAATAAAAATTAAACCCAAAAACGAGACAAATTAAAATATATATAAATATATGTAACGTTGTAAAAAAAACAGAAAGTTTCAAAAGGAATGAAATGCCTGCCATAATTTATTTAACACGCGCACTGCAGCATCATCGCACAACCCTGCAAGCAGGTAAGCCGGACTTCATCATATAATTGACACATTTAGTGCGACCATGTCTAACTGCCTCTGCGATTCTATGAGATACTGCCGCAAACGTCGTTTAAAAGCGCCTATTGTGTTTATTATCCTAATTGGTGGTGGTAAATTGTTCCATACTTTGGACGCCGCATAGCGAAAGCTACCCCTAAAAGCAGCCGACCCCTGAGACTGAGTCGAGAGCTGCTGCGAACATTGCCTTCTAACGCATTCCCGTCTGCTCGCAACCCAACTCAGCTTGTTATAAAGGTAGTCCGGTTTCTTATATTTCACCACGCCAAACAAAAGGCAAGCCAAGTGCAGTTTACGTCTGGACTTCATCTTCAGCGTATAGTGCTTATTAAGAAAAGGTGTTACATGGCTTCTGCGAGGAATATCGTAACAAAAACGAGCGCAGGCATGTTGCACCCTTTGTATGAGGCGGTCAGTACGAGCTAATAGGCGCGGGCCGTAAACTGTGTCAGCATAATTCAACCTGGACAGAACTAAAGTTTCTACTAGCTGTTCCCTTAGTTTTACGGATAAATAAGGCCTCATGTTATACAAAACTTTTAGGCGATAAAAACAGTTCCTAACCGAGTTTGCTATGTGTTTCTCAAAACGCAAATCTTTGTCCATATTGACACCTAGATGCCGCGCTTCATACACCCGCTCAATTGGTTCTCCCATAAGTCTTAAGTCAAATGTCACTGGTAATCGACGCAACTGCTGCCTTGTGCCAAATACAATATATTTAGTTTTTATTGGATTTAACGACAGGCAGTTCTCCTCCGACCAGGCGGCGATTCTTTGAAGATCATCGTTAAGATCCTTAATTGCACTATTGTACTCGTCTGGTCTAAAAGATATATAAAGTTGGACATCGTCGGCATATATATGGTACTTGCATTTATGGAGACACTTCACAATATCCGTACTATACAAAATAAAAAGAATCGGGCCCAATATGGAGCCCTGCGAGACTCCTCTGTCTACAGAAGAATGTGTCGATCTGAGGGCAGTACCGTCACCCAAACGCAAATCAACAAATTGCTTCCTGTTGGTTAGATAGCTGCGGAACCATTGCACAGCGCTGGCGTCGAAACCGTAGTAATTTAACTTTGATAGTAGTAGCGAAATATTTATTGCGTCAAATGCACGGGAAAAATCGAGCAAAATCAGCAATGAGCACATTCCTCCATCTTGGGCAGATAATATATTATCAGTAACATCCAGTAAAGCAGTAGATGTACTGCGCTGCTTTCTGAAGCCAGATTGTAAATCAGGTAAGATGTTATTCTGTTCCAAAAATACAGTTAACTGGTCACTAACTATTCTTTCTAATACCTTGGAGAGACATGGTAATATACTTATAGGACGTAGGTCCTTTAGAGTGCAAGGATTTGAATTTTTTGGCAATGGTCTAACGGAGGCAATTTTCCATAGGTGAGGGAACGTAGACGTTACTATGGAGCAGTTTATTATGTGCGTTATAATAGTTAACGTATGTCATATTAATCATATCCAGGGTAATATTGTCGTAACCTTCAGCGTTACTTTTAAGATTAGAAATAACGCGAGAGACATTATTCTCTTCCACTGGAGTGATTGCGAAAGTTTCTCCGCCATGTCTATGATTTTATAGTAGTATATAAGTGAAGTGCTTGCCACAGGATTACCGGGGACGGTTAAAAAGCTTTTATTAATTACGTCAGGATCTGTAAAGTGCAACGGTAGGTCCTGTGTGGGCTTATAGGGAGATAAGGTCGATTTCAAGCTTTTCCATAATAATTTAGGGTTTCTTATTTTATTATTTATGTTATGCTTAAAATAAGCAACTTTTTCATAATACAATGAATTAATCACTAAGTGTTTTAACTCCTTGTAATATATTTTTTTTGAATCGACCTTCATCTTCCTATAACTACTAAGTGCATCATCACGTAAACGCATCATAACTTTAATAGTATCTGTAATCCAAGGATACGACCTTTCCCTTACAGTAAACGTCTTTATTGGTGCGTGAACATCGAATAGGGAAGTTATACGGATGTTAAAAGCATGTACCATATCATTAACATTGCCAAGCGATGAAATCATTCCAAGGTCTAAAAATGATAGGTCTAAAGGCTTGTGCACTCAGGTCTGTGACTGCCTCTAAATGAATAGCACGAGTAGTCATGCATATAAAAAGACAAATATAGCCCTTCCTTGCATGGTGTCCACGGCCCTTAGAGGTTCTAATAAGTACAGGTCCTGCGTAGTCTACCCCACTATTGATGAACGGTCGATGAGGATTGACTCGAACAGCAGGTAACTGCCCCATAAATTGGGTTTTTATCTTGGCCTTATCTACAATGCAGACCTTACAATTGTGAATGAATTTTCGTACAGCAGACTTCAGCCCTATAATCCAATATCTTGTTCTAAGAAAAGCCATCATAGCTTGAATTCCGCCATGAAGTGTTCTAATGTGGGCCTCCTTTACTAATAGCGTAGTGATATGTTGGTTAGAAGGAATTATAATTGGATGTTTAGTCATTTCAGGCATATCAGAATTTTGTAATCTTCCTCCCACTCGTATGATTCCATTTTTATCTAAAAATGGCGAGAGTGTGATGAGCGAACTTCCTTTCTTTACTTCTCCCTTTTCTTCTAAGTCTTTGATTTCTCTTTGGTAAACTAAGTTTTGATAATATTTTATGCACGAATTTAAAACTTCTCCTAATTCATTCACTGTTAAGTACTTTCCTGTAGCTTCTGATTTTATCTTCATAAACCTTCTACAATACGCCAAGACTCTTTTCATCCTTAAGAGTGATGAAAACCGTTCCCAAATTGGTCTTGCTTCATCTACATTGCTATGAAACGATGTACTCTTCAATTCTAAGTCCGTTTGTGTAATTTCACATCTACTCAATGTTAGGTTTCTAAGCTGTAGCCACACAGGTCCAGCCCACCATAAGTCTAAAGAAGCCAGATTGCTTGCTTGAGTGCCTCTTGTCGCAATATCGGCTGGATTATCAGTAGACTGAACGTGTCTCCATTGGTCAGTGTCTAGAACTCGTGTGATATCTGCGACGCGGTTTGCGATGAAGGTGCGCCAACGACTTGGTTGAGATTGCAGCCAGGAAAGCACCGCCATCGAATCGGTCCATACATAGATGTTATTTTTTGGCACCTTTATAATGTCCTGAAGATCATTGACAAGTTCTGCTAATAATGCAGCGGCACACAATTCTAATTTTGGAATTGAAAGTTGCTTCAGTGGTGCGACCTTTGTACGAGAAGCTAGGATTCTGACATGTACTGCGTCTTCTTCAATAATCTTAAGGTAAGTTACAGCAGCATACGCCTGAGAAGATGCATCTGCAAAACCGTGTAACTCAATATTTGCGTAATTAGTCGGCGTAGTCTTCAACCATCGTGGTACTTCAATGTTTTGCAGGTGTATCAACCCCTCTCTATATCTCATCCATTCATCAATCAATTCCGAAGGCAGTTCATCATCCCATCCCAAGTTACACAGCCACAGTTTTTGTATCAGCACCTTTGCATTGATGATCACTGGTGACAGCCATCCAAAAGGATCAAACAGGCGGGCTACGTCTGATAAGATGGATCTCTTCGTAACGGGACGTCCAGCTTCTGGTAAGTTGACAGTAAATTTAAATGTGTCATTGTTTCTGTCCCAGGTAAGTCCTAGAATTTTTATTACTTTATCTAGCTTTATTTCTATTCCATCCTTTGTACTGTTTTCTCCTTCTTTCAAATAATTTAAGACTTCCTCAGAATTGCTGCACCATTTTTGCATCTTAAAACCTCCTCTATCTAGTATAATCCTTATTTCCTCACAAATTTCTTTATTACAGGAGCTGTTTCTGGATAATTTATTTCATCATCGTCAGCAAGTTGATTTAATGTTCGTACAGCTAAATAAGGTGCTGCAGCTGTACCAAAAGTTACCGTCGTCAAATCATAGTCTTCTAGTTTGTCTTCAGGATTATCTCGCCAGACGATGCGTTGCAATTTTGTATGTTCAGATGTCATATTAATCATGCGGTACATCTTTACTATGTCTCCCACTACACATATCTTATGGGTTCGCCATGTGATGATTAAGACTCTCAAATCAGGCTGTAAGACAGGTCCAACCATCATAGTATCATTCAGCGAATGACCGTTAGAACCCTTAGCAGATGCGTCATAAACTACACGAACCTTAGATGTATCCTTATCTTCACGTATCACGGCGTGGTGAGGCAAATAGATTGATTTGTTGTCGTCAGCTGAGTCAGATTTTTTCAGATGACCCATTTCCATATATTCATGTACTAGCTTTCCGCCCGCGGCTTCGCCCGCGTGGAGTTCGGTTATATCGCGCTTTTTAGATTTCCCTCGGGAACATCAATTTTTTCCGGGATAAAAGGTAGCCTATGTTCTTTCTCAGGGTCTAAAGATTGTCTGTGCCAAATTTCATCAAAATCGGTTGAGAGGTTTAGGCGGGAAAGCGTAACAGACAGACAGACAGACAGAGTTACTTTCGCATTTATAATATTAGTATGGATTACCTTAGTATATTCTGACTGTAACATCTTTGACTTTTGAAATTTCCTTTCTAATCCCTTGAATCTACTTATAGCTGTTTGTTTAGTATCTCCGCATAATTTTACTATTTCTTCTACAGCTTGCTTCAAAGGTAGGTGCACTATGTATCTTCCATTAACTCTCTTAGTTGTATTTTTGTAAATATCTTCACACATTTGTTCTTATTTTGTAAATAGTTTTCTTTTCTTGTATGTATCTGTTTCTATTTCCCAGAATCTTCTCAAAATATCATTGTCTTCTGATACCATACTTGTAACATGTAGTGTAGTTATTTTGTGTTCTTCCAATTTGTCTTTCTTGTGACCTGACAGGATCCAACCTAATCGCTTTTTTTGAGCCACTATACCATCGGATAATTTTTGCAGTCCAACTTCTATAATTTGACAGAAAATGTCTGAACCCAGTAAAATGTCTATTTTACCCGGGGTGTTAAACGAAGGATCAGCCAATATTAATGTCTGAAGCTCAGGCCAGTTCATCGATATGTGTTTCGAAGGTAATGTTGTAGAAACTGATTTTAAAACATAGGCCTTTACATGAATAACCTCCCTTTGGTTATGTCGCGATGTGATTGCCAAGTCAACTACATGTTTGATAGGCACCAGGTTTTCTTCTCCAACTCCTGAGACTACACCGTTGATACAAGTCTTCTTCAATCCTAAGAGTTCGACTACTCTTGAGGATACGAATGAAGCCTCCGAGCCTTGGTCAATCAATGCACGAAGTAGATGTGTTTTACCGTCGCGTGATGTGACATTTACTTGTGCTGTAGCTAATAACACTTGACGACCAAGCTGTTCTTTAGAGAAGTGTGCGGTAGTGATCTTTTGTTCGGGTTGTTCTTGTTTCTTTGATTCTTCTTCTTGTTTCTTCTCCTCTTGTGCCGTTTCCTTGACTTGATGTAGAAGAGAATGATGTTTTCTTCCGCAGACTCGGCACGTTCTTTTTTGTTTACATTTGTAGACATTGTGATTCGGCACTAAACAGTTGAAGCAAAGGTTTTTATTCTTCACGAATTCATGACGCTGCTGCACAGTTTGTTTGGCAAACTCTTTGCAACTAAATATGTAGTGATCACCTTTGCAGAATGAACATGAAGGTGTGGAATTCACGTTAGCGTGTGCAGCTTGCAAAATATCGCCATCACTATCCTTTGCTGTAGAATGATATACTTTATGACCTTGCGTCTTCTCTTTAAGGGTCGTGGAGGTGATGGGCGAAACTAGTTCGAGTGTACGGAACTTAGTCTCGAGAAACTTTCTCATCTCCGCCCAAGAAGACAACTCATCGCTTTTTTCTCTATAAGCCTGCTCTTCCCAATGTCTCACGGTCTCTTGGTCAAGTTTCTGTCCAACCAGAAAAACTATTATTGGGTCCCATGAATCTGTAGGTACATATTTTTATATTATTTAAGCTGTTGATACATTCTACGGTAGTGTCTAGCAAGGCTTTGATTTGTCCAGCTGATGGGTTACTAACCTTTTTTTTGTTAAATAATCTTTTTAGAATAGATGACACAATCATTTTCTTGTTGCCGAATCGTCCCTTAAGAAGTTCCCATGCCTGTGTATAATTATTGTCTGTCACTTGAATATGGCGCAGTAACATTTCTGCTTCTCCCGAAACACTCGTCTTCAAATAGTGCAACTTCTGCACGTCACTAATAGCAGAGTTGTGAACTAAGGCAGTAAACAAATCTTCATACGTCGTCCATTCCTCATATTTGCCTGAGAAGGATGGCAACTGTATCCTTGGGAGCTTGGCAAACGATAATTGAGCATCTTGTGAACAAGCGGACACATCGGTAGCTTCTGCTAATCTCTTTTGTGACGTCATACAAGATAGGAGATCAGTTAAGTCCGCCTGTATAGAAATATACATATCTTCATACGTATAAAACTCCTCGTTTAAAAAGTACGGCAATATTCCTCGTTGTTCTCGTGGAGTACATTTCATAAGGTTGGTATTTGCTTGTTTAAACGACTCCCAATACTCCTCAATGCATTTCAATCTCGCCTTAATGTAACCTTCTGTTAGTCGCTGCTTCGGGCACTTTTTTAAGTTAATTTGTGTCTTCTGTATCATACTCGCCACATCTTCCAATGTAGATAAATGTCTTGACTGTTCCGACGTAGGAGAAGTCATTTTTCAGTATTAAATTGTTCCAAATTATACACAAAAACACGTTCACTCAATGTTCAAGTTCAAATCAATGTCTTTATTCACTTAATTTTGTAACTTTGTATAGTCTTCGCACTAATAACTCGTAAACAACTTTTTTCTACGAATCCTTATCTAAGGAATGCGGTTCTTATTGTATTCGCGCACCGAGCTCGCTGATCGACCCATTCATAATAATCCGGCACGTTTGGACCATATGCTTATTACCTAGGGTTCAAATTTGTAGATGAATGGGTCGGTGTGATTTTAGAAACAAAACAAACGTGTGTCTTCGGAGATGAGTTTATTACGACTGGTTGTAACACAGACAAACGATATTATTTAAAGGATTGGACAGCTGCTGCTGCTTTTGATATATTTTATGATTTGTTTAAACTGTTTTACGAATTGTGCTTTCCAAATATAAAAATAAAAATTTCAACTAAAAAGCGACCTTGGTGGATAAGTCGTGAAATAAAGGTATGCAGTAAAAGGAAAAGAGAATTACTGTGGAAGTATAGGTTGGCACCGACAAAGCACAATAAAGATAATTTTAAAAGTTTTCTTCTAGATTTAGAAAGATTACTCAACTTACTCAGAAATCGCAAAATAGTGATTACATACAACTAGCAAAAAGCAAGTCTAAAGCGACGTGGCAAATAATAAACAACAATAAGGATAGGATACCAGATGATAATTTAATATAAATATAGGTAACAAAATATTAACAGATCCAGTTAAAATTGCCCAAGCTTTTAATAACTATTATGCTGACCTAGTTAAACCTACTCACTTGAGAAACAACGGTTACTGATCAGCATTGCCTAGTGAATGCTCCTCCATGTTCTTTTGTCCCACTAACTCGCAAGATGTACATAATATTATTATGAACTTAAAAAATACTTCTAATACTGGCTATGACAGCATTTGTACAAGAATATTAAAATGTGCTTCTTCCTATATTGCACCAGTCCTAAGCCATATAATAAAATATATGTGCATAACAGAAGGCGTGTTTCCCAGTAAATTGAAAATAACGGTCATAAAGCCTATCTTCTAAAATATGGCTTGCTATAGACCAATAGCATTAGTACCAATATTATCAAAGGTTTTTGAGAAGGTCATCTATATTGGCATAAATCAATATTCTGAACAGAAAAGTCTATTCACTGACAATCAAAAAGGTTTCAGGAAAAATAAGTCCATTAACATGACCATTTATGACTTTTTGAATATAACTACATCTAGAGTAGATAAAAAGTTGCCAGTGTTCGCTTTATACATGGACATATCGAAGGCATTTGACTGCGTGGACCATAAGATCCTGCTTCAAAAATTAATTTCTTATGGCATTAGAGGTAACGTCTGCAGTTTTTTAGCATCTTATCTCAAAGATAGAAAACTATTTACAGTTGTTAAACGAGTGGATGGTAAAAGTAAAACTGAAATTTGTTATCAATCTAGTGTCAGAAATATTGCATATGGAGTACCTCAAGGGAGTGTGCTTGGACCGTTATTGTTTCTCATCTATATTAATGACTTGCCTACAGCAACTAACTACCCCATGACAATGTTTGCAGATGTCAGTACTATAATTTTTGACAGTGACAATATTAATAATCTTGAATCTGACATAAATAAAAACATTGAATCTATAATTAATTGGTTAGACTCTAACCAATTAACTATAATAATAATATAACTTAAATTAATTTTTAAATTATTATACTCTAACCGTTAGAGTATAATAATTTAAAAATTAATTTAAGTAAAACCGTACTTATGAAATTTGAACAAGGAATGACTAACAGACTGAATCTTAATGTAACCCATAACGGCGTTAGTATTAATGAAACAAACACCACAAAATTTCTACAGAGAGAGAGTTTTTTATATAGAGAGTACATTGAAATGGCAAGTTCAAATCGAGAAAGTATGCGTAAACTTAACCAATATTCGTATGCTTTGACCATGTTAAGGAAAACTGTAAATGAACCCACGTTATTGACAGCATACCATGGACTAGTTGCATCGTGTTTAAGATACTGTAACGTTATAAAACTCGTGTTTAATTTCACCCTTACCCGGCAGTTACAGTAAATTTAATTATGTAAATACTTGGTAGCTAGGAGCATTAAATAAAACAATAAATGGATACAATTACAAATTTATTTTATAACTAGCTTTCCGCCCGCGGCTTCGCCCGCGTGGAGTTCGGTTATATCGCGCTTTTTAGATTTCCTTCGGGAATAACAAATTTTTCCGGGATAAAAGGTAGCCTATGTTCTTTCTCAGGGTCTAAAGATTATCTGTTCCAAATTTCATCAAAATCGGTTGAGAGGTTTAAGCAGGAAAACGTAACAGACAGACAGAGTTACTTTCGCATTTATAATATTAGTATGGATTACCCTGTGTCATAAATATATGACAAAACAATCTCCTAACTTACCTAGTCAATTTCCTGACTCACTCCGTCTCGGGTCGGAGTGGGACAGGGATTCCACATGAGACAATTCAGCAAGCTCAGGGTCGCTTGATGAAGGATTCGTGAGGTGAACCGTTGTGACCACAGCTCAGTCGTTAAAAAAGTATCTCAGGTTATGCACAACATATATCAACAAGACTTGATAAGTATAGCCTAAATAGGCCATGTAAATACATGCAACCTGTTTTAAACTCACTCTCACTCACTAGATACATCAAAACAAATAAATAAGGACAGGGAGTCATACGTTTCTGATTAGCTCTCCTGACTAACGCTTCTGGTTTACGGTACAAAGACCCTTGGCTTCACTAACTGACGGGTGTCAGATTATTGCACGGTTGAACGCGGCCTGCGGGATTAGGTATTTCGGGAACACCCGGAGCAAAGAAATTATGACAGCTTATACCTGTCTAGTCGTCATCGAAAGAGAATTGGATGTGCCGTACCACCAGGGTTCAGCACACTTCTACTCCAAACAAGCCTGATCCGATCGGAATCAAGGCCACCTGAGGCAAGTCAGGACGCGACGCCTCCACAAGGGTTCCTGTCCTAGGCCCGCCAAAAGAGCCAAATCTAGAACAACATTTTACCTAAGTCAGCACTATAGAACAAGAAAACACGGGGAGAAATATTCCGGGTATAGAAATGAATACTCACAGAAATATCAGCCAAATCGCTAGACGCTCATCCCCATGGGGTTTATGGCGCACACACGCCAACCTTGCGTACCAGCAACATCAGCCGACCAGCCACCACCAAGCAAGAAATCCTTCCTTCTCGAAACTTCTTTAGCCAAGCGATCGACCCACCCCAATTGTCTTTTCCTGAACCATAGACTAGTGCGTTCCACGACTTGTATTTTAATTTCAGACTCATGAGTTGGTTCTTATTTTTAATATTTATTTATCCTATTTCCTTTTTTATTTTTTATTTAACCCGGTCGTTCTTATTTGAATTTATTTATTATATTATCGACCGTACTTTCGCGCAACGCCATCTCTCGGCTCGATGCAAAATATGTGACACGAGTTTAGCCCGTGTCCAAGAGATGTCGCCTGCTGCTATATTTTTGCTACGTGACAATACGGCATAATTTTTTGGGGTAATGCAACTGGAAAGGAAACTGCTTTTATTGCACAAAAACGTTGCATCGGAGCCATGCGTAATTTACAAAGGACCGACAGTTGTAAACCTCATTTTATAAATTAAAAAATATTAACTTTACCGTCCTTGTATATATATACAAGGACGGTATAGTTAATATTTTTTAATTATTATTATTATTTATTTATATACGAAACTATCCTTTTCGTCAGGCGCAACCTGTCTAAATTTTCGCAGGTTAGTAGCTTGCGTAGAGCTGATAAGCTACATTCAGTTCCACACAAGACAGAAATTTCAGAAAAGCATATTCGCAATGGCTCCGAAATTGTACAACAAAGTGCCAAAATACATGAAGTCGGTGGAAGGTATTGATATACAGGGTGTATCTGACATCGTAACGCAAACTTCGCGAAAAGGCTAGACCGCATACCACTAATAAAATTATGATAGTCATTTATGTCGTTAATGAACGGTTACAGAATACACACTGTTTAAAAAAAAAGTGTAGGCTTGGCTTTCGAACGTTGCAAGCGTGCCGCCGTGCGGGTTTGTAGGTATGACGTTGATCCCTGATGTGAACTCTATTAAATCAGCTGATAAGATAGTTTTTCGGGTTTTGTTTTCATTGCGCTTTTTTATGTAATTAGTGAATTATTTAATATTTACTTTAAAATATTATTGGGTTATAAAAGTTGTCACGTAGCAAAATATAGCAGCAGACGACATCTCGTGGACTAGGGCTGAACTCGGGTCACATATTTTACATCGAGCCAAGAGATGGCGTTGCCCGAAAGGACAGTCGTTAATATAATAAATAAATTTAAATAAAGAACGACCGGGTTAAATAATATAATATAAAAGAAGGACTTAAAATAAAGATATTAAAAAATTAAGAACCAACTCATGAGTCTGAGTTAAAAATACAAGTCGCGGAACGCACGCGGAACAGAGAGAAGCTTGGAGAAAAAAAAGAGCTACCGAAGCTTGCGTGGTGTCGCGAGTTCTTTTTTGGAAATAGCCGGTACCCAAGGCTGGCGTTTGGTGCAATAAGCACCATGGGGCGGTGCATATGAAGTCTGGCTCATCTCTCTATTTGGCTCTATTGGCGGGCCTAGGGTGGGAACCCGTTTTGGAGGCGTCGGTTAATTTATCTTTGGTGGCCTTGATTCCCATTGGATCAGGCTTGTTGGAGTGGATGTGGCTGAACCCTGATGGTACGGCACATCGAGTTCTCTTTCGACGACGACTAGACAGGTATAAGCTGTCATGATTATTTTGCTCCTGGTGTTCCCGAGATACCTAATCCCGCAGGCCGCGTTCAACCGTGCATTAATCTGACACCCGTCAGTTAGTGAAGCCAAGGGTCTTTGTACCGTAATCTAGAAGTGTAATCTGGAGGCGTAATCCAGAGGTGTTAGGCAGGAGAGCTAACGTAATCTGGAAGCGTAATCCAGAAGTGTTAGTCAGGAGAGCTAATCTGAAGCGTGGACTCCCTGTCCTTGTTTCTTTGTTTTGATGTATCTAGTGATTGAGAGTGGGTTTCCGACAGGTTGCATTTAAGTAGGCTATTGGCTTGATATAGTGCGCATAACCTGAGATACTTTGTAACGACTGAGCCGTGATCACAACGGTTCACCTCACGAATCCTCATCAAGCGACCCTGAGCTCGCTGAATTGTCTCATGTGGATTCCCTGTCCCACTCCGACCCGAGACGGAGTGAGTCAGGAAATCGTCTAGGTAAGTTAGGAGTTTGTCATATATTTATGACACAGGGTAATTATAAAATAAATTTGTAATTGTATCCATTTATTGTTTTTTTTAATGCTCCTAGCTACCAAGTATTTATTTACATAATTAAATTTAGTGTAACTGCCGGGTAGGGTGGAGTAAGACACCCCAGTCTTTCTTTTTAAAGCGTTACAAAGTATAGCAATTGTGAACGGTCTGAAGTGAAAAAAACTACATATTTTTTTTTAAATCATGAAAAAGCTGATGAAAAATTCCACCACTGGGGGGGCTCAGAATCATGTACTTGATACACGCTTTATTTAAAAAGAAATTGTTCCTATTTTTCATCGAGAAGGCATATTATTCCATTCAAGAATTTCTTGATGATAGAATATGAATTTTTATTTTCATTTACTTGACTGCTGTAATATAACCACATCGACGGACATTTTTATTTTTGTTTTTAAATGTATTTTTTTTTTTTGACCATGTAATGTAATGCTTTAGCTGACTTTATTAATTTGTATCATTGTCTTATTATTATTATTTTATCTTGTTTATTGTATTTTCATGTTTGACATTACTATTATTTTATAATTATTACTTAATACTATTTTTGCACGCCTAATTTAAGGTAGATAGTAAAGGATCATTGTATTTATTGAACATCTTCATTGTACCTACTATATATGCAAATAAATTATTAAATTATTATTAATACATAATATATGTACTATATTATTGAGCTGGTTATGATCACGTTAATGATCATTCGGTTCCTTCGAAATGGTTGAACTAAATGGTACCGACTCAGGTGGCATGTCCGTGAACGTGGCCCCTTCAGTTGGACCTGGTCACATCGTAGCCGCCACGGTCTATTAGATATTTTTCTATTTACACTTAACGTAGACTAGCCACTTGATTGAGCGAGTGGTAGTGAATGCGCGTGCGTGTTGCAGTCGACGAGCGTGCTGCGCTGCGGGCGCGTGTCGGGCGCGCGCCTAGTGGTGGCGGGCGCGGGCGTGCTGGGGCCCTACGACGACGTGCGCGCGCTGGGCGAGGCGGCGCGTGCGGGGGTGAGGCGCGCGCGGGAGGCGGGGGCCACGCGCCCAGCGCTGGTGGTGCCGCGCCACCCGCGCTGGCCCGACGCCGAGCTCGTGGCGCTGCTGGCCGCGCTCGAGGAGCTCTATGTTGTGAGTTTGCTCTCATTTATTCTCATTTTCTCTACCACAGCCTTTTCTTCTGACTGGATTGCTTCCTTACTAGCCCGAGCACCTGACAGGTATTCTCCACAACTGTGCTGTCATCTGCATACCTAAAGATACCAGACATCATCAGCAGATCGATAAAATAAACCGGTTGGTTCTAAGATATCCCGTTTTGAGACCAGTTGTAATAGTCTAAAAATAATTATAGAACTCACGACCGTCCGTCGTAATAAGTCAGTTCTGCTCGTAGGTATATAATTCTATAGTATTAATATTCATGTAGGTAGTAATTTGTATTTATTGTGACTGCACATAATGCTAATATTGATGGTTGACTTTATTGGTCTATAAATGTAAATTGTCATTAGATGCTGAATAGAAGTAGAGTGCATACATTTTGAGCTGGCGATGTGTGTGTTGGCACACCTGTAAGTGTGCTATCGTGTACTATGTACCGCTGTGTGTGATTACAGCCGTTGCAGATCCGCGAGTCGTTCCCGGAGCAGGCACACAAGATGACCGCCCTGGGCGTGTACGGCGAGGGACTGCGGGCGCCGCTCGACGACCTGCTGCGCGAAGCTGTCGCACTCGACATCGCCAGGTGACAACACCGAGTAGTGTGTAGTATATGTATATGTATGTGTGGCGCTACAGGGGCGTGGCGCGCGACATCGGCGGCGCGGACCCGGAGCGCATGACGCCGCTGCGTACTGCCGAGTACTTGCGCGACGTGTTCGCGGACCCGGCCGGGTAGTGTGTAGTATATGTATGTGTGGCGCTACAGGGGCGTGGCGCGCGACAGCGGCGGCGCGGACCCGGAGCGCATGACGCCGCTGCGTACTGCCGAGTACTTGCGCGACGTGTTCGCGGACCCGGCCGGGTAGTGTGTAGTATATGTATGTGTGGCGCTACAGGGGCGTGGCGCGCGACATCGGCGGCGCGGACCCGGAGCGCATGACGCCGCTGCGTACTGCCGAGTACTTGCGCGACGTGTTCGCGGACACGGCCGGGTAGTGTGTAGTGTGTAGTATATGTATGTATGTGTGGCGCTACAGGGGCGTGGCGCGTGACATCGGCGGCGCGGACCCGGAGCGCATGACGCCGCTGCGTACTGCCGAGTACTTGCGCGACGTGTTCGCGGACCCAGCCGGGTAGTGTGTAGTGTGTAGTATATGTATGTGTGGCACTACAGGGGCGTGGCGCGCGACATCGGCGGCGCGGACCCGGAGCGCATGACGCCGCTGCGTACTGCCGAGTACTTGCGCGACGTGTTCGCGGACACGGCCGGGTAGTGTGTAGTGTGTAGTATATGTATGTGTGGCGCTACAGGGGCGTGGCGCGTGACATCGGCGGCGCGGACCCGGAGCGCATGACGCCGCTGCGTACTGCCGAGTACTTGCGCGACGTGTTCGCGGACACGGCCGGGTAGTGTGTAGTGTGTAGTATATGTATGTATGTGTGGCGCTACAGGGGCGTGGCGCGTGACATCGGCGGCGCGGACCCGGAGCGCATGACGCCGCTGCGTACTGCCGAGTACTTGCGCGACGTGTTCGCGGACCCAGCCGGGTAGTGTGTAGTGTGTAGTATATGTATGTGTGGCACTACAGGGGCGTGGCGCGCGACATCGGCGGCGCGGACCCGGAGCGCATGACGCCGCTGCGTACTGCCGAGTACTTGCGCGACGTGTTCGCGGACACGGCCGGGTAGTGTGTAGTGTGTAGTATATGTATGTATGTGTGGCGCTACAGGGGCGTGGCGCGTGACATCGGCGGCGCGGACCCGGAGCGCATGACGCCGCTGCGTACTGCCGAGTACTTGCGCGACGTGTTCGCGGACCCAGCCGGGTAGTGTGTAGTGTGTAGTATATGTATGTGTGGCACTACAGGGGCGTGGCGCGCGACATCGGCGGCGCGGACCCGGAGCGCATGACGCCGCTGCGTACTGCCGAGTACTTGCGCGACGTGTTCGCGGACTCGGCCGTGAGCGTGCGCGTGCTGGACGACCGCGCCGTGCTGGAGCGGGAGTACCCGCTGCTAGCTGCTGTAGATCGAGCCGCCGCCTCCGTCGAGCGGCATCGTGGTAAAATATACTGCATACGCTTCCATAATCGCATTTCCTAATCACTCACACTGGGCAACGGCTAAGGCTTTAAAACTGTTTAACGCTGTATCGATCGGAATCTGAATCATTTTGAAGGATATTGCTTAAAAACATAAATAACTTAATTAATGTTGATGAACTGCAATGAAAGCCATCCCTAGTATATGTGTGTTAGGCAGTTACCCCGCAGGATTATGTGTAGGTACAGTAAGAATTTTTAGTGACCGTCCAATTTTTTTCTAGGCATTAGGTATCATTCACTAATTCTATTTTTGAAAAATCGATACGTTAAATTTTCATAATAAATTATTTTCTCGAAAGAATTTTCTGGTCTGCGTGGTCACATGAGTTAGCCCGCCCCGCTGCGGACGTGCGCGACTGTGACATGTGACTTTGTTTTGCGGGGCAAAATAGCTACGAGTGTATGTCGAGAAAGCCCAAACCCTTGAGACAATAGAGTCAAGGTCTAGCAGTATTTTAAATAACGATTTAGACTTGTAGCCATTTTCAAGGGGCATTGAGACAATAGAGTTAAACTCTAGCAGAAATGTCAACCAAGATTTATTAATATCTCACCCATCAAATTTTAATTTTCAAAATAAAATCAGTAATAATAACCTTAAAATTAATAATTTAATTTGTTTGCATCAAATTTTACAGTACATTGAAACATGTAGTACATACGGTTAAAAGGATGTAAACAATAGTGTGGCGACACCAGCACCCTTACTACGTTGCCAAGACAAGACAACTTGTGTTAAAGATGCTGCTTGAAAATGGCATGAATGTACCTAAATATAAGAAAGAAACAACCATCAAAGGGTCGGGTTTCATGAATGTTTCTTTCTTATATATAGGTACATTCATGCCATTTTGAAATTGTACGACTGGTTCGTTATATGGCATAGGTAAACTAAAAAATAAACTATTTAGGAAAGGACATAAAACAAAAAAGAAATAAAATGTTTGGAGTGGACTAGTGTAGTGTATGTAGGTATATATGGGTGTGTCGGGGTGTGTTAGTGTGTGTGTGTCAGTGCGTGAGCGGGGGTGTGTGTGCGCATGTGCGTGCTGGGTGCGTTAGCGAGCGATAAGCTGATGATAATGATGATAGAATGAAGTTTAACGGGAGCTGTATTGAGTCAAAAATAAGCTTTCAGTTTTGTTATAATTAAGCGTTTGCGGCCAAGTATTAATTT
Source organism: Sesamia nonagrioides (assembly GCA_017933935.1). Classification (NCBI taxonomy): domain Eukaryota; kingdom Metazoa; phylum Arthropoda; class Insecta; order Lepidoptera; family Noctuidae; genus Sesamia; species Sesamia nonagrioides. The sequence continues at coordinate 230,938 of JADWQK010000345.1, forward strand.
TCTTTTTAAAAGACATTATAGGGAGTGAGTAAAAGTTCAGTATTTTGTTAAGACTATTGTATAGGTGAGGGCCTTGGTAACAGGGAAATCTTCTTGTAAAAGAGTACTTGCAGCGGAAGGGTTGGCAAACCTTGTCTATGCGTCTTGTGGTGATTATTTCATAAGAGGTTCTTTGATGCTGATATAGTAGTACGTGCAGTACAAATAATTGTCTGACTGTAAGGACTTTACAGCTCAGCTCAGCTTTGCAGTTCTTCAGTTGGGAAGAGGATGGACCGAAAGGTACTAATTTTCAGCACGGCTCTCTGAGCCCGTTCAAGCTTCAAAAATACCGTTTTGTGTGCACCACCCCAAGTGCATATACAGTACGTTAAGAGAGACTGACAGAGAGCAAAATATGTACACCTAATAATTTGAGGTTCTGCGATGTGACGAAGATTACTAAAGACAAAAATCAGCTTTCTGATTCCTTTTGTCAGTAGTTCTATATGAGGCGCAAAGCACAGGCCATCATCAAGAGTCACACCTAGATATTTAATGGTTCAACAACGTTCTAATTCTGGGCATGTACATGTCGCAGTGCCAGACAGTAAACATGAATGCGCTACCAAAGCGTATGAATTTGGAGGTTGAGTGGAATTTCGTAAGCTGTACGTACGAATTTTAGTTTTGTCGGTATTGATTGTGAGAATGTGTCTTTTGACCCATTGTGGAACACTATTTAGCCCTTTTTGTGCGGCATCACCCGAGAAGGTAAGAACGGTGTCATCAGCAAACGCCACGATTCTTCCACCCTCCAGACTCAACTTACATAGTTGGTTGACGTAACTTAGAAACAAGGCGGGGCCAAACACACTGCCTTGGGGAACGCCAAATGTCACTAGTTCCTCTCTACTGAGGTAATTTTGTATTTTTACACACTAAGTTCTGTTTTGAAGGTAGTCCCTAAAAATGTTAAGCGAATGACCACAAATGCCGAGTTCCTCTAGCTTTATTATTAAGTCAGAAATCGAAACCGTATCGAATGCCTGTTTAGGTCTAAAAAAATTGATAATACTTTCTTTTCCTTGTAAATTTTTTTCGTAACATGACCAATTAGCTCAATTACAGCACTGCCAGCATAGAGATAATATAAGTTACACTAGAGTCGCTACTATGAACAAATTCGCTGCCCGATTAAACTCGTTCTCCGCGTTCGTTGAAGACGTCAAGCGCGCGACAGGTGGCGCTTTTTTTTTCGCAGATTAGATCGGTAACGTAGAACAGACAATGAAACAACAATCAAACCTTCCTTGTTAAAATGTTGTGTAATGTTGTAATTAAAACATCATAGTTTTAGAGTGTATTTTTTTATTATTATTTATACATGACGGGGTAATAACCGTCAGGAAGGCGTAGCCAAAGGTTCCGGATAGTTGAGTCGTCTTCTCATCCGCATGAGCATCCATCGTGTGCGGTATTTCGAGAAAACGTTGAACAATATAGTTATTGTTCAGCGTTTTCTCGAAATACCGCCCACGATGGATACAAAAAAAGTGATCTAAGTGTCTGTACAGTAAAAATAATAAGAATCGAACATCACACTAACTATAGTGTGATATTCGATTCTTATTATTTTTCACTTAGACAGACACTTAGATCACTTTAATATTAAGGGATTCCAATGATAATCTCAGATTAAAACAAATAAGAGCCAATAGGTTAGAGCGCGTGCTTTTCCGTCGGCAGCTGTCAATGGTATGCCAGTCGCCAGCCCTTCCAAATCACGCCTACTACCCCATTCGGTGTTACCCGCTCATATTTCAAATTTACTCGAATCGAGTCGACTAAAACAATATTGATTAAATCGAGTTATTATCTTTCTTATTAGTCTTAATAATCAGCGCGCCGTCACGGCCGGCCTGCGTTATCACACGTCCTCGTGTGTGTGGGTTTCATATGCAAATCAAAGACATAGCGTCTTTTATAAAACACTCCGTTCGGTCTCCCTGACTCCTAAAGTCGCTCCCTTCGTTCACGCTATACAACAACCCATAATGATTACAAATTTTAAGTTCAAGTACAAAGAAAACAATAAGAATGAAATGTGTTGTAAAAGGAACAAATAACATAGAGTCCTGCAAAACATGTCACAAACGTCAAAGTCACACACTCTAATCATTGCCACACAGGCCAGTCATTTTGCCACACAGGCCAGTCATTGCCACACAGGCCAGTCATTGCCACACAGGCTAGTCGTTGCCACACAGGCTAGTCGTTGCCACACAGGCTAGTCGTTGCCACACAGGCTAGTCGTTGTTACACAGGCTAGTCGTTGCCACACAGGCTAGTCGTTGCCACACAGGCTAGTCGTTGCCACCCAGGCTAGTCGTTGTTACACAGGCTAGTCGTTGCCACACAGGCTAGTCGTTGCCACACAGGCTAGTCGTTGCCACCCAGGCTAGTCATTGCCACACAGGCTAGTCGTTGCCACACAGGCTAGCCGTTGCCACACAGGCTGTTGCCAGACAGGCTATTGCCACACAGGCTAGTGCCAAACAAGCTAGTGCCACACAGGCTATTGTTAAACAGTTAGTAATTTATTACTCACCTCCAATTGGGCCGTCATCGGCATATTCTGACTCTATTGTGGTATGTCATGTGTACCAAGCACGCATTAGAGTCAGAATCACGTAACGTTTAATTACAATGACTATTACAAAACCAAACAAACTTAATCATTTTAACAACTCAAACACAAAAGGTTCCTCCAAGCCTCATAATTATCAAATCAAAATCATAATTATCAAAAAGAAAACACACCATCGCACACCACATCACACACCACAGTAGCTAGTGACAACTCAATATTGACCTGACCATATCGTCATCACCTCATGTGATACGACCAACTCTAGAGTCCGCGACTCCCAGGTCAATGAATACATGACTGTACAACTAATAGTCTCCTTTGAGATCCTGGTCCCCACCACACCACCATCTGCCCATCGCGCCCTGAACAACTCCTCACTGAGTTTCAGTTACGACGACAGACTAGTGCATGCAGTGCGAGCATATCTACTCGAGTCCCCGCCACACCACTAGCTGCCCATCGCGCCCTGCACAACCCCTCACTGGGTTGCAGTCACGACACCACAGACTAGTGCGTGCAGTGCGACCAAATAGCCATGATATGTGTTCCATTTGCTGGCGGAGGCACCCTCCTCCCCATCTTCTACTTAATGAAAATCTAACTCAGCAAGTACCTTACTTGGAGAAATCTTTGGCACGCGATCGTGTGGGTCGTGTTACCAGTCGAAAGATTTTTCAATAAGTAACAATCTCCATCACGTAATTGAACGTTTTTAAATAGTCCCTTGTATTTCAAGTCTAGTTCATCTAGTTCAATTAACACTAAAACTGACATTAAACTTCTTTATTTTTCCGGGGATTTTTCTGTAGAGAATATGTCACCCCGCTGATTGTATACAAGTACATAACTATGCTCTAACTAACCTACCCGCAACCTTATACCCATCATTATAATTTTAAGAAGTGCTAGCATCCCCTCTCCATTGTCAGATGAGCTAGCCTCATCTGACAATGGAGAGGACAGGATGCTATTGGAAAAGCCTACATTAGCATTTTTTTCGAAGATTATACACCTTTGAACTTCCAAACGAGCACACTCCGCAAGGATGTGATGCACATCTTCGATAACCCCACATGTAGCACAGTTCGGTGAATCGACCTTGCGCATCATAAATCCGAAGCTATTTAGTGGAAGGTGTCCGGATCGAAGCCTCAAAGCCGTCACTACCTCTTGCCTGCTCATCCTACCCTCGCTGAACCAGAGTCTCCGAGGAAGAGATGGCTGCATCGTTTTGTACCAGATACCCTTAGATAGAGACCTTTCATCAAAATATTCAGCCCATGATTGAAAACATCAGCGTGCCAGGGAAAACAAGGATATATTTCTCCATCAGACGCCGCTTCATTTGCCAAACGATCAACCATCTCATTTCCCTCCAGTCCAACATGAGATGGAATCCACTGCAACATAATTATTTTATGCATGGCAACAAAATCAGTTAGAATTTTTAATATAGTGTAAGCTAAGGGAAGGCCCCTAAAAGGTGAAGACCCTGTGCATCTCGTCAAACGGAATAGAGCACTTTTTGAGTCTGTAAAAATTACATATCGATCACCGGACAAAGATTCGACATATGCCAAAGCTTCTGCTATAGCAATTAGCTCTAAATGCATTATTGAAATTTTGGATTCAATTTGAAATTTAAAAGAGGTACCTATTTGTGGATCAAAAAAGGCTGCGCCACAGTAATTCTCGTGTTTAGAACCGTCTGTAAACACACATTAAAAGTCAGAATAAAGTGCATTTAGAGATTTACAACATATTGATCTAAGGTCATTTACAATATAACGATGCTTTGGCTTATCTACTGAATCTAAACTAGGCTTAACAGTATTTGATAAGTCTATATTGTTGACCCAAGTGTACATGGAGAACATGCCAATTTTATTACTTGTAACGCTTTAAAAAAAAAATCTGGGGTGTCTTACTCCACCCTTACCCGGCAGTTACAGTAAATTTAATCATGTAAATAAATACTTGGTAGCTAGGAGCATTAAATAAAACAATAAATGGATACAATTACAAATTTATTTTATAATTACCCTGTGTCATAAATATATGACAAAACAAACTCCTAACTTACCTAGACGATTTCCTGACTCACTCCGTCTCGGGTCGGAGTGGGACAGGGAATCCACATGAGACAATTCAGCAAGCTCAGGGTCGCTTGATGAGGATTCGTGAGGTGAACCGTTGTGATCACGGCTCAGTCGTTACCAAAGTATCTCAGGTTATGCACACAATATCAAGCCAATAGCCTACTTAAATGCAACCTGTCGGAAACCCACTCTCAATCACTAGATACATCAAAACAAAGAAACAAGGACACGGAGTCTACGTTTCGGATTAGTTATCCTGACTAACACTTCTGAATTACGCTTCTAACTTTCGGTAGCTCTCTTGCCTAACACCTCTGGATTACGCTTCTAGATTACGGTAGCTGTCCTGCCTAACACCTCTGGATTACGTTAGCTCTCCTGCCTAACGCCTCTGGATTACGCTTCTAGATTACGTTAGCTCTCCTGCCTAACACCTCTGGATTACGCTTCTAGATTACGGTACAAAGACCCTTGGCTTCACTAACTGACGGGTGTCAGATTAATGCACGGTTGAACGCGGCCTGCGGGATTAGGTATCTCGGGAACACCAGGAGCAAAATAATCATGACAGCTTATACCTGTCTAGTCGTCGTCGAAAGAGAACTTGATGTGCCGTACCATCAGGGTTCAGCCACATCCACTCCAACAAGCCTGATCCAATGGGAATCAAGGCCACCAAAGATAAATTATGACGCGACGCCTCCAAAACGGGTTCCCACCCTAGGCCCGCCAATAGAGCCAAATCTAGAACAACATTTAACCTAATTCAGCACTACAGAACAAGAAAACACGTGGAGAAAATATTCCGGGTACAGAAATGAATACTCACAGAGAGATGAGCCAGACTTCAGATGCACCACCCCATGGGGCTTTTTGCACCACACGCCAGCCTTGGGTACCGGCTATTTCCACAAAAAAAAACTCGCGACACCACGCAAGCTTCGGTCGGTTCTTTTTCTTCTCGAAGCTTCTCCTCTTCCGACCGACCGCTCCCAATTGTCTTTTCCTGAACCATAGACTCGTGCGTTCCGCGACTTGTATTTTATTTCAGACTCATGAGTTGGTTCTTATTTTTTAATATCTTTATTTTAAGTCCTTCTTTTATATTATTTAACCCGGTCGTTCTTTATTTAAATTTATTTATTATATTAACGACCGTCCTTTCGCGCAACGCCATCTCTCGGCTCGATGTAAAATATGTGACCCGAGTTCAGCCCTAGTCCACGAGATGTCGCCTGCTGCTATATTTTGCTACGTGACATAGGTACTGCAATACATTTTTTCTTGCTTTAGATCATCGTGAGGCAAAACTAAAAGAGGTTTTTTTTTCAACCTCCAGTAAGGATTATTGTTACAAATATTATGTAGCTTAATTTTAAATAAAGTTTACCTGCTAAATATCGACGGCGAATAAAAAGGGGAGGCAATATTAGTTCGGCTTCCATCACGTGAATGGGAGTGCTTTTGATAAACCCGCCAATTAATCGCAAGCAAATGTTTTGTAATCTGTCTAGTTTCGTCAAATGAGTATCGGCGCTATTGTCCAGTAAAAAGCTACCGAAGTCGATACGACTACGAATAAGGGAAATATATAATTTTCTTAAGTGGTTTGGATGAACACCCCACCCTGATCCCATTAATACTCTAAAAATATTAATTAATTTAAGTACTCCCTCACGGATCTCATCAATATGCTTCTTCCATCGGAGACCCCTATCCAGCCACAATCCTAAATATGTGACGTTGTCTACTACTTCTAACAAAGTTCCGTTCAACCGTACTTCTATCACTGGCCTTCGCAACCCTCTACTAAACAGACATATTTTACTTTTATGGGGGGAGATATCTAATCCTAGGAGGGTCAGCATGCTGTTAATGAGATCAAGTGCAGACTGTATCTTGAGTTGTCCTTCACTGAAATTTGAGCACTGCACATATAAAGCGAAGTCATCCGCATACTGCGATATACAAATATTGTTTTGCACACGTTTACAAATTTCTGACGTGTCTATATTAAATAATATTGGAGATAAAGGATCACCCTGAGCTAAACCATTACCTGAATGTCTATTAATAAAAGTATTACCCGATTTTATTTTGAGAACTCTTTTGTGCAGAAAATTCCAAAGGTACCTACATATAAGGGAACCAACTTTAAAATTATCTAAAACATTAATTAAAACATAATTATTTACATTGTTATATGCGTTATTAATATCTAAAAAACAACCCAACGTATTAGAACCCACCGAAAAACCAGTTTGAACTGAAGTAATTAGACAACTTAAGCCATCCAAACACGACCTACCCCTACGGAAACCAACTGTGTTCGCGGAGAATGAGTTGTTTTTTTTCAAAGAACCTGGAATGGTTCTTTGAAAAAAACAACAATCTACGGTATAAAATATAATGAAAGATTTTGCATATGCATGATAATAGTGATAAAGGTCGGAGTGAAGAAACGCTACTAAGATCGCGACCCGGTTTTGGAATGGGGACGATACAAATGTCACGCCACTGAAATGGGACAAAACTAAGTCTATAAAAAAAATATTAAATAAATAAATTAGTACTTTTTTACCTGCATCAGGTAAATTTTTAATCATAGAATAGGATATATCATCACATCCAGGAGATGTATCCTTAGATTTGATACATTTATCTAGCTCCTGGATAGAGATCTCGCACTCTAATGTATTGTTATTATGATGAATGGTAGGGGTTGGAGGGCAAACATAATCGGCTGTTAATGACTTTAGAAGGTTTATTGCACTCTGAGTATCTACGTACTGTCTAGGTGAACGGTACCCTTTCAACCATCTCATTTTGCGCCACATTTCACTTGGCGAAGTAGTATGATCAATTGAAGAACAGAAATTTTGAAAGTTTATTTTTTTAGCCTGACGAATTAGCCTTTGGGAAATATGTATCCTATTCTTAAGACTCTCAAGGTTTTGAGGTGTGGGATTACGTCTAAATTTGGATAAAGCTAACCCACGATGAGCCACAGTTTGGGACAATTCAGCAGTAGAATATGGTTTCGGAATGAAATTTGAACTAGGGTTTTGATTAAGTTTAAATATTGGTATGAATTTATTAGCAGCATCATTAAGAATATCTAAAAACCGATTATAAGCTTTTTGGGGGTCATTTGGTAAACATAGGTTTATATACTTCTCTTCAAGATATTTTTTATACAGAGTCCAATCAGCTTTACCGAAATTTCTTTTAATAACTGTAGGAACGCATGAAGTACACTCAGTTGAAATTTTAATAACCGCTGCCTAGATTTTCATTTAAGTTGATCCAATTAAACTTTAACGCAATATCTACAGAAACTAACGAAACATCTGGAACACTGTTGTAAGTTGTTATCAACTAAACGAACTCTTGTGTGAGTTCCATCGTTCAAAGAAATAAACTTATTGTCTATTAGTGTATCGTTAATAAGACTGCCTCTGCGGTCGGTTTTGTAAGACCAAGTGGCGTGATGGGCATTAAAGTCACCAAGGATTAAAGTTTTAGTTGGGCAAAATGAGAATAGACTATCCCAGTCCTGCTGAGTGGTTACTATTCCAGATGGACAATAAACAGAAATAATATTCTCAAGCGGGTCTCAATTGAATAATTGCACGCATACTACCTCCATACCGTTATTATTAACGAGAACGCGGCGCATTTGTGACTTAACAGATTTGTGTACTATAATAGCCACACCGCCGTATGAGTCATCCCGGTCCACACGATAAACATCATAACAACTAATTTTAGAATTACTTTCAGGTTCAAGCCATGTCTCACTTAGGGCAGAAATGTGTACTTTTTCCTGGCACAATAGTTCATAAAACGATGCTAACTTTGGCTTTATACTTTGGGCATTCCATTGCAAGATATTTAATTTAAGTGGTTTGTTAGCCATCACAGGGAATAAAAAAGTTAAACAGTGCTTTTATCCACGGCCACTCTGCAACAAAACTTACTGACAAAAGGGTTAACCATTCAACGCACAACTGAAAAACACACTTTAACTTGTCATTTAAACCTGTCTTTTTGAGGTATATAACTTCCTTTATTCTGGAACACAGTTCTCTGAAAGAGGGACATTTGTCATTGCCCTCTTCCTCAACAAGCAGTTGATGAAAGTCTCCTTCTGTATCTGACGACCAAAACATCCCGTCTTCTTTGAATGGCTTTTTATTTTTCGATGGCTTTGGAGTATTATTGGCCCTACTAGCCGTGGCAGGTGTTTCTACCTTGTGTATTGTGGCCTTTGTTTTAATTATCTCGGCAAATGTAGGGTGCTTTAGTTGCTCAGTGTTGTCCTTAGAAGGCGTGGAAGAGAAAAGGTATTCGTGTGTTGTCGCTGTAACTTGAGGCGGGACGCTAGTTACGGGGGGCACGTAACTTTCTCCCAGATTATTAGACTGATGTCTTGTAAAATTTTCCCCAAAGGGCCATTTTTGCGTATAGAGCACACGCTATCTTTCTCTAAAGACACAGTTAGGGGCAGTTTAAAAGTGGAATGAGCTGTGCGTTCACCTGCTAATAAGGTTGCAGCAATACCTGATGACGCTACTGCCAAGGCTAGCTTTCCTAGAGACCTTACTTTTACTAATATAAGATTAGTGATAAATGTCTTGCCGGTCCCACCGGGAGAATCCAAAAAGAAAATTCTTCCTTCATTAAAACGAACACTTTTCATGACACAATTATACGTTGTCACCTGGTCATTAACTAATCTTGGTTCATTTTGTGTGATATACTCATTTAATTCATTTATGTTATATGGTTTTCGCAACGCTACTTCTAACGGGTCCAGAAGCGAATTATTTCTTTTTGCTGCAGGAAGCCCAAAGTCGGTTAGGGATTTATCTGAAATCTCATGAATTTTTTCTTCAATTATGATTAGTCCATCATTGTATATATCATCATTATATGCTAATGTCATATCCTGATTCTCATTACGCATTCTGTTTAATATATCTTCACATAAAGCATCACGAAATTTATTCCATAACTCTAAGGGGTCAGATGGTTGGCAAAATATAAGGATAGTGGTAAATAATTCTCTTAATTCTGTAGCTGGCTCGGATATGATAGCATCGGACATGGTATTTTGCCAATGTTCATCTCCCTCCAGTAAACCTAATTCCTTGCAAGCGCCTTGGTACGTTTGGAAAATAACACCATTCACGGTTCGTAGATGTTGAAATGACATTGGACCGCGAACATATTGCAATAACATTCTTAAATAAAAACATTCAGTTTGAGTTGGATGAATGTTATAAACACGGCCTAAAATTGTGTCTTTTTTACACCGGGATATCCCTCAACATCTTGCCCGCGTCTTCTTCTAGAAAATGAATTTCTTTGCCAAACGTAATACTGGGGAACTTCGTGATATAAAAGGGTTTTTGCAAAATCGTCGCTTTTGCAGAGATCAAAGAATGCTGTAAGTGTCCTTGATGAAGGATTGTTCACACGATCTTGGACATTTTCATTATTATAAAAATATACTCTTTGTCCATTTTCCAAATGAACGGCTAAATGAACTACTGCCGGAAAACGTTCATGAATAGAAAATTGGAAAATTCTCCAAAACGCCTCCGAGGAACTTACATAGCGACCATATAGATATTTTTCTACTTCATCGTTATTACTTTGTAACGAAAGTGTGGCTTGATCAGAACCTTTATGAATATACTTACAGATGTATTTAATAGCTTTGACCGATTGACAAAACTCTACGTTAATGAGTGCATTGAAAATTCGTGATAGCAGTGGATTATAAGGAACCACCCAACGATTATCCACGCTCATTTCTGTACCTTTTACACGAATTATAGCTGTGTTTCCACCATTATCTGGAGATCTGCGTCTGTAGGTTGGATAACCGTCATCCCCCGTTTGTGTTTCCGAAATAAAATGCCTAGGGAACTTTTTAGAACAAACGTTTTCTTTCATACATGGTGATGCAGGATTATGAAATCCGCAAGGACCACGTATCATATTCTTTATGACAATATTATGAAGAATCGGATCTTGTTGTATGTCATATTTCAGCCGATATTATTGCATCTATAGAATCTGGTTGAACTTTGTTAGCCAGCCAGAATAAAATGTGGGCGTGAGGTAAACCTCTTTTTTGCCATTCTACACTGTAAACAAAGGCTTTCGATGGGCCAAAAATATTTTTCTTCGTTAATAGGTCTATCATTTTCTTGAGTTTTAAATGAAATACCCTAGAAATTAAATCATGTCTATCATAAGAATGTTGACTGGGCAATAACTCACTTTTTATTTCTAGCCGAATGGCTAGAAATAAAAAGTGAGTTATTGGGGTTACATTTACATGTAACCCCGAATGGGGTTACATGTAAATGTAATGAAGAGGTCAGTCAGGTCTTCCAAATTTCCTGACATATGTCATGGCATCTTGACTTTTTTCATTCATGAATCGGGGGGATCCTATAAATGAAGACGGCAATATAACGTGCTGGCCAATATTAGAAGCGTTTATATGTCCATCATTTACGACGGCATCTCTTAAATGAATGTAGAATAGAATAGAATACTCTTTATTATGTACACCATATAGATTACAGAACATAAATAAAAATATTTTACAAAGGGTGACACAATGGGCGGTCTTATCGCTAAGAGCGATCTTTTACAGACAACCTTTCTCTTCTGCTCTCAATTTTTTTTATTTCTTTTGATGAAGTCTAGCCTCTCAGAGATCATTTTTGCCGCCATATCAACACAATATTGGTTGAATAATCCTTTGAAATAATGTATACTGTTAAAGTCATTTATTCTCACCATGAATCTAAATGCATACATGAAACAGTTTTAGATGTAGCCGTAGTATTCTGCTGTGGAATATTAATACAGTATCCGTCGTTTCCAAAGGGAAACAGTAAGGGATATTGAAGCGGGTCATAAGATCTATGAATTTCAGAAACTCGTTGAAGTCGACCATCTCTCGCAGTCAATACAATATCACGGGGACCTTTGTCTTCATCTATCATAAGAACAGCTACTTCATCTACTACCGGCGCATTATACCGACCTCTATGCTCATTAGGAGGTTTTACATCAGCATGAATGATAAGTTTTAAATCATTCGGTGGTCTATTTTCTAGATTGTACTTAAAACTTTGAATATACGTATTATGATCATGAAGATATGTTTGGAGAACGTCGATAAGATCGATTTGCAAGCTTGGGTTTAAATTTGAGCGCAAGGCTACCTGATCTGCATGGGAAACAAAATATATTTGCAGGAATTCGGGTTGTGCCCCTACAGCTGGAAGTAAGTCACCGATTAAATGATAAACTTGCCCTTGGACTTTAAAAGTGGGCAAATTGGTGGGAAAATTTCCCTCACGAATTTCTTTGGCACCAAATGAAGTCATCTGAAATAATGTATTATATTGTCTTGAGTGATTTAAAAATGCTTAGATGATGGATGTGAGCCTGATATCAGTTCCTTTAAAACGGATGTTGGTTCCGGAATTATAGGTATATTTACTTTGCCACCACTACAACACAGTCCAGGAGTTTCAGCTGCCCATTTTTTTGCTTGGCATAAGTTGCATATTTTATCCATTCTACCAATATCAATATCATTTAGCTCAGAATAGTCAACGGTACAATCATAAGCAAAAGCAGCATTTAATAAATTATGTTGTCTGCGATTTCTATTCCTAGTTGATCGGGCATTTCCCTGTGCTAATCGAAGGGATCGTTCAGCACTCGATTCCCGATCACGGTTAGCCAATGTTCGGGCATTCTGTGAAGCCAAACGTTGAGAACGTTCAGCACTCGATTCCCGATCGCGGTTAGCCAATGTTCGGGCATTCTGTGTGGCCAAACGTTGAGAACGTTCAGCACTCGATTCCCGATCACGGTTAGCCAATGTTCGGGCATTCTGTGAAGCCAAACGTTGAGAACGTTCAGCACTCGATTCCCGATCGCGGTTAGCCAATGTTCGGGCATTCTGTGTGGCCAAACGTTGAGAACGTTCAGCACTCGATTCCCGATCGCGGTTAGCCAATGTTCGGGCATTCTGTGTGGCCAAACGTTGAGAACGTTCAGCACTCGATTCCCGATCACGGTTAGCCAATGTTCGGGCATTCTGTGAAGCCAAACGTTGAGAACGTTCAGCACTCGATTCCCGATCGCGGTTAGCCAATGTTCGGGCATTCTGTGTGGCCAAACGTTGAGAACGTTCAGCACTCGATTCCCGATCGCGGTTAGCCAATGTTCGGGCATTCTGTGTGGCCAAACGTTGAGAACGTTCAGCACTCGATTCCCGATCACGGTTAGCCAATGTTCGGGCATTCTGTGTGGCCAAACGTTGAGAACGTTCAGCACTGGATACCCGATCGCGGTTAGCCAAAGTTCGGGTATTCTGTGTGGCCAAACGTTGAGAACGATCAGCACTCGATTCCCGTTGCCGGTTCGCCAAAGTTCGGAAATTTTGTGAAGCTAAACGCTACGAACGTTCAACGCTTGATTCCCTTGCACGGTTTTGTTCAGTAATTGCTCGTTGTGTAGCCAACCTGTGCATATTTTCATCCTCAGTTTCATTGCTGCGCAAAACTCGCAGCCGCTTTGCAGTAGCAGTCTGCCGAGAAAGCTGAATTCTTTTTCTCGGCATTATAATAATAATAATAATATCGATCCATCATCACTGACAGGACTATTGTTGCCAATAAGCCTGATATAGTGATGGTGGATCGATCAGAGCGGCGTGCAATGATTGTTGACATAACCATTCCACATGATGAGAACCTCGTGAAAGCTGAGAAAGATAAACAAATCAAGTATCTTGATTTGGCTCACGAGGTTGTCGACATGTGGGAAGTGGATTCAGCAATCATTGTACCGATAGTCGTGACAGCCAATGGCTTAATTGCCAAGAGCCTCGACCAACACCTCAGGAGGCTCTCGTTAGGCAGCTGGATCAAGGGCTTGATTCAGAGAGCGGTACTGCTGGACACGGCTCGCATCGTCAGGAAGTTCCTCTCTCTGGAGCCCTGACCGCCGGTAGCTTGGACCCTGTTCCCGATACCGGTGGGCTACTATTTTTTATATTTTTAAATGTTTTTTATGTATTCTTTATGTAGAAATATTTAAAAATGTAATTTATATGTATATACAATGAAATAAAGGAATAATAATAAAATTTATTTCGGAATTAGGTACTTCCATAATTTGTTAGTAACAATGTTCTTAGCCTATGTTAGTAATAGAAAAAAACAATAAACAGTAAAAATATTTTAGGCACTGGGTTTAGTGTGTAGGCCTATACAATGCGCTATTAGCTGTGAGTCCCATCGGCCTGCGCACGCGGCCAGGATGGCGTTGGGGCTGCCGCGCACCCGCGCCATTAAAGACGCACTTCGCTTGCGTATGACGGCGTGAAAGCCGTCCGATATTATAGTGATGAAGAAAAAACGTAGTAAATGAGAACTTAACTAAAGCGTATCTCGTAATAAAAAAAAAGAAACGTAAGGTTAAGAAAATTAATAATTAGGAACCTAATAACTTTTATTTTTAACGATTATGTCAAAAGAACAACCGTAAAATGAAAATAAGGTACACTAACTTTATGCATAAACTTAACCCTAATCTAATGAGAATAAATAGGTAGACCACACCTATTTACAGGTTTTATATAAAGCAAAAAAAAATAGAAACTAAATACATTAAACTAAACCCTAATCTAATAAGAATAATTAAGTAGGCGACACCTATTTAGGTACCTACAGGTACCACAAAAAAAAAATATTACAAACTAAATACTATTTTTAAAACAAACAATACTATACTTATAGAAAACACATACTTATAAATTAATAATCTACATGAAAACAAAAAAGTGTTATTATTGTGTAACTAAATACTATCCTAAAACAAATAAAGTACCTACTATATAGAAAACAACTACAAAATGAAACTTTGTTTAAAAAGTAATATTACCCCTAAATTATTATTAAATTATTCCCCTTATTACCTTTAGTCACATTATTGGGCAAACGGTTAGGTTTCTTGTATTGTACGGTCATCCAGCCAGTTTCTGCATCATGTTGCATCTGTTCCATAGCGTCTTGTGGGCTATTACTCCCCCGCGCTTCAATCCCAGTAGTTTTCGTGGCCCCGTCGCGCAAGTTTACATTTTGCTTTTTGGCGGTAGGTTGGTAACTCGTATTTTTTAATGATTTGCTTGGCTTATTTTTACCAACGGCTTCTGCAAATGAGGCGCGAGAGTTCATCGATGCCTCCTTCGTTGGTGGAGCGACGGTAGATGTCGCTTGAGTTTGGGTATTTTGAACCAATTTAAGATTTACTTTTTCTTCTATCACCGTCATCATGTTGACTAATTTGTCAAGATCTTTTTTTGTTTGCGCAAATTGATCTTGCATGAGCATAATAGCATTCGCTTGATAGTCCATACGAGTCATCATATCTAGCCGGAACTGTCTTAGTTCTTCCAGTAAAAGAGACTCCCCGTCTCCTAAAATTGTCGGCGAGAATTGGGCGGCCTGGCTCCCTCTCTGGATGTTAACATTGTCAGGAGTTGTGGTCTTGCGTAATCTAGTGGTATCCGCTCTGACCGGCGTATCCAAATTTCCACGTTTTGGATTTAAGCAAACACACTCCGGACATACCCACTTCTTCTTATAAGCTAGGGTAAATTTCTTAAAAGCATCTAATGAAATTTTGAGACACTGTAAATCATATCCCCTCCTGCATTTGTCATTTGAGCATTCCATAAGGAAGCCATCTGTAATAGTTGAGCTGCACCCGCTGCACTGCTTAGCCATTATTTTTCTCAGCCTTGTCAGCGCGCACTATGTATCACTCGCAAATAACAGTAGCAAAAAAATAATAATAATTCAAAATTCACTTCAATTTAGTTGCACGAAAGCTTTACGAGTCAATATTCTATGAATTACTTCACCATTTTTTTGGCATATTACGAAAAACACGTCCGCTCACTACCGCCACAGTAGACGGAATATATACATATAGATAGACATATACTGTCGCGGACTGTTTTTTAGATCATTAAAAGAGCTATTAATTATTCTTTAATACATATTTTTTGTGTTTCTTGAACCGTTTTCACGGCGCACGCAACGGAAGGCTTCGAAGATGAAATAATTTCTCCTGTTTTTACACATTTACCACTATTTCTTTGCTCCTATTGGTCGTAGCGTGGTGTTATATAGCCTATAGCCTTCCTCGATAACTGGACTATCCAACACAAAAAGAATTATTCAATTCGAACCAGTAGTTTCGGAGATTAGCGCGTTCAAACAAACAAACAAACTCTTCAGCTTTATAATATTGGTATAGATTCTTCTGTATTGTTTTATTATTTTTAATTGTGTATGTGTGTATTTGATATTACGATATTAGTCTGTTCGCATGCGTTAAAATTATACTTTTCAGTTAGACAGGGAAACCTATTATTGGCCATAATATTATAATGTAATACTCATCTTGTAATAGTAGTTTATGATACTGATACATAATGAGGGGTATTAAGCACGAGTGTGAGTTTAAAAAACGAGCGAAGCGAGTTTTTTAATAGTATCACACGAGTGTGTAATACCTAATTATGTACAGTTTCATACACTACTTTATCTAATCTCAGTGCGTCTAACGCCAACGCAACACAATTCCATTTATTCAGTTTCATAATTGTAATAAACAAAATGCACTTATGCACCCTGCGTCACAGCGCATGCGCCAAAGCACGCGCAGCCACAGGCAAAAATTGAAATAGTACTGTCTACATTGATATAATAATAGAGTTTGGCGGGAATGTCAAGCAGAGTGTCACGCTCATTTTTCATTGGACTTTTAAAATTATTTATAGTGTTGTTTACTAAATAAAAGCGCGTGATTTATGTAGTAAAAAGTGCATTCAGTGAATAATTTATAAAGAACAGTGAAATATATTGTAGCATAGTGGCCACATCATGACCTCACCCAAACTTCCTCCTTGTCGGTTTGACGCGGGAAACGAAAGGAGATAGTTTAGTTTAAGTTAAGCTAGTATAAGTTAGGATATAAAACTCAAGAAAAAACATACTGAAGACTAGGCTGTATGGCGTACTATGCCTTTCCCTTTTCCGTTCAAATGAACGGAAAGAATGAAACAACATTGATATAATATTAAACAGATATGATATTTTATACGCTTCAAGTTCAATGCGCTAGTGACTTATCTACCTTCGTTTAATATTATATCAATGGCTGTCTATGGTTTGTACCGTAATGAAAAAAAAATATATTATAACATTATTTTGTTAGAGAAATGAATAGGCTCTTAATAAACTAGTGCGCTTTAACATCAACGATTGCGTCACTGCTTACCATCAGGCAGGATTGCGGTCAAGTGCTAGTTTATAATATGTAAAAAAAAAATGTTATAACTAAATTTTTTAATTTCCTTTCGATATACTATTGGTAAAGTACGTCAATGTAAACTCCTTTTTGGTTTTATATTTTTAATTTTTTGATATGAGAGTAGAAAATTTATTATGTATCGCTGTTGGTTACCTAAATAAATAAATAAATCGGTCAAGCCGTTTCGGAGGAGTATGGGAACGAAAACTGTGACACGAGAATTTTATATATAAGATTTTAAAAAAGTAATGTCTGGTGACACGAGAGTATTGACTCTGACACAGATGTGTTCCCGGTTCCAGGTTGCGTGATCTTCTTGGAGTACGTGCCGCAGAAGTATGAGCGCACCGTGATGCTGGTCGGGAAAGTGAGTGTCGCCGGCCTGCCGACGGAGACTGACTAGTGGGTGTTGTGTCGAGGTAGTGACGAGAGTCTGTCCGCAGGGGGTGACGTACGACACGGGCGGCTGCGACATCAAGGCGGGCGGCGTCATGGCCGGCATGTCGCGCGACAAGTGCGGCGCCGCCAACGTCGCCGGCTTTCTCAAGGTGAGGCCCTTCACGCTTTATTAAAGGGTTAAACTGCCCTGAACATCGAAGGAATGATGACACAACGGTGTGCATTCAGGCGTGCGACTTGCTGCGGCCGGCGCTGAAGGTGGTGGCGGCGCTGGGCATGGTGCGCAACTCGGTGGGCGAGGAGGCCTACGTGGCCGACGAGCTGCTGCGGAGCCGGCGCGGGCTGGCCGTGCGCGTGGGCAACACGGACGCCGAGGGCCGCATGGTGATGGGCGACCTGCTGGCCGACATGTGCGCGCGCGCCGCCGCCGAGCGCGAGCCCACGCTCTACACGGTGGCCACGCTCACCGGACACGCCGTCCGCGCCTACGGACTGGGTTACACCGCGCTGCTCGACAACCACGCGGCGGCCGCGCGGGGCCACGCCGCCGCCTTCCGCGCCGCCGCCGAGCGGCTCGGGGACATGGTGGAGGTGTCCACCGTGCGGCGCGAGGACCTGGCAGCGCACCGCGGCCGCGCGCCTGGCGATGCGGTGCACCAGGCCGACAACGCGGCGTCGTCCGCGTTGCCGCGCGGCCACCAGGCGCCGGCCGCCTTCCTGCTGCTGGTGTCGGGGCTGCACGAGGCCGACGTGCCGTACGCGCACCTGGACGTGGCCGGCTCGGCCGGCGACTTCCCCCACCCGCCCACGGCCGCCCCGCTGCTGGGCCTGGCCGCGCACTATGGCCTCGTCGCCAAGCGCTAGGCCGCGCGCTGTGGCCTAGGCGGCGAGCGCTAGGCCACCAATTAAGAATATAGTACATAATAAGACATGAAGTACATAACTACATAATTCAATTATTTTTAGATATTTATATTTTCT
The DNA here is from genome assembly GCA_017933935.1 of Sesamia nonagrioides. Classification (NCBI taxonomy): domain Eukaryota; kingdom Metazoa; phylum Arthropoda; class Insecta; order Lepidoptera; family Noctuidae; genus Sesamia; species Sesamia nonagrioides. Next base: position 249,478 of record JADWQK010000345.1, read on the forward strand.
TTCTATCAAAGCGATAATGATGAATGTGTACTATTTACATAATTTTTAAATAAAGTTTTCCATTATACAACGTGTACATAGTTTGTTGTAGTGTCGTCCCTCTTCGTTCAACACCGAGAGCGCGCGCGATCGCCCACAGCTACTCGAACACTCAGTAAGCCTGTTACAGCGACAAGGAGACCTCGCCGTATCCCCGGCCTAGCCCGACGACCATGACCGCCTGCGACACGACCAGGCACCGCAGTGGTCACCGCCTCACAGGCCACGCGCACCCCGGTACCCCGTAAATGCCATAAACCACACAACTCCCGCGAGGAACCTGCCTCTGGCAGGAGACGTTTGGCTCTGGTCTGCTTCGTATACGCGCTATGACGTCTGGTATTCCCAGATTCCAATCTGGGAACCAAACGTCGAAAGTGCTCTTCGAAGTTCCGCCCGCTTTCTAAAGCAAGTCCCAGGTACTTGATCGTCGGAGCAGGAAACTAGCTCCTCAGGAGTTGATCGCGACTTGGCTGTCACACGGCTGTAATCGCAGAGTACACATTAGGGCATGCAATTACCGTGATTTTTTTTACCGGTAAAAATATCTGTAATAGAAATATTTTGACCGGTAAACCGGTAAATCTTTTATTTGTTTCAATGTGATATATACACAATGATGTATACAATGCGTGTGACATGATGAATACATGTGATGTATCCAATATCATTAGGAAGTCAAAATTAACAAGTATCTTCTTCTTCAGCCTATACATGTCCACTGCTGGACAAAGGCCTCCCCCAAGGCTTTCCACGTTGACCGGTCTTGTGCTGCCCGCATCCATCGGCATCCCGCGACCTTCACCAGGTCATCGGTCCACCTTGTTGGGGGCCTCCCTACGCTGCGTCTTCCAGTACGTGGCCGCCACTCCAGAACCTTACTGCCCCATCGGCCATCGGTTCTACGAGCAATGTGCCCTGCCCACTGCCACTTAAGTTTAGCGACTCGCAGAGCTATGTCGGTGACTTTGGTTCTTCTGCGGATCTCCTCATTTATGATTCGATCACGCAGAGAAACTCCGAGCATAGCTCTTTCCATTGCCCTTTGTGTGACTCTGAGCCTTCGTATGAGGCCCATTGTGAGCGACCACGTTTCAGTTCCGTAAGTCATCACTGGCAACACACACTGGTCAAAGACTTTAGTCTTGAGACACTGTGGTATCTTGAACGACGAGAAGATGTAGCGTAGCTTCCCGAACGCTGCCCAACCGAGCTGGATTCGGCGAGACACCTCTTTCTCAAAGTTAGACCTACCTAGTTGGACTGTTTGTCCATCAACAACTTCGAGTGCAGAGTAACCAACTAGAATTGGAGTGGGTGCGACATGAAAGTTCGACATGATCTTCGTCTTATCCATGTTCATCATTAGACCCACTTGTTGGGAAGCTCTGCTGAGGTCATTAAGCATTTTGCCTAAGTCTTCCAGGGTCTCAGCCATGACCACGATATCATCTGCAAAACGGAGATTAGTGATGTACTCGCCGTTGATGTTGATGCCAAGTCCTTCCCAGTCCAGGAGCTTGAAGACATCCTCCAACGCAGCAGTGAATAATTTGGGAGATATGAGATCTCCTTGTCTCACTCCACGCCGGAGTTGGATCGGTTTCCGTATTGTTAGAGGCATCTTGAACCTCAATATTAGGCTCGAACGCTCTCGACTTACGAAGTCTACGCTCCGCCCAGCGTCAACCCAACTCCAAAACCCCGAAAGTTTTCAGATCGAACTGCAAAATCGCTTCGAATGCCTCGGTGAATGCGTAGATGTGACCGACTATAACAACAGGTTTGTGAAAACTCTCCAAACGGTAGGGTCCAAGCTTTACAAGACCCTCCGTTCAAAAGGACAGAAGAAGATCTCCGGTCTCACTCGTCGGCTAATGGAAGAAAGACTGGTCATGAAATCCCCTGATGACGCTTCGCGTATCAGATGCCTTAACAGACAAATCTCAAAGTCTCTGACTCGCGATATACGCCAAATTAATACGAATTGTATTAAAGAGGCTATCGAGCGGAACAAAGGCTCCAAAGTGTTCGCACGAGAATTGTCTGTTGGACAGAGTCTACTTGCGAAGCTGAAGACTGGGGATAGTAGGATCGTCACTTCCAAGCCCGAGCTTTTGGGTGAGATTGAGAAATTCTACGGATGGTTATACACATCAACACACGCACCTGTTGTAAGCCTGGCTAATGAGGTCCTAGAGCCAGACTAACCCGACACTACACCGACGATATCCCGGACGTCAGCCTGTACGAGATTAGTATGGCCCTGAAACAGCTCAAGAACGATAAGGCGGCTGGAGATGATGGAATTGCGGCTGAGCTTCTGAAAGCGGGTGGCCAACCGGTTCTTAAAGCGCTTCAGAAGCTATTTAATGCCGTCATACTTAAAGTACATACATTAAGACCTAAACTTATGCTTGAATTGCCGAAGTGCAACGGGGTAACTTGGGGATACAGGGACTTGCTGCAAATTGAGCAATTTAGCAAATATTGTGACAATAAGTTAAGAAATGTTGACTTTCCGGTGGAATTTACTAAGTGCTGTGATAATCAGTGTGGTAATTTAGGACACCGGAAAGTCATTGATAATTTATATGAGGAGATTGTGGGAATTCTGTGTCTGTGTGAGGGTGCAGTTTCTTGTTATAATAGGGTAGTACAGCGCAAAAAAGGTTACATAACTGGCTGGAATAAATACGTAAAGGATGCACACGGGCGGGCTCGGCGTGATTTTCAACACTGGTCTTTATGTGGTAGACCTAAAGGTGGTTTATTATATGACAAGATGGTTGAAAGTAGAAAGAATTTTAAGACTCAGTTAAAATGGTGTCAAAATAATGAAGAACAAATTAAAATGAATATCATTGCTAGTCATCACGATGCAAAAAAATTCAGTAGTTTCTGGAAAGCCACAAACAAATTGAATCCCAGGTTGAGCTTGCCCGTGAGTATTGATGGTGTCAGTGACCCCCATGAGATTGCTAACCTATTCAGTGTGGCGTTTAGGGTGGATTCCCCTCTGCGTCCTTCGTCTGGTGGGTCGGAGGTATTGGGGGGGGCTGGTGACGTGCCTGGGCTTATGAGGTTCACGGCTAGGGAAATAAGTACTGTGATCAAAAACATGAAGGGGGGGAAGTCACCGGGTCATGACGGCTTGAGCGTAGAACATCTACGCTATGCAGGTAAGCATTTACCGCGCGTTCTGGCGATGTTATTCAGTTTCTGTTTGAGTCACTCTTACCTTCCGGCTGACCTGGTGAAAACAATTGTAGTACCCATAGTTAAAAATAAGACCGGTGATGCGAGTGACAAGAGGAATTATAGGCCTATATCTCTGGCTATTATTATTGCGAAGGTGTTGGACGGTTTGATTGACCGGCAGCTGGATAAGCATCTATCGTCACATGATGCCCAGTTTGGTTTTAAGCCGCATTTGTCCACGGAAACAGCTATTCTCTGTCTCAAGCAAACTGTCCAATACTACCAGTTGTTCACTGGTAGGAAGACACCGGTCTATGCGTGTTTTCTGGACCTCTCCAGGGCTTTCGACCTGGTGTCTTACGACTGTCTATGGAGGAAGCTGTCTGACGCTGGCCTGCCTAGGGATCTCATGGAGGTGCTTAAGTATTGGTATAACAACCAATACAATCACGTTAAGTGGGCGGGTGTCCTGTCGGATGCATATAGGTTGGACTGCGGGGTGAGGCAGGGGGGACTCAGCTCGCCCAAGCTTTTCAACCTGTACGTTAACCAGTTAATCTGTGAGCTTAGCAACACCAATATTGGTTGTTTCATTGATGGGCATTGTGCCAATAATATCAGCTACGCAGATGATATGGTGTTGCTGAGCCCATCTATCGGCGCACTTAGAAGGCTGATTCGTATTTGTGAGGAGTATGCGGTGGCCCACGGTCTCAGGTATAACGCTGTCAAGAGCGAACTCCTGGTTTTTAAGGCGGGGAACAAATGTTATGACTCGGTCCCACCTGTTACCTTAGGGGACGCTCCGCTTACCAGAGTGACGAAGTTTAAGTACCTGGGACATTGGGTCACTGATAGTCTATCGGACGATTTAGACTTAGAGAGGGAACGCAGGGCATTGGCAGTTAAGTGTAATATGCTGGCTCGTAGGTTTGCGCGTTGTACGAGGGAGGTCAAGCTTACGCTTTTTAGAGCGTATTGCCAATCTCTGTACACGTGTGCCCTATGGGTCAATTATACAAAAAGATCGTATAATGCCCTGCGTATCCAGTACAATAACGCCTTCAGGGTTCCGCACTGATCCGTACGCGCATAGCATCCTTGATGCGGCGAGTTCGCGATAGCTCCAACAGCCTAGTGTCTGTAGTGGCCGGCAGGATGGACAGCCCGATAGTGTGGCACTGGATGACGATGCATCGAGCGTCACACTGTTATGTGGACTGATTAGTCTTAAGTTTAATTTTATTTATTTTGACTGTGTTTGTTTTGATTTAAATGCATGCCTAATTTTTTTCCAATTTTAATTTAAATTAAATTTTTAATTCATAATTCTTTGACATTTTATTAAATTTTATAAATTGAATTTTATTGTATAATCATAAGTAGTTACATTTTATTTTAATTTTATTGTTAAATTTAAATATTGTAATTCTGTTTTATGCTATTTCTATGGACCATGGTCTGAAAATAAAAATTTATTATTATTATTATTAAAGGCGAAACGCCTAAGGCGTGGCATAGGAGCGTGGTGGTGTTGTCTTTCAAAAAAGGTGACAATACCCTCCTGAGCCATGTCTATAAGCTGTTTTCAAGGGTCATCACGAATCGTCTCGCTCGCAGGTTCGACGACTTCCAGCCTCCCGAACAAGCAGGCTTCCGAAAAGGCCACCATAGACCACATACATACGCTGCGGCAAGTTATACAGAAGTCCGAGGAGTATAACAAACCACTATGCTTGGCGTTTGTGGACTATGAGAAGGCTTTCGATTCGATCGAGACTTGGGCTGTGCTACAGTCTCTCCAGCGGTGCCAAATTGACAATCGATACATTGAGGTGATAAAGTGTTTGTACAAAAACATCACCATGTCAGTCCGTCTCCAGGATCAGGACTCGAGATGAGACATGAATGTGTTCGCCGATTAGGGGGCTGATCCGTGAAATATTAAATAGACATTAGCTGTATGAATTTTATTTGACTAAATTAATATATTTAGATTATATCTCAAGTCTCAAGCGCATACTTAAATAAAGTAACTACGTAAATAGTACCTACTTTGTCATAGTCAAATACATTTAAAAAGGTAGGTGTACAAAAATAAATGACCTTCATATTATATCGAAACAATTGTGTTATCACCTATACCAATTCAATAGCGGTATTATACTGTAAATTTTGGGATGTTACCTAAATATATTGCACGGCCGCTTTTTTATAGCTATCCGAACTTGGTCGGGTTATGTAGGTTTTCGATGCTTCGTCAGTATTTTGTTTTTCTTTAATTACTGAATTTAATGACATGAAACTTTGCATGTGAATAGTTGAATGAATACACTAATTATTGGCATACATTGTACCACGCAATTCCTTTAAAATGTCGTGATATTTGACTGCTTTGTAAACAGTGATTTTGTCATGGTAAATTGTCCTATAACTCTTTAATTACTAAAGGAACATCATTGATACTTGGCAATATGTTGCAGCCACTTACAAGGTTTGTATAAACGTGAAAATCTAGACCCCAAAGTGCATACTTTAAGAACTAAGACCTAATAAGCGTGTTTTACGTTTATATTTTTATCTTTTTAGCCCTACGATTTTTTCTAAATCTGTTTTGTACACAAATATGCACAAATTCAAAACAACGTATGTAAAAATCTACAGCTCTCTATGTAAGCGCTTTATAGGAAAACTAGCTAATGGCCAAACGTTCGCGCAGCGGAAACTTGAATTTTTCCGAAGTTTATGCATGCACAATATTTATTCATACATACACAATTACACACAAATACACACTTATTTTTGGACACATCTCTTTTGTCTAAAGTCAATGGATTAAAAAAAGTTCCGCCAGGACAACGTTCGCCCAGCGGAATCAGTTTTTGGTGAATTTCTCCACAATGGCTGCGTGCACAAATTTTTTTTTACCATACACAATTACACGACGTCATATACTAAATATCTGCATATTTAAAATCTTTAAATTCAACAACATTCCGCTGCGCGAACGCACACACCTTTTTTTATCGTCCCCCTGCTGGGCACAGCTCTCCTCTCATAAGGAAAAGATTGACGCAGAAGGTCGCGGCCGGCCGCTAGTGTTTTATTGCTTAAAATGAACATAGAAACACAACTTTTGAAAACATGAGCTTTCCTTTACCACAGTCAAGCGTAAATGTTAAATGTGTGCACATTTAGAACCGTTTTCTCTCCAAAGGGAAGCAATAGGATATTTAGGTTTCAGCCGTAGCTCGACCCACTTTGACATTACCCCTTGAACGAACTTTACGCGTTTACAGTGTGACTACCCTACCCTTCATGGGCGCAGCCAGCCTTGGGCTCAGGGTGGGGCAGCAGTCAACCTATCCCCCCACTCCCGGTAATGTTTGGTCAATGTTTATAAATTTGTGTTTTAACCAACTTTATAAGTACCTAATATTACTTCAAGAGAAGATTTATTTTTTGATTCGGCGATCCTCGTTCTGTGCACACTTAGCATACACAGGCCGCTTAGACGATTTTCGCTCATGGTTGAGCGAAGCCACGTTTTGATGTGCCCGCTGTAATGTGCTGAATGATCGCTCTATTGTATAGGTCGTACATGGCTGCTCTATTGTTTAGCTCGTACATGGCTGAGCAAGAAAAATAAAAGTTTTTACGCTGGGATAAAATTGCATTTCCGAAATCTTGATCAGATCCGTCACTTCAGTCTCCTTCAACGCGGGTGGGGTACTTTGGGGTCTCACCTCCATCTTTGGGACCCAAGTCAACCCCGCCTGCCAGACGGTGCACCTGCTGACTCACGAACGGGGCTCTGCGCCGGCTTTCCTTTCGGGGTTGAGTGGTCAGACGGCAGTCGCACTCGTAAAAGCCAAACAAGCCATTCAATTATGGAGAGATTAAATAGAAATGCTCATGTCACAGTTAGGGCGCCGCCGCAAAACGGCGCGCTGGAGCCTCGCCCGACTCTTGTGACCTGTGGGCTAGGGCTACCGTGTCAGAGGCGGACCATGAAAATCCGTTTCGCGTCGTGGAACGGTGGCACGCTAACTGGACGCGCGAGAGAGCTGGCCGAAACTCTTCACAGGCGGAGGGTGGCCGAGGCGTTCCTGCAGGAGACTCGTGGAAAGGCAGCAGATCCCGGCTTATTGGGAATGGCTACAAGCTGATCTACACGGGTGCACCTAGTGGGAGAAATGGGGTGGCCGTGGTGTTGTCCGACGAGCTCCAGGATGACGTCTTGGAGGTGAATCGCATCAGTGATCGGCTGATGTCGGTGCGGGTGCTTGTCAATGGGGCTATATCCCACTTGATAAGTGCCTACGCTCCGCAGACCGGGTGCGGTGAAGCCGAAAGGAAGCTATTCTGGACCCAACTCGAACGATTGCTTCGCGGGATTCCGTTATCCCAGGGAATCGTTCTGGGTGGTGATTTGAACGGTCATGTAGGTGAGAGGTGTGGCGAGTTTGAGCGTGTTCACGGTGGCTTTGGGTACGGTAGCCGCAACGCGGAAGGTGACAGCATTCTCCGAATGTGTGCGGCTGCGGACCTTGCAATCGTGAACACCTACTTCAAAAAGAAGCCGGAGCACCTTGCCACCTACCGGAGCGGGCGAAGCGCTACCCAGATCGATTTTATACTAACTAGGAGGCACCACATCGGCAAAGTAGCCAACTGCAAAATCATACCCGGTGAGAGTCTCACTGCACAACACCGTCTCCTTGTCATGGACCTCTGCGTTAGGCCCAACGTAGACGTATAGAGGACTGCCGGCGTCAGATCCGGTGGTGGCTGCTTGATGAAAACAAGTCCCAGGATTTTGCGTCGGTTATTGGCGACAAGTGCGTCGGTACCGACGGAGAACCTGTGCAAGACCACTGGGACAGGATCCAGGCAGCTATTACGGGGGCGGCGCGGGTGGTACTCGGCGTCTTTAAGGGCGGCCGCAAACATGACAAGGAAACCTGGAGGTGGGACGACAGTCCAGAGGGAGACTAAGGTGAAGAAAGCCCTCTTCAAAACGTGGCAAGCGACCGGATCTCCTGAAGATCGCGACGCATACAAGGTTGCCAAACGTGCCACTAAAACAGCTGTAGCCAGAACCAGACGAGACCACTTGCAACCTCTCTACGAGAAGTTGGAATCGTCTGAGGGGCAAAACCTCGGTGGTAGGCCATAACATCGGCTGCCGGCAGAAATTACCACCCACCAGACAAAGTCTTGCCGCCAAGCGATTCGTCGTGTTCCGGCATGATGTCTGGTGAAGCCGTACGGGTCTGAGCAGTAATTGCGTTGCGATGTGTGCCGGGTACGTTGCGCCAAATGTTGTTGTGTCGGGAGTTTGGTCGTGGAGAGTCTCCAGATTAATCTCCCTCTGGCGCAGCATCGTTGGTCGTGTTAGTCTTAGGTTTAACATTGCATCACCTGGCTCAACTGCCGTCATCCTTCCTGTTCTTAAGTTTTTTAAGTGAATCCATACTAATATTATAAATGCGAAAGTAACTCTGTCTGTCTGTCGGTCTGTCTGTCTGTCTGTCTGTCTGTTACGCTTTCCCGCTTAAACCTCTCAACCGATTTTGATGAAATTTGGCACAGACAATCTTTAGACCCTGAGAAAGAACATAGGCTACCTTTTATCCCGGAAAATTTTGATATTCCCGAGGGAAATCTAAAAAGCGCGATATAACCGAACTCCACGCGGGCGAAGCCGCGGGAGGAAAGCTAGTAGGCTTAATAAACTAGTGCGATTTACCATCAAAGATTGCGTCACTGCTTACCATCAGGCGGGATTGCAGTCAAGCACTAGTTTATAATTATTAAAAAAAAAAATGAAGCTTATTTACAAGTTGGCACGCTCCAGGGTCAAAGCGGCACAGGATATATCCAAGTGCCGTTGTGTAAAAGACCCTAATAATAATATAATAATAGGCAACCTGCTATGCGAGGACCTCTCGGTGAAGGAGAGATGGCGCTCGTACTTTCACGAGTTGCTGAACAAGCAGCATCAAGAGGTGCAGACACCGGAACTCCCTCCGAACCTTGAACTAGTGCCTCTGATACCGTCTGAGGAAGTCCAAACGGCTCTTCGTCGTATGGGGAATCGGAAAGCTGTCGGATCTGACGGAGTCCCCATTGAGGCCTGGAAGGCGATGAGTCCTCGCGGTGTGGGCATGTTAACTAACTTTCTCAACCGCGTGTTGTGTGTTTAGACCCTCCACAATCGCAAGATATGCAGTCTTAGGGAATATTTCCTAAAAACCGACGTGGGAATGCATCGAGATGTGGTCGCGGTTGACAAGGGACTCACTCCGCTCTCCTTGGCTAATGAGAACTGGTGCAAGTCAGTATACCTACTTGACACTAAAGATTGCATGATGAATTGAGGTTTAGCAAGCTACATTGAGGATTTTTCCGGGTCCTCCACGGGCTTTATGTAGATTTACTAGCATCCGTTGGCTGGCTGCGTTTTGAAAATGAAAATTGTCTAAATTAATATAAAGGTGCGACATTTACGCTTGACTGCGCCAAAGGAAGGTCATGTTTTTAAAAATTGTGTTCCTATGCTCATTTTAAGCAATATTTAACATGTTCAGCCATTGTACCTTCTATAATTATTAATTTTCTGCTTTAAGATTACTTAATCATAAATTTACCAGTTTACCGGTAAAAATATTTCAATTACCGGTTTTTTACCGGTAAAACAAATATTACGGTAATTACATGCCCTAGTTTGAAACCTTGCAGTAATGTAGGCATTCCCCCGGAAAACGAGAACCACCGCGCGCTATAAACATAAATACGACAAATAAACCAGTTACAGGCACTTTTGAATTGTAGAAGGTCGGTCAGTCAGTAAGGTGAAGCTAGTCGCCCATTCCAAAGAGTAGGTACCTATGGAGAAGAACGGGCAAGAAAGTCCATGGACACTCTTTTCAATCATCAAGCTATTGACACAAATATTTGATTACATCATTCATGTTGAAATCAACCGTGTGAGAACGATGAAGAAATATATTGTACGCTAAGAGCGTCCATTACGGAAAACACCCAAAAAAATAAAACAAAAATTCAGAAATTAAAATACGGCGTGGTAGCTAAGAGATGGCCAGTCCCCTCTGACGGCGTCTGTTCACGAATATCACGTATGGATCAGCATCATTCAGCTCAACCATATTGAAGGGAACCTAATGACCCAACACACACGCCACCACCATCGAGACATTTGAGTGAGCATGACATACTCTCAACAGCCAGAGCACAATCAAGTCAATAAAAAAGACTAACCCAACAAATAGATGCTTTACAGCAAGTACTTTGTGTGTTGTGTGTGTTTGTGTACGTGTGTCATGAAATTATACAATACTAAGAAATTGAATCTACGACAATGCAAAGATAGTTTTGTCCAAGGTTCAGCAGCTCGGAGTGGCGAGAGGAGGCAAAACGCCGGGGTATAACTCCGCTGCCGCGAGAAATCGCGGTACGGCGGACAGAGCTCCGGCGGGATCTCATGGCGATATGGAGAGTGCGATTGTCGCAACCCAGTGCTGGGCACGCCACAATAGCGGCGGTAAGTCCTCTCTTTGAGGAGTGGCTAGAGAGGCGCCACGGCGCCCTCACCTTCCGCGCATGCTGCCTTACATTTTTGCCTTGCCTTTTCGTGCTGCCAAGTCCTACAAGAAGGCGCTCAAGAAGGCTCGCTTCGACCGCATTACCCATATTGGCAACAAGTTATCTGCGCAGCCATCCGGTAGCAGATCTTTTTGGTCCCTTGCCAAATCGGTTGAGGCGAACTTCTGTCGGCCCTCACTGCCTCCGCTGGTTAGGCCTGATGGAACACTGGCTCATACGGCGAGAGACAAAGCAGGTCTCTTTGCCCATAATTCGCGTCTTGATACTGGCAGTGCTACTCCACCTAATTTACCTCATTGCGGAGCTTCAATGCCTGAGGTTCGCATTAGAAACAAGGAGGTTCTGAGAGTACTGTGTCGTCTGGACGTGAATAAGGCTAGTGGTCCGGATGGTATACCAGCGATTGTTCTTAAAGCATGTGCGCCCGAGTTGTCTCCTGTATTGACGCGCTTGTATCGCCTCTCATTTAGGACTGGTATAGTGCCCAAGTCCTGGAAGCTTGCTAACGTGCAGCCCTTGCCCAAGAAGGGTAGTCGTGCCGATCCTGCCAACTATCGGCCGATTTCGATCACCTCCATACTTTGCAAAATTATGGAGCGTGTATTGAACTCGCGCCTCTTGGCATACCTGGAAGGTAACGATCTCCTCAGTGACCGACAGTACGGGTTTCGCCGCAATCGGTCAACTGGGGACCTACTAGTGTATGCCACTCACTTGTGGGGCGAGGCCCTCGAGAAGAATGGGGAAGCGATTGCTGTCTCCCTTGATGTCTCGAAGGCCTTCGACCGGGTATGGCACGCTGGCCTTTTGAGTAAGCTTCCAGCGTACGGCATTTCCCCTAGCCTGACTGGCTGGGTAAAAGACTTCCTGACTGAACGGTCCCTCCGAGTTGTTGTCGACGGATGCTCTTCTGAGCCCATGACAACTAATGCCGGTGTTCCTCAGGGGTCTGTTCTCTCTACAACTCTGTTCCTGCTGCATATTAACGATCTGCTGATGCCCGGTATCTATGGGTATGCAGATGACAGCACAGTTGTAGAGAGATACCTGCCGGATGCTCGGGCTAGTAGGGAATCAATCCGGTCCGAAAGGGAGGCCATGGTTGAGCGAACGAGTGTTGCACTGCAGGCGGTCTCCGAATGGGGCAATGCCAATCTTGTAGCATTCAATGCCGCCAAAACACAGGCGTGTCTTTTCACCGCCAAAAGGAGCCCGTTTACCTTGGCCCCTACTTTTCGGAATGTGTCCTTGGAGTGTTCCGACCGCCTTCAGCTTTTGGGAGTTGATATTTCCTCGAACCTTAACTTTGGGCGGTTCATTGGGTCCAAGGCCAAGGTGGCTGCCAGGAAACTTGGCGTTATCGCAAAGGTCCGGCAGTACTTCACACCTGGGCAGCTTCTAATTTTATACAAAGCACAGGTCCGTTCGTGTGTGGAGTACTGCAGCCACGTTTGGGCTGGTGCTGCCAAGTGTCACCTGGCCACTTTGGATTCAGTGGAGAGACGTGCAAAGAGGCTGATTGGTGACCCTGATCTAACTCGAGTTGGTCTCCAAAGCATAGAGCACAGGCGTAGAGTAGCCAGCCTTTCGGTGTTCTATAGGATGCATTTCGGGGAGTGCGCGAGGGATTTGCATGATTTAATTCCCCCATCTCCGTTCCACCAGCGGACGACCCGTCGTACGGCTGGTTTCCACCCTTACGTTCTTAACACCACTACGATCCGGACGAAGCGTTTCGCCTCCTCCTTTATACCGCGTACATCGAGGGACTGGAACAATTTGCCAGTGGCGGTGTTTCCGTCGGACTACAATTTGAGTGTCTTCAAGGCTAGAGTGAATAGGCTCTTAATAAACTAGTGCGCTTTACCATCAACGATTGCGTCACTGCTTACCATCAGGCAGGATTGCGGTCAAGCGCTGGTTTATAATTTGTAAAAAAAAAAAAAAAAAACATGTATTTTTGGCTTTATTAATGTAGCGCAAACTATGACATTATATAACGAAAAATTTGAATTTATTGACTCTAATGTAGACTCTTCTAATGTAGAACTTATTAGTCAAAATTATTTTATGACCAAAGATAACTATTATCTTTGTAATTTTTTTAAAGGACAGGTAGCAGAATCGCTATCAAACTATATAAATAAGTCAGCCAAGTGTTTGGCTAACTATACTGCTTCTATTGAGCAGTTAAGTGATACACTTAGTGGTAATGAGTAGAGCTTGGAATATGTTCCAAGCTATTTAAATTACAACTTGAGACAATAGAGTCAACCTCTAGCACTATTTTAAATACCAAGTTAGAGTTGTACCCATTATCAAGGGACATTGAGACAACCGAGCTAAACTCTAGCATAAATGTAAACCAAGATGTATTAATATCACACCCATCAAATAATTTTCAAAATAAAATCGAGCAATAATAACCTTAAAATTGTTCATCAAAATATAGGTACAGGTTGTGATAAATAAACAATTAGAATTGGAGTTGTTCATGAACTGTAGTTACATTGATATTGTTTGTCTTACTGAACATTGGTTAAAAGCCCATCAGTTCATGTTCAGCTTTAATAACCATCAGATTGCTAGCTCGTTCAGCAGAGTGAATATGATAAGGGGTGGCTCCCTCCTCGATAATTGTTGTAACAATTTCGAAATTTAAAGAGCGGACTGATATTGTAAGCCTCTCTGTTGAGCGAGTTATTGAAATAGCTTGCATCGAGCTTGATAGTTCATTGTAATAAGTGTCTACAAGCCCCCATGTGCTTCCTATGATATTTTTGAAAAATATATGGAGGAAGTTTTATTAAAGACTTGTCACAGTAACAAAACAGTTGTTGTTTGTGGAGACTTCAACATTAATATTCAAGAGAAATCAGCTACAGTTAATAAATTTATGTCATTATTCAAGTCTTATAACTTGTACGCAAGATTCTTTGAGCCGACTAGAATAACTGCCACGAGTGGCACCTGTTTAGACAACATCTTTACTAACTTAAGACCTTCTGACCATTTATTTGTAAATGAGTTACTCTGATCACTGTGGCCAGTTAGTTACTTTTAGTCAGAAAAGTGAAGTTAGAGCTCAAAGGAAACTTGTAAGTTTTGTTCCTGTAAATGAAAATCGTTTAGGACAATTTAAAAATAATTTAATTGGAAAGCTACCGGACTTGCCTTATCACACCAATCCGGATCATGCGTATAGTGTACTATTTAACCTCATTAATTGTGAATTTATGAAAGTTTTCACAAAAAAACATTGCCTGTTAGCGACCGCGTTATATTTAGTGACTGGGCAACCCCAGGTATTTATAAAAGCTGGGAAAAAATGTATGAATTGTATGAAGTCTTAATCTTTTCAAGAATTTGTAAAATATTATTCAAAAACTTTTAAAAGAGCCTGTTCCTCGGCAAAAGCTATGCACATTAAAAATAAAATAAAATCTTCTGGCAATAACATCAAAATAACTTATAAAAATAACAACAAATTATAAATCCTGAAATTGGAAGAACCAAAGTACAAAATCGCGATTTCCATCTTAAAAAAATGAAGATATAAAGGCGGACTTGGAGGTAGCAACTGAGTTTGAGAATTTTTTTACTAATATTCCAATAATAACAACAAAAACTTTGTCTTCTTCCTCCACTTCTGCTTACGCCATACTATAAGAATGTGTTCCAGAATGTGACAAACACTTTGAATTTACATTTGTGACTGCTAAAGACATTATAGAATTTTTTAAGGATCTTGATTTAAAAAAAACTGCCGATCATTGGGGTTTGTCAGTATACACTGTAGCTTCAATAATAGATGTTATCGCACCTTTCCTAGCAATTGTTTTTAATTCTTGTGTCACATCTGGTATAGTTCCTGATTTGATGAAACTTAGCAAAGTAATTCCACTGTTCAAATCTGGTAGTACAACTGATCCCACGAATTTTCGGCCAATATCGATATTACAAATGTAGAGCTAATTTTTTGAAAAATTAATTTTGAAACAGTTGTTGAGGCACTTTAACTTACACAATTTATTGCACGTGAAACAATTTGGTTTTACAAAGGGTCGTTCAACTACAGATGCGGGCGTGGCGTTGGCAAAGAACATATTTGGGGCCTGGGAGGAATCGCAAGATGCTCTTGGTATTTTTTGTGATTTGTCCAAGGCCTTTGATTGCGTACATCATGATACTCTTATTAGGAAATTGTACCATTATGGTTTAAGTTGAAAGAGGTGAACATTCTGACTGTAGCTTCAGAAAATATATTTAAAAATCTTATGTATGTTCATAAAAATATCTCGAATTTTAAGAAAATAAGCGATATTCATAATATAAATACCAGGAAGAAACACAGTCTTGCTGTACATCACACTCGTCTCCACAGAGTAGCCAACTCGTTCATGGGTCAATGTATACACTTTTAGGTACAACAAGCTTCCCATGGACATTCGAAACTTACCCATTAAACGAAATTATAATTAAAATAAAAACCCGAATAAAAACCCAGTGGGAGGGAATAAATGGGTGTTTATTGGGTTTAAACCCAATAAACGGTTCTTTGCCCATCCCTATTCACAACGATAATGTTCGTGTTTGAGTCACGAGTTCACAAGGATAATGTTCGTGTTCGAGTCACGAGTTCACAAGGATAATGTTCGTGTTCGAGTCACGAGTTCACAACGATAATGTTCGTGTTCGAGTCACGAGTTCACAACGATAATGTTCGTGTTCGAGTCACGAGTTCACAAGGATAATGTTCGTGTTCGAGTCACGAGTTCACAACGATAATGTTCGTGTTCGAGTCACGAGTTCACAACGATAATGTTCGTGTTCGAGTCACGAGTTCACAACGACAATGTTCGTGTTCGAGTCACGAGTTCACAACGATAATGTTCGTGTTCGAGTCACGAGTTCACAACGATAATGTTCGTGTTCGAGTCACGAGTTCACAACGATAATGTTCGTGTTCGAGTCACGAGTTCACAACGATAATGTTCGTGTTCGAGTCACGAGTTCACAACGATAATGTTCGTGTTCGAGTCACGAGTTCACAAAGATAATGTTCGTGTTCGAGTCACGAGTTCACAACGATAATGTTCGTGTTCCAGTCACGAGTTCACAACGATAATGTTCGTGTTCGAGTCACGAGTTCACAACGATAATGTTCGTGTTCGAGTCACGAGTTCACAACGATAATGTTCGTGTTCGAGTCACGAGTTCACAACAATAATGTTCGTGTTCGAGTCACGAGTTCACAACGATAATGTTCGAGTCACGAGTTCACAACGATAATGTTCGTGTTCGAGTCACGAGTTCACAACGATAATGTTCGTGTTCGAGTCACGAGTTCACAACGATAATGTTCGTGTTCGAGTCACGAGTTCACAACGATAATGTTCGAGTCACGAGTTCACAACGATAATGTTCGTGTTCGAGTCACGAGTTCACAACGATAATGTTCGTGTTCGAGTCACGAGTTCACAACGATAATGTTCGTGTTCGAGTCACGAGTTCACAACGATAATGTTCGTGTTCGAGTCACGAGTTCACAACGATAATGTTCGTGTTCGAGTCACGAGTTCACAACGATAATGTTCGTGTTCGAGTCACGAGTTCACAACGATAATGTTCGTGTTCGAGTCACGAGTTCACAACGATAATGTTCGAGTCACGAGTTCACAACGATAATGTTCGTGTTCGAGTCACGAGTTCACAACGATAATGTTCGTGTTCGAGTCACGAGTTCACAACGATAATGTTCGTGTTCGAGTCACGAGTTCACAACGATAATGTTCGTGTTCGAGTCACGAGTTCACAACGATAATGTTCGTGTTCGAGTCACGAGTTCACAACGATAATGTTCGTGTTCGAGTCACGAGTTCACAACGATAATGTTCGTGTTCGAGTCACGAGTTCACAACGATAATGTTCGTGTTCGAGTCACGAGTTCACAACGATAATGTTCGTGTTCGAGTCACGAGTTCACAACGATAATGTTCGTGTTCGAGTCACGAGTTCACAACGATAATGTTCGTGTTCGAGTCACGAGTTCACAACGATAATGTTCGTGTTCAGTCACGAGTTCACAACGATAATGTTCGTGTTCGAGTCACGAGTTCACAACGATAATGTTCGTGTTCGAGTCACGAGTTCACAACGATAATGTTCGTGTTCGAGTCACGAGTTCACAACGATAATGTTCGTGTTCGAGTCACGAGTTCACAACGATAATGTTCGTGTTCGAGTCACGAGTTCACAACGATAATGTTCGTGTTCAACGACAATGTTCATTCGAGAGTTCACAACGATAATGTTCGTGTTCGAGTCACGAGTTCACAACGATAATGTTCGTGTTCGAGTCACGAGTTCACAATGATAATGTTCGTGTTCGAGTCACGAGTTCACAACGATAATGTTCGTGTTCGAGTCACGAGTTCACAGTGATAATGTTCGTGTTCGAGTCACGAGTTCACAACGATAATGTTCGAGTCACGAGTTCACAACGATAATGTTCGTGTTCGAGTCACGAGTTCACAACGCTCACTACTGCACTTTGACCGGCTTGTTCGATGTGAAGCGCGATCGCAGCTGCTCATAGAATCAATCCCGTATTATTCATAAAAATTAATTTAGATTTATCTCATTGGTTAATTATAAAAAAAGCTTTGTCGTGCTGTCTTTTATTTCGAATTGGAAATTCATACTAATTGACAAGCACTTTCTACACCATGACTTTTTAATCGTCTTACAAAGATGTTTCACTGACTGTATCCGACATAATACACAACCAGCCGCGATTATTTGTTTTCTACCTTTAATTAAGATAATAGGTACAGCGAAAAATAAATAATACATCAGAAATACGAAACATCCTGTTAATAATGTTTACGTATCAAACGGACAAAATACCGCAAGTCTATTGGTCAATTCATCTCATTCATCATTTTCTGAGACAAAATAACGTAAGCCAATCTAGCATAGTCCACGTGGACTGTCATCCAATAAGAATGTCGGACGTTATCCTTTAAATATTAACAAATGTGGCGCGCGCGACATGTGGTGTCACTTTCACTTAAAAAAATAGGTGGGCTCAGTTTGCGTTCTAATCCCGCAAGCGACACATAGCGCGCAGGCGACCGGGAATCACGCGTTATTCGCGACCGCTAGACGAGAGTAGAGTACGTAGTGCAACAACTAGTGAATAGGTTACCTACTTACTTAATTATGGGGGATAGAAACTATCAGTACTCGAATATCGAGTGGCTAGAAATGGTGCGCCTGTACGCAATAAGTGGTGACAATTTACGGGAAGCAAGAAGAATGTACGCTGCGCCTAATCACCTCGAATTGTTACGCAACCGAGGAGTGATCAACCCGCAAGTGCCAGGACTGCAAACCATTTTAGCAGCAACACAACGGCTGATAGATCACGGCCAGTTTCGCACCCCATCGCACGCGCAAGCGCGGGGCCGCACACATTATTCACCTGTTCTCGAAGAGAATGTCTTGGATTATTTCGAGCGACACCCGCGACGAAGTACTAGAGTGGCTGCCAGACATTTCGGAGTCAGCCAGTACTATGTTTGGAAAGTGTTACATGCGGAAGGATTGCACCCGTATCACTACCGACGAGTACAAGCCTTATACGGGACTGATCATGAATCCAGAATAGTATTCTGTCGCTGGCTTAGGGAACATCCTAACAACAATATTCTCTGGACGGATGAGTCCACGTTCACTCGAGTTGGGATGTTCAATATCCATAACGAGCACTGGTGGTCAATAAACAACCCACATCTAATCCGAGAACATTCCCACCAAATCCGATTTAGTGTGAATGTGTGGGCTGGGATTATTAACGACAAAATAATTGGCCCTATTTTTATTCAGGGTAACCTCAGCGGTGGAACGTACCTAGATATGATACAGAACGCAGTTCCCGAGTTACTGGAAGATGTACCTGTCAGCTGCTTAAGAAATCTGTACTACCAACACGATGGTTGTCCCGCTCATTATTATCGTTCAGTGCGAGAGTACCTAAACCGCGAGTTTGGTGACAGGTGGATCGGGCGAGGTGGTCCCGTGGCTTGGCCAGCTCGCAGCCCGGACTTGACACCATTAGACTTTTTTTTGTGGTCTGAAGTAAAGAGACTAGTGTACACCGAAGAAGCACGCAGTGTCGAACAATTAAAACAGAAAATAATTGCTGCTTTTGATACAGTGAAACAAGACAGAGTGACTTTAATCAAATTAAAAGACAATATTCAAAAACGTGCCTCTTTGTGCATCGAACAAAGTGGTAGACAATTTGAACAGTTGCTGCAATACAGGTAAAGACATGTAAATAAAAAGTGATCATTTGTAAATACGAAATTAGTACCTAATTAGTGTAAATAATTCAGTTGATTCCATTCTTTAAATACGCCAGAAACACAGGTGCGTGGCAATGTACTCGTTCTAGCAAACAGTAACAAACTGGGTGCAAAGCATTGAGTTATAATGTACTAGGTAGGTACGTACGGAGTGTATTATAACTCAATGGTGTGAAGTTGCGAACATTTTTAAAATGTTTGTTAAAATTGCTACCTGCCTTTGTGCGCGAACACAAGTCATATCTGTAGACTCGCGTCGACGTGTAGGTACACATTATTTGTTTGCGAACAAGATTTGCATGAACAATTTTGGTGAAATTTCGCCTAAATTACAACGACAAATTGATTGAAGTTATTGAAATCGGCCGTATGTTTCTTACCTAAAGCTACCTTGTAAACATACACACTACCTCGAAAACAGGTACATAAGAAACTCTGGTCAATCAAATTCCCATTTCGGGCGCGCAAACATGTACAAACAGGTTTGCGCCGCGCGCCGGTCGACTCGAGAGGCCGGCCGGCTCACGTTACACATACACCCTTCACCCCGCCCGCGCCTTTCAACTATCAGTCGCTTGATACTTAGTTTGCAAACAAATATTACACTTGCACGTCATAGTAGATAAATAACTGAAAAAGTTTGTTAATTTACGATGGACTTGTGTAGTACCGTTTCAATCACTTTGATTCGGTTTTAATACGAAAAGTGTTTTTGACGGTCCTAAGCCCGTAAAAGTATGAAGGGAGAATTGGAATTACTTAAGTGGATTTTAATTTACAAACTGACCTACGCACTGATAGTAAGAAACCTAACTTGCGCTGGTTGAATGAACTCTGACAAAGACGCCTCGCCCCGCGCCCCGCGCCTCGCCCGTTCATTGATACCTGCGCTCGCGACAGGATGTTGTTATTATTTTTAACAAAGTGACAATAATGAAGAATAATTTTTATTTTAAAATTAGTGAAATCTCATAAATACCTATTTTTATTTTATGAGCGTTAACTAGTCATTGGATACATGATGTGGATTGCTTTTGTAAGACGATTAAAAAGTCATGGTTGTAGGTAGGTACCGTGTCCTTTTTGAAGCCCAAGCACTGTAACTTTGTAGACGACAGATGTGGAGTTCTTCGTTGACTTCTTTCAGGTCGATAGCTGGTGAAGGTTAAGTTCGCGCGAGATGCGAGACGAGTGGCAGTCGGGGTTCCCTTAATCCAGTGAACAATATCATTTGATATTAGTAATATCTAATAAAACACCGGCGTATTGTCCAACTTTTTATTTCCTTACGGTTTATTGTATAATATTTTTTAATTTTGCAATTTTACAGCTCGGCGGGCGACGCGCGCTCGCCGCGTGTTGTCTATACAAACAGTTATAAACTATACTCTCAATTTAAATACAGTTTATCACTCACATATACAACTCATAAATACAACAAATACAATTAATAATAATAGTAATTTACACAAACAACAACATAATTTGACGCATCCCCTCGAGCCTTGCGGCCAACCGTTCCCTCCATCACAATATACATTATACTTAGCACCTCCAACATATTTTTCATCCGTCAGGATGTTAACTGAACATTTTTATCGAAAGCCGAAAGTGTTTTACATAACAAGTACTAGCTGCAATCGTAGACTGCGATAAAAACAAATCATTTACAAAAACAATGGAAACAAAGTCGCCGCAGCGCACCTCCATTCCGGCGCGCACGCCGTGCCTCAGCGTGACGACCGCGCCGCGATTGTGTGACGGTAGCACCGCGACCGCGTGACGGCTGCGCCGCGACAGCGTGACGGCCGCGCCGCGTGTCGGGGACTAGGACGAGCGGGCGGCGGCATGTGCGTATCAAACGTACATAAAAAAATATACAGGACATGTACACACTAAACTAATCTCACTAGAATCGAACAGCATCTCACTGTGTGCGGCGAGCGAGGTGCACAAATGTTCAGCCGCTGTCGCGCGCACTAGGAGTCGGCCGCCGCCAGCCGCAGGGCCGCGCACGCCAGCGGCGGGGCCCCGGAGCCCACGCGCTCTTCGTCGGCGCTGGCCAGCGCGTGCTTGAAGCTCTCGTACGTGAGCCAGCAGATGGCGGCGGCCGGCATCTGGTACAGCACGCGCGCCTGCACGCCCTTGAGGAAGCCGCGCGGGCCGGACGCGCGCAGCACGTGCGCGGCGGCGTCGATCAGCCCCGTGGCGCGCGCCGCCCGCTCCTGCGTGTTGAGCACGGTCTTGCACACGTCCAGCGGCGTGGTGGCCGCCGCCGCCAGCGCGCCGCCCGCCGCGCCCGACAGCGCGTGGGCCAGCGGGTCGTAGGCTCGCAGCGGGTTCAGCTTCTTCTGGCACGCCTCGTACGTCACGAAGTGCAGCACCTGCGAGGAACACGTGTACAGCCCGGACCGATGACGAGAGGAAAACCGACGCGTCGGTAGTTCTGTGCTTACAGACGGACGTGCTGCTGGAGCTTTTGCCCTACTTTTACTTAGTTTGGAACTGGGAAGTAATCGTCATCATCAACCTTGTTTATCGTCCCCCTGCTGGGCACAGATCTCCTCTCATACAGAGAAGGATTGAGTGCAATAAGGAAGTAATGTAGTGACGTAAATGATTATTTACCTGGAATGGCACGTTCATGACGATCTGCGTGCCGTAGGAGCGGTAGAAGGCGCGCGCGCCCTCGGCGCGGTACACGTGCCGCGCGCACTCCCACACGCCTCGGTACGGAGAGTTCAACATCTGCATGCGCTGCTTCACCACTGCAACCACAACATGGGACTTGTGTATTGCGGTCGGAACTCGCATTCCAAATGTGTTTCACTTGGGGGCTATCCGAACGAAACCTGTTGTTGCCGATCATGTTTGTTTTCTATTTTCCATTACAATATATTATACTAATGATTAATTTTTTTACAAAGTATTTATTTCTTCAACTACCGATCGGATTTGAAAACTTATTTTCATTTTTAATAGCACAATGAATAAAGGTTACAGACTAAGGTCCGTATTACAGAACGTCACTCAAAACTCAAGCTCTACTTAAGTCTCGTTTCAAGCCATTTGATTTGTTGAAAGTAGTTTTAAGTAATCCTTAAACAGAGATCAATGCTTGAGTTTTCTTCTGGAATACGGACCTAAGAACTTAACACTCCTTTCCTAAGTCGGGCAAACTAAAAGAATAAAAACCGTAAAAAGTACGTTAAACAAAGACGCCACTAAAACCTATAATCAAACGACACGTTAGCAAGTTGTTCTAAAACAAAATATAAAAAAAAAACAATACAAAGTGAAAAATAACTATCGGAAGTTTCAGTTTGGATGACAATCCGAGGTTTATTGTTTGACGTCATTTTAAATCCACCATGGCGACCAATTTATTTTTATTGCACTCCTAACTTATAAGTATCAAATAAGTGCTCAGTAAGAATGACTCGAAAAATAATGTAACGTCACTGTTGACAAACTTGGCGGCATATCCAAAATGACTGATAATGGACATTGAGTTGAAGAATCATGAAGTCTTAGCATTGAAGAGCTAGATACATGCAACAGTAGTGGAACACAAACTACAATCTAGACATTTATTCAATAACCTACATTGCAAACACATACACTTTTATTGACCATTTGATATTTGGTTGTTTTACCTTGACATTTTTAATAACTACAACTAACTCGCAAAATCAAAACTTCTTTTTGTTAATCTAGAATTTTTGCATTACATTTAATAATTAATTACCCTCATTATTTGTGTCATCAAATCGTCATAGTATCAAATAATAGTTACAAGTGTCTGTATTCTTATAACTATACACATCAATTAGTGTTACAAGACTAATTAGTAGTCAAATACAGATTATTGGTAATGGTATGATGTCGGTGTTTGTGAACGAGGAACACTGACCTGCGGTGATACAGTTTTAACCATTTGTACGAGTCAGCCATCGTACATGACACGCGCACATTACCTACATAGAGGGTTGCCATCTCTAAAATTTGGAAAACAGGACAAGACGCGTGAAAACCCCGGATTTTAGAGACCGAAAGCCGGACATATCAACAAGATCTTTTAAACATATTCAACGAACAAACGGCGGACCGTGGCAACCGTGACTGGAGGGGTGGGGGAACGATGAATATGGTTCGACGGTTGATCGTGCTGTGCGAGCATAGTGCGTGTCTCGCGGGCGGCTCTAATTTTTTTATTTATTTATTTTTTTAAACTCGGTCTACAAATGAAACCTTCCCCGGACGCCCTCTAAACTAGGACAAATCCGGGGAAACCCGGATGGATGGCAACCCTACCTACATACATCACCACTATTCCGTCGCCTTGCACAAATTATAGTGTAAGGCGACAGTACACGATCAGCCTTCAAAGACTCTACTCATTTACACCTTCATACCTATATTAGTTACGAGTTAGTTAAATAATCCATACTAATATTATAAATGTGAAAGTAACTCTGTCTGTCTGTCTGTTACGCTTTCCCGCTTAAACCTCTCAACCGATTTTGATGAAATTTGGCACAGACAATCTTTAGACCCTGAGAAAGGACATAGGCTACCTTTAATTTTTTTTATAACATTATAAAATTGCGCTTGACCGCAATCCCGCCTGATGGTAAACAGTGACACAATCGTTGATGTTTATTAAAAGCCTATTCACTCTAGCCTTGAAGACACTCAAATTGTATTCCGACGGAAACACCGCCGCCGGCAAGTTGTTCCAGTCCCTTGATGTACGCGGTATAAAGGAGGAGGCGAAACGCTTCGTCCGGATCGTAGTCTGTTAACAACGTAAGGGTGGAAACTCGCCGTACGACGGGTCGTCCGATGGGGGAATTATTAAATCATGCAATTCCCTCGCACACTCCCCAAAATGCAAAGGCTGGCTACTCTACGCCTATGCTCTAGGCTTTGGAGACCGTCTCAAGTTAAATCAGGGTCACCAATCAGCCTCCTCGCCCGCCTCTCCATCGAATCCAAAGTGGCCAGGTGACCCTTAGCAGCACCAGCCCAAATGTGGCTGCAGTACTCCACACACAAACGGACCTGTGCTTTGTACATCATTAGAAGCTGCCCTGGTGAGAAGTACCGCCGGACCTTTGCGATAACGCCAAGTTTCCTGGCAGCCACCTTGGCCTTGGACTCAATGAACCGCCCAAAGTTTAGGTTCGAGGAAATCTCAACTCCCAAAAGCTGAAGGCGGTCGGTACACTCCAAGGATACATTTCGAAAAGTAGGAGCCAAGGTGAACGGGCTCCTTTTGGCGGTGAAAAGACACGCCTGTGTTTTGACGGTATTGAATGCGACAAGATTGGCATTGCCCCATACGGAGACTGCCTGTAATGCAACACTCGTTCGCTATCATTAAAAGCTGCCCTGGTGTGAAGTACCGCCGGACCTTTGCGATAACGCCAAGTTTCCTGGCAGCCACCTTGGCTTTGGACTCAATGAACCGCCCAAAATTTAGGTTCGAGAAAATCTCAACTCCCAAAAGCTGAAGGCGGTCGGTACACTCCAAGGATACATTTCGAAAAGTAGGAGCCAAGGTGAACGGGCTCCTTTTGGCGGTGAAAAGACACGCCTGTGTTTTGGCGGCATTGAATGCCACAAGATTGGCATTGCCCCATTCGGAGACTGCTTGTAATGCAACACTCGTTCGCTCTACCATAGCCTCTCTTTCGGACCGGATTGATTCCCTACTAGCCCGAGCATCCGGCAGGTATCTCTCCACAACTGTGCTGTCATCTGCATACCCATAGATACCGGGAATCAGCAGATCGTTAATATGCAGCAGAAACAGAGTTGCAGAGAGAACAGGCCACCGAAGGAACACCGACCGATTAGTCGACATGGACTCAGATGAGTATCCGTCGACAACGACTCGGAGGGACCGTTCAGTCAGGAAGTCTTTTACCCAGCCAGAGCGGCGCCCGGCAGCCGAGACAGCGCCCGGCAACAGTACCTGCGCCGCCATCAGAGGCGGTACCAGGCAGCAGAAACCGCTAGTCACATTTAGCACCGCACATTTAGGAGGTTCCGAGGAGGTTCCCCTCTCTGCGAGGGAGAGGGTACCCCCTAGGAGGGTGTTGAGTAGGAAAAATTGATACAGTAGTATATTTTAATACATGACATTTAGCTGGCGCAGTTTTAGAGCGAGGGATTGTGTTGCACCGCAGCGCTGAGTCACGCGTCGCCTCAGACACATTTTCCTCATTGGAACGTGCCGACAAATATAACTCGCGCGAGTTAACTGTGCACCTCGCTGGAACCCGACCTCTCTCCCGCTGCTACGCGCGGCGCCCCGCATTCGCCGTAAGCGCTCCGTAGCGATAGCATCGTTGTTACAATTGTTTAAATACAGTTTAAATCTCCTGTTGTTATTACAGTTTCTGTGTAGTAAAATCATCTAGTATTATGACGCTTTATCAGTAAAACGACCTTTGATTATTTATTTTTTCTAACATAATTGTATTTTTTTACAAATGGTACCTACTCGCGCGAGGTAACTGTGCACCTCACTGTGTGACGTCATTCTCACAGAGCGACTCGCGAGAGTTGTAGACGACATATCACATACCGCAGGTTCAACGCATGCCGGACCCGAGCCGGAACACCAAAAATAAAATATTAGAATGATAGTCGCTCGAAGTAATAGATGCTCTCTTAATAGTATTCTGGTTCGTGAGAGTCGCCAATTGAGTTAGTGGATCGCTCATTCATAGCTATTACGCCTGAATTACGCTCGGCCAGAGTGAGCAATAACGAGTGCAACAAACCGCACCGCACCGCTTCCGAGAACATGCGCTAACAGGAAAACAATGCTCACGGAATTCTTGTTATCATTCATTCATTTAAGATCTTTTCAATAATACAAGACCGACTTAGATGTAGAGCACTGCATGCAATCTGTTCAATCAATGCAATTTGAAGGTTCTTAATTCGACTGATGGTAAGTCTTAAATTGTCATCAAGTATCTTCTTCTACCTTGTTGGGGGCCTCCCTACGCCGGGTCTTCCGGTACGTGGCCACCACTCCAGAATCTTAGTGCTTTATCGGCCATCCGTTCTACGAGCAATGTACTCCGCCCACTTAATTTTTGCGACTCTGAGAGCTATGCCGGCGACTTTGGTTCTTCAGCGGATCTCTTCATGTCTGATTCGATCGCGCAGAAAAACTTCGAGCATAGCTCTTTCCATTGCCTTTTGTGTGACCTTGAGCCTTCGTTAAAGGCCCATTATGAGCGATCACGTTTCAGTTCCGTATGTCATCACTGGCAACACACACTAGTCAAAGATTTGTCTTGAGAAACTGTGGTATCTTGGACGACGAGAAGATGTAGCGTAGCTTCCCGAACGCTCTGCGCAGCCGATTCATTAAATATGTGCGCAGCAAATAGATGAATACTCAATATCACACCAACCGATTTCGATGATTATATGTATGTCGTGGATCTTCGAAATCATTTTAAGACAACTTGCTCATTTGAGTTACATAGTAGTAGGGCGAACATACATAGTAGTAGCAGAGCTTCCCAACAAGTGGGTCTAAAAATGAACATGGATAAGACGAAGATCATGTCGAACTCTCATGCCGCACCCACTCCAATTGTAGTTGGTTGCTCTGCACTCGAAGTTGTTGACGAGTATATATACCTGGGACAGAAAGTCCAACTAGGTAGGTCCAACTTCGAGAAAGAGGTGTCTCGGCGAATCCAGCTCGGTTGGGCAGCGTTCGGGAAGCTACGCTACATGTTCTCGTCGTCCAAGATACCACAGTGTCTCAAGACTAAAGTCTTTGACCAGTGTGTGTTGCCAGTGATGACTTACGGAACTGAAACGTGGTCGCTCACAATGGGTCTCATACGAAGGCTCAGAGTCACACAAAGGGCAATGGAAAGAGCTATGCTAGGAGTTTCTCTGCGTGATCGAATCAGAAATGAGGAGATCCGCAGAAGAACCAAAGTCACCGACATAGCTCTGCGAGTCGCTAAACTTAAGTGGCAGTGGGCAGGGCACATTGCTCGTAGAACCGATGGCCGATGGGGCAGCAAGGTTCTGGAGTGGCGGCCACGTACTGGAAGACGCAGCGTAGGGAGACCCCCAACAAGGTGGACCGATGACCTGGTGAAGGTCGCGGGAAGCCGATGGATGCGGGCAGCACAAGACCGGTCATCGTGGAAAGCCTTGGGGGAGGCCTTTGTCCAGCAGTGGACACCTATAGGCTGAGGAAGAAGAAGAAGGGCGATCGGCGTCACGTTTTTTGAACGTTACGTGGACAGAGTCGTTTTGGAAAGTGGAAACTGTCGAACGTCACTTAGACGAGGACCTACGAAATGGACCGCCTTTACCACTACACCAAGATGCTGACGACCCTATCGCCCCGCGGTCGCTGACTGCGACATGTATTTTGTATTTGTATATTGCTTTATGTGAAAGAGTATACTTTGGTCACATGTAAATTTTATTAAAATCCGTTCAGTGGTTTCATTTTAAAACAAAATTATGGGTAAAAATTCAAGTATTAAACGAAATTACGTCGTTTGCTTTTTACAAGTGTGGTCTGACCGGATGCCGCTGGGTATCAGTATTTTACATGGAGCGACTGCCATGAACTTTGTTCCGTGTAGGAAGTATCATGGACTGCTTCTGATACTTATCAGGTGAAACAGAAATACATAGCTCACGTTGGTAGCTACATATTTGTGGTTCACAGCGTTGCAAAACGGCGCTGATGCTAATTAAACGAAGGTCGGACGGACCATATGCAGACACAGTGACACCTGAGCACGTCCAATCAATAAATGATCAAATAGGAGAATAATACCATCTGTGCACATGGCAGAACAATTAATTCCAAGGACATCCGATTTATAAAACTAGCTTAAATATAATAATTATTCGTTAATACACAATATCCAGCAGGCAATGTAAGTCTGACGACAAAACAGACTCATGTAGTGCTGAATAATGCGGCATTGTCTGCATCAAGAAAATGCATTGCTGCATAGTTTTCTATCTTAGTATGTTATCAAGTTTTTTATCTTTCTGCCGAATTTTCCAAATTTTAGTGTGCCAGGTACAAGCGCACCGCCCTACCACCGTCTGATGTTACTCTAATAGTTCCGGATCGCGCGTACTATCGCCGGGATGTTCGTATGCTGCGCGCCGACAACATTACTGCTATTGTGGCTGCAGTGTGCCAGGTGCAAGCGCACCGCCCTGCCACCGTCTGATGTTGCTCTAATAGTTCCGGATCGCGCGTACTATCGCCGGGACGTTCGTATGCTGCGTGCCGACAACAGTACTACTCACAACGTCAAGCTTGTTGTCAATATTTACATCTGCACTTTCATAGGTTTTCCCCGTGTGTGCTCGATACAGCTTCTGCAATGTCCACAGGGAAGCCAACGAACGTTTGCAATATATCAATCTGCAAAGAACAGGTTCGGGGATATAGGTACCTGCTGATTGTATAATTACTCATACTAATAAAATAGGCCGGTAAAAGAGACGCATTCATCACTTACACATATTATAATGTATTTGCAATATATTCAGAGAACAATTGAGGTTTATTATCCCCTGAATACTTGTGTAGTCAAGTGGTTCGCTCTCGGCCAATTTTCGACAAATACACTACTTACTTTACAACAATCAATATTTGTCTAATAGTTTTTCAGAGCTCTCTTCAGAACTCTTAATCCAAAATAAATATTAACTTAAATTTCTGCATAATCTTGGCTCCAAAAAAGTACTTTTTTTACTAAGTATAATGTCTAATTAATCTCCTCACAACGAAACCGTAGACATGGGAAATAATGTTCTTTTCTTACAACAATAAATTGTTAGGCAAAATTTCATTATGAACATTATGGTAGAATTTTCAAACGATCTTTAATAAACATTTTGTTCAACAATCTGAGCTCCACCATTTCTCTTGCGGTGGGTATTTAGATTGAGCGTGCCATAAGCTCTCGAGAGGCGAGGTGAAACCCGCGTCGTTTGTCTCCGCGCCGCTCGCCCATGCGCTTGCTGTTCACGTCACATACAGAATAATACTATAGCAGTATACATCAACGACCGCACGCCATGCGCGCGGAAATACAACTAACTTAGCGACGAGGCGCGCGCGCCGCGCGGTATTAATACTTCAAGCAATACGTGCACGCAGCTCATATGTGATTGGTTGTTTGATATTGTTTGTTTTCAGGGCCGCGATTTCCCGCGTAATCTGCATAATGGCTTCTCGAAGATCTGGCTCTGGCTGCAAGTGACTGCTTTCGTGTCGTGACGTAGATGATGACGGTTGGTTGCATGCACAAACTGAATGGACTTCTCGGGTTTGCTCATGCATCTTATGAGCCATGGCAGCAAGCACGTCGAGTTCGGCGTTTTCGTTGACTGATAGCACAGGACTCGTCGAGACTGGCAGGTGTCTCATCCACAGTATTTGCAGAGTGGTATCGGGCATCTTGTCACGTGCAGGTTCTCTCATGCGTCGCAATAACTGCGACGGCTTTAGGTCTCCCAGCTCCATCTCGGTGAGTATTTTTTCTAGTTGCTTGGTCTCCGATTCTTCATACACTGACAACAGTCTTTTTTTAGCCTCCTCGTAGCGGCCAGTGCGAGTTTGGCTCATTATGATGTCACTTATTTGTTCGACATCCGTCTTCTCTAGGTGAGCTACTAGGAGGCTGAACTTCGCTTCTTCGCCGGGCTTTTGCGGGTTTACTACTGTTTCAAATTGTGCAAACCAGAGAAGTGGTTTGTCGCGCCAAAACGTTGGTATGCGTGACTTCAAGGACACGGTTGCTACTTCGTCGCTGTTTGCCATTTCCCGAGTTTGTCAGAACGTTTCGATCAGTTCGTCTCATGTTGGAATCACGTCGGGTTCACCTCTTTACCGTTACCAGGATGCAATAAAAGAAATATTCTGATTGATGATCTTGTATTTAGGAGCAGGTATTTATATTCATTTTGGATTTACAATTATAGGCAGATTTACAGAACAACCAATCACAAACAATATCAAACAACCAATCACATATGAGCTGCGTGCACGTATTGCTTGAAGTATTAATACCGCGCGGCGCGCGCGCCTCGTCGCTAAGTTAGTTGTATGCCCGCGCGCATGGCGTGCGGTCGTTGATGTATACTGCTATAATACCTATGTGTGTTACATAGTTTTTTGGTTTTGTTAGATATTTTTCTGGGAAACGGCGCTTTGTTTATAAAGGACTAAGTACTGAGTTTTGCGAAAAGAGGCTATTGTTATGATAAAGTAAAATATAATGTAACTTCATCAGAATTTTTGTAACTGACATTTTTAAAATGTACATAATTGTTTTAATAAACGATAATAATAATGTAATTTCTGTTGACAGCCTCCGTGGCGTGGCGGTAGCGGACGCGGCCGCTGCGCAAGGTGGCGCGGGGTCGATCCCAGCACAGTGCAAGTATTTGTATGCATGAATATGAATATTTGCACTGGTCTGGTCGTGCCTCGGAAAGCACGTTAAGCCGTTGGTCCCGGTTGTCATACGATCATCTAGTGGCAGTCGTTACGGGTTGTTGGAGCCCTCAAAAGTCCAACAATTGGTCTAACTGCAATGCTTCGATGTCGCCTTCGGGTTGTGGAGGTCAGGCGGCAGTCGCTTCACGGAAAATGTCGAAGTTTAGCCATACCAGCAGTTGGACTGGTAAAGCGGACCCCAGACTCCAAAGCTGAAAAGACTTCGGATGCGACTGGGTTTAACGCTGAGATAATGATGATGAATAATAATGTAATTTCTGTCTTGTGTGAACCCAAAAAAACACCTAAAATTTTTTTTCGTTTCGCTTTGGTGTTATTTGATCCTGAATACGTTTGACCTTAAAATAATAAATATGAATAAATGAAACTTTATTATTTTCTGTTTCTATTCTTTTCATCACCTAACTTAGCTAACTTTCAATCTACAAAAACGACTTCAAAAAACATTAAAGGAGAAAAATAAAACTTGTGCTTTGTGAGTTTTCATTTTTTTCGAAAATTTCGTATTCATTAGATATTTCATACTTTCGGTGTCTGGATCTAAAACCAGAAATTATAACGTAAGTAACGTAAAGTTATCATAAGCCCAACCAAGGTCATTTTGTCTTAATTGCCAACCCTGAAGTTGCATTCATAACATTTTTAGTTTTAAAAGTCTAATAAACACTAAAGGACTATGAAATAAGACCAAACACGTGGCAGCTGCTACTGATGTGGAGTTTCCTTGATTCTCTGTCATCTCCATCATCAGGTCAGGCCCGAACCTTCATGGTTTTGTAGTATCACTCAATATACACACGAGCACGAGTGGCCGCACCAATAAATATAAATAAAACTGCCATGTTCGTTACTTCTATGGTCTATGAATTTTACTTGTGTTTGTAAGTAGGTAGTTCGTTCGCCAGACGGACGCTAGTTGTTTGACAAAGTATTGTAGAGGTGGGGTGCGGTGAAGAAGAAATAAATGCTCAAGGTGATTTGCTCTGGGTATGGCGTTACTTTCAAGCTAGTTATTTGTTTACAGTCGCTACTAATACGTTACGAATGATAATGGCATCTGCAGTCTGCAGTAGTTGTGCGCTGTCAGCTGTGACCGTGCCACTCATGATGATACACATGTCTTGATATCTGAGGACGCGATTGGTCACCGTGATGCATGACTCGTACAGATACATCAGGTGACCGGCATGGTACTGTGCAGTATAGCACAGCCTCCGGAAAAACCCCTTGCAAGGAAAACTAATGTAACATTATGCAACAGTCAATTATAAATATATAAATTATTTAAAAGTCACAAAGAAATAATAAGAGTATTATTTTAACAGGAGTTGATTTCGTCACTTACGATTGAACAAACAGAAGACAGTAGAAG
The DNA here is from genome assembly GCA_017933935.1 of Sesamia nonagrioides. Classification (NCBI taxonomy): domain Eukaryota; kingdom Metazoa; phylum Arthropoda; class Insecta; order Lepidoptera; family Noctuidae; genus Sesamia; species Sesamia nonagrioides. The sequence goes on from JADWQK010000345.1 coordinate 281,642, forward strand.
GTAAGCCCATCGATGATGTTGTACGAGCAGAAGTTGAAGAAGATCGAGTACTTACATACACACGGTACAGTACAGACTATAGACACAAACCTTACTCTGTACACGATGAACATACATTATGACATCTAATTAAATACATTTGTAGGGACAGCTGTTTGCTATTGCATATTTATTTATTCGTCATCACATGATAGTAACAACTGGCAAATAAAACATGTTTTTGGGGCAACGATAGCGTCGTTTGTGGTAAATTGATAACGCTGTTAATGCTATTTGTTTAGTGATTACTTCGTATAAATAGTACAATCATTCAACTTTGCCACTGCTTTTGCGTTATCTAGCACGAGGGGTGGCCACACTTGACACAGACGGGTACCTGCCGCTATAACTCTTATCAAATTGGATTAATATCTCAGGGATGTCCTTGTTTGGCAATCAAGTACGGTTACACAGGGACGTACTGCATTTCAATAGGCATAATTGATTAAATCGTTGTATGGCGTATCTACATATGTAGTTGAGCGGCGGTCGGCTGGTACGAGGAGCCCCCGCGCCTCGTCGCGACACGATCAGCTCGTGAGTCGTGACAAGAGACAGCGGAGGTGTGATCACGAGTACCGTACACGTTACAATAGAATGGCGGAGGCCACACGTGTAACTGAGACTGCACACACTGTACCGTTCGCCATTATCAACGCTGATAAACGACAAGTCAACAATACTAAGCAACTTGTATTCAATGATACTTGAAAGACTTGAAACATTGGTTTGTACAATTTGTTAAACAGGCGGGATTAATTTGAATGTTATCAGTACTTAGTGTGGTGTCAGCCTGTATAAGGCGAAGTTTTCTTAAGAGCTGTCTGACTAACGGTACAGTGGCGAGAGCCATCGTTGCCGATATAAAGTATTGATCACGAAGCATGTCGAAGCATGTTGAGCGAACGAATGTTTGATTGTCAAACAGTAACAATAACTTCACACGCAAGGGTGCAAGCAAATCATACGTTAATTAGCTACATATGTGTAGACGGGCAAAGTCAGGCTTTCAAGTTTGACTGCTTTAGTTTAAACTTAAAGTACAAGTGACAGTACTCACCCTCAGCTGGATTGGAGACAGCGTCGTGTATGAGCGACGCGATGCAGCCCGACACACCTGCAACAGTCAGCACAACAACACTTTACTTTGTGCCGCTCGGGGGAATACCAAACGCAGTAACGTGCACGTCTTACCGCGTGCTTCTCACATGCCGGGCAAATTAAATATGAATCATGTTATACAAATAATTTGTAACAATTTTATGATTTTAAAAGTGTGTCCGTGGAGTTTGTTGCAAGTTTTTTCCAGAGGGAGCTACTATTTGTAATGGGCGACTAGTTTCATTGTACAAATCGCGCGAGTTAACTGTGCAGTGTGCACCTCGCTCTTTGACGTCATTCAGACGGTACCGTTTGTAAAAAAAATTAAAGTTATGTAAAAAAAATTAAAGTTATGTTAAAAAAATATTTTTTTTTTATATTAATAAAAGGTCGTTTTGATGATAAAGCGTCATAATACTAGATGATTTTATTTATAACGTTTTGCAAATTAAAATGATACATATGGTCTGAAATATAATGTTGGTCCAACCAACAAACAGGCTTGAGTAATGCGTCGAAACAGTAAAAAGAAAACAAACTTAATAAAAAAAAAACTTAACAAAGCAAAAACTCCGTAGAAACAGTAATAACAACAGGGGAATTTAAACTGTATTTATAACAAAGACATGCATTATATGCATTTGTAACAAAGATGCTAACGCTACTCATCGCTTACGGCGAATGCGGGGCGACACGCGGGGAAGTGGGAGAGGGATCGCATTCCAGCGAGGTGCACAGTTTACTCGCGCGAGTTATACTGATTGACCGACAGACTTTGTCAATTCAGAAGTACCTGTAATTGGATTATTTGAAATAAATGCTCCGATTTTGAGTAAGCAATATGTAGACTGGGCTCACCGTGTGTGATGTGGTCGTGTCGTTGCCTGGTCAGCTGTGATAGACAATATGTAGACTGGGCTCACCGTGTGTGATGTGGTCGTGTCGTTGCCTGGTCAGCTGTGATAGACAATATGTAGACTGGGCTCACCGTGTGTGATGTGGTCGTGTCGGTGCCTGGTCAGCTGTGATAGACAATATGTAGACTGGGCTCACCGTGTGTGATGTGGTCGTGTCGGTGCCTGGTCAGCTGTGATAGACAATATGTAGACTGGGCTCACCGTGTGTGATGTGGTCGTGTCGTTGCCTGGTCAGCTGTGATAGACAATATGTAGACTGGGCTCACCGTGTGTGATGTGGTCGTGTCGGTGCCTGGTCAGCTGTGATAGACAATATGTAGACTGGGCTCACCGTGTGTGATGTGGTCGTGTCGGTGCCTGGTCAGCTGTGATAGACAATATGTAGACTGGGCTCACCGTGTGTGATGTGGTCGTGTCGGTGCCTGGTCAGCTGTGATAGACAATATGTAGACTGGGCTCACCGTGTGTGATGTGGTCGTGTCGTTGCCTGGTCAGCTGTGATAGACAATATGTAGACTGGGCTCACCGTGTGTGATGTGGTCGTGTCGTTGCCTGGTCAGCTGTGATAGACAATATGTAGACTGGGCTCACCGTGTGTGATGTGGTCGTGTCGGTGCCTGGTCAGCTGTGATAGACAATATGTAGACTGGGCTCACCGTGTGTGATGTGGTCGTGTCGGTGCCTGGTCAGCTGTGATAGACAATATGTAGACTGGGCTCACCGTGTGTGATGTGGTCGTGTCGTTGCCTGGTCAGCTGTGATAGACAATATGTAGACTGGGCTCACCGTGTGTGATGTGGTCGTGTCGGTGCCTGGTCAGCTGTGATAGACAATATGTAGACTGGGCACACCGTGTGTGATGTGGTCGTGTCGGTGCCTGGTCAGCTGTGATAGACAATATGTAGACTGGGCTCACCGTGTGTGATGTGGTCGTGTCGGTGCCTGGTCAGCTGTGATAAGACAATATGTAGACTGGGCTCACCGTGTGTGATGTGGTCGTGTCGGTGCCTGGTCAGCTGTGATAGATAATATGTAGACTGGGCTCACCGTGTGTGATGTGGTCGTGTCGGTGCCTGGTCAGCTGTGATAGCGAGTGCTTGCAGTACTCGTAGGTGGCGAAGAAGCAGGCGTGCGCTGGGCCCGCGCCCATCACCACCGCCGACATCCCACGGACGGGCCTACGGAAATACAACACGGTAATCTGTTAAAACCCGAGTTGCTGCGCACTACCACCTAAATGAAAAAGTTTTCCAAATATAAACAACAGACTTTAATTTAAGAAAATGCACTACTTAAAAATAAGTATTTAGGTGTTTTGTTTTTTGGGAGATGTTCACACTTTTCAGTTGTGTAAAATATTCAGCTGCAATCGGTCAGACTGGACGCTGCGCTGACAGAAACATGTTGAGAAAAGGCTAGCATGCAAACGACGCAATTTAGTTTACTTGAATATTTACCTGTAATTTTAGTTAAAAACTAAACTACTGAACCGATTGTGATAAAATATCTATTGAATCAAACTCAAAATATCCTTTGCCATAAAAGTCATATAAATCGGTTGGTGTTGAGTTGTTCAAATCAAATCAAAGCATTTATTTCAAATAAACGAGTTACAGGCACTTTTGAATTGTCAGGGCGGTCAGTCAGTAAGGTGAAGCTAGTCGCCCATTCCAAAGAGTACATGGAGAAGAACGGGCAAGAAACTCCATGGACACTCTTTTCAATTATCACGCTACTGATACAAATATTTGATTACATCATTTATGTTGAAATCAATCATCATTTATGTTGTTCGTCCATCTGTCGTGGAAAGACTTCAATTATACGGTTTTCTCGAACGATAACAGAACGTGTTTAATTCGTTGGAGCTTTGAGGATGTTCTCGTCATCGTCCTTAGAGTGGGCTCCTCAGACATTGTGATACCAACATAGTTTTCAAGTATGGTCATTGTCATTAGTATAGCAGTTTGGTATAATGTGAAATAATTGAGACAGGTTTATTCATTATGTCAACTATGCCCTTCGAAGGTATTACCTAACATTTTTCATTGATATGACAGTAATTATCTATATTAGGATGGCCATTTTTACTAATAGGTACCTACGTGATCAGAGTGGTCGGGTAACCACTAATGTTTGTCGTATAACGACAAGAAAAGACTTTAGAGGGAGACAGTATTTATTAAGTATACAGAAAAGACAAGATGGAAGTATAAAAATGAATAATGTCGATGAATGATTGATGGGTGATGGTGAAGGGCGGCCCCTGGTGGACCGGCGGCAGTTACGGAGGAGCGGCCCTGGCGGACCGGCGACAGCAACAGACGAGCGGCCCTGGCGGACCGGCGACAGCAACAGACGAGCGGCCCTGGTGGACCGGCGACAGCAACGGACGAGCGGCCCTGGTGGACCGGCGACAGCAACGGACGAGCGGCCCTGGTGGACCGGCGACAGCAACGGACGAGCGGCCCTGGTGGACCGGCGACAGCAACGGACGAGCGGCCCTGGTGGACCGGCGACAGCAACGGACGAGCGGCCCTGGTGGACCGGCGACAGCAACGGACGAGCGGCCCTGTGGACCGGCGGCTTCTACAGAGGAGCGGCCCTGGTGGACCGGCGGCAGCTACGGAGGAACGGCCCTGGTGGACCGGCGGCAGCTACGAGGAGCGGCCCTGGTAGACCGGCGTCAGCTACAGAAGAACGGCCCTGGTGGACCGGCGGCAGCTACAGAAGAACGGCCCTGGTAGACCGGCGCAGCTACAGAAGAACGGCCCTGGTGGACCGGCGGCAGCTACAGAAGAACGGCCCTGGTGGACCGGCGGCAGGTACAGAGGAGCGGCCCTGGTGGACCGGCGGCAGCTACGGAAGAGGGACTGCCCCGGCGTCACAAGGCCGGCAGCAGTCGAAGGCTCCGGCGGCAAAGGGCCAGGCAGCTCCAGGCGCACCAGTTATATAGAGACTGGCACAGCAGGAAAAACCCTAGAAGGGCTCTCGAGGCAACGTTTACTGGAGACCTACTTTTAAGAGGCTTGTTTGGAAGCCAGAGCTCGACTGACCACTGCTCTGCGATGATTTCTAAAGAAACCTCGGAGAACGGTTGGAGGTCGAAATTTAAAATATTCGAAAATATGGACGAGGAACGGTAAATAATTTTACCATAAAAGAGTTCGAATAACAATTATAAAATAAAAATAGCAGACCAACAAGAATTTTGATGAGAAGGTTGTCATAGATACATCATCAACAATGTTGTCAAAAAAATGTCAAAATAATGAAAATGTTCGTAACAATGTAAATATAAATGGTATTAAATTAAAAAGTGCAGTGTTTGATAGGAAAAAGTGATACAGTCCTGCATAGGTACGGCTTCCTACACTAAGGGGTCGCTAAGTAGCCGAAACTTAGGCGTAAAGTTGAGGACTGAGTCTGTGAACAGAAAAATGAGTCCTGGTGTAGTGGAATATGATCAAAACAGAGCCTCATAATAATGGAATGCATATTATGGACCGTGGAAATGAATGATACATATATAAGTATGAATATGAGTATAAATAATAAGTGTAAGTATATCTGAATATGTACATAACATTACATTTCCCCCCGACCCTGGAAAAATTTTCAACTGTAGAAAATTTTCTAATAAGGTTTCAAGTAGGGACTGTAAAACAACACTTCACACATTCATCCATCTCCATTCACCCATTCATACCACCTATCCTTTCAAGCAATCTTCTTCATACAGGTATGGGTGGAGTTCACAGTTGATAACTGCCACTCATAGAAGTGTGTTTTAGAATGACGACAAGGCTTATTTTTGGAGTTGTCAGCCGCTCCAGACTGGAAGGAAAAAAAAGGAAACATTAGATAAAGTAGAAATTTAAGCTCCTAGAAGAGCGAAAGAGTTAGCGTTTGGTTTAGGCTTATTTTAGGAGTAACCAACCGCTCCTGCATAGGCTTATTTAATGAGTTGCAATCCGCTCCATAGGGTAAAAGAGTGAGACTGAAGAGTAGGGTCGAGCAAATGTAATGTAATGTTTGTGTAGTGAGTGATGTTAATATATAATATAAAAAATAAATAGAATGTGCAGCTGTAAACAAAAGAATGAAGTAATATTTACATAAATAATTAGTAGGTGATTTAATTGACATTAATAATTAAGAGTTGTTTAGAAAGAATTCAACATTTTATATCTTTTATGTGCCATTTACCTATGGCACCATCTGGGTCTTCTAATATGTACACTAAAGGTGATAGTTTATTTAAAATTTTGGATTTGATAAATTTAGGGGCTAGTTTAGCATTGAAATATGAACCAGCATCGCTTAATGCATGATTCTTTCGCCAAACCGTATCCCCGACGTTGAATTCTTTGAACGACCTCCGAAGATTATAACGAGCGCTGTTTTTAACGTAAGCTATATGTAAGTTAGAAAAAGATAGTTAAGTATGTAAAAGTATACCTTGTTTTCCTGTTAGGGAAAAAAAAAGAAAATTAAGTTAGGTGTTGTAAGTATATATGAGTGAATGAGTTATGTGTGTGTTAAGAGAAAATGAAAGGGATAGAATAGCCAAAATATTTAACCAAAGAGCTGAGAATGTACGACACTAGACGAAGTGTTTCTTTTGAATTTAGGAAGTTAAGGGGGTGCAGGAAATTTTCGTTGGGCGCCAAACTGTCGTATAACGACAAGAAAAGACTTTAGAGGGAGACAGTATTTATTAAGTATACAGAAAAGACAAGATGGAAGTATAAAAATGAATAATGTCGATGAATGATTGATGGGTGATGGTGAAGGGCGGCCCCTGGTGGACCGGCGGCAGTTACGGAGGAGCGGCCCTGGCGGACCGGCGACAGCAACAGACGAGCGGCCCTGGCGGACCGGCGACAGCAACAGACGAGCGGCCCTGGTGGACCGGCGACAGCAACGGACGAGCGGCCCTGGTGGACCGGCGACAGCAACGGACGAGCGGCCCTGGTGGACCGGCGACAGCAACGGACGAGCGGCCCTGGTGGACCGGCGACAGCAACGGACGAGCGGCCCTGGTGGACCGGCGACAGCAACGGACGAGCGGCCCTGGTGGACCGGCGGCAGCTGCAGAGGAGCGGCCCTGGTGGACCGGCGGCAGCTGCAGAGGAGCGGCCCTGGTGGACCGGCGGCAGCTGCAGAGGAGCGGCCCTGGTGGACCGGCGGCAGCTACGGAGGAGCGGCCCTGGTGGACCGGCGTCAGCTACAGAAGAACGGCCCTGGTGGACCGGCGGCAGCTACACGAAGAACGGCCCTGGTGGACCGGCGGCAGCTACAGAGGAGCGGCCCTGGTAGACCGGCGGCAGCTACAGAGGAGCGGCCCTGGTGGACCGGCGGCAGCAACGGAAGAACGGCCCTGGTGGACCGGCGGCAGGTACAGAGGAGCGGCCCTGGTAGACCGGCGGCAGCTACGGAAGAGGGACTGCCCCGGCGTCACAAGGCCGGCAGCAGTCGAAGGCTCCGGCGGCAAAGGGCCAGGCAGCTCCAGGCGCACCAGTTATATAGAGACTGGCACAGCAGGAAAAACCCTAGAAGGGCTCTCGAGGCAACGTTTACTGGAGACCTACTTTTAAGAGGCTTGTTTGGAAGCCAGAGCTCGACTGACCACTGCTCTGCGATGATTTCTAAAGAAACCTCGGAGAACGGTTGGAGGTCGAAATTTAAAATATTCGAAAATATGGACGAGGAACGGTAAATAATTTTACCATAAAAGAGTTCGAATAACAATTATAAAATAAAAATAGCAGACCAACAAGAATTTTGATGAGAAGGTTGTCATAGATACATCATCAACAATGTTGTCAAAAAATGTCAAAATAATGAAAATGTTCCGTAACAATGTAAATATAAATGGTATTAAATTAAAAAGTGCTGTGTTTGATAGGAAAAAGTGATACAGTCCTGCATAGGTACGGCTTCCTACACTAAGGGGTCGCTAAGTAGCCGAAACTTAGGCGTAAAGTTGAGGACTGAGTCTGTGAACAGAAAAATGAGTCCTGGTGTAGTGGAATATGATCAAAACAGAGCCTCATAATAATGGAAAGCATATTATGGACCGTGGAAATGAATGATACATATATAAGTATGAATATGAGTATAAATAATAAGTGTAAGTATATCTGAATATGTACATAACATTACATGTTAGCTAGAGTTACTATTTGTTAATAACTTTATTGTTTTGAACTTTTGGCAATTATGATACTAGTGCCGTTGTAAGAATGTAAATACAAATTCTACGTGCCAGAATTAAGTTTACTACTACATACGAATCGGCGTACTTATTTGTTTAATACAGTGACGTAATCCGCGTTTTTGTCTACATTTATGCAGTATCATCGTGCCTCAGCGCAGTGGTCGCTCGGCAGACAATGTTCGCCATCACAGTATCGAGCTCCACGCTATCAGTTGGATTCAGTTCAGAATGGTAAGTACGTTCAGGTTGCAGTGCTTGTAACGGTTACGAAGACATGATACATCAAATATCAATTAGGTATATCATTCGTGACTTCTATAAATACTTTGGATAGTTAGTTACGTATACCTACCTACCTCTCTACTCTTGTAGATAGATATCCTTGGTAATTCGGAAATTGAGTTTAGTTATTTGTTCCGCTTTCACACTGTAACTACGGAACCGATTGCTTTGAAATTTTGCAGGCGTAAAGTTAGAAGTCCGGATTATATAATAGGCTACTTTTTATTCCGGATTTTTTTTCCGAGGGAAACTAAAAAGCGCAATATAACCGAATTCCACTCGGGCGTAAAGCTATAATATATACTTAAGTAGTGAGAAGGTTGTTTTAGAGTACTTACATTTTTTAACAGTACAATTTACGTCTATCGTGCTTTGCTACAGTTAAGGTTGATGCTGAATTTATTAAGTCAAGTTATACCTAAATCAACTCATTTCAACTATGTATACATATACTTTCTTAATTTATGAGGCTTTTAATTACATAAATTATTTAGGTTTTAAATGAACTATGTACTAGTCCACGTTTAAAACCTCTTAGAATCCGGGGTGCTACTATAAAATGTTTAATGTTTCCTATTCTGATCATATAAGTATATTGTGCCAACAAAGATTTTTTAAATACACACATCAAAAGTGTCTAGGGATCAAGCATTTTTATGCGGATTTCTTGAGATTGAGATGTGGCTTTGTAATAAATTTATGATTTTATAAATTTATATGGATCCTTTTTGGTGCATTTCATAATTTGAATCAGGAACTGTGAATCAAATTCGAGTAAAAGATGAAAATCAGCTGTCAATATTTTCCCTATAAAAACATACAACGCATTGAAGACATTATTAGTGCTACTGTTTCCCTACTACTGATTAAAACCAACGTTATTATGGAGCGGCGACGTCATTTAAGCAGGGAAGAAATGCTCAGAGCCGTGGGAATGATAGAAGCTGGTTCCCGGCAACGTACTGTGGCTTTAGCTCTGAATACAAGTCAGAGTGTTATCAGTCGACTTTGGACACGTTACCGAAGCACTGGTACCGTGGCTGAGCGCCATGGAGGACGGTATCGCTGCACCACACGGAGACAAGACCGATACATTCAAATCTTAACTCGAAGAGCTCCAACAATAACCGCCATGATGTTAGCCGTGAGGCTTCATCACTCTTCAGGGAACTTAATTAGCGACCAAACAGTCAGAAACCGCTTGCATGAAGTGAACCTTCATTCCCGAAGACCGCTACGGGTACCACCTATAGCAATGCACAATCGTAGGATTCGATATCAATGGGCTCTTGAACACAGAAATTGGGCAGAAGAACAATGGCGTTTCGTGTGCTTTTCTGATGAGTCTCGTTTTGGTATGAGACCGGATACAAGACGTATACGACACTGGAGAACCCCTGGACGCCAACAGCGATTAAAATCCTGCCAGGAAGTCCATCCTTATAGTGGTGGAACCATCATGGTATGGGCGGGTATTTGGATCGGCGGAAGAACTGAGTTGATTTGGATCAGAGGCAACCTCAACGCTCAAATTTATGCTGAAACGATTGTATCAGACGTCATCGTTCCTCTACAAGTGCAAATCGGTCCCTTATTTCAGTTAATGCATGATAATGCACGACCGCACACCGCAAGAGTTGTAAGACAGACTCTCGCCGCAGCTAACATCAATGTCCTGCCCTGGCCTGCTCAGTCGCCAGACTTGAACCCGATTGAGCATGCATGGGATATGCTACAGAGAAGAGCTCTGCCGAATATGGAGGGTATCCAGTCGCAAGAAGACCTTTTTTTGTTGTTGCAACGAACATGGGCGGCCATTCCACAGCGTGATTTGGATGAACTCATTTTGAGTATGCCAAACCAATGTTCTTGTGTTGTTAGTGTTCGCGGTAGAAACACGGATTATTAATTGTTTAAGTTACCCAATAAAATTTTAGAGAAAACTGTTATTTCAGTCTTTTTTTCGAACTTTTGTGTTAGTGGTTCAAATGTCAAATATCCCTTTATTAGGAAAATGACAAATTTCTTTATTAATGCAAAGGTGACTTGGTTTATCGTTACTGTGACAAACGAAAACACTTTATTTGATGAATCCTTAAAGAAAATTTTAATTAATATCAATCAGGAGAAAAGTTATTGCAAAAATATATGTTGATCCCTAGACACTTTTGATGTGTGTAGTTCCGTATTAAAATGGCTACCGCAACAATATTTGCTATTCGATTGTCATTTATTTGTCGAAACTAGTGAATGCTGTCTCAACTGTTTTTAACCGACTTCAAAAAGGAGGAGGTTACTCAATTCGACGGTGTATATGTTTTTTTTTCATGTTTGTTCGTGCATAACTTCGTTGTTTATGAACCGATTTTTCTTTTTCTGTTCGAAAGAAGACATTTCCAAGGTGATCCCATGGTAAGGACATCAGGGTTAGATGATGGAAGACCAGAGAAATCAAGGGGAACTTTCAAAAATTGTAAGGACGACTAGTGCATTTGTAAGTTTTTTCGTTAGGTATTTTAAAGCACTAAAATTTAAAAAGGGTCAGGAGTAGATCTGATGATGGAACCGGGAGACAGGCGAGGGAACTCCTCAACTATTCACAGCAGCAACCTAGTGTTTGTGCTTGAATAATTTGTATTGATAAGAACCTTACACCTAGATGGGTGGTGACTGTCATTAGGGAGCTGATGATGAAGACAAAGGTCAGTTCAGGGAACTCCTCAACGATTTACAGTAGTTACCTTGTGTTTGGACTCAATTCATTTATAGTAATGAGAACTTTGCATCCATATGGGTTATAATGGAGGTCTGCAGTAGATCTGATGATGGAGTCGAGAGACAGTCGAGGAAACTCCTCAACGATTCACGGTAGCTACGTTATATTCGTGCTTGATTAATTTGTATTAATAAGAAGCTTACGTAGGACAACCACTAGCCACAACTACTCGTTATCCTGATGCGACAATCAAAAAAATCAAGAGATTAAAATTAATACGCGTAATCATGTCATCTCCAGCAAAGCTCGTAAATTCAGTCCGGTCCCAGAGACATTTTATAAAAATCAATTCAGTAGTTTGATATTTAAAGCAAAACACGGGTAAAATTTAAATAAAAAAGGCGTCATTTGCTTGCTAGCCTATTCCCAACTATGTTGGCGGCAGCGTCCAGTTTGACCGGATGCAGCTGAACAGTACTTTTTGCAACTAAAAATTGTAAAATAAAAACTTTTTTTTAAAAAAAACAACCGACTTCCACAAAAAACTACAAAGTGAAAAATAGCTAATTTCGGAAGTCGGTGGCAAAAACGAATATACAAAAACCAAAGACACCATGCCCATGAACATGTATATTCATATTTGCCACCGACTTCCGAAATTAGTTATTTTTCACTTTGTATTTTTTTTGTGGAAGTCGGTTGTTTTTTTTTTTATTAAATATTTGGAGTAGGTATGTGTTGTTGTTATGTTTTTATTTCGTAAACGTTATTAACATTATCTTTCGATTTGTTAAAATATGTAAACATAATTTTAAAAAAACCGGCCAAGTCGGACTCACGCACAAAGGGTTCCGTACCATTGATTTATGAAATTAAAGGATTTATTTGTATGAAAGATTACGCGGTAATAAGCGGTTTACGATTTACGAGGTATTAAAAAAACTACTTACTAGATCTCGTTCAAAACAATTTTCGTTGGTAGTTTTATAGTAATACATATATATCATATGCTTTTTTTAGATTTTTCTAAAATGGCTGTGACATACGGACGGAAAGACGGACAGACAGACATGACGAATCTATAAGGGTTCCCTTTTTTGCCATTTGGCAACGGAACCCTAAAAAGAGATCTTGGAAATTAAATGTTGTGCATCTCTTTTACCTAAAGCTAACACGAATGGAATATAATGTAATTAGAATCAACCGTATCGTATCACCAGAACGAAAATCTAATACGAGCCAAACCCAACTGTTTTAAGTTTAGAAAAACTGTTTCTTGCTTCGCCTCGAACAGAATTGATTGTTCTTACATTGATTCATGCGTAACTGTGGCTACTTTTCAGTTAACCCTCACACCAAAATCTTGGAGTTCATATATTTGTTTTATACTTTATTCCTATTTTATGAAAACAAACTACACGGCAACTTGGGCTAACTCGACTAATAAAGAAGTTGCATTTAAAGCACAAAGAGATGTCTCAGAGCCATATTTAACTTGAAAACCACAAATAGTTGTAGGCATCGACATACACTAATGGACATGCCTTAGAGATGACAATTGTGGCACTCCGAAAGAAAGAGAGGAATCGAAGTTTCGTCTATCTTTATCTCTCTCAAAATCATCTATGAGGAAAAAGATAGTGCTACACCGAAAGGATAGGCCATCTCTCTCACTCTTTTCAAACCAAAAAATTACTCCAGATTATACGCGCACGGCATGTCCATTAGTACCTACATGTCTATTATACGCGCACGGCATGTCCATTTTAGTACCTATATGTCTATGGTTGTAGGTAAGCCCTATTTTGTTTGATAGAAAATTTGGACATTGACTTTACATTCTCATCATCTCAGTGTATAATCCCGGTTGCATCCGTGGCATTCGCGTTGGATCCCAAGGTCCGCTTGGCATCCCGTGGTGTGAGATTGTTGGCATGCATGTCATCTCTTGCAACGTCAAGCCAGCACTTCTTTGGTCTACCTCGCTTGTTCCGGCCCGGCGGAGGCGCCATGGCAAGTCATTTGTTACCCACGTAACACACGTTTTCGTAAGACGTGACCGTACCAGCGTAGGCGACCCTCTTGCAGTTTGTCTGCTATGTCACGGACATGAAGACTGCCACTGATGCGGGAGTTCCTGATGCGGTCTTTCCACGAACTCCACACATCCGCCGTAGCATATTCATTTCCGTGACACGCAGCCCCTGCTTGTGTCGCTCAAGCACAGGCCACGCCTCACTGCCATACAGAACAGGTCTAATAATGGTCTTATAGACCTGTCCCTTAAGAGTAACCGACATTTTGGGGTTACAAATGACACCTTATACCTCACGTCATTTTGCCCAAGCTGCGGAAATGCGTGCCTTAACGTCGCAATCAATGTCTAAATGAATGGAGCACAGATACGAAATATTTAGACTGGTCTGTACACTCGACCATGTCTCCGCCTATGCACACAGACATAGGGTCCTGTCCTATTGCTGGCTATGTACACCGTCTTCGCCACATTGAGGTTAAGACCTCCGTTCTCAAGCAAGTTCTTCCATACATTCACCCGCCGCACAACCCGCGTCTGCCAGCGTGATATCGTGAGATCTTGATGCTGTCTGACACGACGTCCAATATCACGCTGAACAGAAACGGACTAAATACGGGTCCATGATGAACTCCGACAGTGATGGGGAAGGGTTTAGTGTCGCCAAGAGCGGTCCTAACCACCGAATCGGAATTGAGGTACATGTCTCGAATTATGTCAACAAAGGCTTTTTGTACCCCTTTGGACCTCAGTGCCCACCAGATCACCCCTCAAGGGACACAGTCGAAGGCGTTCTGCATATCTAGAAAGAGGGATCCTTAGAGCGAAGATAGGGTCCATGGTTCCGTACCTTGGACGGAACCCATATTGACACGACGAGACCGCACACTCCTGCCGGATTCGGGAGTCTAAAATCCTCTCAAAGATCTTCATGGTGTGGGACATGACCTTTATACCGCAGTAATTAGCACACTCCTGTACCGAGCCCTTGCCTTTGAAGACTGGATTAATAATATTCAGCCTCCATTGGTTCGGGATTTTGCCGTTCAGGAGCACGCGGTTCAGGAAGTTCGTTAACATGCCCACACCGCGCCACCATCGCCTTCCAGGCCTCAATGGGGACTCCGTCGGCTCCGACAGCTTTCCGATTCGCCAAGCGACAAAGAGCTGTAAGGACTTCCTCAGGCGTTATCGGGGGCACTAGTCGAAGGTTCGGAGGGAGCTCCGGTGTCTGCACCTTTTGGTGCTGCTTATTCAGCAGCTCGTGGAAGTAAAGCGCCATCTCTCCTTCACCGCGAGGTCCTCGCACAGCAGGTTGCCAGTAGGGTCTTTTACAAAACGGCACTTGGATATATCCTGTGCCGCTTTGACCCTGGAACGTGCGAACTTTTAAATGAGCTTCTGCCCCTCAGACGTTTCCAACTTCTCGTAGAGCGGTTTCAAGTGGTCACGTCTGGCTCTGGCTTCAGCTCTTTTAGTGGCACGTTTGACAACCTTATATACGTCGCGATCTTCGGGAGATCCGGTCGCCTGCCACGTTTTGAAGAGGGCTTTCTTCACCCTTGTCTCCATCTGGACTGTGTCGTCCCACCACCAGGTCTCCTTGTCACTTTTGCGACCGCCCATATAGACGCCGAGCACCTCCCGCGCCGCCCCAGCAATGGCTGCCTGGATCCTGTCCCAGTGTTCTTGTGCAGTTTCGCCTTCAGTACCAACGCACTTGTCGCCGATAACCGACGCGAACTCCTGGGACTTATTTTCATTAAGCAGCCACTACCGGATCTGACGCCGGCAGTGCTCTACACGTCTCACTTTCTCTCGACATCACTTTACATTCTGGAAACAGTAATGTCTGTTAGAAATGTTTTGATTTTTTTTCGCGAATGGCAGATATGTTTCCACGAAACAGGCGTGATCAAAGTCAGCTTTGTCTGGTTGGCAGCAGGACAGCACTTATGCGCAAGTTATCTAAAAGTTGGAGGGAGTTAAATAATGTACATTAGAAATGTCGACTAAAGTCTTATTTATTTGACAAAGCTTCCTATAGTATTATTGAATTTCTGACAGAAGTATTTTTATTGACATACATTTTGATGAAGTGAAACCTTGAGCTTTCTTATAGGCATTTTGTATACTATTATGGAATTTCTGTGTCACAATTAATATTAAGAATATCATTTTGCATGCTTTAATTTTTGCAGGAGCTTTTCATATTGTAACACCTTTTTATACTGTGTTTTGCGCAAACAAATATTATTAATTTTTGTTGTTTTTATTGTACGGACGACAACAGGTCAAGCTACACGAAACTGTCAAATATCCCCAATCAAATTTGAGCCTTAATGGCTCAAATTTGATTGGGGATATTTGACAGTTTCGTGTTGAGCTTTAGAGATAAAGTTGAAAATCTAATAAAGAAATCTGACAGAATGCTATTGGTGTGCTGTCGTCTGTACAACCTCGGGACCCTGAGATCCCGGTGCTTTGGAAGGTGTTCGAAGGGCAGAAAGTATTATTACTATAAAGCTACTATTCAGTGCTGCGGCTAAGAGTCTCACTGATGGTGGTGCATGTGTTGGATCATTTAGTTACCTTCAACATAGTTGAGCTGAATGGTACTAATCCATGTACAGATATCGTCAACAGGTACTGGTCAACTCTTGGCTACCATGGAATTTAAATTTATTTTAATATTCGAATATCTACCTTACAGTACGGATACTTTTATCGTTCTGACGCTAGCCACGTGATCCCAATATTTTGTTTAGTAAATGAAGTGCAGACTGTCCATGGAGTTTCCCGCCCATTCTTCTCCATAGCTACTTTTGAAAGTAAGTATGTACCTAGATTTATCTTTCTGACTGACAATAAAAAAACAAAAACCAATAAGTGGTTTATTTGAAACAAATGCCTTGAGTTTTAGTTTAAATAAAGCACATCTTTAACAAATTCAATATTGTATCATATTTGTCATCAAAAAGAAGTCGTCGACAATAGTAGTTACATTGTACGTATTTAGCTTATTACATTAACATAACACGTTCTTAAAGGTTGATAGAGTTTATAATACTTAATTCAAATGTTTCGGTGATGGACTGCCCCGCTTCGCGTATACGTTCCGACAACACAATTTTTATTCGTTTAATCGAACAACAGGAAACTGCTACTATAGCTATGATTGCGTTCACATTATCTACTTTTTATAACTCCACAGATGATTCAAAGCCTGATTATCTATGTGTGCCAAGTTGGCACAGTAGCAATGTGCACAAGTTTGAATCACCAATCTTTATAAGAGCTGCTCTCTGAGTTTGGTTCTGAGCCTCGCTATTTTATGTAATTAGACTTAGTGAGTTCCCTACTAACCCGAGCATCCAGCAGATATCTCTCCACAACTGTGCATAAATACCCCATACCCATAGATACCGGGCATCAGCAGATCGTTATTATGCAGCAGGAACAGAGTTGCAGAGAGAACAGACCCCTGAACATTGACATTGAACTTCAGACACCGGCATTAGTCGACATGGGGTCAGACGAGCATCCGTCGACAACGACTCGGAGGGACCGTTCAGTCAGCAAGTCTTTTGTCAGCCAGTCAGGCCAGGGGAAATGTCGTACGCTGGAAGATTACTCAAAACGCCAGCGTGCCATACCCGGTCGAAGGCCTTCGAGACATCAAGGGAGACAGCAATCGCTTCCCCATTTTTCTCGAGGGCCTCGCCCCACAAGTGAGTGGCATACACTAGTATGTCCCCATTTGACCGATTGCGGCAAAACCCGAACTGTCGGTCACTAAGGAGATCATTACCTTCCAGGTATGCCAAGAGGCGCGAGTTCAATACACGGTCCATAATTTTGCAGAGTATGGAGGTTATCGAAATCGGCCGATAGTTGGTAGGATCGGCACGACTACCCTTATTGGTCACGAGCTGCACGTTGGCAAGCTTCCAGGACTTGGGCACTAAACCAGTCCTAAATGAGAGGCGATACAAGCGCGTCAATACAGGAGACAACTCGGGCGCACATGCTTTAACCTTTTGAACGCCCATCTATATAATACGCGATGTGTCCTCCTGCGCCACACTACAAATGTATAACGTATGTATAGTAAAACGTAGGGATGGGATTAGT
Organism: Sesamia nonagrioides; assembly: GCA_017933935.1. Taxonomy (NCBI): domain Eukaryota; kingdom Metazoa; phylum Arthropoda; class Insecta; order Lepidoptera; family Noctuidae; genus Sesamia; species Sesamia nonagrioides. The sequence continues at coordinate 299,089 of JADWQK010000345.1, forward strand.
GTCCTATCGACAAATAATATTATACATATAAAATAATGTTTATTCACCAATTTACGAAGCTAAATAAAAACTGTAATCGTAATTTCATATTTTATTTTATTTCATAAAAAAAACAATATGAAAACCTGGTTATATTCCCCACAATAAAGAAAAGAATTTTAAATTTATTAGACGTGTGTTCTACAAGGTACATCCCTATTTGTCTAAAAATGTAATCCTTCTACTTCATATCAAGTAGTTGGCGCTCGAGGCACGTCAAAATCCTTTCTGTTCTAGGGATGTCTAGATTTCTATGGTATATATTTTATATTCACTGTGGTCGAGTTACACGTGCATAAACTCAACCGATTCCTGCATAATTTATTTCGTTTACTTACAACAAATACAATTAATAGAAGCTAAATACGTGGTTTTCTACGTTTTAAAAAATAAAATAAAATGGAGGGTAAGTGTCTGTTTTACACAAGACCTTTTTTAATGGTGTCGCTAAATACTCGCAATTATTTTTCTGGTTTGTAGAAACTAATAGAAAACTGAAGAAAATTCCTGAAACGGAAGTTGACGACTTAACGGAATGTCAAGACGACGAACTATTTCAAAATTCTGATTCAGACTTGAACAACTCGCAATAATTCGTCATATTCACAGTCACAATTTTTTTAGAAGGACACGTGCGCGAACTCAAGATGTAAACATTGCACTACACTAAAATGCACAAGGTCACTATGACCTTGAAACCCGTCCGCTTGTGACGTCACAGATTTCCTTCTATACACGTCGGTGGCGCGTACTGACCGCTAACTAACTAACTTTGTAGGGATGGGTTTTTCAAACGGGGTTTCACTATCGACAATGATTAGAAAACCTATTAATTCTTGATTAAGGTGAATAAAACCTAGTTTAAAGTGTACAATATTTATAAAATATTATATATTTACGTCATTTTCTTGCAATAATAGTATTTATGATCATTTCGACGAGATGAAATATAGCGAGGTCTTCGTCGTGTCCCATCACTGGCTTACTTCATATCAAGTAATTGGCGCTGGGGGCATTAAAATATTTTCTGGCGTTTTTGTTTCTATTGAAAATTAAACAAATAAGAACTTATTATGCGTGAAAAAGTTAAAAATATGGTTGATAACAGTGCAAATTTCCATAAAAACAAAATAAAAGGTCTTGTAAAAGTCGTAAATTTATTTTATACTGTGATTACTTCTAATCAAGTAGTGGCGCTGAGGGCACGAAAATTTCGAACTTGTATAGAAGTGATTGGCGTTCAAAAGGTTAAGAACAATCGCTGGTATACCATCTGGACCACTGGCCTTATTCACGTCCAGACGACACAGTACTCTCAGAACCTCCTTGTTCCTAATGGGAACCTCAGGCATTGAAGTTCGGCAATGAGGTACATTAGGTGGAGCAGCACTACCAGTATCAAGATGCGAATTATGGGCAAAGAGAGATGCAAAGAGACCAGCTTTCTCTCTCGCCGTATGAGCCAGTGTTCCATCAGATCTAACCAGCGGTCGTGGTAGTGGTCATGGTGGCCTAGTGGTTAAAACACCTGCCTCTCAAGTATGAGTGCGCGAGTTCGATTCTAGGTCAGGCAAGTAACAATGTAACTTTTCTAAAGTTATATGTACTTTCTAAGTACCTATATCTTGGACACCAATGACTGAAGGTGAAGGAAAACATTTTGAGGAAACCTGGACTTTAGGTCTGAAATTACCAACCCGCATTGAGCAAGCGTGGTGATTACGCTCAATCCTTCTCTGTATGAGAGGAGACCTGTGTCCAACAGTGGGACGATAAAAAGGTTGATAATGAACCAGCGGAGGCAGTGTGGACCGACAGAAGTACGCCTCGACCGATTTGGCAAGGGACCAAAAAGATCTGCTACCGGGTGGCTGCGCAGATAACTTGTTGCCAATATGGGTAATGCGGCCGAAGCGAGCTTTTTTAAGCGCCTTTTTGAAGGACTTCGCAGCAAGGTTAAAGGCTCTCTTCTTTGAGCTTAGATCTGGAGCTCTGCGGTCACGAGCGACAACCCAGGTGAGAAATGCATTTAATAAATCTACACTTATATTATAAAGAGGAAAGGTTTGTATTTTTGTATGTAATGAATAAACTCAAAAAGTACTGTACCGATTTTAATAATCGCATACGCTGCGAAGAGTATTAATGATAGGACAAAAAATTGTTCGACAATATCAATATTATAGAATATATCAATATCTACAAAAAAACTTCAATGCGAGAATATATGTCTAACTATTGTAATTACGTCACTATAGCTACTTTTTACATTTAACAAATTGATAGAAATGCTGATCAAAATCAGACCGTGTTATCCTCACCATTTATAAATCATTATCCAAATAAATAATTTAATATTATTTATTTCAAGACTGTCTCAAAACCTGATGATTACTTTTTGAATGATTGAAATCGGACATTCCATGATCCATCATGAAATAACAATACATGCCGTCGCGGCGGCCGCCACGCAGCGCATAGAGTAACTCGACGATTGGGGCAGTGCGGGAGAAGCGGGTGCACCATTATGAGTGCGAGCCGAGAAAGTGAGGCGAGGCCAACACTGCACTGTTTGGAAAATCCAGGCAGTTGACTAAACGGCTAATCACTAAATATTATAAAACAAAGTCACTTTCTCTTTCCCTATGTCCCTTTGTATGAATTTTTTCCGCGTTTGCAATGAAACGCAGGCTGAACCCTACGAGATATATCAAAATAATGTACTAAGTAAATATTGTACACATTGAAAAGGTCTACAAAAACGTCCGCGATGGTATATTATATATCTATCTCTTATGGATATCCCACAATATCATTTTTTTTTTTTCATTTACTTTTTACGACAAATACCGGCTAATTTTCGAATCGATTTTAACCAATACAGCATTAATCCTTATCCAATTTAATACCTTAAATACATTATTGATTTAATATAGATATTAAAAATTGCGGGGTGTCGCGTTTGCGGCGGTATACGGTGTGGCATTCGCGGCGGTTTTTTATACAACGTTCACAGTGTTTCTGAAGTGTATTCAGTATCAGCATTGAACTCGTGCGAAGCCGGGGCGGGTCGCTAGTAATAACTAAACCGGTTTATAAAAAAGAGTCTCAAGCTGACGCTATACTTCATCATAACCAGAAGACATTCTGAAACAAAGTTTTAATATTTCATAACACAATCTGTGAATGTTTATAAAAAAATCCATAATATTATACAAAAATCAGTATTTATTTAAATAAATTCAAAACATTTTTTTTTTAATTAAAGGTGCAAACAGCAACTGTTGTGGTAGTTTTTAATATTATTATTTCTCTATTATTAAAATTGTGTGCTAAATTAATTGTAAGCAGGGTTCGAAAATATCCGATATTTATAATAAATATCAAAATATCGGATATTTATGATATATATCCGATATATATCAAAAATCGGATATATATCCGATATTTATATCCATTTCTTAAGACTGCCATTTTATTATCTTATTACTACCTATACGATTTCCACAGGTACATGACGGTTTATTATTATGAATTTATTACAATATAAAAACAACATATTTTTTGTTTTTATTTAACAAAATAAACATAAAATCTTATAGTTCACAAAAATCAACTAAAAATAACCAACTTTTTCTGAGAAAACAATGTCTATAAATATTAGGGAAAAAAATTAAAATATCTTACAAACCTCATTATATTTGTACTTATTCGAGTTATAATCAAACAAAAAAATTGTCTTTTTCTAGTCAGCAAGAACTGTCAAATCGCCTGTTGACATTCCTAAAGGATTTAAAAGGATTAACACTACACATCACTTTTAAGGAGTAGGTATGTTTGCAGATGATAGAATTGAAAATTATTTTGGCTCTTTTACGTTGCACTATTATTATTGATTGCATTACCTACTTGGTAAATTCGAAGTATTACGGTCTGAAGACAGAAAAAACGACGAATATGCCAGCAGCGCGTCGGTAAAAGTACTTAAATGCAACACACCATAAATTTTAATATATATCACAAAAAATGGTTTGATATATATCAGATATATATCGGATATATATCATGATATATATCAATTGATATATATCCTTCGAACCCTGATTGTAAGTATTTTACTTACGTGTTTGTTGTTTCGGCCTTACGGACCGAGCTGGTTTAAAATGACGGCACTACTCAACATCGTGTAAGAATACTTATCTATGTGAGCGTATATTTATTTTAGTAATATTATAGAGATCAGTCTATGGATATTATGAGTTGAGCAACAGCAATAGCCAACATCAAGTAATCGAGAACGAGGCACCGAAGTGACAAGTCCTAAGTTTAGTAAAATAACAAAAAAATGTACTAAGCTATGCTGAATAATTTAAATAAGAAATGAATGTGATTGCGTTGTTTTGTTTGTGATTACAATTCTATGACTCCCTTCTGAGGTATGTTTTATAATGGTATCTTCCGAATCATCCATTTCCTCAGGCATGTAAGTGACCAAAGGCGGGTTAAAGAAATTTTACACATTTTAGTGGGTTGAGGTGTTGGCATCTCTAAATTGACGTTACGGATATTGTGTTAGGTGCGAGCGGTACGTTGGGCGAACTTGTCGGGCAGGCCGCCGCGGCGCCTCTCGGGGGCTGGCGCGGCGTAGCCTTGGGGTTCAAGGTTGCTGCGATTAGTCAGCAGCGACCTTCCCTTAGCTACAGACTTTCTTGAATCGATTTCGTCCTTCAAACTCCATACAGTCTATTATTTGGAGAAGTTTTTACTAGCCAAATATTAAACGGGGACTATAGTGCCGAGGAATTTGGAAAATAGGTATTTGAAGAAACTATTGCCGTAGCACTGCTTCCAACCTCTCGCGGTAAAGAGCGAAAAGGACAATTGCAGTTCAGGCTGATTTTACTTACAAAAACGTTGACCAAAAGCCGTTTCGTATTCCACTATTTTCTTTTTCAAAACACGACTGATCTCAAATATGTATGTATTTTTATACCAAAATTTTGAGGAAAAGTATACCTAAGTTTGTATTATTTTCTTTTTGTCAAAAACTTATTACGTTTGTCTAATAGTCATCTGAACATCACGGTAAAAATGAGATATTTTTCGCAATTTTGAAGTAATAAGTGTCGGAAAAATCAAATGATGAACAAAAATAATTGCTCTAAAAGCATTATCCACGAAGAAAACAGCGGAATACGTTTGTATAGAGAAAGCACCACTTTTATATGCTATTGGTCGCAGCGTGATGTTATATCCTAAAGCCTTCCTGGATTATGAAGATGGGCTATCCAACACAAAAAGAATTTTTCAAATCGGCCAAGGAGTTCCTGAGATTAGCGCGTTGAAACAAACAAACAAACTCTTCAGCTTTATACAATACTAGCTTTCCGCCCGCGGCTTCGCCCGCGTGGAGTTCGGTTATATCGCGCTTTTTAGGTTTCCCTCGGGAACATCAAATTTTTCCGGGATAAAAGGTAGCCTATGTTCTTTCTCGGGGTCTAAAGATTGTGCCAAATTTCATCAAAATCGGTTGAGAGGTTTAAGCGGGAAAGCGTAACAGACAGACAGACAGAGTTACTTTCGCATTTATAATATTAGTATGGATGTAAAGAAAACCCTGTCCGATCCATGAAGCTATTGTTAGGTATCGATAACTGATTCTAATAATGCCTACAAAGCCGGGCTAAACTTAAAAAAAATCCCCCTACAAAAATAAATATTATTTCGAAAAAGCGAGGTAACTTAATAAATGTGCGGTAGGCAACACTGTAGGCATACATGAGCAGGGCACGCGCGACGTGGTCGCATCACTCATAATAATATGATTTTTAGACTGTGATGAGTATAGTTCTCTCGAATACTGTCTAAAATGGTGTTGTCATTTTTTTTAAATTATTAAATTTTAGGGAAGTTGGAATTATTTCGCAGAAAAAAATATTATTTCAAAATTCATTAGTATTATTACTATGATGAGTTTATGTAAAATTTCATGTTTTATTTGGTCATGTGTTACATATCTAACCTTTATAATCCTTTTGGGTTGGACGGGGTATTCTTTACATATTGTATATTAGTATAGATACAGATAAATTACTTTAATGTAAACTGAATAAGTATGAAATTTGTTTGTTCAGTTTTAGGGTGGTACCCCACAGTCGTTTATTTTAGTTTCGATGAAACAAGACGAACAACCGATCGACTTGCCGGCGACGGTATTTACACAGATATTTTAATTGAATATCAACCTCCACGTGGGGGTTGCTACGCGACATTCAAGTTCTGCGCAATCACAAATCGATATACAGAAAATAGATGAATACTGTAGTCTGACATAACGTACACGCATGCCGTCAAACAATCAGGGTAAGGTGAAAGGCATGACGTCCAACTGGCGACCTGCGGGTATTGACGTCATGAATCCATTATAAACATGAAACAGGAACAGTTAGCGGCGTTACATGTGGCAGTGAGTGACATTTTACATACGGTCATTTCAAAAATTTTTGGAGCCAGGCTAGGCCAACTAGAGTATCGGCCGATCGATCAGTCGGATCAAATATTGGACAAACACCGGACTGTGTAGGTCGAATAGTGCGCGAGGATCGCATGAACTGCTCCGACAATTTCTAATGCCCGTTGTTTCACAAATCCCTTCATCCTTCACTGTTAGCAGTTTCCTTTACGCGCTATTTCAATAGCTTGTAATTATCGACTTTCCGGCGGATTGATATTTATTGTATACATTAGTTTAATTTTTCTAGTCTTATGTGTGTAAATAGGATGGAGTTACCGCTAGGCTACTATTGTAGAATCAGAGGAATAAAGATGCAAGGACTTGTTTAATCAACGTCTTCAACGCGACGTTGAAGTACAAAGCGTGAGGTGAGTGATGCGTGCAAACTTGCATATCACTTTTTATGTTCACCTCTACCAATCAAATTATGATCTATCCACAGCTGAATACGAAGACCGTTGACATGTGTTTGAATGAAGATAGGCGTCCTAATTAGCGCTGGCCCTACATGATGGCGCGCTGCAGCTGTGGCAGTAATGACGATGCGCGTTTGCTTACTGTGATTGTATTTACTAGTTAATTAAGATGTGGATTTTTATTGGGTGAGATGTAGAAAACAAAACTCTTGACGGGTTTGTATTGGTAATAATGTATTAAGCAGTTTCCCAAAATGTTAGTTGCTAGAACACATCAGATCGTGGTGACAGCGCCGACAGGCGAGGATTTCAAGATGCAAAAGCATAGCTAACAGGGTAATTCATTCCTGACGCCGTCACTGTCATTTGTGCAGCTATTCCATCTCGTCTGCAGGGACAGGAAAGCAACGCCAAGAGTGAGCTGTAAGTAACGATTGGGTACAAACCCGTCGTTTTGGGGCCATGAATATGAGCCTCTAACCTGCCAAGTCCGACAAAAACGTGCTTAAGGCTCTCTTCGACCGCTTTACCCTCATTGGCAACAAGCTCTCTGCGCAGCCGTCCGGTAACAGATCTTTCTAGTCCCTTCCAAACCGGTCGAAGCTTCTGAGCGGCCCAAACTACTTCCTGTCAAGCCTGATGGAACACTGGTTCATACGGAGAGAAAGCAGGTTTCTTTGCCCCAAATTCACGTATTGACACTAGCAGAGCTGCTCCACCAAATTTGCCTCACTGCGACACTGCAGTGCTAGGTTCGTATTAGGAACAAGGAGGTACTGAGAGTATTGTGTCGTCGTGAACGAAGCGGACATGAATAAAGGTAGTAGACTAGATGCAGCGATTGTTCTCAAGGCTTGTGCGCCCAAATTGTCTCCTGTAATGACACGTTTCTTTCGCCTCTCATTCAGGACTGGTATAGTGCCCAACATCTGGAAGCTTGCCACCGTGCAGCCCGTATCCCAAAAAGGATAGTCGTGCCGATCCTGCCAAAATCGGCCGAATTCAATAAAAAAAGAGATCTTCTCAGTAACCAACAGTACGCGTTTCACTGCAATCGGCCTACTGAGGACCTACTTGTGTATGCCACCTTAGATGTCTCGAAGCCCTTCGACAGGGTATGGCACGCTGGCCTTTTGAGTAAGCTTCAGGCGTACGAAATTTCCACTGGTAGTCAAACTAGTGGAAATTTCGTACGCCTGAAGCTGGCTAGGTAAAAGATTTCCTGAGTTAACGGTCTCTGCGAGTTGTTGTCGACAGATGCTCATCGAAACCCATGTCGACTAATGCCGGTGTTCCTCAGGGGTCTGTTCTCTCCGCAACTCTCTTCCTGCTACATACTAATGATCTGCTAATGTATGAAATGTATGGGTGCTACCGTGTTCGGGCTAGTAAAGAAGTAATCTGGTCCGAAAAGAGGCTGTGGTAGAGCGTACGAATGTCGCACTTCAAGCAGTCTCCGAATAGTGCGAAGCCAATCTTATAACATCCAACCCCGCCAAAACACAGGCGTATCTATTCACCGCCAAAAGGAGGCCATTTACCTTGTCTCTAGCTTTTCGCATTATATCCTTGGAGAGCACCGACCGCCTTCGGCTTTTGGGAGCAATTTCCTCAAACCTAAACTTTGGGCGGTTCATCGAGTCCTAAATCAAGATGGCTCCCAGGAAACTAGGCGTTATTGCAAAGGTCCGGCACTTCACACCGGGATAGCTTCCAATATTATATAGGGTGTCCAGGAATTCATGGATAACCTTGAAACGGGTTTTAGTACAACTAACGACAGTAACGACGTATCTGTATTATTAATTTCGTTGCGGGACCCAAGACAGTTGAAACATTTCTCCGGGACTCGTCGAGCTTCATTGCTCGGCGTTTTTCTGGCGGTCTCCACTGTTGATTCTGGCTTTCAGGAGTTGCAGTGGGTTGGGAACAGTGTGGCGGGTATCTGTATTGCATTGTTAGAGATTAATGAAAAATAACATATGGACATTAATAACACTGTATTCTTTAAAATTACAATATGTGTTCAAACTGTCGCAACTTGCAGTCATACTATTTATTGCCTATCTATTAGCTCGGTTATCTAGCATTACTATAATACTAAAAAACCGTTGGAATTCATTAATTTGTGGTCATATCTCAGGAGAAATATGGATACCATAATTAAGTTGAAACCTCTGGATGATACTGATGCTAAGACAGTGTTTATTACTCCGAAACATTACCAGTCGCCTGGTGGGTCGTGTCGTCAAGGGATGCCAGTTGCGACTCAATAGGAGCCGAAATCATATCGCGACTATTACAACATGATAGTATCGCCGGTTATCAGCCACGCCTCTGTGTCAGTGTGTCTTGTGCCGCGATAACGCGAGATAATTTTTTTATTTTTATAGTTTTTGAAACAAGCATATTTCGTGTTTCCACGTGGTCGCCTCGTTTGCCGTGCAAGTAATTGGTATTTATTTAATTTATAACTGATACTGTTAGTATGTTTACACGAGAGTCATGTACCGAGACTGATATCTGGCTGCTACTATGTAATTAAGATCGAGCGCAGTGAATGAGTGTATGTGATCTAGTCACTGCGTTGCATTAGCATTGGTGAGTAGCAAGTCCTAGTGCGTCACGCCCCGCGAATGGCGCAGGCGCATCATTTATATTTAGTTCTTACGATAACTGTCTGTTATTTTCCTTGTACAAGGACACTCTTGAGACTACATTCAATAATCTTAGGCGTCAAACAGACGAGCAGCACTTTACTGTCGACAGAGCTAACTTCAGGTGTCAACAAAAGCAACTGCTGCAGTACTCGACACTCGACTGGTGGCCACCTTGTCGACACCATTGTTATAGTGAGCCGTGACCGTTGTTTTAGTAAGGGAGATAGAGTAGTATAAAATGAATTAAGAGGGCATTCTTGCTTTTTCTACGTAGGCGTAAAGGTAAAAAAGACGAAATAGTTCATCGTGTTTAGTGAAATACTACCAAATAATACAAAGAGTAAAATGTTGACACAAATTGGTTGCTATAATCTAGTACTTGGTAATTCCAGATACAACCACATTACTTAATTGATACAATTAGCAAGTCAATACTAATATCGTTGTCGTTGGAAGACGTAATTTTAAGGTCGTACCTTCACCAAATGACCTTGAGCATTTGCTCCCTCTTCACCGCGCCCCACCTCTACAATACTTCGCAAAATATTACTAGCGCCGTCTGGCGGACGAAGTACTTACAAATACAAGTTAAATTCATAGACCACAGAAGTAACAGACATGGCACTTTTATTTTTGTTTATTGGTGCGCCCAAATACTTTTGGTTATTATAGACTGAAACAAATGTTGACGATACTTCATAATAAAAATTTTGCGTATTTTATTTTTTAATCGACTTCCCAAAAGTGTGGTTCTCAATTCGATTTGTGTGCTCGCTGATAACTTTATCGTTAATGAACCCATTTTGACTATTCTTTTTTTTTTTATGAAAGAGTATGCTGCCTATGTAATCTCATTGTTACTACGTCAGTGTCGATAATGGAAATTCTTAGAAAGGAGAATGCCACCCGATGGGCCCCTAATTTGTGATAGAGTGTCAAGAATATTTTCTTATTAAAAATCAAGTCGTAATTTTATAAAACTAACTATTTTTTTTCAGAATTTCTTGTACCATAGCATTGAAAAACAAAATTAATATTTATTTTATTGAATCTTAGCTAGTTCCGCCATTATAACTTATCCTGAATGTTGCCAGGTAGACGACAGACTATCTTATTTAAATGAACGAGGTGATCGATTGAAAATATCGATAAAATATATTTCTATTCAGGTCACTAAAAGTGCCAAGATGAAGTTACAATAGTCAGTAAAAGTCTGACATTATTTTCCAATCCACCCAAAGGCAGGGGTTGTCACTTAGATGATTTTAGCTCACCGAAAAACAATTATGTTATGTTTTCAGGAGGTCGCTTGCAGGAGATGCTGTCCTATATGGCATACATACACGTATATGTATACTAGGTACCTAGCATTTTGCCAACTATCTTGGGGTCGGCTTTTAGTCTAACCGAGGCAGCTGAATACAGTATTGCTCAAAGAGTGACTGCCCATCTGACCTCCACACCTGATACACTGGGTTATAACATATTACCTCCTGGTAAGAGGTTGTCACACTTGCGGGATTCTAGCTACTCGTAACAAGTATAAATAATGCACCCAGTATCAACAGTTTGAATGTACTAGCAGCCATCCAGGTGAAGTTTGTAATGGATGGTCACCCATGTGCAATCTGAACAAGTAGCTTAACTTAAGATATCTCCTTGTGGCTGTTGTAACGTAGCCACATGCTCCTCCAACCAATTTAGCCCTAAGTATATTTATTTCTACTGGTGCCAGCAAAACCTACTTCCGCTGACTGCAAGGTAAACAGTTTAATATATTATTTAGCAAGAAAAGATGATATCTAATGTTTTTTATTTCATTTGGGAATCAATATTAATACTAAAGATATTTTATTGTTTTAATGTAAAATGTTTTTGAAAAAATATTGTTTAATAACCTCAATTTCTTCATCAGAAAAAAATTCAATAATTCTCGGAAACTAGGGTGAAAAGTTATAAATTGTTTTCAGGATCTGAAAAGGTAATTGTAGTTCTTCAAAATAAAGTTAAAACCACCATGGCACGCAAATTTTTTCTGGGGGCCCAAATCTCCTAACAAAACGGGCATTCTCCTTTAGGCCAATTATCGAAAATTGTAGGCACGCTTCGGGTGAAAACTTGATACTCGTATTTATATCGGATGATACTATAAAACCGTGAAGATTTGGTCCTGACCTGATAATAGAGATGACAGAGAATCAAGGGAATCCACATCGGAAGCAACTGTCATGTGTTTGGGCTTACTTACCACTACTTAGACGGAGATGGGGAATTAAATCATGCAATTCCCTCGCACACTCCCCGAAATGCATCCTATAGAACACCGAAAGGCTGGCTACTCTACGCCTGTGCTCTAGGCCTTGGAGACCAACTCGAGTTCTGTCGACAGTTGAAGTTGACTCTGTCGACAACAAAGTGCTGCTCGTCTGTACGAAGCCTTATAAAACCTAGAGACTTGACGCCTGATAACAAAAACATTCAATTACTTATTTACAATAGACAGGACGTGACGAACAAAATCGTAATCCGATACATTTCTAGTGGTCAAAAGTCGCTCAATCTATACTCAATTCACGATAGCATTAGATTAAAGCTCGACCAAGGTGGGTTTTTCGTTCTCGATCGAGACCAAGACCGAGAATGAAAAAATATCTCGGCTGAGACCGAGAATAGGCAAAACGTGAAAAAAAATGCTGTTACAAAAATGTTGTTAACTTTTTAATACAGTACTGTTTAACAAACCTACCTGTTTTAAAAATCAAAGTTAAATAACATTATGTTACGAATGCACCTTATGTCGATGGCATAAGATTCAATATTGTGTGACATACTGTGCGTAACTTAAGCCCTGTGTAGTAGGTCTCTTGAGACCTAGGCATTGTAGAGGTACGATATAAAAACGCTTGCTAGACCTAGGACGGCCTATCAAATGGTACAGGTTTCATCAATATTGTCAACAAAGTGTCAACATCGAAATTGCCTCGTCTCCGGTAAATTACTGTAGGGACCTGCTGAATGTTCCCGAAGTTATGCGCTATTATTATTACGTCTAGACGAATCTGGAATGTTCGATCAGCTGACCTATACAATATGTAAAGAAAACCCTGTCCGACCCATAAGGATAATAAAGGTTAGGTAAACACTTGACCAAATATAATATAAAATTTTACATAATCATCACAGTAACAATAATAATGAATTTTGAAATAATCTTTTTTTTCCCGGGTATTAATTCCAATTTCCCCGAAATTTAGTAATTTTTAAAAAACTGACAACACCATTTGTGGCGGAGCGAATAGCGATGCGACCACGTGCCGCATGCCCCGCCCCGCTTCACCCGCACATACATGCGCGGGTGAAGGGGGGCGGGGCTATCGGGTTGCCTACCGCACATGCATTAAGTTACCTCGCTTTTTCGAAATAATATTTATTTTTTTTTGGGGATTTTTTTTTAAGTTTAGCCCGGCTTTGTAGGCATTATTAGAATCAGTTAACGATACCTAACAATACCTTCACGGATCGGACAGGGTTTTCTTTACATATTGTATAAAGCGCCGTGACGCCAGCAGTCTATCACACCATCTCCCAGCTTCGCCGCCCTCGGCACGCCCTCACAGACCCCGATGACCCCATAACCCTCCTCCAAGAGGTCAATCGGGCCACCAGAACCCTATAAAAATACAAGACATCGAAATACCGACTTCGGCATCGAGGTCCTCCGCGAAGCGCCCCACAGCTTATTTTCTCTCCTCGTCCCTTGCCCGATGAAGGCCAGCCCGAGCCGCAGCTGAGCCAGTAATTATAATGTTACTAAAACGACCTCTGAGTTTGTTTCGGCGTTTCTTCTCAGAGCTAGTCCTAGCAAACGTGGTGGTCATCAAACCACTAAGAACCCTTTCGATCCAGCCGTCCCATGCTATCCTCTCTAGCGACGCCCTAAGCCGAGGTTCGTACCCCACAGGGCGTGCCCTTAGTGCGTAGCCGCCCTTAGCTCTAGTTTAGTTTTTTAAGTGCCCTGGCTGGAGGCTTTAATTTTACTTAAGGCATCCACAGGTAAGTCCGGTTAAGTAGTCACGGCCTCTAATGATCAACTACGAGATGCCATAACACACAAAAACAAAAAAACAGCAGTCTGTCAGTCTACATTCGACTACAGAGGCGAAAACGGTGGTAGGCCATAACATCCGCTGCCGGCAGAAGTTACCACCCACCAGACAAAGTCTTGCCGCCAAGCGATTCGTCGTGTTCCGGTATGATGTCTGGTGAAGCCGTACGGAGGACGGGTCTGAGCAGTTGTGTTGCGATGTGTGCCGAGTACGATGCGTCAAATATTGTTGTGTCGGGAATTTGGTCGTGGAGGGTCTCCACATCAATCCCCCTCTGGCAGCAGCATCGTTGGTCGGGTTGTTGGGTTTAACATTGCACCATCTCGCTCAACTGCTGTCTTCCTTTCTATTCACTAAGATTTTTAATTGAATGGGCTTAATAAACTAGCGCGCTTTACCATCAATGATTGCATCACTGCTTACCATCAGGCGGCATTGCAGTCAAGCCCTAGTTTATAATTATAAAAAAAAAACAACCGACACTTAAGAAGCGATAATTAAGGAAATCTACAGTGACAACCCAACGAGAACTTTAAAGACTATGTGAAGACACATCTGTAGCGTTATTATGTGTGAACGACACGGACTTCGTGGACGTAAGGGAAGACATCAGCTACCTTCTACTTGTCTACGCCTACGATCGACTGTTCGTACTTCGTTGCCAATAAACTACGTAACCCTCAACTGGCATTTCAGTACCCCTAGCTCGTAATAATTACATTACATCATAAAAAAGAAATTTTTCAACGAGTATCGCCAATCGTCATACCATTGTCCAGCTTTGCTAAACAGTTGTTCACTTGCTACGCTAGTAGGGCGCGCAGATAAAAATTTATATTATGCAGACCAGCACCTTATAAGGTGACGAAAACCAGTGCAATTATTCCCCATTATTGCAAACCCCAAAGAATTTGCAGCCGAGGATGCCGAGAGCCAGACCGAGACCGAGATCTCGGTCGAGCCTTACGTTCGTTTTTTTTTATAATTATTATAAACTACTGCTTGACCGCAATTCCGCCTGATGGTAAGCAGTGATGCAATCGTTGATGGTAAAGCGAGCTAGTTACCTCGATTTATTTGTGTATAAATAATTATTAATGTTTACTCAGTAATTTTAATTAATTAATTTTCATAAATAGATCTAGGAAATTTGTGAATTTTGTAATAAACGCCGTCTATAGCCGAGTACTTAGAAATGTCAACAAATGAACAATTACTTTTCGTTCATGTAATCGTCAAGTACTATACTTATGTTCATGTTCTGTTATTCTGGGACTATTTTATTATTTTTTTATATTCTTTTTTTTTTTTTTTAATAATAAAGAAAACAATAATAATACGATTATTGGCGGCATTACCTCACAACAGAATCCAGTACGATCGAACTAAAGTATTACCACAGTCTAAAAATTATACAGTCGTTCAACGAAGACGTCTAGACTGAGCAATCATGCGGGGTGTGAGGGGCGAGATGCGGGTAAGCGGATCTTGAACTGCGAACAAAACGATGTTAGTCGTTCGGGATATATCATCAAGGGTTAACGCGTGTTTTTAAGTAATTGCACGATTGCTCTGTCTAGACGTCTTCGTTGGACGACTGTATGATTTTTAGACTGTGGCGTTACTGTCTAGACAAAGCCGGTATTTTACACGAGATCAAAGGCGTGGAACTACTGTATCATTTTTTTATACTGTGCTAATACTAAGGCTTAAGAGTCTGTTTGCTTTTTCGTTTGAATTTGTTAATCTGTGTAACTTCCTGTCGGATTTGGAATTTGTATATCAGTAGATTTACCATTGATAAACAAAAACCTAAAATATTAAAAAAGCTAAAATAAGCGTAATGTAGCGTGTTGACAGTTAGCGTAATGAGAGAAAATAAGAAAGGACGCAGTACAGTAGCACTTAGCGTGTCCCCGCATCGCTCAGATCTACGAGCGAGGTAGTGGCGGCCACTTCGAACACTTTTATCACAGTATAAAAATCATACAGTAGGTCGACGCCTTTGATCTCGAGTAAAATGCCGACATCGTCTAGACAGTAACGCATCGGCCGGGGTTGTCACAAATAAACCATATTTATGAAATTATTTATTTATTGCAGATCAACATCAATAGCTGTATTATGTTTAATTAATTTGCTATTTTTACTAAGGGAACAAATCGAGACAGTTTTAAATTATTTAGATGGCATCTTCGTAACCAGCACTCCAATCGACCTCGGAATTAACACCCATATCATATTAAAATACATTCAAATTGGCGTCCGCCATTTTGGATTTCAGAAAGAATAGCTTTATCGTAACAAGCACCACAATTATATTTACTTAATTGACACCCATATTAAATTATAAAAAAATGACGTCCGCCATTTTGGATGTCAAAAAGGATGGCTTCCTCGTTACAAGCACCCTAATTATACTCAAAATTGACACTCATATCAAATAATAAAACAAACAAATAAAAAAACAAACACGTGTTAGCCCTTAATGATATATACCGAGCTACGAATATAGTTTTTTTCGCAGCTCGGGTGCCCCTTACCCGCGTCTCGTCCCTCACACCCCGCACGATTGCTCTGTCTAGACGTCTTTGTCGGACGACTGTATGATTTTTAGACTGTGCTATTATTTAGTAGTTATTGGTTGGGAGTGAGGGAAGTTAAGGTAAGTTGGGTAAGGTAACGTACTCATTTATATCAATCGCAGTGACTAATACGCTTCTTTGTCATTACCAATCCTTATCGGAATCGATCATCATCAACGGTCTCCAAAGCCTGGAGCACAGGCGTAGAGTAGCCAGCCTTTCGGTCTTCTATAGGGTGCATTCTGGCGAGTGTGCAAGGGAATTGCATGATTTAATTCCCCCATCTCCGTTCCACCATCGGACGATCCGTCGTACGGCGACTTTCCACCCTCACGTTGTCGACACCACTACGAACCGGACGAAGCGTTTCTTCTTCTTTTATACCGCGTACGTCGAAGGACTAGAACGATTTGCCGGCGGCGGTGTTTCCGTCACACTACAATTTGAGTCTTCAAGGCTAGAGTGAATAGGCTCTTAAACTAGCGCGCTTTACCATCAACGATCGCATCACTGCTTACCATCAGGCGGGATTGCGGTCAAGCGCTGGTTTATAATTTATAAAAAAAAAAAAAAACATCATTTCAGCCGAAAGACGTCCACTGCTGGAGATAGGCCTCGCCATTCTGCGGTTTCCTGTGACTCAGATTAAACAGGTCCTCATCCTAGTAAAAGTTGACTAAATGATATATTATTAGAATGCGCGTTACTCGAACTGCAGCGATCGACACTGGATCATCGTAAACCGCGCGGCACTTTAACTGTCCGTAGCGAAGCACGCGACGTGATAATGTGTGATTAGATTGGCGAATGCTAGACGAAGGCGGCTACGAATCACACTCGAGATAACGCATTATGTTACGTTTGTGACCTACTAATAGCCAACACGATGTTATCGCACGCCTGCTTGCGGGGGGCGCCGCGGCGTCACCGACCTCGCCCCTACTCCCTTGTTCCCAGAGCTTCCGTTCCACATAATTCCTTGATCAGCATCAAGGAATAATGTGAATCAACGTACAAGGTAACGGTGCAGCCCGTGCATTCCGTGCAGCAGACGTGGCGACTCTCTTAGGAACTAGTTTAACACTAATGACTCTCTACTCGCTAGCATCATTAATTAGTACATGCCAAGAAGCTCGGCTGTCTTTTCACCTACGTACTGTAAATCCATGTTACCATTCCAAGCGCGGAGGATTGCTGGACTATAGTCGTTAATGTAACGAGATTCTACTTCGCGAGGCATATTGTAAGTCCGCTATTGATTCGGTTACACTATTAATCGTTAGAAATTCGGTTACTGGTTGTGGAAATCCAAACCTGCAAACCATTGTAAACTTTTTTTGTTGTTTTTTTTTTTTCTTTCGTAAACAGTATTATAGTTATGTTTATGCGGACGAATGAGCGAGCGTTTTCGCCTATCGACGAATGTCCCTGATTTCGCAAGTTCCTATCTGGCAACCCTAGATGGGAATGCTGTAAGCCTAGACTGATATTCACGACGCCAGAAATACATAATGGAATCAATTAAGTGAAAAATTATAATAAAATAATAAAAAAATACCAGTTTCTGATTTTTCCTTTATATTTACCTAATTAGGTACCTATCTGCATGCCAAATTTGAACTTTCTAGGTCATCTAGAACTGGGTTAGAATTTTGATCTATAGGTCAGTCAGTGATAAAAATGACGATTTTGAGACGTTAATATTTAAATAACCGTTTGAGATATGTTTATTAAATTAAAAGTACATAATATGTATCTCGCAAGTCTCTCTCTCTCTCTCGCAGTCTTTGAGTTATGAGGGAAACCTTCAATACGGTCTCGACCTCTGGGGGAGCAAGATCGGGGGTGTGAAGTTTTTACCTCACTAAAACCATCCCGGTGATCACCATCCGGGTGGTCCCAGTTCCTCTTAAAAAGACCGACTGTTTGAGCCCAAACACATTTTGATAATTTCATCACTAGTGCTTACAAAACAGTGAAGAAAAACCTGTACGTCTTAGAAGCAAAATATTCAAAGAAATGTCACATTCATCAGCGCTCCTGTAGGACGTGTCCTGGGGCTCGCGTAGTACATTTACAGCCACGCTCTCTCTCTCTCAAAGAGGAGCCCTGTGTCACAGCACTGGGAACATTATATTTCTTAGTCAAGTCAAACATAATATCACACAGGAAATACCTTTTTTTAGAATGCTGGCCACAAAAAAGTTTATGGAATTCAAAATTTAGAATTGTTCATGAAATTAAAAATGTGTACTTTTTAGAAATTTATTCATTTTTAAATATGGACTGGACGCTTAAAGAAGACCAAGTTGCAATTATTGCGTTGCATCGTTGCGGTTAAGCGCCAATTAAATTTATGGACATACTGATAAAATTGAATATAACCAAAAGATTTATTTTATGGGACAAAACCCGCCACACATTTCCCACCCACTGCAACTCCTGAAAGCCACAATCAACAGTGGAGACCGCCAGAAAAACGCCGAGCAATGAAGCTCGACGAGTCCCGGAGAAACGATTCAACTGTCTTGGGTCCCGCAACGAAATTAATCAAAAAAGAATAGCGGAGGAGTAAGAAAAAAGATATTTTTTCCACTTCCCTCCATAACAAGCAGTAGACAGAACAGAACTAGGCCAATCGGCACAAAGGGACATTATTGCAACTGGGAGAAGCCCAGATTGCCAAGCACCACGGAAAAAAAAATTGATTAAGTTAATGGGTCCTAAGTAGGTATGTGCTGTTATAATTGATTCCAATAATAGGTATGGCAAAAGCGCCTGAACGCACGGAAATTGATAACCAAAAGATTCGTTTATCGTACCATCAAAGGATACAATGTAGACTCTAGTGTAGATGGTAGGTCAAGAAGCAGTCGCTCTCGCTCTGTTAGAACTCCAGCATTGATAAACGCTGTGGAGGCGCGAATTCAAAGAAATCCCAAACGTAAGCAGAAACTGCTGGCCCTTCATACGGGGTTAACCAGAATCACGGTGTTAAATGAAGACTTAGGGCTACGGGCATATCGAAAACAAACAGGACATCTTCACTTGAGACTGAAGTGATTAAAAACATTTTACCATAGAAGAGAGCTACAACAAACAAAATGATACGGTGTAGGCACACAGTAGTGAAGAAGCGAGCAATCGTATTCCGCGTGTCCAACAAAATGATACGGTGTACGCACACAGTAGTGAAGAAGCGAGCAATCGTATTCCGCGTGTCCAACAAAATGATACGGTGTACGCACATAGTAGTGAAGAAGCGAGCAATCGTATTCCGCGTGTCCAACAAGGTCACTTTCCATCCTCGTTCGTGCATTTTTATGGGGAAGGTGTAAAAACGAATGCAGTTATGTATCAAAATACAGCCCTGACGAACCTTGTGGAAACTGTTTCTCATACTATGTTCAGTGACAGGCGCTGGGTATTCCATTAAGATTCGGCGCCAGCTCATAGAGTGAAGAGCACACAAGACTGGCTTGGGGCGCGTGAAATAGACTTCATCCGGCACGAAGACTGGCCTTCTTTCAGACCAGATTTGAGTCCGTTAGATTACGAGATATGGCAACACTTCCAGGAAAAGGTCTGCTCACAGCGTCATCCTGATTAGGAGTCACTCAAGGCATCCTTGATTAAGGCAGCCACCGATATTGAATGAACCTCCTTCAGAGCTGTGATAGATGACTGGCAAAATCAAAAATCAAAATTGTTTATTTCAAAACCATCCGTTAGTGCTTTTGAATAGTCAATGTCGGTCAGTCCAAGAAAAGTGAAGCTAAGTTGCACGTTCCAAAGCGTAGATCTCTATGGAGAAGAACGTGCAAGAAACTCCATGGACACTCTTTTAAAAACATAATATTGGTTACATTTCTTTGTTACATATTTCTGTTGCTTCTATTATATGAACACAATGTATAAATATAAAAATTAATTAAAAGATAGAAAACGAATTGAGTCCACTGGCAGCTAAGAGATGACCAGTCTCCACTAACGGCCCCCGTTCACGAGCATGACGCGCGCATCAGTCCCACTTAGCTCAACCATATTGAAGGGAACCAAATGACCCAACAATACGCGCCACCATCAGCAAGACATTTGATTGAGCATGACAAACTCTCAACTGCCATGCTCGCAATGTCAAACAAGTTAAACGTAATGTAAAAAAAAAACAAACCATAGTCCATGGTGCCTCACATTCACAAACTTGAAAATACTATACTAACTTGAAATACTATATTACTTGCTAAATCATGGTAGCAAAATCTTATGCACAATTGAAATAAACAAATAAGTGTTCTATAGGATGCATTTCGGGGAGTGTGCGAGGGAATTGCATGATTTAATTCCCCCATCTCCGTTCCACCAGCGGACGACCCGTCGTACGGCTGGTTTCCACCCTTACGTTGTTAACACCTCTACGATCCGGACGAAGCGTTTCGCTTCCTCCTTTATACCGCGTACATCGAGGGACTGGAATAATTTGCCAGCGGCGGTGTTTCCGTCGGACTACAATTTGAGTGTCTTCAAGGCTAGAGTGAATAGGCTCTTAATAAACTAGTGCGCTTTACCATCAACGATTGCGTCACTGCTTACCATCAGGCAGGATTGCGGTCAAGCGCTGGTTTATAATTTGTAAAAAAAAAAAAAAAAAAAAAAAAAAAAAAAAAAAATAAAAATAAAAAAGGAATATTAGAAAAACAACAAAAAGGGGAAATGGTATCTCTCCCAAACCTACAAAATTGTCTGTGGTTGTGGAACAGAACTGGCATTTAGCCAAGCATTTTGGCCGCGCAGATTGGTGGTCTGTATTCAAACAAGTCCTCGAGTGGAAACCCCGTCTCGGCAAACGTACCGTAAGACCCCCTGGGGCGAGATGGAGCGACATCAAAAAGGTGGCTGGTACTGGCTGGCGGAGAACTGCTCAGGATCGAGCTTGTTGGCATGCCATGGAAGAGGCCTATGTCCAGCAGTGGACAAGTACAGGCTGATGATGATGATTCAAAATCGCGAAGGTCATTTTTAATAAACTTTATTATCATAAGAATCTATGTTTTCTTAAGTTAATGTTGGTATATAAAAAGTAACATAATGAATAAACTTGTCTCATTTATAAACATTTGGTATAATTATAAATAGTCCTGTACTGTACTTTGTTTTATTTGTATTTATTGTTTGTAAGGATATTTTTTACGATATTAGTAACGGGCACTTAGAAACAACTATCAGTAATATATTTACATGTGGCATAAATATATCGCCCGCTTATAGAGCGAAGAGCACACAAGACTGGCTTCATCCGACACGAAGACTGGCCTTCCTCTAGTCCAGATTTGAGTCCGTTACATTACAAGATATGGCCACACTTCGAGGTAAAGGCCTGCTCAAAGTCTCATCCTGATTTGGAGTCACTCAAGGCATCCTTGATTAAGATGTTAACATCGGCCACTTAGAAACAACTATCAGTAACATATTTATGGCATAACTCGACAGAGATAGCGAGTACAATGCTAAGGGCAGACAGCAGAAAGGTGCGCGACGGCGTGGCGGCGCAGCCTCACGTACGCTGATAATAGATAACAGCACCGATAGGGAGTGTTGTGTGATAATGCAGGCACCACCTTGAGGACGACTTGGGTAATGTAACTGATACTCAGGCACGTCTATAGTCTAGACACGGTGACTAAATATATCACAATTTGCATTAGATGGAACAGGTTCCATAAACTTCGTGGCTGGGGCCGACCACGCCGCGCACGTGGTTGGAGCCGAGCACGCCGCGCACGTGGTTGGAGCCGAGCACGCCGCGCACGTGGTTGGAGCCGACCATGCCGCGCACGTGGTTGGAGCCGACCATGACGCGCACGTGGTAGGGGCCGCGCCCGTCTCCGCAGCCCCCGCCACACCCCCAGCGGGGAGAGTTGCGCCGGCCTCGAGGTATAGCGCGCCATTCGCGCCGCCCCCTCAGCTACCTGAGAATGAAGTCGCCGCGACCGCGTCGAACTCGAACTACAGGTAATCGATGCCACGCCATTGACGACATGCCGCCTACGAACACACCTGAACTACAGGACTCGGCTAGAACTAGAATAGCTGCACAAGGTATATGGGATACAGGAAGTATGACACGTTCCCGAAGATCGTACGATAGTGACGTGGCACGATTAAAGAGCGCAGAGTACGAGTCGCAGAAAAGGGTCAGTGCGTTTAGGAACGAGCAGCTACAAGTTGAAAAGGCGCTCGTTACCAAACAGTTGGAGTACGAAATATGGACGGTTTCCGATCGAAGCGGAAGCCGACGCCCGAGAGGCGGGCGTAGTACACATTAGCGAAGACAGGATGGATGAGTGGCTTCAAAATGTAGACCGAAGACACCCCACGGACTCGGATCGGCTACATCAGGAACAGCCACTGAATCCTATCACCATCCACACCGCCAACGACGTTGAACCTGCCGCACGTGTCGCCGCCGTCCCGTCCGCCCGGGACCGAACATCACGTCATCCTATGTATTATTAATGTTGTACAGATCCCTTTCTCTCCCCTTATACGATATAACCAACCTTGACCAACCAGGTACCAAAATGCACACAATTTATCGGAGATTTTGCCTCGCCTATATTTTAATACGCTACTATAGACGATATTATGAAGGAGTTTGAGAAGAATTAAAAAAAAATTATGGAGGTTTTTTTGTCACTCACAAATAGTCCGTAAGTATACCAATTTCTATGTTGAAAACTGCGGAATGCTCCATACAAACTTCAACCACCAATTTTAGGGAAGTGGGGTGTTAGAAATAGACAAAAAGTAGCCTATATTACTCTCCATCCCTCCACCAATCGCCAGTTAAAAATCACGTCAATTCGTCGCTCAGTTTTGCAGTGAAAGACGGACAAACAAACAGACATGCACACTTTCCCATTTA
The DNA here is from genome assembly GCA_017933935.1 of Sesamia nonagrioides. NCBI lineage: Eukaryota > Metazoa > Arthropoda > Insecta > Lepidoptera > Noctuidae > Sesamia > Sesamia nonagrioides. Next base: position 322,334 of record JADWQK010000345.1, read on the forward strand.
CAATATTAGGATGGATGTATCATACACATATTATAATCTGAAGGCAGTGGCGTTTATAAAACTACCAGTGACCCTGTAGAGAACGTCCGATGTACCCATTGATTGCATATATTATATAAACAGCCTGCCGTGGTACAAACTACTGCTCATCTAATGGTATTGTAATTGTTGACCGACACGTCCGGAGACCAGACAGAACAAACCTCAGAGCGAGGGAGATAGCACAGCCCAATTGGGAACCGTCCTAATAGAACGCACTGCGTCCATCAGTTCGTTTGCCAAGCGTGCTGGACGTGGTGTTATAATGTGTGTGTGTGTGTGTGTGTGATGTACGTTCAGTCAGGACGCTGCGACTCCCTAACAAATTGTCTTCGGCTAACAAGTTGTCTGCTATTGACTATTTGAATTAAACTTAAGTTTATTTGAAAGTTCTATATTTTTGTAAAGATTTTCAAGAAAAATGAGGTCACTCTATTCTTTGTATTCTTAGGTATTTATTTGAAATTGCTGTATATGTCGTTTGTTGCCTTAAAAATATGTATATGTGTGTGGTGTCCCTAGCAAAGCATTAGTTAAGTGTGGGTGTGGCGCAACATATTGATATTGGTGCTAACATGTTACCTGAGTAGACCCTCCTTCTTCACCATGTGCCGGAAAGTCTCGGAAATGGAGCTGTTGTTGGCACTCCGCAGAGACTGCATCCGAGTCTGCAACAACATAAGAACAACTGTTACAAATGTGAACGAATGTTATGTCGGTTCGCGTTGTTCGGACGGCAGTCATGTGCTCTTCACACTTTGTTTATTTGGACCTCTTCTTCTTTGGCAACTAAGCCGGTTTCGACTATTCTGCCAGTGTCACGTGATGACGGCAGCAAATAAAGGCAGGCCGTCGAACTTTTCCCTTCGTGGTAGGTGTTAGTGTAGCTGCATGGACAAGCACATGGGTTAGTAAGACAAAAAATGTAATCTACAGCGACACATGAGACAACAATTAAACTAGTTTATACTATATACAGACTATTTACACACAAACTACGCACCAATTAAAATTTTAACTCGTTCTCATTTAGGAATCTGGCCAAAAGGTTTATTAATTTAGGGGAGAAGTGGGAAAGTAGGGTATGAAAATTAGTTGGGAGAGGGATGTTGACTTTGGGAATTTTTGAATAGAGGTCTAAAGATTTATTATTACGGGAGCAAGAAAAGAAAATATGGTCTAAAGTACCATCCTCAAGACCACACTCGCACCAGGAATTATCCCGGACGTGGATCTTTTTCAGGAACACTGGGCTACAACAATGTCCGAGCCTAAGTCTACACAGTGAGGAAACAGTTCTCTTCGACAATTTAGGACATTCAGAAAACCAAGGCCTACGCTGAACCTCAGGCTGTATGGCAGCGTAGTAAATGCCCTTGGTTTTAGAAGAAGTCTTCCATGTTTCAGCTCACGAGTTAAATAACTTGGGTCTAGCACCATTCCGCAAATCGTAGTTATGCGCTACGTAGTGCTTTTGATCAACCGGTTTCGATGTGGCATACTTTGCTAACGAATCAGCGCACTCATTGCCAGCAATACCCGAGTGACCGGGGATCCAGGTTATCTCAACGTCCAAGCCGTTTTGGTAGCATTCAAATAACAAGTTCTTTATATCCATAATTATTTTACTATTAATTTTACTATGAAATTGATTTTGTTTAAGGGCCTGAATACTACTATGGGAATCTGAAAAAATTACTGACCTTGTTATTTGATGGGATTTAATATAGTGTGAGGCTTCTAAAATGCCAACACACTCTCCTATAAAGACTGATGCTTCTGGTGGACATTGGTAAAGTAAGGCTATTTTTGAATTTTGAAAATAAACTGCCACCCCAGTACATTCAGTTTCAGAAAATTTTGAAGCATCAGTGTAAAAGAAATTCCATCCTTCCCAATAACGCTTGACAGCTGACTCGAAGTCCTCTCTAGCGTTTTGAGAATTCCTTGATATACCTAAATCCAAAACGACTTTTGGTTCACAATAACTCGACCCGTATGCAGCGGAGAAGACCGGAAGAGATGGGTATTGGCAGATAGGCACGGAGAGTTGTTTAAGCTCTCTATATCTACCTCTCTATCTATCAATAGGGGAACTGTTTTATGGTTCCAATAGGAAGAATTATTTAAGGAGAGGTCAATTTGTTCTAAAATTGGAAGCAAGGTATGGGATGAAAGGAAAAAAACTTTATTTAGGAATCGATCTGCCAAGTATTGTCTCCTAAGTTGTAAGGGAGGGTTCAGCACATTCCACTGGAAGTGCGTTTATGGGGGATGATTTCATAGCCCCGATCACTATTCTTAGGCATTTGGACTGGATGCTATCTAGTTTCTTTAGCGCTTCTTTATTGCAAGGCTCAAGTAGGTAGCTACAGTAATCCATAGCGCTTCTGATCAGAGCATTATAGACTAGTTTAAGGGTGTAGGAGTGAGCTCCCCACCACACCCCAGCCTAAGCCTTAAGAACCGACACGGAATGTTCACATTTTTTTACCGTCTTGCTGATGTGATCAACCCCAAACAACTTTGAGTCCAAGTATGTTCTAAGGTCCAGAATTTTAGAAATTATTATGTGTTTAAGGCAAGTGACACCTCAAAATCCTATTTTACCTACAAACCTACAATTGTTACATTCAACATTAAAAAAAACATCTACTCCGCAGTCTGTAATTCTCTGTTTAGCGAGCCTGTAATTTGTTCCGATGATTGTACACATCGATGAAAAATGAGTTTCCTACACAGCAGTAACTAACAAACAATATTTTTTAATCACGGGATATTAACGAGAAGCGTGTAATTTAGGCATCATTCGGTCCATGTGACCACACACCAAGCTGACATTGAGCCTAGTTATATAAAGTGCTGCCAGCGGGGTTGGCTCACTTGCGTCCTCACTTCTCTACGGCAATGAATTCCCGGGCGCTGGTTTTGGTAGCGGCGACTCTGGCGACGGCACAGGCGGTGGCGATGGACGAGGACATGGCGGAGCTGGCTCGCATGGTGCGCGAGAACTGCGCAGCCGAGACGGGTGCAGATGTGGCGCTGGTAGAGGCAGTGAACGGCGGCGCCAACCTCATGGAGGACGCCAAGCTCAAGTGCTACATCAAGTGCACCATGGAGACGGCCGGCATGATGTCGGACGGCGAAGTGGACATCGAAGCCGTGCTGGCACTGCTGCCACCTGAGTTGGCGGCGCACAATGCGCCGGCACTGCGCGCGTGCGGCACGCAGCACGGCGCCGACGACTGCGACACTGCTTGGAAGACGCAGGTGTGCTGGCAGAACGCAAACAAGGCCGAGTACTTCCTCATCTAGCCCTTAGCATACTAAATCACTAAAACTACCCCTCTGTAAATTTTTTATGTTACACATTGATAATTATTTTTGTGTCCAGACTATAGACCAGATAAATTACTTTTATTATCTATTCATTTATAATTGTAAAATAATAAATAAACCTGTTCAAAACACTGAATGGTTTCATTTTAACTAAAATAGTAGACATTAGACTGCAGACACTTTTCCTTAAAGGAAAAACATGGTATTAACTCGTGGCACCTACAAACACATCCACTATTTATAACACACTCACAACTAACTACAACTAGAAGCTCTCAGCTTCATTACACAATCTAACCAATTATTACATCTAATAAAACACATTATTTCAATGCTTCTTTCTTAGTGTGATAGGCTGTATTTTACAGCCACAGCTGAACATTTATTTTTTTGCTAAATAGCAAAAAATATTTCTTTTATTTAAGTACCTACTTATATAAAATTTTTTATCTCTTCTACTCTTACACCTATTGCCAACATCCCTTTGTATCCTACTCTCATATTGTAAGTGTGCTGGAAAAATCTTTAGAAATTGGTTTCACCTTTGTACATATTTTTCTGATCTGTTTTATAAATGTGTGTGTGTGTGTATTTTTAAATAAAAGAATATAACATCATCATCATCAACCTTTTTATCGTCCCACTGCTGGGCACAGGTCTCCTCTCAACTAAAGTAAAATTTCAAATGAATATGTCGGCAGCAGGTGTTGTCAGTGAACTGTAAACTATCATCATTACTTGCATGTTTGGTAATTATTAGATGGTATTGGGAGAGTTAAGTTGTGGTGGCACTGGTGGCCTAGTGGTTAAAACACCAGCCTCTCAAGTATGAGTGTGACTTTAAGTCTCAAATTGCCAACCCGCATTGAGCAAGCATGGTGATTATGCTCGTATGAGAGGAGACCTGAGCCCAGCAGTAGGACAATAAAAAAGGTTCATAACAATGATAATGATGATGATGATTGCAAGAGTTGACGGGCAACACTCACTTGAGTATTATTGCTAGGTTCAAATGTGTTATCATGGATTCATTACTCACTAACTGAAAATAATATTAAATGCAAGGTTATTTGGAAGATTTATTTGTTATTATGATGGATATTGTTGTTTATTTTATGTTATGATGGTCAAAAAGTTTACTATGTATCTCTAAAAGAGCACATATATTCACCTCATATGATTCACCAAGTGTGCACACTGAATGTGAATGATATGAAGTGAACACACTTGGTGAATGATGAGGTGAATATATGTGCTCTTTTGCCAACCTTATGTACACCAGCACTTCACTAAGACAATATGGCTATGAACATACCCTTATTCATAAACGCTGCTTAAAGTTAACTGTGATTAGTGATTCTTTACCCATACATTTTTCACTTAAATTTAATCATCGTTTATGAATAAGCCCCTTAAACACTGTGGTATTTTTTTTTTCTCGGGGCCAGCCGGATCGCGCCAACGCGTATGTATACGTACATTCGTGGTGGAGCGACCCTGACAGCCAGGCACTTCTTCTCATGCAACCGAGCGGGTGGGCAGGTTGCGGATAGTCCTACTCCGGCTGCGGCTAAAACTTGCACTAGTTCGCAGTGCCATTCAGCACGGCCGGCTGCTTTAGCGCCCATGACACAGGCAGCGACCAAGGCGCCCTCTAACACCATCCCGGCAGCGACACACGCGCCGGGACAACACCCGACACAGGACGTACGCCCTCCACGAGCCTCTGGCAACAGAGTATCGTTAGGAACAGCGTCACCAACCCGGACTTGGACAATGCACAGACGGCATCTGGAAAGGTAAGCGAACCTGGTGGCCCTACCACTCGCCCGGCAGATGGACTACGCCTGCTACCCAAGCGCGGAAAACCTGCTGGCCGGGGGAGGAAAGTAGGCGACCGAAAGCGCAAAATCCGCGAAGGCATGAGCCAGCGCGGAGCACAATCGGACGTCGAAAAGGTAGGGAAGCCGCAAGTACGCGAAGAGACAACTCAGCGCGAAAAGCGGCCTGACGTGGGACCAAGCGACCAGCCGCAAGTACGCGAAGGGACAACCCAGCACGAACAGAGGCCAGACGCGGAACCACTAGCCCAGGGGCCAGTACACGAGGGGGTAACCCCGCGCGAAAAGCCCTCATATGCGGCAGAGCCAGCCGGGGTTGCCAGCCGATCCTTGCCAACGGACCAATAAAGATACAAAAAGACCAGAGGGAAACGGGGCGGATCCTCGTATAAAAAGTCTGCCACCCTAACGGGCGTCTCTGCGGCGTAGCCTGGACCAAGCGGTACGGGCTCGTCGAAGAGAGAACGCCCAGACGACTCGGCCTCACCGAGTACGTTCCAGGGGGATGTAAAACGCGTGAGGATCCACTCCGACCAGGGGGAAACAAAGACCTACACGCGGGCCACTAAGGACATTCCTGCGCGTCTCACCGTGGCAAACTGCTGCTCTCCCCCATCAAGAGACTTATATCTCCAGAGGAAGCCGAACAGGTCAAGGCAGGACTGGAAGACCTGCTCCTCTTCGACGACGACGACTCCGCTACAGAACTCCCTGCCTTCCGCGGATACCCACGGGTAGCGGATGGCACAGTACAGGTGTGGTGCGAGGACGACGACGCCTTGACCTGGCTGACCCAAAACGTGTCCCGACTAAACCTCCCAGACTCTGACATTAGACTGACGGTACTCAAGCAATCGGACGTGCCCACCCGTGTTAAGGCCTCCCTCTTTGTCCGTTACACAGGACACATACGGAGGCTCCACAAAACTCTGATCCGTCAGAACAAGTGGTGCAACAAGGCTAAGTGGTCACTGTACAGGGCAACCACCGTCGGTGGAGACAACTATGGGTCTTATTTGACCCTGGGGGTGCCACCGGAGGATGTGGAAAAGGTCCTGGCTCGGGAGCGGCGGGTGTCGTACCTCTTGGGGTCGATATACATGCGCTTCTGGCCCCGCACCCAGCCCCCCGATGACAAACCAGACCCAACGAATGAGACACGGACAGACTCACAGACGAACAGGAAGCCGGGCCATCTACCATCACATCTGACTGGGCCATACAGCTCCTGGCATCACCGGGAGACAAACACGGAGCGTACAGGGATGGGGCAGGGGAAGGATGTTCCGATGGATCGGACACCGATTAACACCCCACCCCACTCATCATCGTCAACGCCACTCAACATCATACAGGCTAACCTCCAGCACAGCCAGACTGCTACGGCTAGCTTACGCAGAGCGCTGGAGGTTAAGCCCAACACCATCGCACTGATCCAAGAGCCGTGGATCAGGAATAACAGAATATGTGGCCTCAGCACCATCGGAGGTAAGTTAATACTTAACACACATAACACGGATAAACCTAGAACCTGCGTCTACGCACCCAAAGATACCCCCACCACACTACTCACCCAATTCTGTTCCAGAGACCTGGCGGCTGTCAGACTCGGGACCGAAGGCGACGCCGCAGACGTCATTTTAGCCTCGGTGTACATGCCAGGTTAGGACACAAACTGCCCACTGAAGGAGATGGTCGGCCTAGTGCGGCACTGCGAGGATGCTGGACTGGACCTGATCATCTGCACCGACTCGAATGCCCACCACCCACTTTGGGGCAGCGAGACAACAAACCCCAGAGGAGAGGTACTATCCACTTATTTGTTCTCAACTAATCTCAATATTATTAACCGAATCTTTAAACCCACTTGGGTTACAGTCCGAGGACAAACGAAAACGATCATAGACTTAACACTCGCTTCAGAAAACGCTACGAGCCTTATCACGAATTGGCATGTGTCGGGCGAACCCTCTTGCTCAGACCATAGAAGGATCCGCTTTACACTGACCACTAACGTGAGAAGGCCCGTACCGAAACGTAACCCGAGGCGAACCGATGTGCCCGGGTACAAGCGCCTTCTAGCTGCCCTGCTAGCTAGGCACTTGTCACAAACAAATATAAAAGAAATTACACAACTGGAATACAACGTAAAAAAGCTCTCAGAATACCTAATAGAAGCTTACCACGCTTGCTGTAAATTAGGGACACCGCTGGCCAACAGCAAGCGAAGTCCGTGGTGGAATCCCGAGCTCGGTAAGCTACGTCAAACACTACGAAAGCACTTCAACAGAGCCAAAAACAGTAGGCTCACAGAAGACTGGGAAACATACAAAGAAACCCAATACACCTACAAAAAGCAAATCAGAACCGCCAGGACAACATGGCGGAAATTTTGCGAGTCTATAGAGAACAACAATAAAGCTGCAAGGGTAAGGAAAATCCTATCAACTGATCAGGACCGAACCCTGGGAGCGCTGAAAAAACCCGACGGCACATATACAATAACGGATGAGGAAATCAGCAGAGTCTTCCTGGAAACACACTTCTCGGACTGCAAACTCCTGGAGGACAGGACCTGGTAGGCTGTACCAGAATGGACTCCAACAGAGCAGGACTGGTCCAACGGCTACAGACTAATAACAGAATACCGGCTAAAGTGGGCTATTAACACCTTCAAGCCATACAAGTCCGCGGGGTTGGATGGCATCTTCCCAGCCCAACTACAATGGGGGTTGGTATACATCGCTCCATGCCTCGTAAACATCTTTCGGGCATGCATAGCGTACAGACAGATACCCCATGCATGGCGGGAAGTGAAGATTATCTTCATACCCAAGCCTGGCAAATCAGACTACACACAACCCAAATCATACCGACCCATAAGCCTCACATCCTTCCTACTAAAAACCCTAGGGAGAATCTGCGACCGGTACATTCGCGACGGACCTCTCCGGGCAAAGCCACTCCACAAACAACAGCATGCGTACTCCACGGGAAAATCAACAGAATCCGCGCTGCACAGCGTAGTATCCAAGATTGAATGCGCCGTGGACCACAAATGCTCAGCACTAGCCGTCTTCATCGACATCGAAGGAGCCTTTGACAAGACCACCTTCACAAGCATCAGCACGGCCTTGAACAGGCACCACATAGACCCGTTACTGAGAGGTTGGATCGCTAACTTGCTCGGCCAAAGAGCTGTACAAGTTACCGTGAACGACACCACAAGGGCCATCGTGGCGAAGGGATGTCCGCAAGGAGGCGTTCTTTCGCCATTACTATGGAACCTGGTTGTTGACAGCCTAATAAATACATTAAATAACAAAGGCTACTATACCGTGGGTTATGCCGACGACATAATAATAATAAACGGAATGCATGAAAACACCCTGTGCAATCTAATGGCCAATTATTACATACGGCTCACTAGTCTGGTGGCCAAGAACTAGTCTGAGCACAGCCCAAAAACACCTCGAGAAACTACAACGGTTGGCGTGTGTGGCAATCACCAGTTGCATGAGAACCACGCCTACAGCCGCCCTGCAGGCGATGTTGGGACTGCCTCCCCTTCACCTTGTTGTGAGGGAGGAAGCGCCATTGGCTGCCTTCAGACTCTACCTATCAGGAACCCTGAACAAAGACTCCAGACTGTAGAGCAAGCGACCAGGGTGCCTGATGTAGTTGGCCACACTGCCAACTATTTGGACCTTCTGCTGACCACTGATCCGGACAGATGTGTTATAAGTTTCCTCACCGTTGGGAACTTCAGACCACTGTCTGGTGAAGTCTGTGTCGTCCTTCTCCCCACCAGATCACGACTCTCGTGGTGAACGGCGATTGTGGCGATACAGGTCAGCTTCTCTTCTGACAATCCGTCGAGCTGTGGGGACGCTATAACCGATGTGGTGCGTCAAGCTATGGAGTATTTTATCCCATTCAATGACGTGCCCGTCGGTGGCTCGGCTCGCCCATGGTTCAATGTCGATTGTGTAAAAGCTGAACAGCGTAAGCACACGGCATTTCTCGCCTGGGTTGACGCTCGTGACCGCGGAGCTCCGGATCTAAGCTCAAAGAAGAGAGCCTTTAACCGTGCTGCCAAGTCCTACAAGAAAGCGCTCAAGAAGGCTCGCTTCGACCGCATCACCCATATTGGCAACAAGTTATCTGCGCAGCCATCCGGTAGCAGATCTTTTTGGTCCCTTGCCAAATCGGTTGAGGCGAACTTCTGTCGGCCCTCACTGCCTCCGCTGGTTAGGCCTGATGGAACACTGGCTCATACGGTGAGAGAGAAAGCAGGTCTCTTTGCCCATAATTCGCGTCTTGATACTGGCAGAGCTACTCCACCTAATTTACCTCATTGCGGAGCTTCAATGCCTGAGGTTCGCATTAGGAACAAGGAGGTTCTGAGAGTACTGTGTCGTCTGGACGTGGATAAGGCTAGTGGTCCGGATGGTATACCAGCGATTGTTCTTAAAATTTGTGCGCCCGAGTTGTCTCCTGTATTGACGCGCTTGTATCGCCTCTCATTTAGGACTGGTATAGTGCCCAAGTCCTGGAAGCTGATCCTGGCAACTATCGGCCGATTTCGATCACCTCCATACTTTGCAAAATTATGGAGCGCGTATTGAACTCGCGCCTCTTGGCATACCTGGAAGGTAACGATCTCCTCAGTGACCGACAGTACGGGTTTCGCTGCAATCGGTCAACTGGGGACCTACTAGTGTATGCCACTCACTTGTGGGGCGAGGCCCTCGAGAAGAATGGGGAAGCGATTGCTGTCTCCCTTGATGTCTCGAAGGCCTTCGACCGGGTATGGCACGCTGGCCTTTTGAGTAAGCTTCCAGCGTACGGCATTTCCCCTAGCCTGACTGGCTGGGTAAAAGACTTCCTGACTGAACGGTCCCTCCGAGTTGATGTCGATGGATGCTCTTCTGAGCCCATGTCAACTAATGCCGGTGTTCCTCAGGGGTCTGTTCTCTCTGCAACTCTGTTCCTGCTGCATATTAACGATCTCCTGATGCCCGGTATCTATGGGTATGCAGATGACAGCACAGTTGTAGAGAGATACCTGCCGGGTGCTCGGGCTAGTAGGGAATCAATCCGGTCCGAAAGAGAGGCCATGGTTGAGCGAACGAGTGTTGCACTGGAGGCAGTTTCCGAATGGTGCAATGCCAATCTTGTAGCATTCAATGCCGCCAAAACACAGGCGTGTCTTTTCACCGCCAAAAGGAGCCCGTTCACCTTGGCTCCTACTTTTCGGAATGTGTCCTTGAAGTGTTCCGACCGCCTTCAGCTTTTGGGAGTTGAGATTTCCTCGGACCTTAACTTTGGGCGGTTCATTGAGTCCAAGGTTAAGGTGGCTGCCAGGAAACTTGGCGTTATCGCAAAGGTCCGGCAGTACTTCACACCTGGGCAGCTTCTAATGTTATACAAAGCACAGGTCCGTTCGTGTGTGGAGTACTGCAGCCACATTTGGGCTGGTGCTGTCAAGTGTCACCTGGCTACTTTGGATTCAGTGGAGAGACGTGCAAAAAGGCTGATTGATGACCCTGATCTAACTCGAGTTGGTCTCCAAAGCCTAGAGCACAGGCGTAGAGTAGCCAGCCTTTCGGTGTTCTATAGGATGCATTTCGGGGAGTGTGCGATGGAATTGCATGATTTAATTCCCCTATCTCCGTTCCACCAGCGGACGACCCGTCGTAAGGCTGGTTTCCACCCTTACGTTGTTAACACTACTACGATCCGGACGAAGCGTTTCGCCTCCTCCTTTATACCGCGTACATCGAGGGACTGGAATAGTTTGCCAGCGGCGGTGTTTCCGTCGGATTACAATTTGAGTGTCTTCAAGGCTAGAGTGAATAGGCTCTTAATAAACTAGTGCGCTTTACCATCAACGATTGCGTCACTGCTTACCATCAGGCAGGATTGCGGTCAAGCGCTAGTTTATAATATATATATAAAAAAAAAACCAGGGTCAAACATACACGCCTAATGCTAAATGCAATCGAGAGGCAACTAATGATACAAGCACCCAATGACAGGGTACCAAAAAAGTACTGCTTTTAAAAGCACTATCCGATAGCACTTGAAGAAGAGCAGTGCGACCACTCAGGCCCGGAGGAGTTGAGAGTATACACCGACGGATCAAAAACCGATCAAGGAACGGGCGTCGGAGTGTTCTCACAAGACCTCAACATAAATATATCCAGACCGCTAGGGATGCTCAACACGGTCTATCAAGCAGAATGTGTGGGCATAACTCTGGCAGCCCTAGCCATAAAAGCCAGAAGAGTTGCGGACACGCGTGTCTGCATTCTCACTGACAGTGCTTCCGTCCTCCAATCCCTAAAGCAGGGATGCATCACATCAAGTGTAATACTTGAGTGCCACGACGCATTGGAACGGATAACCGCATCAGACCGCAACACTGTGACACTACAGTGGATAAAGGGTCACAGCGGTTCACTGGGTAATGACGCAGCTGACGAGCTGGCTAGAAGGGCATCCAGCGCGTTAGTCAGCGGACCGGAGCCCATTGTGCCTATCCCCTTTATTCAAATACGCAGATGGCTACAAAGGCATACCTACGAACAAGCGGAGATTTGGTGGTTGTCGTCACCGGGCTGCAGGCGGTCCAAGGAGGCTATGCCATCCCTGGATGACAAGCTAACCAAAAGGCTGTTGCCTACGAACAAGCGGAGATTTGGTGGTCCTCGTCACCGGGCTGCAGGCAGTCCAGGGAGGCCATGCCATCCCTGGATGACAAGCTAACCAAAAGGTTGCTGCGCCTGGATAGGAGGAACCTACGATTGATGACGGGGATCATTACGGTGTAATGTCCAGGGGTTCAAGCTACTGAGCAATGAAAGACAAGCTAGACAAGAAACACAAATTTAGTTAACGACCACAAGTTTTCTTACAATGTGGAAAAGTAGAACCAATATACTTAAACAATAAAATTAGTCTGGTACTGTTTCAAGACCAGCTAGCTTCCCGTGTACCGTGGCGAGTACGTCACTTTGTAAACGGTCCGAATCCCGTGGGTAGCGGAAGGGAATCAGGGTCGAGCAAGTCAGCAAAGGCCGGACCTTAATCCACAATAAGTTGCCAGAAGGGTAGGGGCGTTTCAATAGGCTGATGACAAAATAAAACAGTCAGCCTTGTTAAACATACAAGCTAAGCAACCTACACTTCGTTAAATAGTCGTAAGCACTTACCCCGTTTCTCCTGACACGAGCACAATAATTAACGAGTTTGCACCAACGACAACACGTATATATATTTCGCAGTAATTTCCGAAAATCGCTTTAATTTAAAGGACTAATGTGCAAATCACAAGAAGTAACCATCTCCTTTCGTCTGTCACCTCTTGACAGCACTCCCCCGTCTTTTTTCTTCATTTTATTTTTAATTTACCGTGACTTGTCCGTTGTCTCATCTAACTACTGGAGGGAGCCTAGTAGCGCCACCTAGTGTTGGCTTACGAGCTACAACAGATCATTACAATATCCCCTCTCCTCTAAAGAATCCAACCGGATTCAAACCAAACGTTTAAGGTCACAGGAATGCCATTTTCCTAAATCTTTGCCTCTGAGACTCTTTAATCTGTAAACGTCCCTTGACACCTGCTCTGCTATGACTGCCTTTTCGAACTTAGGGGCCAATTTAGCCATGAAACTCTTATTAGCATTCGATAGGAGCTTAGTGCGTTTCCAAACTAGATCACCAGCTTTATAATTACATATGCGGCGTCTCTTATTGTACTGTTTGCTGTTGGTCTCATGTGATTGCCGTATTTTTTCACCAACCTCGTTATAAATCCTAGTTCTGAAGGCTATATTTTCTTTAAATGTTCCTTCGTTGGGGACAATCGGTTCGTCTGGTTCAAAACTATAGGGTTTCATACCTTGGATCTTCGTCTCTCGTCCAAAGAACAAATATGATGGTGTCTTCCCAGTTACTTCATGAACTGATGTCCTGATTGCGTGTCCTATGTGTGGTATGTACTTGTCCCATTCTTTGTGATTGTCTTCAACGTAAGAAGCTATAGCCGAGCCAATTACTTTGTTTACCCGTTCAGTGGGGTTGGCCTGAGGGTGGTAGTAAGGGGTATACCATAGTTTAACTCCATACCCTGAAACTAGTTCTTTGAACTGATTGGATACAAATTGCTTTCCATTATCACACACAATTACACTAGGGGTTCCGAACATTAGAAATATTTGTTCTTCCAGTATTTTCGTTATAGTTGATGACTTCCCATTTCTGAGTGGATATAGAAAACAGAATTTGCTGAACCAGCATGTAATAACCAGCAGCATAGTATTGCCATGCTTGGATTTTGGGAAGGGACCCATCAGATCCATAGATATTATCTGGAAGGGTTCCGTTACCTCTCGTTGCTTTCCCATTAGGCCAGATGGCCTACTTTGTGAGTTTTTGTATTTCGCACACACCTCACATTTACTTACATAGTTTTTCATGTCCTGAATCAAATTCGGCCAGAAATATTGCTGTCTCACGCGGTTGACTGATTTTTTGACACCGAAGTGACCAGCTGTGGGGTCATCGTGGCATTCTTTTAGGATTCCTTGACGAAGCTTTTCTGAAATTACAAGTTTCCAACTGTCATTTTCATTGGGAAACTGTTTCAATTGTATATATTTCCATAATTGTCCTTGACTGACTATCCAATCCGGATCACTCTTCCCAGACAGTACCAGATCCTCTTTTGATTTATACCACTCATCTTTATGTTCTGGTCTTATTTCTATAATGTTAATTTCTTCTTCAATCGCTCTTGATAAGGCGTCTGGTACAGTGTTATATTTACCTTTGCGATGGACTATCTCGTAATCAAATTGTTGTAAGCGCATAGCCCATCTCGCTAAACGTCCATGGGGGTCTTTGTTTCGGTGTAGCCACTGAAGGGCACTATGGTCGGAAATTACCTTAAAATGATTTCCTTCTACATATGGTCGAAACTGTTCTACAGCATGCAAAACACTTAACAGTTCTCGTTCCGACGCTGAATACTTGCATTCTCTTTCCGACAGTTTTTTGCTAGTGTAAGCAATAGGAACCTCCAGATCATCGACTATTTGGAACAAAACTCCCCCAGTTCCCCTGTTAGAAGCATCACATTGAATAGAAAAGGGTTTTGTAAAGTCTGGTACCCTCAGCACTGGTGTAGAAGTTAGTGCAGTCTTTAATTTTAAGAAAGAATCATCTGCCTCCTTATTCCAAACAATGCGTTTAGTCTTCTTGCCACCCTTAGTCAGTTCATGTAATGGAGCTGCAACAATGGCAAAATTTTCCACAAACCGCCTGTACCAGCTTGCTAAACCAATAAAACGCTTTAGCTCCGTGTATGTCACAACTCACAGGCCTGGGATATTCGAGTATAGCTTTAACTTTGTCCGGGTCTGTACGTAACCCTTCCTTATCTACAATATAGCCTAAGTATTTTAAGGATGACCTTGCAAATACGCATTTCTCCAGATTGATCGTCAAGCCTGCTTTCTTAAGCTGATTTTTTACATGTGTCAATGACGATAAATGACCGTCAAAATTGTCGTCACAAATGACGATATCATCCAAATAAGTGAACACTCTACTTTCGAATTCCGGCGTGAATAAACGATCCATCAAACGTTGCTGTGTTTGAGATGCATTACTTAGCCCAAATGGCATGACTTTGAATTGAAAAAGCCCTTTTCCAGCGAGTCCGAATGCAGTCTTTTCCTTGCTTGTTTCTTCTAGTGGGATCTGCCAGAAGGCCGACCGTAGGTCGATAGTTGATAGGAAGCGAGCATTTTTTAGGCTATCTAAGATGGTGGTAACTCTAGGTAGTGGATAAGAGTCTTTTACTGTAACCTTATTTAACTGACGACTGTCGAGACATAAACGATTCTTTCCAGAAGATTTCTTCACTAATAATACCGGGGAACGCCATGAACTGAAAGAGGGTTCTATTACGTCATTGTTTAGCATTTCCTGGATTTCCTTTTCAATTTCCGCCATGATTGGAGGAGCCAAGGGGTACTGTCTGTGTTTAATGGGCAAACTTTCTCCTGTGTCAATTCTATGCTTGATTAAGGTGGTTCTTCCTAAACCTTTACCAATCTCTGCTGCCATTTCCTCTAATAATTTGTCCAGGCGCTCTGCCTGTTGAACAGAAAGTTCGTCCCTCGAAATCACAGGTTGTGAGACGTTAATTTCCGTAATGTCAGCAACCGGTTTTCCTGCTCCTACAATTAAATGAAATGACTCAAAAAAATTCATACCTAATATAATATCATGTTTTAAAGAGTTCATGATATAAAAATCTACCACGTTGTATTTCCCCGAAAATTCAACAGGTAAATGTACAATGGAATCCATTGTATGGTAGGTCCCATCAGCCGTCGATATCATTTCTTTGTCGACTTTACGTTCTGAAAACCCCAATTTCTTCATTTTAGTTGCAAAGTTCTGCGAAATGACCGATACAGTTGCTCCAGAATCCAATAATCCCACAAACGATTGATTCAAGATTTTTATTTCCGCATAATATCGATTGTCTTGGTAGTGCTTATTAATATTACAGATCTTACCTGTTTTAAAGAAAATCGAAATGGTATGTAGCCATTGTTGCCACTCATCCGTAGTGGAGTGACTTAGTTTTTCGGGGTACGACCGGCCGGCATCGACCCCGTATTGTCGTTTCCCTTATTGATAGCATTGCATGAACATTTGTTTGTGGTTTTTCCGAAACGTCCACATCTGTAGCAGAAGAGTCTTTGTTTTGGCAACTTACAATCTCTGAAACGATGCCCTGGGGTTCTGCAGTTCCAGCATTTTGTTGAGGGTACTTCCTTGTTATCTATGGCTGCCACCTCAGTCGTGTTATCATTTTGCGATGTCTTAGAAGTGCTTCCTTGATACGCTAAATCTCTTTCCAGAGATTGATCACCTTGGGTAGGTTCCTTGAAATTATCACAGCTTAATTTGGTGCGTTCAATAATCCTTAGAACGGATGTTAATTCGCTCACTGAATCGAATGTGTCTCGGCATATGGCCTTCTGGAAGTAGGGTTGTAAATTCCTTTTAAGTATTGCCAGTTTTTGTGTTTCGGCGATAGGAGTGGGTAACCGATTAAACATATTCTGCATAATAGCTATGTATATCAAAATACTTTCCTGATTGCTTTGTGTTCTCCGTTTAATCTCCTCTAATAGTTCCTCTTGGTAGCATGATGCTGAAATGTGTCCAACAGTAGCCTCACTAATTGAGCCCAGTTAGTTATTGCACCTTTATTGGCCCTAAACCATATTAGCGCTTCTTCTTCGAAGAAGTCTATGGCATAACGAAATAAGTCTTCATCGGCAGCATTCCGTGCTTCTTTAAGTTCCTCAATTCTTTCCAAGAACGCGTTTACACTTACAATACCCTTACCACTAAATTTGACACCCCAATCTTTAATGGGGACCAGCTTACGTTTGCAGAAGCCATTATCAAACGTGGATGACCTTTGTATGCCCTGATGATGTGAGAAAGGACTACGTTCCTCTAAATGTGTCCGTGGTAAGTCAGCGTTGGCAACAGCAAAGTGTAATGCATGATTCTGGTGATTTTCCGTATCACCGTCCTTAAGTAAGGAAGATTTTCCTGAGATTCGGTGCTTTTCCAATTGATCCATTATCTGAACAGCTTCATCTCCCAGAGATTTCTGTAAGATGTCTTTGTCATGTTCCGAAATTAAATCTTCTTCCTCACTTTCTTCTCGCTGAAGTTGCTTTAGTGACGACAAGGTACCCTGAATGTTCTTTAACAAAGTCAAGTGTTTTTCAATGTCACTAGGCTCAGAAGGAATAATAAGTTTCGCACGGTTCGATAAGTGTGTCAAACGAGAGTGTATACGACTATAAAACGAATGTTCGGGACTGTGCGATACTTCAGTTACAAGTAAAATTATTTCCGATAATTTTTTTTTCACAAACCAATAACTCATTACTCGGGTTATCAATGCAGGATTTTGGAGCCTTAAAGGAAATAGTTGACTCGCTCGACTGCTCTCGTACTAACATTTCCCGTAAAAATTTCCGCATAGTCGCCACGGTCTTACAATCAGAGACTCCTCGACAAGCCAATTCGAACTCGAGCTCATCTTTATGCAGTGAATTAACATCCATGATCAAACACAGTATTACAATTTTAATAAACAATAATATGTAATATTAAGAAACAATAGTAGTTAATTTTAATAAACAATAGTATCTAGGTAGTTTTTAAAACAACAACAATACAACAATAGTAGGTAATTTAAAAAATCAAAAAAAAAAAATAACAAATCTGCAATTAGGCTTGTCGTGCAAAATTATTTTTCAAAGTTGTAACGATTATCTATAATTCCACCCACGTTTATCTATAATATTTACCAAAATATACTGATTACCATACCTAGTTCATCTTTCATTCAGTAAACCCTTGGGCGCCAATGTAATGTCCAGGGGTTCAAGCTACTGAGCAATGAAAGACAAGCTAGACAAGAAACACAAATTTAGTTAACGACCACAAGTTTTTACCCGACTACGGCAAAGCAAAAGGAGGGTTATGATTTTGACAGGCTATGTATGTATGTATGTATGTATGTATGTATGTATGTATGTATGTATGTATGTATGTATGTATGTATGTATGTATGTATGTATGTTCATCTGTTCCCTCGAAACTTCTAAACTACTTATTCGAATTCGATAAATGACATATCATTAGAAGCGTCTTAATTGTCTGCTGGTTATAGGCTATATGGAGTTTCACAAAATCTAACGTGGCGCCCTCTAGCGGACAAAATATACAGAGTAAAAAAAAAAAAGTTAAGATAAATATGCCGTGTTTGGTATCATTTGAAAGGGCTTAACTTGTACATTTTGAATATATATATATATTACTTATTATTAGCATTTGCTTGTGACTTTACCTGTATTCATCGGCTGATTGCATATAATTCACATCTTTTCGTTCATAGATAGCTTCTTTAC
The DNA here is from genome assembly GCA_017933935.1 of Sesamia nonagrioides. Taxonomy (NCBI): domain Eukaryota; kingdom Metazoa; phylum Arthropoda; class Insecta; order Lepidoptera; family Noctuidae; genus Sesamia; species Sesamia nonagrioides. The sequence goes on from JADWQK010000345.1 coordinate 340,575, forward strand.
TACTTATCAGAATAAGACCACTGCCGAACCATTAGAAGGGCCTTGATATTCTGTTGGTTATGAGCTTTAGAGCTTGTCACCAAATTTAGTATTACGCCCTCTAACGGACAAAAAGTTCTATGTTAATACAAAATTAAAATAAATATACCGTATTTGGTATCATCTAAAAGAGCTTCACGAGTACTTTATGTTTGGACATAATCCCTAGTAATGCTTCGTAGAAATTTGAATGTAAACCAGGGCTTGGTAAACGGAGCGATGGGAGTGGTGAAGGCCTTCGAATGGCCTGCTCTTCGGCGCGATCAGTTGGAACAGGAGAACAGCCAAGCGCTGTTCTCATACAATTTGACGACGCATCCATAAAAGCAGATACTAACGGACTTATCAAAATCGAGCCTTGCCTCACTGAATTTGACGGCTTGAGGGGTTCTGGGCAAATTCAGCGCAAAATGCTCCCGCTGATTCTTTCTTGGGGTTGTACTGTACATAAATTACAAGGTTGTACTCTAGATAAAAAAGTTACAGATCTAGGAAAGTCATTGTTTGCTAAAGGACAGGCCTATGTCGCTCTCAGTAGAGTTAAAACCATAGAGGGATTATTTATAAATGCCTTGGATCATAATAAATTACTTAAAAATCCACATGACAGTCGATCGTTAGCAGAATTAGATAGATTAAGAAATCTTCCCAGGTCCTCTTAATATAAGTTTTTTTTTTAATAATTATAAACTAGCGCTTGACTGCAATCCCGCCTGATGGTAAGCAGTGACGCAATCCTTGATGCCTGTGCACTAGTTTATTAAGCCTATTCACTTAAAAAACTTAGGAATAGCAAGGATGACGGCAGTTGAGCCAGGTGATGCAATGTTAAATCCAAGACCAACACGACCAACCATGTTGCGCCAGAGGGAGATTGATCTGGACACTCTCCACGACCAAACTCCCGACACAACAACATTTGGCGCATCGTACTCGCCACACAACGCAACACAAAGTGCTCAGACGCGTCCTCTGTACGGCTTCACCAGACATCATGCTGGAACACGACGAATCGCTTGGCGGCCAGACTTTGTCTGGTGGGTGGTAACTTCTGCCGGCAGCCGATGTTATGGCCTACCACCGTTAGAAAAACATCCAATCTATTTATACTAACGGCCTCATCCACTAATTCATGACCCATTCGGTGCCATCGACGCAAATGTGCGTCGCTACTACGAAAAACCGGGAGCTTCATGCGGGAAAACCGTTGCTATACGCGCTACGCTCCAAGCGCTACGAAATTGTAAAATAGGACATCTCTACATATTACTATACGCCGATACATAAGTCAAAAGAGATGTCGTATGTTAACTACCTAGTTTTTAGTTCGTCAATTTAACTTTTATTAATATTATGCGCCACAAATACACTTTATCACCAAAATAGTACAAATAATAAAAAGTTAAAAAACTAAAACCCAACTACGACAAAAAACGACGCTGAAAAAGTATAAAACAAGATTTTCAGAATATTGAACTGAACAAAGTTGCTAATGTAGTTGCAAGTAAATGGACACAGTAGTAATGTCATACAATACTATTCTGAAGTATCCAATATTCACTATGTAGAGATAAATTTTCATGTTTGGAAAGGCGTAGTCACACGTTACATATACCTACCGTAGCACTTTCATAACGTGTGACTGCGGTTTTCCAAACATGAAAATTTATCTCTAAATAGTGAATATTGCATACTTCAGAATAGTATCGTAAGACATTATTGTCAATTTACAACGAAGGCATCTTTGTAGAGTCTACTGTGTCCATTTACTTGCAACTATATTAGCAACTTTGTTCAGTTCAGTATTCTGAAAATCTTGTTTTATACTTTTTCAGCGTCGTTTTTTGTCGTAGTTGGGTTTTAGTTTTTTAACTTTTTATTATCTTACAATGTGGAAAAGTAGAACCAATATACTTAAACAATAAAATTAGTCTGGTACTGTTTCAAGACCAGCTAGCTTCCCGTGTACCGTGGCGAGTACGTCACTTTGTAAACGGTCCGAATCCCGTGGGTAGCGGAAGGGAATCAGGGTCGAGCAAGTCAGCAAAGGCCGGACCTTAATCCACAATAAGTTGCCAGAAGGGTAGGGGCGTTTCAATAGGCTGATGACAAAATAAAACAGTCAGCCTTGTTAAACATACAAGCTAAGCAACCTACACTTCGTTAAATAGTCGTAAGCACTTACCCCATTTCTCCTGTCACGAGCACAATAATTAACGAGTTTGCACCAACGACAACACGTATATATATTTCGCAGTAATTTCCGAAAATCGCTTTAATTTAAAGGACTAATGTGCAAATCACAAGAAGTAACCATCTCCTTTCGTCTGTCACCTCTTGACAGCACTCCCCCGTCTTTTTTCTTCATTTTATTTTTAATTTACCGTGACTTGTCCGTTGTCTCATCTAACTACTGGAGGGAGCCTAGTAGCGCCACCTAGTGTTGGCTTACGAGCTACAACAGATCATTACAACGGGCCACTGCTCGCTGAATAAGCATCTCCACACAATAGGCATAACGGACAGCCCTCTGTGCAGAGCCTGCATAGAGGCTGACGAGACAGTTGCGCATGTACTCTTTGAGTGTACAGGGGTTACCCAAATTAGAAAAGAAACCATAGGAGCACCAAGATCTTACACAAATGTTCTCAACAGGCTAGGAGACCTGATGGGCTTCTGGAGGGAGGTGGGCTGGTTGGAATAACCGCCAAAGGCCGCCATGGTCCTCGCACAATGGTCCGCTGGAGGGACTGAGTGCGGAAACCAAACCAATAACATAGAAGGCTGCTGCACCTGGTTAGGAAAAATCTACGATTGATGACGGGGATCATTACGGACCACAGCTCGCTGAATAAGCATCTCCACACAAAGTCTGCATAGAGGCAGCTTCTAATGTTGTACAAAGCACAGGTCCGCTCGTGTGTGGAGTACTGCAGCCACATTTGGGCTGGTGCTGCGAAATGTCACCTGGATACTTTGGATTCAGTGGAGAGGCGTGCGAAGAGGCTGATTGGCGACCCAGATTTAACTCGAAACGGTCTCCAAAGCCTGGAGCACAGGCGTAGAGTAGCCAGCCTTTCGGTCTTCTATAGGTTACATTCTGGTGAGTGTGCAAGGGAATTGCATGATTTAATTCCCCCATCACCGTTCCACCATCGGACGACCCGTCGTACGGCGAGTTTCCACCCTTACGTTGTTGATACCACTGCGACCCGGACGAAGCGTTTCGCTTCCTCTTTTATACCGCGTACATCGAGGGACTGGAACAATTTGCCAGCGACGGTGTTTCCGTCACATTACAATTTGAGTGTCTTCAAGGCTAGAGTGAATAGGTTCTTAATAAACTAGCGCGCTTTACCATCAATGATCGCATCACTGCTTACCATCAGGCGGGATTGCGGTCAAGCGCTTGTTTATAACTTATAAAAAAAAAAAAAAAAAAAGGCTGAGGAGACAGTTGCGCATGTACTCTTCGAGTGTAAAGGCGTTACCCAAATTAGAAACGAAACCATAGGAGCACCAAGATCTTACATAGATGTTCTCAACAGGCTAGGAGATCTGATGGGCTTCTGGAGGGAGGTGGGCTGGCTGGAATAACTGCCAAAGGCCACCATGGTCCACGCACAATGGTCCGTTGGAGGGACTGAGTGCGGAAATCAAACCAATAACATACAACACTGTGGTGTTTATTCATAAAGGATGATTTAAGTTAAGTGACATTAAAAGGTCAAAAATGTATGGTTAAAGAATCGCTAATCCCTAGTTAACTTTAAGCAGCATTTATGAATAAGGGGGGTAGTGTGTAGTACAAATCACCAATAAAACACTAAGTATTTTCTGAAGGTCATTTGTGATTTACATTTTGTTTAAGTGTCTTATATTACATTGAATTGAATATCAAAAATCAAAATCTTTTAGTATCAAGTAGTCCATGTGGTTAGTGTACACACTGATAGTAATACTTACATACAGGATGTCCCGAAACTCAACGTCGAGCGGGCATGGGGCGATAGGCTAGGTTATACTAGTTCTGGTAAAAATAAAAAATATAATCTATGTTACTTGGTTAAGTGGTAAAAGGAATACTTTGATAATGTTTGAAAATCCACACCTTTGATCACATATTTAGGTGCTGTGATCACAAATTTCTTAATTTCGCAGTGTTTTTTTTAACGTAATCCCTAATAACTATGCCATTGATTGCAGTCACAAATGCAATAGTAATTATTGTCAGTTTAGTAAAAAAAAATAAGTTTTATTGAGTCGTGCTTCAAAAACATTTTATCAGATAACTTTGACAAATCATATTTAAAATAAAATGTACCATAGTACAATGGGCAAGTTATTCAAAAAAATGGCCCATTTAATCAAGATTTCGAAATGGTACAACACGTACTACTTATCTTTACACAAAAAAATATTATTGCTTATTTACTTGGAAAAGGATCTCATTTAAAAAAAGCTTTTAGCTGAATAATTGTAATTTCGTGTACAAAAAGATATGCTTCGATATTGTGTAAGCGAGACAGACAAATGTGTTAGAGTGAGATAGAATGACACTGTTAAAAATTCATTAAGAGACACAGAAACAACAGAAATTTTATAAAAAAAAAATAAGTACGATATGATACCTTGTTATTGGTATTATTACAAAAGTTAATCATAATGAAACAATAGCAAGAATTGTAATACATTTATTTTTTCTTTAAAACTAAATTAAATGTTCATATTGTTTGCTTTGGGCACGAATACAGGCTCTACATCGTCTCATAAAAGATCTTTTCACTAGAGGTGCGTATCTTCTTGTGTTTATTTCTTCTGCTGTTTCAGCAATTCTTTGGCGTAGTTCCGTCAGATTTTGTATAGGTTTTGAATAAACTTTTTCTTTTATGCAGCCCCAGCCCTTTTTGGAAAAAAGATTAGATGTGTCTTTTTTCCTTACGGCGGCAGTATAACCTAGCCTATCGCCCCGTGCCCGCTTGACATTGAGTTTTGGGACACCCTGTATACATCTACCAGAAAAACAACACAAACTATATATTACTCTACCACAGTGGATGGTGTACAAATAAAAGAAAAAGGCAATAGAAGCACAAACTTGCACATTCTACTGTGGGAGCCATCTATAAAATGACAATATGAAATAACTTTGCAAATATTTATTTAACTTTGCCTACCTGCCATCAGTTCACCAGCCCTATGGCTACTCAAGCATCAACTATATGAAATCTACATTCATATTGTAATTGCAGATTGCCCAAAGACTCTATTCACCTAGTGAAACTAGTGAAGTTGTGTCCTCCCACTATGACAGACCACAGGTTGTATATTACACTTGAAACTGGGAAATACCCACACTAGAGGAAGACAAACAACAAGAACAACATTGAACATTGCACAGTTAGCACAGTGGTTAAGCTATTGACTGCTATGCTGTGTATTTCAGGTTCTATTCCAGCATGGAACAGATATTTGTATGACCTACAAGTTTGTGTACAGATTTGTGTATGTGACTGTATATGTTTGTAAACACACCCCCAACAAAAAAGAAAGAAGAAAAGAAATAATATGTTATTGCTTGTAGTGACATAATGTAAAGTGCTATGGAAGTGAGTGATACTCTGTCCACTTACTCAATAAATACACATTATATTGAAATTATTCTATTTATACACACACACAGCAGGTTTCCTTATCAAAATTGCAAATCCTGACAACTAATAATAACTCTCTACTTTATGGTGTCCCACTAGCCATGTATTAAGATCAACATTGAGATAGGCTCACTAACACGCCAGTGATTACATTGTAAATATCAAGCAATCATGGATCAAGGTCATGTTTGTCCATGAACATATGTAGAACCACTGATTTTGGTGGTATAGCCTGAATTTTGATGTTGCAAATATGTTAGTTAATTGAAATCATAGAAGGCAAGTCCATGACTATATGCAACTACAGATATACAATCAGGACCCGTAGGTAGTGGAGTGAAAATATTCAACTATGGTGGTTACTATGAAATTTCAGCTGGATAATAATGTATTTAGACATTGTATACTACATTTTATCAGTAAAAACTAGTTTAATGGGCATGTAGTAGCAATGTTTAAAATAACAGTGTAATGAATATTATAATAAAATTAAACTAAAAGGGTTATCAAACAACATGTAAACGTCAAAATTTTGCGTTCGTCGGAACTTTTTTACATGGAAATTGATGAATAGGATAATTGGTTTATTTTTTACATAACAAAATCGGAAATTGGTGGCGTAACAGGCCTGCCGATAGAACTGTCACTCAGATGAGGTTAGTTTGAATGGCAGCCAGCAGCAGCCCCTGCTGTCCCGCCGGTTACAGCCCATGCTTACCTTTACGGAGTCGAGCGGGTACATTATGCAATGCTCCATCACCCCTGCTATTGCTCCGGCAGTCATGTGTGTGACGGAGTTTTGGGTCGGAAGGGTTTCATAGTCCTCAAAGTTCATAATACTCACTGAATACTAACACTCAGCACAAAAAAAACACTGCAGGAGGATAATTTACAGGGGGCTACGATTTAGATTTACCGAATTAGAAGTATCATTTTCACTAACTATTTTTATCACAAGTCATCCGAAATTTAGAACAATCAAAATTGATTCCATATATGCGACTCGAGCAGAGCACGCGCGACTTTGCAGTATCACAGAGTAATAAGAATTTTCATTCATGTTATTCGGTCTTATATCATCTGTAAGATTGAGATATCTATTCCTACAGATACAAAAAACAACGAAAATGAAAAAGTTATTAAAATTTGTCTATAAAGTCGTGAAAATAAATGAGGGCGCTGCGGTCGTGCATATAGCAACCCTGTTGGCTTGTCTGAAATCATTTTGCTACAAGCACATTATTTTGTACTAGAAGCGGTGGTAGTTTTGATTTTTTACTCGGTGGTAGGCCCTAACATCGGCTGCCGGCAGAAGTTACTATTTATTTGAAAACTATTTATTTTTGAAAAAAAAAAATATATATATCTTATAATAATAATAATAATAATAATAAACGAACGACTGTCGGATCAGGTACGGGTTATCCAGCGTAATCATATGTTGGATGATACTGTGCTTGATCGCCTGCGAAACGAAATGCAGAGTAACCGTATCATTGCTCACCAGTCGCAGACTGCGGAGATACCACCGCAGCCCACAAACTATGCTGACGAGGGGAGTAATGATAGGGTTACAAATGTAAGTACCCAGTGCAATGAGGAGTTAATAAATGCTTTGGAGGCTGCGATTCGGGAATATCGTTTCACCCCGGCAGAACTGAGATCACGCTTGCCACGTTTGCCCATGCATAACAGAAATAGGGCACTGATGGCTGCTCTGGATGCGCAGTTATCAGATTATTTTGATACCTGCGAGGACCTCACTGATACTCATTCAATCCTGTACTGCGCAGCTGTAGCAGCTTGTCGTGTAGCTCATGTCAAATTTCCCAGTGACTCTAGAGCTACACGACCGAAACCAGTAGTACCAGCTTGGCAGCACAGGATTGAACGTCGTATTAGTGGGGCTAGAGCACTCATCGGTAAACTAATCTGCTTCAGGGAGGGAAATACTCGTCCTAGAGTGATGCGCTTTGTGAGGCGGGCATTCTCAGGTACAAATACCAGCCCTCAGAATTATATGGCCCGTGTCACGGAGCGCATCGACTTCCTGAAGCAGAAAGTGTATGCATGGGCGAACCGTATTAGAAGATATAAACGACGAGTGGAACGGTACACCCAGAATCGCACCTTCCAAAGCAATGAAAGGTGGGTCTATAGAGCTTGGGAGCGATCAGACCAAGGTGTCACTGACACGTGCCTACCGGATGATGATGCCACGTGTTCATTCTGGCGCAATATCTGGTCGGTGCCTGTCAGTCACACCGAAGGTAGTTGGACTCGGGTTGTTGAGCGAGCCTGCGATCCAGTACCAGAAATGGGGGCTATTACCATCTGCCCCCAAGATGTAGCTCGTGCAGTCCGTCCGTTGCCTAATTGGAAGTCTCCAGGGCCGGATGGGCTGCACAACTTTTGGATAAAATGGTTTTCCAGGTCGCACGCTCGCTTGGCATCTCAATTCCAGACTGCTTTAGAGTCTGGTTCGCTACCCCAGTTTCTAACAACTGGAGTAACCCACCTGCTCCATAAATCAGGTAGTACCGCGGAACCCAAAAATTATAGGCCGATCACGTGTTTACCGACGGTCTATAAAGTTCTTACATCCATTTTGAAATCTAAAATTAATACGCATATTGACAGCAACTCCATCATGTCTGCCTCTCAAAATGGATGTAGGAGCGGGTCCCGCGGTACTAAGGAGCTACTCCTCATTGATATGGCCATTAGCCAACAGGTTCGTCGTTCCCGAAAGGATCTGTCGACATGTTGGATAGATTATAAGAAGGCCTATGACTCAGTGCCACATACATGGCTCATGCGGGTGCTGGAGTTGTATAAAGTGGATGCAACTCTACGCACCTTCCTGATGACGTGTATGAGGACATGGAGGACAGTCCTTCGCTATCCAGGATGTCGAAATATTCAGAGGAATAGCGAACCGATAAGGATCGAGCGAGGTATATTTCAGGGCGATAGTTTGAGTCCACTTTGGTTTTGCTTAGCACTGAATCCTCTAAGCACACTATTAGAGGATTCAGGTCTAGGCTATCGGTTGAGGAGAGGTGGTCAGGTTATATCGCACCTCCTCTACATGGATGACCTGAAACTTTTTGCTCACACCGATTCACAACTGAAGGAGCTACTGAAAATTACTGAAACTTTCAGTAGCTCCATCAGGATGGAATTTGGTGTGGACAAATGTGCGGTCATGCATGTAAAGCGAGGAGAGATTATGGAATCCGTGGGAACCCAACTCACGAGTTCCATAAACCTTAGAGCCCTCTCTGCATCCGAAACCTATAAGTATTTAGGTATGTCGGAAGCGTTGGGTATCAATGTTACTGACATGAAGCAATCGTTGAAGGAACGCTTCTTTGGCCGCCTGAAAAAAGTACTTAATAGTCTTCTATCAGGCGGAAACAAGGTGCGCGCTTTCAACGGTTGGGTCATGCCGGTATTGATGTACTCTTTCGGCATACTCAAATGGACTCAAACCGAACTTGACGCCCTGGATCAGAGGGTCCGTACGCTGCTGACTGCAAATCGATTGCACCACCCACGGTCATCGGTTATGAGACTGTATATCCCGCGAAAATGTGGAGGTCGTGGCTTTTTAAACGCCAAGACCCTCCACAATCGCGAGGTATGCAGTCTCAGGGAATATTTTTTAGAAACCGACGTGGGGATGCATCGAGATGTGGTTGCGGCTGACAAGGGCCTCACTCCGCTCTCCTTGGCTAAAGAGAACTGGCGTAAACCAGTAGTGCTTGACACAAATGATCGCTTGGAGGTATGGAAGAGCAAAGAGCTTCACGGACGCTTCTTTCGAGCCCTATACGGGCCAGATGTAGATTTTCAAGCGTCCGTAGCCTGGCTACGTTTCGGTGACCTCTTTGGGGAAACCGAAGGTTTTGTCTTTGCAATTATGGACGAAGTTATGATGACGAACAATTACCGGAGATTCATTGTGAAAGACGGCACAGTTGACATCTGTCGGGCATGTCACCGGCCGGGAGAATCAATTAGACACATTATTTCCGGGTGTTCTCGTCTAGCTAACGGAGAGTACTTGCATAGACACAACCTTGTAGCCAGGATAATTCACCAGCAACTTGCTCTTAAATACAAACTTGTGGAATCGGAGGTGCCGTACTACAGGTATATGCCCGACCCAGTTCTCGAAAATGGCCACATCACATTGTACTGGGATCGATCCATCATCACTGACAGGACTATTCTGGCCAATAAGCCTGATATAGTGCTGGTGGATCGAACAGAGCGGCGTGCAATGATTGTTGACATAACCATCCCACATGATGAGAACCTCGTGAAAGCTGAGAAAGATAAACAAATCAAGTATCTTGACTTGGCTCACGAGGTTGTCGACATGTGGGAGGTGGATTCAGCAATCATTGTACCGATAGTCGTGACAGCCAATGGCTTAATAGCCAAGAGCCTCGACCAACACCTCAGGAGGCTCTCGTTAGGCAGCTGGATCAAGGGCTTGATTCAGAAAGCGGTACTGCTGGACACGGCTCGCATCGTCAGGAAGTTCCTCTCTCTGGAGCCCTGACCGCCGGTAGCTTGGACCCTGTTCCCGATACCGGTGGGCTACTATTTTTTATATTTTTAAATGTTTTTTTTAAATATATTTTTATGTACTTAGAAATATTTAAAAATATAATTTATATGCACATAAAATGGAATAAAGGAAATAATAATAAAATTGTTACAATAGAAGCTGTTTTTACATTTACATTTATATATACAAACATGAAATACCAAATATTTAAAACCAAAATTATGCAAAAACCAAAGTTAATTCAATAAGAAATTACAATATGAAAGAAAATAAATAGCCGACATCGACTGACATCTGTCATGTCAAATAAATAAATTTCGGAAAAATGTGAATAAGAAGAAGATTGAAGATGTTGACAAGATCTGCCGCTCGACGTGCACGCCCACCATCTCCGGACTCGTTGCTCAGCTCCGCCTCGCCGCCGCCGGTCTCCAGCCCCACTGTAAGCGCTGTGCCGACTCCGGCCGCGACAGTTGCGTCGAGCTCGAGCGACGAGTATTTCTCTCCGCCGACGACGCCACCACCTGTTCGCCGACGGGGAGGACGCCGGCCGCCGGACTGCTTAGGACCTCGAGGCCCATCGGCTTCTGACAGGGTCCCAGCTCCCGGCGGAAGTGTGCAGCGCATGAGATGGACACAATCCATCAACGAAAACGTCATGCGCTCATACTATGGGGCTACAGAGGGAGGAACCAACCTGACCGCGTACCGTGTTCGAATGCTCTCTCTCTGTTTCAGGTGCTTGAGCCAGCTGTCAACGTGTCGGCGCAACGACTGTCGGATCAGGTACGGGTTATCCAGCGTAATCATATGCTGGATGATACTGTGCTTGATCGCCTGCGAAACGAAATGCAGAGTAGCCGTGTCATTACTCACCAGTCGCAGTCTGCGGAGATACCACCGCAGCCCACAAACTATGCTGACGAGGGAAGTAATGATAGGGCTACAAATGTAAGTACCCAGTGCAATGAGGAGTTAAGAAATGCTTTGGAGGCTGCGATTCGGGAATATCGTTCCATCTCGGCAGAGCTAAGACCACGCCTGCCACGTTTGCCCATGCATAACCGAAATAGGGCACTGATGGCTGCTCTGGATGCGCAGTTATCGAATTATTTTGATACCTGCGAGGACCTCACTGATACTCATTCAATTCTGTACTGCGCAGCTGTAGCAGCTTGTCGTGTAGCTCATGTCAAATTTCCTAGTGACTCTAGAGCTACACGACCGAAACCAGTAGTACCAGCTTGGCAGCGCAGGATTGAACGTCGTATTGGTGGGGCCAGAGCACTCATCGGTAAACTAATCTGCTTCAGGGAGGGAAATACTCGTCCTAGAGTGATGCGCTTTGTGAGGCGGGCATTCTCAGGTACAAATACCAGCCCCCAAAACTATATGGCCCGTGTCACGGAGCGCATCGACTTCCTGAAGCAGAAAGTGTATGCATGGGCGAACCGTATTAGAAGATATAAACGACGAGTGGAACGGTACACCCAGAATCGCACCTTCCAAAGCAATGAAAGGAGGGTTTATAGGGACTGGGAACGATCAGAACAAGGTGTGACTGACACGTGCCTACCGGATGATGATGCCATGTGTTCATTTTGGCGCAGTATCTGGTCGGTACCTGTCAGTCACACTGAAGGTGACTGGGCCCGGGATGTCGAGAGAGCCTGCGATCCAATACCTGAAATGGGGGCTATTACCATCTGCCCCCAAGATGTAGCTTGTGCAGTCCGTCCGTTACCTAACTGGAAGTCTCCAGGACCGGACGGGCTGCATAACTTTTGGATAAAATGGTTTCCAAGGTCGCACGCTCGCTTGGCATCTCAATTCCAGACTGCTTTAGTGTCTGGTTCGTTACCTCAGTTCCTAACTACTGGAATAACCCACCTGCTCCATAAATCAGGTAGCACCGCGGAACCCAAAAATTATAGGCCGATCACCTGTTTACCGACGGTCTATAAAGTTCTTACATCCATTTTGAAAACTAAAATTAACAAACATATTGACAGCAACTCCATCTTGTCTGCCTCTCAAAATGGATGTAGGAGCGGGTCCCGTGGTACTAAGGAGCTACTCCTTATTGATATGGCCATTAGCCAACAGGTTCGTCGTTCCCGAAAGGATCTGTCGACATGTTGGATAGATTATAAGAAGGCCTATGACTCAGTGCCACATACATGGCTCATGCGGGTGCTGGAGTTGTATAAAGTGGATGCAACTCTGCGCACCTTCCTGATGACGTGTATGAGGACATGGAGGACAGTCCTTCGCTATCCAGGATGTCGAAATATTCAGAGGAATAGCGAACCGATAAGGATCGAGCGAGGAATATTTCAGGGCGATAGTTTGAGTCCACTTTGGTTTTGCTTAGCATTGAATCCTCTAAGCACACTATTAGAGGATTCAGGTCTAGGCTATCGGTTGAGGAGAGGTGGTCAGGTTATATCGCACCTCCTCTACATGGATGACCTGAAACTTTTTGCTCCAAACAATTCACAACTGAACGAGCTACTGAAAATTACTGAAATTTTCAGTAGCTCCATCAGGATGGAATTTGGTGTGGACAAATGTGCGGTCATGCATGTAAAGCGAGGAGAGATTATGGAACCCGTGGGAACCCAACTCACGAGTTCCATAAACCTTAGAGCCCTCTCCGCATCCGAAACCTATAAGTATTTGGGTATGTCGGAAGCGTTGGGTATCAATGTTACTGACATGAAGCAATCGTTGAAAGAACGCTTCTTCGGCCGCCTGAAGAAAGTACTTAATAGTCTTCTATCAGGCGGAAATAAAGTGCGCGCTTTCAACGGTTGGGTCATGCCGGTATTGATGTACTCTTTCGGCATACTCAAATGGACTCAAACCGAGCTTGACGCCCTGGATCAGAGGGTCCGTACGCTACTGACTGCAAATTTATTTATTTATTTATTTAATCTTTCGCACAAAGAAAATGTACAGAGGCGGACTTAATGCCTTAGGCATTCTCTACCAGTCAACCTCGGGTGGTGAAGAGACTAGATGGCAGGTGCTTTAGTTACCGTACAATGGACAGGAAAAGAAAAACTCATAACACTATCTAAACAAATACTTAAATAAGCTATATACATATACAAACTATTACTATATATATACTTATAATATATACAAAAATAAAACTTGTAAGAGAGGTGTTGAGATGACCCTACCCTAACCATTCGCAAAATAACTCTGCAATCTCCGCTTAAATGCAAACCGACTAGTCGCCATTCTGATATCAAGAGGAAGCGCATTCCACAAAAGAATTGACTGAATATGAAATGAAGAGTGAACAAAGTCAGAGGTATGAGAAGGACAGAGTAAGAGAAGATTATTAGAAGAACGCAGATTCTTGCTGTGTGAAGAACACAAATATTGGAAGTGATTCGTAAGATAAGAAGGAGGAGTGGGCGAATTAAGAAGGGAGAAAAGCGTGGTTAAGGCTCGCAAATTTCTTCTGTGGCGAATGGGCATCCATTTCAGTTCAGACCTGTAGCTGGATACATGGTCATATTTCCTCAGATTGAATATAAACCGGATACCACTATTGAGCAATCTGTCAAGCTTATCCAGCAAAACCGAATTCAGGTCAAAGTAGCACACGTCACCATAATCGATTATGGGGAAAATCAAAGTCTGCACAAGCATGGTTTTCGTTTTAGCGGGTAAGAAATTCCTCAAACGATATAGGGAACGCAGGGTACCGTTGACCCGTTGACTAACATATGACACCTGACGTTGCCAGCTAAGCGTCGAGTCAATATACAAACCAAGATCTTTCACTGTGGAGGTAATAGGTATAACGGTACCGTTGAAGATAAGAGAAGGGAGAGAGCTAAGTGTTAACCTACTCATCATGCGTGAGCTTCCAATAATAATGGCCTGACACTTTATGGGGTTTACTGTCACCCCAAATCTATCAGACCAGTTTTTGATAGCCTCTAAGTCTCGGTTTACCTCCGCTATAGCATTCGACATACCTTCCACTCGCTCAGCTGTATATAATTGGAGATCATCAGCGTATAGATGATACGAACACCGAAGACAGTGAGTTATAAAATTAATGAAAATGGAGAATAATAATGGAGAAAGAAAACCCCCCTGAGGAACACCAGCATACAGGTCACGCCAACTCGATGAGCTCTCATCAACGCGAACCGACTGCTGACGTCCCCGAAGATAAGAAGAGAACCACTCCAGAGCCTCGGACGAAACCATAAGGTGAGAGAGAACAGCAAGGAGAATATCATGGCTGACGGCGTTAAAGGCATTGGAGAAATCAATTAATACCAAGACAGTAACTTTGGTATCCTCCATAGCCTCTCTTATGTCACCAGTCACTTTAAGGAGAGCGGAGGCTGTACTGTGCCCAGGTCTGAAACCAGACTGTAAGGGACTGATAAGGCTGTTCCGATAAATAAATCCAGAAAACTGCCTATGTACGCAGGCCTCAAGCACTTTAGACATGAATGGGAGAATGGAAATGGGACGAAAGTGACTAGGTTGGGAAGGGTTTGAAATTTTAGGGAGTGGGCGGACATAGGCCATGCGCCACAGGGATGGGAATTGTCTGGAATCGAGAGAATAGTTAATGATGTGGGAAATCGGAGGGAGAAGGCTATCAAGGATCCATACAACCATATTACGACTGATGCCATCATAGCCCACAGCATTGGATTTTATTGACAGGATGATCTTTTTAATTTCGTCCATGGACACCGGAGAGAACTTAAATGGTTCTATGGAGGGGCTCGATTGGCCAGCAATGAAATCAACCGTCTGGGCCACAATTTGGGGATCCAAATGACAAGTAGTTGTGAAATGACGGTTGATATCATCAAGGCCAATTGAATTAGGAAAATCCACATGCCGTGGTCTGCCGATACCAAGAGTACCAAGGAACTTCCAGATATCAGCAGGTGAAGAAGAAGATATGTTTTCGAGAATATGGCGGCGTTTGGCGTTGCGTATCAACTGATTACACTTATTTCTAGCGGATTTGTAAACGTTCCGATTCTCCTCACTGCGATCCTTTTTAAATTTTCGAAAGGCCCGATCCCTACGCCTCATCGCCATTCGAACTCCTGTTGTGATCCAGGGAGCAGGAGGACGTCGAACTTTAACCCGCTTGACAGGAGCATGCTTATCGTAGAGTGCAAGGACCGCCTGATCGAAAATGTGCAGCTTATCGTCAACCGTTGACGTCACAGCCAGGCGTTCCCAATTGAGGTCTGACGCATCTTGACGAAGCCTCTCAATGTCCATGCGCGCGAAACACCGCATGTGCATAACTTTTGGGATAGGTTTAGGTGGCTTTAGGATATAAGATAAGTAAATGAGGTCATGATGGGAAAAACCAGGCGCCAGACACTGACCATGAAAGGGAACAAGTGAGGGTTCAGAGGTAAGAATTAAATCGAGCCAAGTGTCATCTCCTGAGATATTAAAATGAGTTGGTTGAAGTGGAAGTATATGAAGGCTAACGGACTCAATGATATGAAGGAGTTTACGGGATCGAGGAGAGTGATGGGTAAGGTCAGTGTTGAAATCGCCCATGATGACGCAGTGTGCATACTCTGAACTTATTGACTCAAGCGCCAATTCAAGATTAGAAAAATAGTCAACGGCGGGCGGACAATAGACAACACCAAGTAAAGTCTTAACGCCTCTGACATTGACCTCCAAAAAGAGGTACTCGGCAGAAGCATTGTATTGTGGTGGAGATGAGGTAATGATTTTAAAAGGGAAATCACTACGAAGATAGATAGCTACACCACCCCCTCCCCTTCCAATTCTATCATTGCGAATGAGAGTTAAACCTGGGAGAGAGTAGGTGGAGAGAAGAGAAGGCTTAAGCCAACTCTCAGATACCAGAATGGCATGGACATTGGTGTCAGCAAACGTGTCCAACAAATCACTGTAATGACTTGGGATACTCTGCGCATTAATATGACACACATTAAATAGGTGACTCTTCTGTTGGCTGAAGTTACGACGCACAAAGTCGTTAAGTGTGTCAGTCAAGGAGCTGAAACTAGCATTAGCGGATGAAGCAGAGGAATTAATAGCAGAGTGAAAAGAATCATCATCAGATATCATAATTAATATACCAATATATATAATATATATACCCAAATAAATTATAATTAAAACTACCAATACTTACAAAATTAACTATAACTAGGATTGCTTTTGTAAAGGCACACTACCACCATCTGTGCACCACCCACCAGTAGCACCAGTAGCAGGTAGCATCACAAACATAGCACAAAAGAAAAAAAGAAATATATAAAAATTGGAACAAGCAAAACAAAACAAAACGAAACATAATCAATTATAAAAATGGAATACAATTTACAGAATACTAAGTCACTAACTAAACGTGACACATTGAAATAGAGACGTCAAACCATAGACATTTGAAATCGATTGCATCACCCACGGTCATCAGTTATGAGGCTGTATATCCCGCGAAAATGTGGAGGTCGTGGCTTTTTAAACGCCAAGACTCTCCACAATCGCGAGATATGCAGTCTCAGGGACTATTTCCTAGAAACCGACGTGGGGATGCAACGAGATGTGGTCGCGGCTGACAAGGGCCTCACTCCGCTCTCCTTGGCTAATGAGAACTGGCGTAAACCAGTAGTGCTTGACACAAACGATCGCATGGAGGTATGGAAGAGCAAGGAGCTTCACGGACGCTTTTTCCGAGCCCTACACGGGCCCGATGTAGATTTTCAAGCGTCCGTAGCCTGGCTACGTTTCGGTGACCTCTTTGGGGAAACCGAAGGTTTTGTCTTTGCAATTATGGACGAAGTTATGATGACGAACAATTACCGGAGGTTCATTGTGAAAGACGGCACAGTTGACATCTGTCGGGCATGTCACCGGCCGGGAGAATCAATTAGACACATCATTTCCGGGTGTTCTCGTCTAGCTAACGGAGAGTACTTGCATAGACACAACCTTGTAGCCAGGATAATTCACCAGCAACTTGCTCTTAAATACAAACTTGTGGAATCGGAGGTGCCGTACTACAGGTATATGCCCGACCCAGTTCTCGAAAATGGCCATATCACATTGTACTGGGATCGATCCATCATCACTGACAGGACTATTATTGCCAATAAGCCTGATATAGTGCTGGTGGATCGATCAGAGCGGCGTGCAATGATTGTTGACATAACCATCCCACATGATGAGAACCTCGTGAAAGCTGAGAAAGATAAACAAACCAAGTATCTTGATTTGGCTCACGAGGTTGTCGACATGTGGGAAGTGGATTCAGCAATCATTGTACCGATAGTCGTGACAGCCAATGGCTTAATAGCCAAGAGCCTCGACCAACACCTCAGGAGGCTCTCGTTAGGCAGCTGGATCAAGGGCTTGATTCAGAAAGCGGTACTGCTGGACACGGCTCGCATCGTCAGGAAGTTCCTCTCTCTGGAGCCCTGACCGCCGGTAGCTTGGACCCTGTTCCCGATACCGGTGGGCTACTATTTTTTTATATTTTTAAATGTTTTTTTATTTATTTATATATAAATATTTAAAAATGTAAAAAATATGTACATATAGAAAAATAAAGAGATAATAATAATAATAATAATTTATTTAGTTCCTTTTACAATGTAGTACATTTACAGCCTTATAAATACTTAGTAGTACCATATTTATAACGATAGTCTTAAATATTTATAATAAACATTAATTTAATTAACACAATTTTAAAATCTCTATGTATAGTGCATTGGTACTGACATCATAGCTTGTGGCGATCTACCTGAGCTAGGTTAATAAAAACCTGTGTTTCAGGCCATCTCCAGACTAAGCGAACAGCGGATTACAGTTAATTTCTTATTAAAATAATACTATATGTACTAATTATAAAATTAAAGGAAAAAGGAAAAATTACCAATTCAACATACAAAGTTATTGAAGTATTTCTATAGGTTTTTTTCTGTGTCTGTATAATTAAGTTCACCCAATTATTCCCACACCTTCAGACAACAATGTTTTGGCATTTTTGTAATTTGTTGCCTATAAAGAATTTTAAGACAGTATTTGCATCGCATGAGTTGTGAACTGGGTCAATATTAATGCTGTGTATGTCAATTTCAATTCAAGTTTTGCCATACCTATTGCCTATAAAATAGCTGCACATGCTGTTTTTCCCAATAATAATATTTGTATTAAATTGCATCATGATTAATTAGCAATGAATTGGTAATGAATGTGTTGATCGGGTAAAAATAAATAATAATATTTGGTTTTATCGACATTACCGATTTTAGCTTCAGATATAGAGAAAACTATCTAAGTCATAAGTTTTTAATTCTATTTATAATTTAGGTTTAAATAAAAAAACAGCAATACAATAAATCCATGGCGCTCTTAGGCGCCTTCATAATCTATGGAGTTTATATAATTCTCCTCTGCGAACTTTCGTGCCGGGCAATTTACATCACCAGTTTGATGGTCACATTTGCGCTTAAAGCGATTGCATGTCGCACATTTAGGGGGAGCGTTTTTATCATTGCAATCCTTAAAGGAATGACCAATCTCTCCGCAGTGATTACAAGTTGTGCTAGTTTCTCTGCAATACTTGGCTGCATGTCCAAATTGCTGACAGTTGAAACACCTGGTGACTATCGTGAAATCTCTCACCGGGCAAGACGTCCAATTGATAAAAATTCGGCCTTGGTCAACTAGAATTCTCCTGATGTTAGCTGGCAATTCTAGAATGTAATTACAGGTACTTACTCATATTTTTCTTACCTGATTTATGGCTTAATTTTATTGTCGCTAAGAGGGACTCACGGGTTGTATTCGGCAGCTTCTCAGATAGGTTTTGTTCAAAAATACAATCAAATACCTCCTGTTCCGTTAGAGCTACGGGGACACCAATAATTGCAACTCTAGGACGTCGCTTTTTAGGTTCCTCAACGGTAAGGCCTGAGGAAACTAGTTTCTCCGACTTCCATAATTTTTCAATGTCTGCTTTCTTTTCTGTGCTGATGATGACTCCTCCGTTTCTCACTTTTCTCATGCCACGAACATGAAGTTTGAGCTCTTCAGGCGAGATGATTTTCTGGACGAGGGACTTAGTGTCGTCGCTGGTTTTGGATTTGTCCTTGGGATAAATAGCAACGGAGCTTAAATTTTCCGGGCGAATGTAGCTGTCGGAGCCTTTCTTTACCATATTTGCAAATGAAGTACTTTCTGCAGGTTTCATTTTAGTTTCTATAACCTCTTTGAATTGCCGTAGTGATTGCGCAACTCCCTGCTGTTCTCGTAGGATTTCAATATTGGTGTACGCCTGTATAGTTTTATGTTTCAAGGACTGATACAACACAGCCATCTGAGATGTCCCACTATTCACCTTGCGGCATAAGTTGGTCACACGGAGCTTCTGCTCAGAGTTCATTTTTCCCTCCGCTACTATACTACACACTTCGCTCAAAATGGACTCTATTGAGCTCATCCATTTTTGAATTTCTGACGTGGGTATCACTTCAGAGATCTCAGGTTCCATGGCTACTGGTGGAGTAGGGGGAGCTGTGGTCCTGGCTCGTTCAGTGGGTGTCGGTGGAGGACTTCGCCGCAGCAATTGGCTACGGGCAAACGGGCTAGATCCCGCACTGGCCATATCCAATACAGTAAAACTAGCCTATAGGATTTTTTTTCATTGCTACTGCAATGAATGCGTAGGTTTGTCTTTAGATCAACTCGCGACACACTTTCGTTTCGATTAATGCTTACACTGCATATGTAATTTTAATAACAATTTACTACCTATTATTTAATTATATAATTCATGAGCAAAATAGAAGGCACGTCCGCTTAGGCCAGCGATTGATCGCGAAAGTTACCGCCCACCAGACAAAGTCTTGCCGCCAAGCGATTCGTCGTGTTCCGGCATGATGTCTGGTGAAGCCGTACGGAGGACGGGTCTGAGCAGTTGTGTTGCGATGTGTGGCGGGTACGATGCGCCAAATGTTGTTGTGTCGGGAGTTTGGTCGTGGAGAGTCTCCAGATCAATCTCCCTCTAGCGCAGCATTGTTTGGTCGTGTTCGTCTTGGGTTTAACATTGCATCACCTCGCTCAACTGCCGTCATCCTTCCTATTCCTTAGTTTTTTATGTGAATAGGCTTAATAAACTAGTGGGCTTTACCATCAACGATTGCATCACTGCTTACCATCAGGTAGAATTGCAGTCAAGCGCTAGTTTATAACTATTTAAAAAAAAAAGCAAAACTGGTTTTAATGAAAACACAAATCTGTGGTCTCTGGCGTTTAATCAAAATGAGTAAAACAAAAAAAAAATCATACATATATATATATACTATCTGTGCCCTACGGTTTCACTCGCGTAAGTTTCGAACCGAAAGAGCTCAGTTTATATAGTATATCATCTATGGTTTATATAATATAAGCGCCTGTTAAATAAATGGGAGCAATATGTACGTCCACGTTCACTCCCGTTTTCGCAACATTTGTTGTGATTGATCTGCTTCTATTGGGCTTATCGGGATGTTATATAGCCTATATCCTTTCTCAGGCTCTAGACTATCTATAAACATTATATAATGGGGTCAGTATTGTTGGCGTGAAAGCCGGACAGGGAGACAGAGATACTTTCGCATTTGTAATATCAGTAAGGATTTTTAACGTGTTTTTTTGCTTTCATCATCTGATTCCAAATATTCTTAGTTAATTAAAAAGTATTTTCATTGTCAGCTGCGTCACTAACCTAAACTTCAAAAAACTTGTTTTTACAAATGGAATCCTCCTTCAGATTCCTTCATTTCTTAGGCACAAATAATAACTAATTTACTCGATGTGCATCAAGTGACGGATTAATACTACTTGATGCCCTAAGCAATCCACGCCTGTGGGCCCCCTATCCGTATGTCAACTAGAATCGGTCACAATCACAACTTGAATTCCGGTACATTCGAATTGCCGAATGCACTAGCGGACAGCGAATGGGCAAGCGGGAGCGTGGTTATGACTCTAGGTCGGACTCTATGTCAACTTAAAACACGCGAATTTTCAAATTAGTCTTAGAAACTTTTTTGGGTGTGGTTTTTGGTGACGTGAGAGTGAGACGTGATTCGCGATGTCCTAAGGACGAACTTTTTTTGTGCTTCTTCTTGTGCCCCCCAGACGTGATGCCCTAGGCAATTGCTTAATTTGATTAAGGGTTAATCCGTCACTGTGTGCATGTCAACCTTCTACATCACAGAGCACCCTGGAAAGGTGTCCGCTATGTACCCAGGCACGGTTTTTTAAAAGTAAGCGGGGTCTGAATGTGCACATTGGAAAAGTGCACAAACCACAAAATGCAGTCACCTCAGACCCTGTATCTATAGTTACACCTTTAACACCAGCTACATCCTCTTTAAACCCACTTTGGAAACCCCTATCAAAATTCAAAAACTCTATTCCAGTTGTGCACGATCGAGATCGATGCAAAGTAATTAGCCTTCTTTTTGTTTATATTTTTTCTATTATTTTTATTTTGTATTTTTTATTCGTTGTCATGTTTTAGTTGTCATAGTGTTAGCATTAGTTTCTCTGAATAAAACAGAAACACAAAACATATTTCCTACATTTTATTCACCAGTCATCAGGAAAATTGGTCCTTCGGGATAGTGAGTAGTGTTTATAGGATACAAATGGTTGTCACGCGGAGTCAAACTCGGCTACAGCCCGATGCTGTGGCCGCACAAAACAGCGTGCCTCGTCCTGCGTCATCGGCAGCGCCCGCTAGCGCTGCGACGCCGCCCCGTTGACCGATTGCGGCGAAACCCGTACTGTCGGTCACTGAGGAGATCGTTACCTTCCAGGTATGCCAAGAGGCGCGAGTTCAATACACGCTCCATAATTTTGCAAAGTATGAAGGTGATCGAAATCGGCCGATAGTTGGCAGGATCGGCACGGCTACCCTTCTTGGGCACGGGCTGCACGTTAGCAAGCTTCCAGGACTTGGGCACTATACCAGTCCTAAATGAGAGGCGATACAAGCGCGTCAATACAGGAGACAACTCAGGCGCACATGCTTTAAGAACAATCGCTGGTATACCATCCGGACCACTAGCCTTATTCACGTCCAGACGACACAGTACTCTCAGAACCTCCTTGTTCCTAATGCGAACCTCAGGCATTGAAGCTCCGCAATGAGGTAAATTAGGTGGAGTAGCACTGCCAGTATCAAGACGCGAATTATGGGCAAAGAGAGATGCAAAGAGACCTGCTTTCTCTCTCGCCGTATGAGCCAGTCAGCCAGGGCCGACAGAAGTGCGCCTCAACCGATTTGGCAAGGGACCAAAAAGATCTGCTACCGGATGGCTGCGCAGATAACTTGTTGCCAATATGGGTAATGCGGTCGAAGCAAGCCTTCTTGAGCGCCTTCTTGTAGGACTTGGCAGCACGGTTAAAGGCTCTTTTCTTTGAGCTTAGATCCGGAGCTCCGCGGTCACGAGCGTCAACACAGGCGAGAAATGCCGTGTGCATACGCTGTTCAGCTTGGATACAATCGGCATTGAACCATGGGCGAGCCGAGCCACCGACGGGCACGTCATTGAATGGGATAAAATACTCCATAGCTTGACGTATTATATCGGTTATAGCGTCCGTATAGTTCGATGGATTGTCAGAAGAGAAGTAGACCTGCTGCCAAGGATAAGACGTAAAGAAGTGGCGCATCTCATCCCAATCCGCTGATCTGTATCGCCACATTCGCCGTTCACCACGAGAGTCGTGATCTGGTGGGGAGAAGGACGATATAGACTTCATCAGATAGTGGTCTGAAATTCCCAACGGTGAGGAAACTGTTACAACACATCTGTCCGGATCAGTGGTCAGCAGAAGGTCCAAACAGTTGGCAGTATGGCGAACTACATCAGGCACCCTAGTCGCTTGCTCTACCAGCTGGGAAAGGCCCATAGAAAGCGCGAAGTTTCGCGCTTCTCTCCCAGCGTGGTCGGTCCTCTGGTATGGGAAGAGCCAGTCCTGGTGGCAGGCGTTGAAGTCCCCCAGAGCGACGAACTGAGCGTCAGGGTGCCGATGCAGCGCATTGTCAGCAGCCAAACTGAGGTGGCCAAATAATCGAGTTGTCTCCTGATCACCGCTGTGCGATCGGTAGACACAGGTGTAAACAATTTTGTCCACACCAGTGTCAACCAACAGCCATAGGGACGAGAAGTAAGGGTCTTCGAGGTGACGGAGGCGCCGGCATCAAATGTCATTGCGGACATACACACAGACCCCGGCACGCTGCAGGAAATGATGCTCCAAAGAGTATCCCGGGTAGCCGAGGTATGCCGCATCAGTCGGACATCTGATCTGGGTCTCCGTCAAGAAAAGTAGGTGGGGCGTTTCATTCTCAAGGTGGTGATGGACTGCATCGATATTGGAGTGCAAACCTCGGATGTTTGAGAGGTGCACTATGAACGAGAGGACGTGCGCCCGCTGTGCACACCTACTTTTTCTTTTGTAACTTTTCATAAGTTTAAATACTGAGTGAATAGTGTTACGAATGAACCTTATGTCGAAGGCATAAGGTTCAATATCGCGTGACATGCAGTGTGTCACTTTTAAGCCCTATTTCCTCAGATCTAGACATTTTCTAGGTACAATAATAAAACGCATTGCTAGACTTAGGACGGCCTATCGAATGGTACAGGTCTCAACAGTTTTGTCAACAAAGTGTCGACATCGAAATTTCTAGAAACCCGTTTCCGGGAATTACCGTAGGTACTTCCGAGTGACCTCGAAGTTATGTGCTATTATTATTACGTCTAGAGGAATCTGGAATGTTCGATCAGCTGGCCTATAAATAGCGCCGTGACGCCGGCGCAGGGTCAGTCTGCACTCGACTAGCGATACGAAAACAGCGACAGTTAAGCTAGCCCGTAACAATAGGAAGGAAGACGGCAGTTGAGTAATAATAATAATAAAGTTTTATTGACATAAAAAGGAGTTACACTTAATTTGAAGCCCTGACTCCCGTGCTAGGTGGAACCTGTGTTACAGGAGTCAGTGTCTTCACCCGATTTTATGGACAAATAACTTTTCATGCTACAGTATTAACATATGTAGATATCATTAAATGAGTTGCATGCTCGTGTGTGGTGTGTAGTGTGTGGTGCGTCTGTGTATGTGTGTGTGTGTGTGTATTTCTTACATTAGATACTAATGGGTTTTCCCGCTTAAACTTGTTTAAGTAAATTTTCGATCTCTAGGTAATTTAATGTTTGAAGCCATGTGTTTAACTTCAAATTGGTTTGTTTTTTTGTTAGTGGGTTGATTTTTTGGATTTTGTTTATTTTATTGTAGATATAGGCGGCTAGGTAAAGGTGTTTCCGTCGAGCGGATGCGGTCTTACATTTGAATGTGCGACACACATTAGGGAAGGTTCTTCTATGTGTGGTTGCGGGACTTACCGGTGTAAGTTCTTGCTGTTGCATTAAAAGATTGAGAAGGTAAAGTTGCCTCACTGTGAGTACTTGGCAACTCTCATACAGGGCTTTTGTAGAGTATCTGTATGGCTTGAAGGTCATTACTTTTAAGAGTGATCTTTGAGCTCTCGCGAGGTGTATCATGTAGGTTTTGCAAGCACCTCCCCAAGCCGTGATGCAATACCCTACAATTGAGTTGAGTGAGGTGATGCAATGATAAACCCAACAATATGACCAACGATGCTGGGCCAGAGGGAAATTGATCTGGAGACTGCGGGGACGCCCGAACCCCCCAGGGATCGCCATCGGGTCCTCTCGTCCGATCGCCAACCTTCACGATAGGGCCACCCTGGGATTTTTCGCAGTTGGCGGGGCAGCCTTTCATATATGGCTGGCACACTACTTGGGCCCCCAACTACCTGCGGTCGGCCAGCGGAGAACCGTGCTTCGGATCCCCGCTACCCTCCACGAACAAACTCCCGACACAACACCATCTGGCGCATCGCACCCGGCACACATCGCAACACAACTGCTCAGACCCGTCCTCCGAACGGCTTCACCAGACATCATGCCGGAACACGACGAATCGCTTGGCGGCATGTCTTTGTCTGGTGGGTGGTAACTTACGCCGGCGGTTGATGTTGTGGCCTACCACCGAGTGAGTGTTGTGGTTTAAAAATAAAAATCGACCGCAGCATATTCATCTTCGTGACACGCAGCTCCTGCTTGTGTCGTTCAAGCACAGGCCCCGCCTCACTGCCATACAGGAGAACAGGTCTAATGATAGTCTTATAGACCTGCCCCTTAAGCTTAAACGGCATTTTTTTTTTTGTCACTAATGACACCCGTCACCTCACGCCATTTTGCCCAGGCTGCGGAAATACGTGCCCTGACGTCGCAATCAATGTCGCCGGACGCGTGGAGTACAGACCCCAAGTATTTAAACTGGTCTGTGCACTCAACCATGTCACCGCCTATGCGCACAGACATGGGGTCTGTCGTGTTGCTAGCCATATACACGGTCCTACCTAGACTCTGCCAACACATATACACAATCCCGAGTTCACATCGACATTAGCTGAACGAGATGCTTCGCCGCACAACACGCCTCCCTCCCAGGATTCCAGCGCGGTGCGGGAGATAGTCAACCACACAGTCGCGGCGCCGGACGCATCCAGGGAGCTCGCTGTGGTTCCTATTCATCGTCCCCTTCTGAAGATGGTAGCAGTCACCGTATCGGGACCTGCGGGTAAGGTAGACACTTACGCGTTGTTGGACGACGGGTCGACTTCGACGTTCATCGACTCTGATATTACTGACCGTATAGGTGCTAGCGGACCGTGTGCGCAGATACATTTGGATTGTGTCGACGGGTTGTCACGGGAGACAGAGGTACGGTACTTCGACTTCGAGATAAAGGGCAGGCATGTAAACGAAACCTTTACCATTAGGAACGCGCGATCAATTAAAAATTTAGGGTTAGCATGGAAACAACATGCCAGCCGCAACGACCTGCATACTTACCCCTATCTGACTGACATAACTCCAAAGTTGTGTTACGACAACGCGAAGCCTATGCTAGTGATCGGAATTGATAATTGGCATCTCACCATAGCGAACGCCACGAGAAAGGGTACCAAGTATCAACCGGTAGGGATACAAACAGTGTTGGGCTGGGTACTTTTCGGTTTCACGTGCAGTAAAACTAGGCCGGTAGAAAATCTATACCACACTACAGATACCGCTGCTAGGGATCCGGAGTTTGACGAGTTCATCATAGCGCAGTATAGACTGGACGCAATAGGTATATCGAAGCACGAGGTGCGTAGCACCGAGAACCAACGCGCGCTCGATATCCTCGACCGCACGGCGCGCTGGCTTCCCGAAGGTCGCTTTGAAGTAGGTTTATTGTGAAAGACCGATAAGTTAAAATTACCGAATAGCTAATTAGCCAAAGGCTATGCCGAGGAATCTAGCGAGATTAAACCGGTGGGTGTTTGTTGGTACTTTTTTTTTTAAGGGACAAAACTACACTACGCTACACTGTTCCCAACCCACTGCAACTCCTGAAAGCCAGAATCAACAGTGGGGACCGCCAGAAAAACGCAGAGCAATGAAGCTTAAATTTAACCTAACCGAGTGTAGGTTAGTTTGGGGGACACCCCACAGCGCTGACTTCCACGTAGTGTTCCCCGGGCAACGCCGTGTCTGACCACCGTAACGGAGTGGCAGACCGGTGGCTAACGAGCGCTGTGACTTACGCGATCTGCGAAATTTTATTTTACTCTTGAGGGCGATTGCGTACATTGTGGTTTTTATTCTGAATTTTATTGTGGGTTTATTTTATGGTGGGTTTGGTTTTATTGACGTTTTATTTTTTAGTTGCGATTCTTGGTTTTAGCTATGCCGATACCATCGCGAAATGCCTCCGGGCGTTTCGCCCCAAAAGGCCCTTCTCAGGGCCTCTCCGAGATGTCGGCGTCAGAGGCCAGCCGCGCACCGTCTGTGGCGAGCCTCTGTACGAGTGTTGCCGACGAGTACACGGACTCGGATGTCGAGTCCGTAGTCTTGGACTCGTCCGTTTGTGGGGTGGCTGCGGAAAGCAGCCTGAAGAGGGCTTATCTGAAGCTCGGGTCCGAGGGTTCCTCGGACTCGGGCAAGAGTAAGCCCAAGAGGAAGTAAAAGGCGAAGACTGCTTCGCCTTCGACTTCTTCACAGGCACCCATGATGACTGATGGACGCCCAGCTCCGGCTCGGCTTGGCCAAGCGGGCCAATCTCGAGCTGGAGCTGGAGGAGAAGATTGCCGCGCAGGAGAGGCAGGCGCGCGCAACCAAGGCGAGGGCCGGATACGGTTCGGCCCGCGTCAGTTTCGACGGCCTATCCATGGCTGAGTTGGCCCGCTTAGCGGAGGAGGACAGGGAGAAGATCGTCGAGGTCGCCACCAAGTCCTCCAACCTAAAGGGGACCTTCCAAAAGGCCCTCAAATGCCGTGCAACTAGCTTGCACGGCATTGTAGCGGAACTGACGCAGTGCACTGCGTCAGAGGAGACGGGGCTGCTGCAGGCGAGGTTGGACCGCCTGCAAGCGGACGCCACAGCCCCGCCAACGAAGGCCCCGACGGCAGCGGTTCCCTCCCCCTCCTCCTCCAACCTTGAGGAATTGTTCCGCAAGGTTGTCATTCTTTTCTTTCTTTGTAGAGGGCGTTCACCTGTGCCTGCTTTGCAGGCATAGAGGACCGCCTCCTGCCCGAGCCGCGTCTCCGTCCGCCCCTAGCGGCGGACAAGACGCCGGCAGTGGCTCCCCTTGCCCCGAAGCCCTCAAAGGGCAAGGGCAAGGGCAAGAAGTCGCCGGGGGCTCTGCCTCCCCCCGGTACGAGTGCGGGGCGCCCAGCCGGAGCCGCTTGCCAGTGCGGCGCCCCCCCCCCCCAGGTGCAGGAGGGAGACGCTCTCCTCCCTTCCACCACCCCAGCCAACCTGTCGTGGTCAGAGGTGGTTAGGAAGGGAAAGGGAAAGGGCAAGAGGGCGACCCACGTCCTGACTGCCTTGGCGGCTTCCCCGGCAGCCAAAAAGGCCCCGAAGTTGGTTGCCCCCAAATCCGCGGCGGTCACTGTGACCATCGTCCCCGAGGCCACCGAGAGGGGAGTAACGTACGAGTCCGTCCTGAGACGGGCTCGTACCGTCACGAACCCAACCGAGTTGGGGATTGGAGTTTGCCGCCGGACCCAAACCGGAGCTCGTTTGTTCGAGTTTCCGGGGAAAGACGGCGGCAAAAACGCGAACCTCTTCGCAGCCAAACTGCGGGAAGTCCTTGCCGATGTGGCAAAGGTCGCCAGGCCGACCAAAACCACCACCATTGAGGTGACCGGTCTCGACGACTCGGTCACCAAGGAGGAAGTGGTGGCGGCTATCGCAGTGGCCGGAGGCTGCGAACCCGCAACGGTGCACGCTCGGGCCATTAGGCCCGGCCGCGGTGGACTGGGCTCTATCCGGCTGGAGTGCCCCGTCACCGCAGTGTTGGCCGTCCAGGCAAAATGCTAGGGACGGCTACTAGTGGGCTTCCGCCGTGCCGTGATCCGGGTGCTTGAGGCAGCGCCTATGCGCTGCTTCAAGTGCCTCGGCATCGGCCACACCCGAGCCACGTGTCCGTCCACCGTGGATAGGGCGGACACTTGCTTCCGCTACGGGCAACAGGGGCATAAGGCGGCCTCGTGCGAGGCCGCCAAGCCGCATTGCGCGGCATGCGCTGACAGTGGCCGCCCCGCGGACCACGTAATGGGGGGGAGCGCATGCCGATCTCCCACGAAAAAGGGCAACGCAGGCAGCTGTAAGCCGTCCTGCCGCTGCTGCCACCGCCCCCGCTGATATTCCAACAGCGGCGGTGGCCGAGGGTGATGCGATGGTCGAATAATGGGTACCGACCATCGCATCCTACAGGCAAATACCAACCACTGCCGGGCTGCCCAGGACTTACTGGTGCAGTCAATGGCCGAGTGGTTGGTGGATGTGGCAGTGGTGGCTGAGCCGTACTATACTCCCAGCAATTGGCTGGGCGACAGTGACGGCTCGGTCGCAATCGTGGCGCGGTCTTCCTCGGACTCCCCTCCCCTCTCGCTCTTAGAGAGGGGACCGGGATACGTGGCCGCCGCGTGGGGAGGGTTAGCCCTTGTGGGGGTCTACTTCTCCCCAAACCGCCCTCTCCAGGACTTCGAAGATTTCCTCGGGGTCCTGACGGCCGTCATCGCGAGGACGGCGCCACGTCAGGTCTCCGTGCTGGGAGACCTGAATGCCAAGTCGGTGGTCTGGGGAAACCCGGCCACCTACGCTCGCGGACGGGCGGTCGAATTGTGGGCGGCTACGTCTGGTCTCTCCCTCTTGAATAGGGGAAGCGTCCGGACGTCGGCGGGCGGGCGGCAGGGCGGGTCCATAGTGGACCTCACCTTCGCCACACCCGCACGGGCCGCCCGCATTCGAAACTGGAGGGTGGAGCTGGGGGAGACGATCTCGGATCACCGTTACGTGCGATTCGAGATCTCCCCCCAGAATCCACGGGGGCGCCGCAGCATCCCCTTTTCGCCGGGCCGATCCCCGTTTCCAATGTGGGCTCTGACCCACCTGGATCGGGAGGCGGCAAGGGAGGCCGCGTTCGTCCAGGACTGGCTTTGGCCGGCGTGGACGTCCTGGACGTGCACGCGGCGGCGGCCCGACTGAGGGAGTTATTGACCGAGGTGTGTAACGCCAGCATGCCTCGATCGAGACGTCCGCCTCCCCGACGCGCCGTGTACTGGTGGTCGGAGGAGTTGGCGGAGCTGCGGGATACCTGCGTGGCGGCACGGCGGGCCTTTACCCGATCGCGTCGGCCGGGCCGACGGGACCAGGCTGACGAGGACCGCCTCTACGCGAGGTACGTAGAGGCAAGGGCGGCCTTCAAGTCGGCCATCGGCGCCGCCAAGGACGCGGCGAGGGCCGAGCTGCTGGAGGGTCTCGACAACGACCCATTCGGGAGGCCATATAAGGCGGCGCGTGACAAACTGCGCCGCATTGGTCCCCCGATTGCCGAGACCCTCGACCCAACGCTCCTGGATGGGGTGGTGCGGTCCCTGTTTCCGCGCAGGGGTCCGCACTTCACCCCACCAATGATGGGCCCGCCAAGGGGAGCGGCTCTACCGGAGGAGGAAGCTCCTCCTCCTCCGGTCTCTGAGGAGGAATTTGGCGCGGCGACTCTTCGTCTCCGCGCCAAAAAGACGGCTCCCGGCCCGGACGGGGTCCCCGCACGGGTGGCCATCGCGGCCACCGAAATGGAGGGCAGGTTTCGGGACCTCTTCAGCGCGTGCTTCGTGTCGGGGAGGTTCCCGAAACCATGGTGGGAAGGCCAACTGTGCCTCCTCCGGAAGGAAGGGCGGCCGGCGGACTCCCCCTCGGCTTACCAGCCCATCGTTTTGCTCGAGGAGGTCGGAAAAATGATAGATGGGATTATCGCCGGTCGTCTCAAGCGGCATCTGCGGAGCGTGGGACCGGACCTGTCGGACGCCCAGTTCGGATTTCGAGCTGGTCGTTCGACAGTGGACGCCCTGGCCCGTCTAAAGGGCCAGGTGACAGAGGCGGTGCGAGTGGGGGATGGAGTGTTGGCTGTGTCATTCAACATTGCCAACGCCTTTAATTCCGTCCCCCGTTCCTCCGTTCGCCGGCGGGGGAGAGGTAGCTCCGGCTGCGCTAGTTTCCCACTCCCCCGCCACTATGGCGATGCCGGAGTGTCGCTGTGGGTTTAGTGGGTATTCCCGGCTTCGGCTGGGCGAGTCCCACACACGCCCTTCGGGGTACGGTGCGTAAAGGCATTCCCACAGCATAAAAAAAAAAAAAAGGTGTAGGTTAGTTTTAGGTGGGTAGGATAGGTTAGGAGCAGGTAGTTAAGGAAAAAAGAAATACAAAATAGACGTGTCTTTTCACCGCCAAAAGGAGCCCGTTCACCTTGGCTCCTACTTTTCGAAATGTGTCCTTGGAGTGTTCCGACCGCCTTCAGCTTTTGGGAGTTGAGATTTCCTCGAACCTTAACTTTGGGCGGTTCATTGAGTCCAAGGCCAAGGTGGCTGCCAGGAAACTTGGCGTTCCGGCACCGGAGGCATCTGCAGGCCTCGAGAGGACTAATGCCCTCCCAAAAAGAGCAGCCGCATGGCCTTGGGGAAGCGATGTGCGTACCACCCATTATCGTAAAATGAATATGGCAAATAATGATGATGTTTTGTCTTGCGATCCGGCTGACGCCCGGCGTTCGCAGGTGTCCGGGCCTGCGAATGTAAAAGTGGCTTCCGAAGAACACGCAGGGGTAGGCGACCAGGCCCCTGCTGTCGTTAATATTACTGGCAGCGATGATGGCAGAGTGGATGTGGACGAAGGGCCGCGTGGACCGTCTTCCGTTAGGAAGCGTACACGCGACGCTGCTCAGAAGGGAGGTGGATCGGCGGAGCTGACTTCGGAAGAAGAAGCCCTGCCGGCTCCGAAGGTGCCGACCGTGAGGAGAGGTCGGCAGAACTCGAGAGGGGTGACTTCCTCGCGGCCGCGGAGGGACGGACAGGGTAGGTTCGTGCGTACCCTGGCGGCCAGCGAAGCAGAAAGTGACATGGGGGTCACTTCGGAGGACTCTGGTGGTAAAAGTTGCGCCTCGCTAGGGAGCTCGAAGACGGAGCTCAACGCCGCAGAGGAGGGAGCAGCGCAAAGCCGTCGCGGCCGACGAAGTGTCGGAAATGGCCCGACGCGCTCGAGAGCGACGCGCTGCTCTATCGGCGGAAGGGGGGCAACCGTCGGCGGTGGCCCCTAGTCGGCTGGCCATGGACGGGGTGGACCTGGTGCTTAAGGTTACCACAAAATCTGGCAACCTGAAGAGCACCTTCATTCGCGGTCTCAAGGAGGCTGCCGCGGACATCAAGGAGGCGGTTGGCACCCTCCTCAACACGACGGCCTCAGACGAGGTCGTGAAGTTGCAGGAGGAGAACAGCCGCCTACGGAGGATGTACGGAGGATGAGCTGAGCGCATCGTGCCTTGAGCGCATCGTCCGTATGTGCATGCTCCAGTGCGGGAGCATGGTCAAAGCCCAACTTGAGGCGCATTCCCGGCGCCTCCCTGAGGAAAACCTCCACCCGCCCCTAGCAGCCGACAAACGGCGGAAGGCTGGGGAGACGCTGAAAACTGCGCCTCAGCGAGCTCCAGAGAGCGAACAGCCCACGACTGCCGGGTCTAAGGGTGAGACCTGGGCGACAGTCGTGGGTCGCAAGAAGGCCCGCAAAGCCGCTAAGGCCGCCAAGGCGGCCTCAGCAGCACCAGCGCGCGCCTCCGGTCAAACCGCAAAGGCGGCTCCGGAGGCTGCGCGGCGGTCTGGCATAGGCGGTCGCAAGGGACCGGCTGTGCATGCGCCGCGTTCCGAGGCCGTAACGCTAACGCTTCAGCGTGGCGCTGAGAAGCGCGGCGTGACGTACGGCTCGGTCCTTGCCGAGGCCAAGGCTAAGATCAAGTTGTCGGATCTTGGCCTTCAGTCCGTCACCATCAAGCATGCTGTCACGGGTGCAACGCTGTTTGAGGTGGCTGGTGCTGCGAGCGGCAATGCCGAGAAGGCGGATACTCTGGCCGCCAAGCTGAGGGAGGTCCTCAACCCTGAGGACGTCCGGATCTCCAGACCAGTGAAAACCGCAGAGGTGCGGATTGCTGGTCTGGACGAGTCCGTGACTCCTGAGGAGGTAGTGGCGGCCGTTGCCCTAAGCGGAGAATGTCCGCCGGACAAGGTGCGGGCCGGCGATATTCGCACAGACGCCACCGGACTCGGCGCGGTCTGGGTTCGGTGTCCTGTGGCGTCGGCGAATAAAATCGCCACAAGTGGCAGATTGCTGGTAGGCTGGGTTGTAGCGAGGGTTAAATTCCTGCAGCCCCGAGCTTTGCGGTGCTTGCGGTGCCTGGAGAAGGGGCACGTCCGGGCCAAGTGCACCGCTGAGGTTAACCGTAGCGATCTTTGCTATCGCTGCGGTCAGCCCGGCCACAAGGCGGCCCAGTGTTCCGCTGCGCTCAACTGCTGCTTGTGTTCGGCTGCAGGGAGGCCAGCGGGACACAGAGTGGGCGGAGGGGCCTGTGGCACGCCTGCCAGCAAGAAGGCCACAAAGAAGAAGAAGAGGAGCTCTAAGCCTGCCGGAGAAATCTCGCCTCCCCCGCAGGCTAACAGCTCCGCGGCCGACTCCCGGCCCAGGACCGTTGCCGAGGGAATGGAGTGTCAATAATGGTACAACTCCGTTTCCTCCAGGGCAACATCAATCACTGCGCCAGAGCTCAGGATCTTTTATTCCAGAGCATGGCGCAGTGGTCGATTGAAGTAGCTGTGGTCTCTGAGCCGTATTTCATCCCCGCCCGTGACGACTGGCTGGGATGCATTGACGGTTCGGTGGCCATTATTGGCGGGACTCTGATCGACCCGTCTCGGGGCCGCGGTTGGGTTGCTGCGGTCTCGGGCGGCATCGTCATCGTGGGGGCGTATTTCTCCCCCAACAAGAGTCTCGCCGACTTCGAGGGGTTCCTTGTCGAGTTGGGCGCCGTCGTAGGCCGCTATCACCCTCGTCCCGCTCTGGTGCTCGGGGATCTCAACGCCAAGTCATCGGCGTGGGGATCTCCGGTCACTGACCCTCGGGGCGAGGTGTTAGCGGAGTTTGTAGTGACGACCGGTCTGGTCGTCCTGAATCGGGGCTCGGTATACACGTGCGTACGGCAGCGGGGCGGGTCAATAGTAGACGTCACTTTCGCTAGCCCCTCTGTCGTCAGCCGTGTCCATGACTGGCGTGTCGCCGTGGAGGTGGAGACGCTGTCGGACCATCGGTATATCCGGTTCGACGTCTCCACCCAGACCGCGAGCGGCCGCCATCCAAGAGCCCCGATTAACGACGGCCCGCGCTGGGCGCTTAAGCGCCTCGACAGGGAACTACTCGAGGAAGCTGCCATAGTCTAGTCCTGGATTTGGGAGTCGGCGACGGATGGCCCCGTCGACGTCGAGGCGGCGGCGCTGCGGGGCGATGACGCAGATCTGCAACGCGTCCATGCCCCGCGTACGCCAACAGTCCGCAAGGCGCAACGTGTACTGGTGGAACGACGACATTGCGCGTTTGCGCGTCGAGTGCGTCGCGGCTCGCCGCCAGTACACGCGCTACCAGAGACGACGTCAACGGGATCCCGTCGAGGAAGCCGCGCTGTATGGGGTGTACCGCGCGGCCCAGGAGGTTCTGTGGCTGGCCATCGGCGACCCTAAGTCGCGGGCCAGGGAAGAGCTGCTGAGGTCCCTAGATCGGGACTCGTAGGGGCGCCCCTACCCTTGGGTGCGGGGCAAGTTGCGTCCCTGGGCGCCCCCACTGGTGCAAAGTATGCAACCCCAGCTGCTAGAGGCGGTAGTATCCACCCTCTTCCCTGAGCGGGCGGGACATGTTCCCCCGGCGATGGTTTCACCCTCAGCCACAGACTCTCCAGAAGAGGAGGGCACCGATGTCCCCGAAGTGACGCAGGCAGAGACGGAAGCGGCCGTGTCACGGCTCCGGGCCAAGAATGAAGCGCCCGGACCTGACGGAGTTCCTGGCCGAGCTCTCATCCTAGCTCTGAAGGAGCTAGAGCCCCAGCTGAGGGGGCTCTTCACGGCATGCTTCGAGCAGGGTCAGTTTCCCAGTGTGTGGAAGGAGGGGAAGCTGGTCCTGCTCAGGAGGAAGGAGGGGCGCCCTGCAGACTCGCCGTCCGCGTATCGGCCCATAGTGCTGCTCGACGAGGCGGGCAAACTGTTCGAGCGGATTATCGCAGATCGCCTCGTCGGCCACTTGTGTGGAGAGGGGCGAACCTGGACGACAACCAGTTCGGTTTTCGTCGGGGGCGCTCCACCATAGACGCCATCATGCGCGTGAGAGCCCTGGCGGAGGATACGGTGTCCCGGGGTGGGGTGGCGTTGGCGGTGTCTTTAGACATTTCCAACGCCTTCAACACCCTACCCTGGAGCTGTATTAGGGAGGCCCTGAAATACCATCGGGTGCCTCCCTACCTCCGCCGCACCGCCGCATAGTAGGGGCTTATCTGGAGGACAGATGCGTCATCTATCGGGGACGTGACGATGCCGGTCAGCACCAAATGTCGTGCGGTGTTCCACAGGGATCGGTCTTGGGACCGCTCCTGTGGAACATCGGCTACGACTGGGTGGTGAGAGGCGAGCTCCCGTCGGGCGCCGACTTGACGTGTTATGCGGACGACACGCTTGTCACTGCCCGGGGGAGCTCGCACAGGGAAGCGATGTTGGTAGCCACGGCTGCGGTATCAAAGGTGCTGAACCGCATCCGGCGCCTGGGCCTGGAGGTGGCCCTTGACAAGTCGGAGGCCATGGTTTTCCATGGCCCCCGGCGTGCGCCGGCGCCAGGATCGCATATCGTGGTTAGTGGGGTCCGGATAGCTGTCGAGTCCACCATGAAGTATCTGGGATTGGTGCTCGACAACCGATGGAAATTCGGGCCCCACTTCCGGCGACTGGCGCCCAAGCTGATGGGTGCAGCGGCGCGCTATCAACGTTGCTTCCCAACATGGGGGCCCGAGCGCCGCCTGTAGGCGGTTATACATGGGAATCGTGTGGTCCATGGCCCCGTATGGGGCCCCTGTGTGGGCGATGGACCTGACGGCCGGAACACTCGCCATTCTGCGCAAGCCGCAGAGGGCGATGGCCGTCAGGGTCGTCCGCGGGTACCGCACGATTTCCTATGAGGCGGCTTGCGTCCTGGCCGGATCCCCGCCCTGGGACCTAGAGGCGAAAGTACTCGCGTCATTGTACCGATGGCGCGAGGAAGAGCGGAAACGGGGCTCCAGTCCGGTGCAGGGGCAGATCGAACTGCACCGAGAGGAGCTCCGTCAGGTCCTGGTGGCGGACTGGCGGCAGAGGTTTATGCGCCCTACCGCCGGCCTCACTACCATCGAGGCGATCCGGCCTGACCTCGACGACTGGCTCGGGAGAAGGCACGGCTCCCTATCGTTCAGGGTGACGCAGGTGTTGTCGGGGCACGGCTGCTTCGGCAAGTACCTGCGTCGCTTAGGCAGGGAGCCGGACGCTCGGTGCCACCACTGCGTCCAATGGGGGGAGGACACGGCGCAGCACACGCTCTCCGAGTGTGTAGCTTTTGAGGAGCAGCGCCGTGTCCTCAAAAATGAAGTAGGAGGCGACCTGACGCTGCCGGCAGTAGTGCGGAGGATGGTCGGTAGCACAGAGTCGTGGGACGCAGTGGTGTCCTTCTGCGAGGACGTGATGTCGCAGAAGGAAGCTGCGGAACGGGAGAGGGAGATCTCAACTCCCTTCCCGGGCCGCAGAAGACGCACCGGGCGCCGAGGAAGGGCGGATAACGCCCTCTTCCGCCCCCCAAGAATGGGGGCGAGGGACATGGGGAAGTCCCCGCCCCCTATTCGATGGACCCCGAGGCGGAGGAGCGCGAGTGTCGACGCACGCCCCTGAGGCGATGCACGGGGTAGTTTAACACCCCACTACCTCACTACAGCAGTGAACAATTTAGGAGATTACCCGTAATTTGTATCGTCCGTAAAACTACAAAAAAAGAAAACGACCGTGCGTTGTTTAGGTCTCGTTTGTTAAGGGTACGGCCACAACAAATACACAATAAATAGACCGTAAAACTACTTAGCATCGCGCCCTGCCACCAAACAATTTATAATAATACGGTCAGATACCGAATGAAAAATGTATGATAAAGTAGCGGAGAGACCTACTGTTGAGGACAGTGGACTTCTCCAATAGTAATGAAAAACATGCGGACACTAGGTACTACCAGATTTATTGTCGGTATTCCACAGGTTTGAAATTTTCAATAACATCTTGTATACGGGGCAGGGGTCAGCATATACGTTCCGTACTACCCCTTGTGTACATGAAGAAACAACACTATAATGGACTGTATATACTATTTATTTTATTATAAACTCTGTCTGTACAAAACACTATGGTAAACTATTTTATAATGTTGGCAACACTAGCACTATTACGGGTACGGAAATTTACAATTATGGCAACACTGATAACACTATATAACTATGGCGGGAAGGGGATTTAAAAAACGTAATGAAACTATGACGTGGAATGTGGCGGCAAACACTGTCACTATTACTGCATTGCACTGTTACTATAATGCACTGTTACTGTTCACTATCACTGTTTACTGTCACTATTCACTGTTCACTCGGAGATCAACTGGAAGATTATTCAAAACTGAATGACTGTTTGCTGTTACTCTTACTATACTTCACTGTTTACTATATTATTACACTGTACTATTCACTATTTACTTGCAGATCCACTCGAACGATGTCTCAAAACTGAATAACTGTACTTCACTATAGACTATACTATTACACTGTACTATTCACTATTTCTCGCAGATCAGCTCGAACGACAACTCAAAACTGAATAACTATTCGCCGGCTAGTTCGCGTATTTATACGGTCAAACCGCAAGTCGAGAACTTTCCCGAATTACATTCCTGAATAGTTCCGAATCTTCTCGCGGTTACGCGGACCGGAAGATGATATGTCTGTACTCTTCTTTATCTATCTGTCTCGTTCTAACATTGGCGGTTGGGTGGTTCCGCTACTCGACAACAGATGTCGCTGATGCTAAAGAAGTTGATATGTCTGTACTCTTCTTTATCTGTCTGTCTCGTTCTAACATTGGCGGTTGGGTGGTTCCGCTACTCGACAACAGATGTCGCTGATGCTAAAGAAGTTGATATGTCTGTACTCTTCTTTATCTGTCTGTCTCGTTCTAACATTGGCGGTTGGGTGGTTCCGCTACTCGACACCAGACGTCGCTGATGCTAACCACGCTGTCATTAGTCAATGCGTGTGTGTGAGTTGATAGTTTGTCAAGTCGATAACTGTCAATATGTTAATGTTTTATTATTCTTCAGAATTCTAGATCTTTCGTTTGATTTATTATCTATGGCTATTGCGTCGAAATGTCATCTGTCAGTCTTGCTATTATTTGTTTACATATTTTGTTGTGATAATTTTCTCAAAATGCTTCTATTAATTTTTATGTGAATGTGGAATGTGAAGTGCAATGTTTTCGTCGCGAACATACTCCCGCCGTGCGTTGTCGGTATCGACAGCGCATCTATTCCGGTGAAGCGACGATACTGTCTGTGACTGGAAGCAACACGAGCTTCTACGTTGGTCTTCGGAAAATCCCGCCTTCTGTTTTCTATGACTTCTAGGCTCCCGCCGGTATTGTGAATTCGGAAGACATTCTTCTATCCTTCTTTTCCAAAACATATCTGCATGTCTCTGTGATTTTGGGTATTCTTATCTGTATTTTTCTGCGTGTAATACGGTACGCGGTAATAACGGTGATCTTCTTGCTCCGAGGTTTACGGACTTCATTCTATATTCTGTTGGAGAGCCCTCCCGCCGGTTTTTTCGCCACAGAAATCGTAATTTGTCTATGTCTTCTTTTATGATACAAATCTGTTTCACATAGCCTGCTTTCAGCTCAGGATTTTTATTAATTTTTTTCTCTATTCCACTCACTCTCTTCAATGCTTGTTCGTAGTTGTTTGGTAGCTCTATTTTATCCTTCTTCCACAACAGACCTGTCTCATATCCGCTCTCGGGACGTTCTACGATTTTATCTCTAAGAACTGCCAGTGCTCTTTCTTCTGGGTCGGTTTTCGGTTTTCTTGCTGTTACTCCCAACGAGTCTTTCAAGAAGTCTTTCTTTATCTGGTCATCTAACTTTTCTAAAGAAGTTCTATAGCAGTAGTTGACTTGTCTTCCGAGGCTTCTCGTATTTACTCCATGAAGAACCCATCCTAAAGGCGTTAATGATGCCACTGGTTGATCTGCGGATCCTCTTTTTATCGTGTCGGCAATTAAGAATTGCCAATTATCCTGTCCAATCAACAGAGTTGGTCTTCCTTCTTCGTATTGAATGGTGTGTTTAATGTCTTCGAGGTGCATGCAATGGTCTATGTCTTCTATTTTTATTGTTTGCGGTGCTAAATTTAGTTGGTCAATAGTACGTGCGTTGATTTTCAGTTCTTTTCCTTGGCCTCTAATTTTGAGAGTGACTCGCTGTGATCTATCTGCTTCTAATTTAGCTCCTGCTACTGCTTCTATTTGCAAGGGATCGGTTGGACCTCGAAATCCAATTTGACTTGCTACCTTTGAGTCTATGAGTGTTACTGTCGATCCGTCGTCCAATAAAGCATGGACGTTCATTTCCCCACGAGGTCCCTTGACTGTAACGGGTAGGATTTTAAAAAATGCGAATTGTTTCTGGGTTGCAGCTGAAGTTACACGTTCTTCTGTTTTGGCGGTTTGATCTTCTTTCCTTGTTGTGAAATGTAATAGCGAATAGTGCGTACGTTCACACCCGTAGACTTTGCAGGTCTGTGATCGGCAGCTATGTTCTGAAGTCCTTTTCTTCAGACATCGAAAACAAAGGTGATGCTCCTTTGCCAGCTCCCAGCGCTTGTTGCTGTCTGCTTCTTTAAATTTTGGACATTCTCTTGCTTCATGCTTTGAATTCTTGCATAGGACGCATGTTTGAGTTGCGTTTTCTATCTTCTTATATTTTTCTGCCGCTCGATATGTTTTGTCTCTATGATATTGCTCAAATTCTTTTCGTGACTCTCTGTGTTGCTGTTCCTTTCTATATTCCTTTTGCTGTGGCTCTCTTCTATATTCCACTCTCTGTTCTTTACGATATGGTTGATTGGCATATCTTCTTGGTTGATCGTAATCGCGTTTTTCTATTCTTTCTGGCGATGCAAATCTTCCAATCTTGCGGGCTTCCTTGGTGATAAATTTGCTGAATGTAACTAAGTCTGGTTCATCTTCATTTTCTTCGTCAACAATATCCAGCCACCTGGAACGGAGTGTAGGCGTCAACTTCTGTGTCAGGTTCTTTAAGATTTCAAGGCTGTATAGGTAGTGACTACGCTTCAGTGCTTGGAGAGTGGCGACGGCGTTCTGTACTTTACTTGCGAACAGGCATATATCTTGCGCCGATTCTGTTATGCGTCGCAGGTTTTTCAGGCTGTCTAGCTCGGAGAGTGCAATCGAATCTGGTCTACCGAATCGATACTCTAATGTTTCTAACACATCAGCTGGCTTTGCATTTGCAATAAGTAGACAACGGACTGCTTCTTGGGCTCTTCCCTTCAGTGATCGACGCAGTCTTGCGGTATTCTCCACGTCTGTGTAGTATTTCTCTGTTTCTTTATATGCTGCGCGATAGGCGAGCCAGTCTGTATGAGCCCCGCTGAAGTAGGGCAATTCTCCGATGTATCGTGGTTTATACGAACGGGCTGCTTGTGCTATAGCTGAAGCCAAGTCGGTGACATCTATCTTCTGTCTATCGTCGCTTTCTTCTTTCTTCTTTTCTGAGCTGTGATTTTCTTCTGTATTCTGATTTTTGGGCCATCTTCTTTCTTCGTGCTTCTTTTCTTTATAGTCTTCATATTCATCATCTTGTTTCAATCTGCTCATAATCGTGGTCTTCAAATCTTCTGTCTTCTGGTATTTTTGTATTTCTTGATCTTCAGTCTTCATTCTTGAATTTTCTTTCTTCAGTTCTTCGGTTTTCATCTTGAAGGATTTTCGTTCTTGAAAATCTTCAGTTTTCATTTTTCTGGGAGTATCTGGTTTCTTTTCTTCAAAATCTTCCCATGTTACGTTGGAATGTCGATCCACCCATTCTCGAACCCGATCTGTTCTTCGGCTGTTTGTAGTGTTATTTTATCAACCTACATATACTTACTTCTTCATACTCATATATCATTCATTTCTGCAGGTCATAATACGCATTCCAGTATTATGAGGCGCTGTTCTGATAATATTTTACTACACCAAGACTCATTATTCTGCTTACAGACACGGTCCTAAACTTCAAGCCTAAGTTTCGGCGACTTGGCGATAACTAGGCGTAAGAAGTTGTACCTGCGCTGTACCGTATTCATTTTTCCTACACAACACAACGCTATAATTTAATATTAAACTTATATTTACATATTTACAATAATATTTTCATTGTTATGACAGTTTTTGACAACGCTGTTGATTATGTCTCTATGACAACACTTTTTCTTCTAAATTCTTAACTGCCCGCTATCTTTCTATCGGATTTGTTATGCCGAACTCCTTTACGGTATTTTATATTACTTTTAAATATTCAAATATTCAAAATTTTGTGGAATGCTGTTCTGCGAGGTTTCTTAGGAAGCCCTGGCAGAACGTTGACGGTTCAGCTTGAGTTCAGCTTGAGTCGCGGCCTGGTGCTTACATGTGTTTACTAGTATATTTATAGAGTGTTTTATCCCTGCAGAGCCCTCCTAGGGTTACCCTCTCCCTCGCGGAGTGGGGACCCTCCTATCGTGCTGCTGCCGGCTCTCCGTTGCAGGGGCCGGTCCTTCTGTATTTCTGCTGCCTGGTACTGTCTCTGTTGGCGGCGCCACCGCCTCTGATGGCGGCGCCGCTGCTGTAGCCGGACCTCTGCCGCGGGAGCCGCTTTTCGCTGCAGTCTTTGCATCTCCGCTGCTGTTGTCGGCCCTCTCGGCCGCCCCGCTCCTCTACAACTCTTCTGCGACCCTCAACCGCCTGCCTACAGCTGTCACCGGCCCTCAGCCGCTGGGCTTCAGCCGCCGAGCCTCTGCGCCGGCCCTCTTCACCCACCTTCAGCCGCCGGGCCCTCTGCGCGGCCCTCCGCCGCCGAGGCCGTCACCGAAGCTTTACTTTTTATATTATATAGTGTACCTTTTTATATTTTACTTATTCTTCACCTCATTCATCATTCACATCATTTTTATACTTTTATCTTTACTTTGCTTTTGCTATTTGTTTTACTTATTAAATTCTTTGTGTCCCTCCTCCCTCTCTTTTTCTGTCTAATACGACAGTTTGGCGCCCAATTCGCTCTTACCCACTCCCCTCTTTCTAAATTCCAAAAAACACTTTATCTAGTGTCTCAATTCTTTGGCTTAACATTTTGGCATCTATCTTTAAACATTATATACATTTACTACGCTATGGTCTTGTGATGTGGGGTAATGGTACAGATGTAAATAGAGCATTTGTCGCTCAAAAGAAATGCATAAGAGCAATATGTGGCCTTCAACCGGATGACTCCTGCCAACCAATATTTAAAAGACTTGGTTTGTTACCGTTACCATCACTTTATATTTATGAGATATGCATGTTTGTTAGGCAACATCAAGATTTATTTGTAAAAGCAAATGACATTTGTGTCCGAAACCGACGAGACCCCTGCAGGCTCGTACTAAGTGATATTCCGAGGCTATCTAAATACAGTAAAAGCTGTCTTGCAATGTGTGTACGTTTATATAATAAGTTGCCCAATGATATCAAAAACGTTAATACTACATTATTTAAAAAGAAAATGTACGAATGGCTATCTGTAAATAGTTTTTATAGTGTAAAAGAATTCATTGAAAAAAATGTTAATGTCAGTTATATTCTGAAAAATTTGCATGCTTATTTTATATTGGCAAAACATGTTCGTTCTAAATTTTATTGATACCATCCTTGTATACCGTGTTTTTAGGCAAATAAATATATTATTATTATTATTATTATTATTATTATTATTATGCTAACCTTTCATTCTTCCCTTACAGGAATTCTCTAATATTTTATTTTTCTTTTCACAGCGTTGTTTCTACTGTCTAACACACTAATTAATCTAATTCTCCACAGCTTCACCTACACCTTCATTTCAGCTTCACCTATTTATGTAAATATGTATATAATTTTATTCTTCAACTATGTATATATTGTACATATTTCTTCACCTTGAGATGGCTCTAAACCATCTCAAGTTCTACCTTCTCTCAACTATTGGCTCTACAGCCATAGTTGATGTCTTCATGGAGCGGTTTGCTTCACCCTTTTCTTCATCCTTTAAATGTCTTTTTTTTCCATGTCTGGAGCGGCTGACAACTCCGTAAATAAGCCTTATCGTCATTTTAAAACTCACTTCTATGAGTGGCAGTCATTAATTGTGAACTCCACCCATACCTGTATGAAGAAGATTGCTTGTCAGAGATAGTATGAATGGGTGAATGGGGATGTCTGAATCTGTGAAGTGAAGTTTTACGGTCTCTTTAGGAATTCATAATCAAAATTTTCTCCAGGTGAAAAATTTTCCAGGGTTGGGGGGAAAATGTAGTGTTATTTTATTAACCTACATATACTTACTTCTTCATACTCATATATCATTCATTTCTGCAGGTCATAATACGCATTCCAGTATTATGAGGCGCTGTTCTGATAATATTTTACTACACCAAGACTCATTATTCTGCTTACAGACACGGTCCTAAACTTCAAGCCTAAGTTTCGGCGACTTGGCGATAACTAGGCGTAAGAAGTTGTACCTGCGCTGTACCGTATTCATTTTTCCTACACAACACAACGCTATAATTTAATATTAAACTTATATTTACATATTTACAATAATATTTTCATTGTTATGACAGTTTTTGACAACGCTGTTGATTATGTCTCTATGACAACACTTTTTCTTCTAAATTCTTAACTGCCCGCTATCTTTCTATCGGATTTGTTATGCCGAACTCCTTTACGGTATTTTATATTACTTTTAAATATTCAAATATTCAAAATTTTGT
Source organism: Sesamia nonagrioides (assembly GCA_017933935.1). Taxonomy (NCBI): domain Eukaryota; kingdom Metazoa; phylum Arthropoda; class Insecta; order Lepidoptera; family Noctuidae; genus Sesamia; species Sesamia nonagrioides. Next base: position 384,521 of record JADWQK010000345.1, read on the forward strand.
GGAATGCTGTTCTGCGAGGTTTCTTAGGAAGCCCTGGCAGAACGTTGACGGTTCAGCTTGAGTTCAGCTTGAGTCGCGGCCTGGTGCTTACATGTGTTTACTAGTATATTTATAGAGTGTTTTATCCCTGCAGAGCCCTCCTAGGGTTACCCTCTCCCTCGCGGAGTGGGGACCCTCCTATCGTGCTGCTGCCGGCTCTCCGTTGCAGGGGCCGGTCCTTCTGTATTTCTGCTGCCTGGTACTGTCTCTGTTGGCGGCGCCACCGCCTCTGATGGCGGCGCCGCTGCTGTAGCCGGACCTCTGCCGCGGGAGCCGCTTTTCGCTGCAGTCTTTGGATCTCCGCTGCTGTTGTCGGCCCTCTCGGCCGCCCCGCTCTTCTACAACTCTTCTGCGACCCTCAACCGCCTGCCTACAGCTGTCACCGGCCCTCAGCCGCTGGGCTTCAGCCGCCGAGCCTCTGCGCCGGCCCTCTTCACCCACCTTCAGCCGCCGGGCCCTCTGCGCGGCCCTCCGCCGCCGAGGCCGTCACCGAAACTTTACTTTTTATATTATATAGTGTACCTTTTTATATTTTACTTGTTCTTCACCTCATTCATCATTCACATCATTTTTATACTTTTATCTTTACTTTGCTTTTGCTATTTGTTTTACTTATTAAATTCTTTGTGTCCCTCCTCCCTCTCTTTTTCTGTCTAACATGACATGTTTTCACTGACATGTGAGGAGTTTTCATGCTCTTGTTCTCTATTTTCTTCTATCTGGAGTAGGATTTCTAATTGTTCTCTTTTGAGCCTCTCTTCGTTGATTTTAAGCTTCTCTTCGTTTATTTTGCTCAGAATGATCTGTTCTTTAAGTCGTAGTGAATTTACAGAAACTGTAGACTTCATTGATTTAGTTTTTTGTACTGCATCTTCTCGTAGTAAATCACGTGCTGATGACTGTGGTAATACCTGCGGTGGTAGCTGTGGCGCCATCTGCGGTGGCGGGTGTGCAAACTGTTGCGGCGATTGTTCAGGAGCCTGCTCATGTTCATAAGCAGGCTGCTGCATGTCGGCGTGCACTTGTGCTCTCATAACGGACCTTGTCACTGGCATTTTAAAATCCTCGTAAAAGTGTCCACAGTAATGTTCACAAAAATGTCCACTAATACACGAACTATAACTATCTATTCACACATGAAAATGTCTATGATCCACTATTGTCCACTCTATAACTCGGTTATATAACACTAATCGTACGAATAAATGTCTATATTAATCAATTGTCTATGAAACTGTATACTCTAAATGTCTATGTATCTATGTAACTATCAGTCTATACTGTTTTACAAACACTGAAATACGTGCGTGCGGGGTGCCTTTTCTTTAGACGGCGCAAATGTCCAATTTTGACCACGTACTCAAAACACTATACTGTCTATACTGTCCACACCACACTGATACTCACGACACTATATCGTCCTTTAAAATAACTATAACGAAACACTGTTTTAACACTCGCGGCGCGGTGATACGACACGATACGAAACACTGTCAGAGTCTATTTCACGATCTGGTTCACAATCCGGCTCACGAAGGACCACTATGTACGGGGCAGGGGTCAGCATATACGTTCCGTACTACCCCTTGTGTACATGAAGAAACAACACTATAATGGACTGTATATACTATTTATTTTATTATAAACTCTGTCTGTACAAAACACTATGGTAAACTATTTTATAATGTTGGCAACACTAGCACTATTACGGGTACGGAAATTTACAATTATGGCAACACTGATAACACTATATAACTATGGCGGGAAGGGGATTTAAAAAACGTAATGAAACTATGACGTGGAATGTGGCGGCAAACACTGTCACTATTACTGCACTGCACTGTTACTATAATGCACTGTTACTGTTCACTATCACTGTTTACTGTCACTATTCACTGTTCACTCGGAGATCAACTGGAAGATTATTCAAAACTGAATGACTGTTTGCTGTTACTATACTTCACTGTTTACTATATTATTACACTGTACTATTCACTATTTACTTGCAGATCCACTCGAACGATGTCTCAAAACTGAATAACTGTACTTCACTATAGACTATACTATTACACTGTACTATTCACTATTTCTCGCAGATCAGCTCGAACGACAACTCAAAACTGAATAACTATTCAGTGTAGTAATCGCAACGCCCCCGCAAGGGGGCGTGGCGAGCGTCGCCTAGGGCTTTGGCCCCCTGGACGCGGAGTCTTCTTTATCGGTCCGCCACTGCGGACCCCTCACTTTATTTGGCAACAATGGCCTGTGAGCCTTATGACGTGCGTGAGTTGCGCACGTCTTGTGAATAGTTGCAGTGTGTGATTCTGTAGGCGCGCCACAGGACCCACTCACGGCCTGCTTTCTTCACGGCACCCCGGCGGTCAGTCCCTGCCAGGTGAGACCCCCAGTTGCCCTGGGGGAAGCCCAGCAGAGGACGACCAGCGACAGGTGGTGCCGACTCGACGCTCCTACAGAATAGGGTGTAATTACCCCCGCCCGTCCAGTCCCCAGCTATGTACGGTTTCCTTTCGGGCTAAGGGGTAGTTATGTGTGAGTGTGGGCGGCATTGTGTTGTATTTGTAACACCGCCCAGTGTCAACGCGTACCGCTGCCCGCGCTGCGCATACGCGTATGTGTATAGCGTCTGTGGAGTTTAATGACTGTTCGCCGCGCAACTCGCCTATATTAACCTAGCACGAGCTACGCGACGAGTGTTTGTATGTTAGTGTAGGAGTTCAGTGTGCAGGTGGGCTGCGTGTAGCCGGGTGCAGCTCACCTGGGAGTCCAGTCCGGTGCGATGGGGTCGTCGTCCGCTGTCAGATCGCGGGGTAGGGGCTTCGCATCCGGGGGACGCGCGCGCCAGGGCGCCAGGTGCTTGACATGGGGCCAAGCAGAGGCGTCGGCACGCGCGAACATCCGTTTGGCGAGTTGCCGCACGAATTCGTCCAGGCTCTCAACCCGGAGGTCGCGGTGTATTACGTCGTTCCTCACGAAACGAGGGGCGCCGACAATGGTCCGCAACGCAAGGTTTTGCTGCGTGCGGAGCAGCCTTCGGCTCGACTCGCCCGTGAGGGCGAACCAAGCAGGTGCGGCGTACGTCAAGATTGAGCGTATGTACGCCTTGTACACGCCCAGCTTGACGCGCACCGGGAGGTCGGATGAGAGCACTGGTCGAAGTAAGGTGCGGGCAACCCTACCTTTGGCGACTACAGAGCGGACGTGGGACCCCATCGTGAGCCGACGGTCAATGGTGACCCCTAGGTACTTGACCCGGGGCGACCACGCGACGTCGGCTCTTTGTAGCTGCAGGGGTGGCGGGAGGGGCGCTTGGCGCGTGACTATCGCCTGCGTCTTACCCACGTTCACCGACAGCCGCCACTTTGACAGCCAGTCGGGAAGGAGCTCTAGGGCGCGCTGCATTTTGACGGCCGCGTACCTCGCATTGAGCGACGAGGTGAAGTACGCGGCGTCGTCTGCATACAGCGCGAGCGTCACTTCCTGCGTCGTGGGGATGTCGTCGGTGTAGAGTGAGGAACACGCCGGCGACAGGCAGCTGCCCTGTGGCACACCCGCGTGCACCGGGTGGGCACTGGAGAGCGCCCCTTCCACCGCCACTCGGAAGGATCTGTGGGAGAGAAAAGAGGAGACCACCTTGACAATGCGACGGGGCGCGCCTGTCGTGGCCAGCTTGTACGTCAGGCCTTCGTGCCACACACGGTCGAAGGCCTTCTCCATGTCCAGGAATCCTGCCACCGAGTACTCCCTCTTGTTGTATGCGGCTGTGAGGTGGTGCAGTACCCTCGACAGCTGGAGCGTCGTGCTGTGGTCCGCCCTAAACCCGAATTGCTCCGGGCGTGGCGTGAGGTGATTCTGGAGATGTCGCAGCAGGAGACTCTCGAACACCTTGGAGACCGTCGGCAGCAGAGTAATCGGCCGATAGCTCTCAGGCTTCAGGATGTTCTTTCCCGCCTTGGGCAGCATAATGACGCGCCCTTCCTTCCACGAGGCCGGAAAACCCCCGTACGCAGTATCGCCGTAAACAGGCGCGCCAGCGCTGCGACCGTACGGTATGGCAGGCGGCGCAGCACTGCGTTGGTGATGCCGTCGGCGCCGGGGGCCTTCCTTGGCTTCGTCCTGAGGATGGCGCGTCTGACTGCCCCAGGCGAGAAGAAGATAGGGTCTTCATCTGGAGCTATCGGCGCAGCGAAGTAGTCTCCAAGGTGTTTCTCAACCGCTGCGACATGGTCGGTGTCGCTGGTCGGGTTCGGGCGGAACTGACGCTCCAGGTGTTCCGCGAAGACCTTCGCCCGGTCCTCTGCTACATATTTCAGCGCCCCGTCGCTGTCTTGCAGCGGCCGCACTGGGGCTGGGGTATGTGTGAGCTGCCGACACAGCTTGTGAATCGACGGCCAGCTGTCTGTGGCCGCCTCTATTCTATCCTCCCAGCCCGCGATGTTGTGCGCCTGCAGTTCGGCCTTGACCTTCCCCGCGAGGCGGTTTAACTCCTTCTTGAGTGTAGGACATCTCAGTTGTTGCCACTGCTTGCGTAAACGCCTCTTCACGGCGATCATCGAGCGGATGTGCGCCGGCAGGGGCGGCAGTAGCACTCTCCCCTGCGGCTGCGTGCTCGTCGCCGCTTCCAAGGCGCTCTGGATGCAAGCAGTGATGTCCTCCGCCGTCTGGTCCACGTCCGCGGGGCTGGTGATAGGCCGAGTCGGCGTGATGGTCTCCATCTCTCCCACGAACTTCGTCCAGTCCGTGAGTCGACGTGGCGCTAGTGGCTTCAGTCGGGTCGGCACACCCGAGATGACGACGAGTACCGGGTGGTGATCCGACTGGAGCTCGTCGTCGATCACCTGCTGGGTGATCTGGCAGTCTAGCCCCCGGTGGACTACGATGTCCAGCACGTCCGGCATGTATCTTACCGCGTCGGGGTAGTGTGTCGGCGTCTCCGGGCCGGACACCGTATAGCCGAAGGCTTCCGCGTCAGCGAAGAGCCGGCTCCCCTCTGCGTTTGTAGTCATGGAGTTCCACGCTGGGTGCTTACAATTGAAGTCGCCGGCGAGGAGGGTGCCATTTCCATTGGCTGGTGTCAATAGTGCCCGCAGCTCCAGTAGGTCCAGGCGAGCTGCGGGCGGCTTGTAGATGGCGTATAGGTTGATGTCCTCGCCGGCGATGTGCAGCTGGACACCCAGCGCGTAGAATGTCGCGTTCGGCGGTATGGGGAGCTCTTGGTGGACGACTCTTCGCTTCACTAGTACTGCCAGACCACGGTACCTCATGTGTGCCGACCTTTCGTCCTTCCGGTAGACATGGTATCCCGGGACCCTGACCCTATCTTCGGGCCCCAGGAAAGTCTCACTTATGAGCGCCACGTCGACATCTTGTTCCCTCAGGAGATGACGGAGGGGGGCGACCTTTCCCCTAAGGCCGCGGGCGTTCCAGTGTACCACCCTTAACGGCCTAGCCACGGGCTCTGTAGAGACGTAATAGTCTGGCCAGGCCGTCAAGGATGACGGTCTCCACGTTCTGACCCTGCCTTATGGCCTGGATAAGCTCCATGAGCAATTCTATGGCGCAGGTCGTGAACTCTCTTGTGGTCTCGGTCTTGGATTCTTTAGTGGGGGCGCCGGTGGCGCCGCGGTTGGCTTTTGCCTTCTGTACCGGCGCCGTACCGGCGCCTGTCTCGTTTGCTTGCCGAGCCACGACCTGCTTGCCCTTTGGGGCAGGGTCGGCGGCCTTAGGCGCGTCTTCCTGGGCGGCAGAGGGCGTAGGCTCCTTGCCTTTGCCCTTGCCCCTGCGCCCCTTCTTCCTCCGTTTCGACGAAGTGGCTTGGGCGCGGTCGGTAGGCTCCTTTGCTGCCGCCATTAAGGTGGCCGCTTGGGCGTCGGCGTCGACCATTTGCGGCCTCTCGGCGGCCGCTTGTGGCCGGCGCGCGTGGGTCGATATGGCGGCAGTCCCCGCTCGCCTGTTCTTCAGCTCGGCCTGGAAGACGGGGCACTTCAGGTTGCACGCGGGGTGCGGGCCACCACAGTTGACGCATGTGGCCGGCTCCTCCCGCGGGCGTGGGCAGTCACGTGCCACGTGCTCCCCGCCGCATCGTACACAGGCGAGCGGTCGGTGGCATTGGTGTGAGCTGTGCCGGAATTTCTGGCACCGGTGGCACTGGGCGGGCCCACGTTTCCCGCGCCAAGCCTCTATCTTGACACCGCGCATGTTCATAAACACCGCGGTGTCGAAGATAGATCGAACGTCCGGTGTCCTCTTGAGTATGGCGAAAAAGACACAGCCGGGTCTTCCCTGTGCGCCCTTTATGTGGCGCACGTACTCCGGCTCGTGTCCCATGCCCCGGAGTTCGTCGTCGATCTCCTGGGGGTCCGTGTCCGCTGGCAACCCCCTGATGGCGATCTTCACGCTCTTCTCCGCTGGCAGGGAGTAGGCGAACCATGAGACGCCGCTCTCCTTCTCCAGGCCAATGAGGTACCGCTGGACCAGCCGGTACTCGTCTTCGGTGTCGGGGGTAAAGCGCACCCCCGTCCCGTACGGACGAGCGTTAGGCGGCCGGCCCAAGCGCTCCCTGAGGGCCCGGAAATGAGCGGCCCAGTTCGGTAGTCTCTCCACTACCAGCGGCGGGTATCTCTGTCTCTTCATCTTCGTCGGCTTCTGTGGAGAGCCGGAGGTGGCAGCGGGGGGGGCGGTAGTGCCAGCGGACACACCTACCTCCTCTTCGTCCGGTGTGGGTGAGCGCGGCGGCGTACGGCGCACCGCCTCGGCGAAGGTGGGCGAAGCGGGCTCGCCCCTCCCGCGCGGCGCGCGTTCGCGCTGAGGCCGCGGCGGGTCAAGGCAGTAGCGCTTCGCCTCCTCGCCCACAGCGGAGTCGCCTGAGCGCCTGCGCCGCCGCTGCGGTCGGGCCCCGAGCTCAAACTCGTAGCCAAACCCGAGCGGCGGCAGCAGAGACAAGGCCGGCGATTGCCGGCTGGAGTGGGGTTCCACTGGTCCCTCGATGGGCCGGCGTCCGGATCGCGGTGTCGTATCCCTCGATACGTCTCCGCGACCAGACCCGGCCGAGTCCCCCGACGCTAGCGACATGCTCGACCCCGCACGTGATGAGCATGCCGAGAGCATAGCGGGGGAGTCGAAGGCGGAGTCCCTCGGAGGTGCTGGTGATTCAGGCATCAGTGGCGCCTTTTGCGACGGTCTGCGAGTACCGCCCGCTCTGGCTGGCCGCACAAGCTCCGCCCCCGCCGGTCCCGCCAGCTTGCTCAGCAAGCTGTGGGTAGCGGATGTGGCGGTGCCCGAAGCTGGCACAGCTTGAGCCGATGCTGGCCCAGCTTGAGCGGGCGGTGATGTTTGCTGCGTTGGTGACGTGGCAGGGCGCGACAGGGGTGAGCGGGTGTGCTCGGGCGTCGCTGGGGTTCGCACCGGCGGCGCGTTCCGCGCGGGCTGCGCGGCGGCGCGCGCTGGCGCCGCGGCCCGCGCGGCAGGCGCAGCCGGACGCGCGGGTGCTGGTACGCGGGCTGGCGTTGGGGGCGCACGCACTTGATGCGTGCGGCCCTGGGTAGCGGCCGGTCCCGGTGCCTGGATAGGCACCGGCCGGAACGCGGCGGGGCGGACGGGAACTGCGTGCTGCCGTCCCGACGGCGGCGTTGGCGCAACGCGCGCAGGCGCCGATGTCGTCGGTGGGGCGGCGGCTGGCACAGCGCCAGGTCCCCCTCCTCTCTTCTTATTGTCATTACTACGCCCGGCGGGCGGCGAAGCGGGCACCGCACTGCCTATATCAGGCAGCGACAGTGCCCGATCCATCGCCGGACGAGCCTCTTCGGGCCCGGTGTCGCGGCCAAAAGAGCCGCGTGCACCGGGTTTCTTCGGCATTTCTGCCGGATAAAAGTCACGCACAACACAAACACTCACTAAAAGTTAAAAAGTTAAAATCAATTGTTTTTTAAAAATAAAAGTTCTCTCTTTGAAGGAAAATGGATTAAAAGTTTGTCCGTGGTGGCCGCGATCGCAACGGCGGCGGCGGGCCGCCGGGTGGCGGGGACGGGGGCTCCCGCCTGTGCCCGTGCCGGTCAAGACTCGGCACCGGCACAGACGAGTAGCAAACGGAGCGATCCGCGCGGCTTAGCAGGTCTCAGTGAGCACCCGGGAGCTCCGAGCTGGACGACTGCTGTGGACCACTGGCTGATCCTGAATAACTATTCGCCGGCTAGTTCGCGTATTTATACGGTCAAACCGCAAGTCGAGAACTTTCCCGAATTACATTCCTGAATAGTTCCGAATCTTCTCGCGGTTACGCGGACCGGAAGATATGTCTGTATTCTTCTTTATCTATCTGTCTCGTTCTAACATTGGCGGTTGGGTGGTTCCGCTACTCGACAACAGATGTCGCTGATGCTAAAGAAGTTGATATGTCTGTACTCTTCTTTATCTGTCTGTCTCGTTCTAACATTGGTGGTTGTTCCGCTACTCGACAACAGATGTCGCTGATGCTAAAGAAGTTGATATGTCTGTACTCTTCTTTATCTGTCTGTCTCGTTCTAACATTGGCGGTTGGGTGGTTCCGCTACTCGACAACAGATGTCGCTGATGCTAAAGAAGTTGATATGTCTGTACTCTTCTTTATCTGTCTGTCTCGTTCTAACATTGGCGGTTGGGTGGTTCCGCTACTCGACACCAGACGTCGCTGATGCTAACCACGCTGTCATTAGTCAATGCGTGTGTGTGAGTTGATAGTTTGTCAAGTCGATAACTGTCAATATGTTAATGTTTTATTATTCTTCAGAATTCTAGATCTTTCGTTTGATTTATTATCTATGGCTATTGCGTCGAAATGTCATCTGTCAGTCTTGCTATTATTTGTTTACATATTTTGTTGTGATAATTTTCTCAAAATGCTTCTATTAATTTTTATGTGAATGTGGAATGTGAAGTGCAATGTTTTCGTCGCGAACATCTTGATTAAGGCGTCCTGTCAATAAATATTCAAACCCTTCTTGTCTAAGATCATCAAACAACTGTAATATAGATTTGATAGATAGCCAGTCGGTTTGCATTTAAGCGGAAAATTTCAGAGTTATTTTCGCAACAACTAGCGTAGAGTTATTGCTACACCCCTCTCCCAAATTTTAGTTTTTTTTTTTATGTATGTATTATAAGTATATATTTTGGTAATAGTATGTATGTATATTTAGCTTATTTAAGTATTTTTTTAATAATTATAGGGGCTTTTTTTTCCTTTTGAAAGAAAATCAAGCTAAAGCACCTACCATCTTATCTCTTCACCACCTGGGGTTGACTGGTGGAGAATGCCTAAGGCATTAAGTCCGCCTCTGTACATGTCATGTGTGCAAAAGAATAAATAAATAAATAAATAGTTATTTGAAAACCTTTAATAAACTTGACTGTTTTCGTAACGTCGCTACCGTTTTTTGGATTATACAGGGTTATAGGTTAAGTCGACCTAAATCCTTTAAGAGGTGATAGTTTCCATAATTTCTACTGATTTGACTATGGAACACCATACCCCAAACTTAACCGTTCTCAAGTTATAGGACTTTGAAGATTTTTTGACTATTTTCCCCATTTTTTTGTGTTTTGTACCTCTAATGGTTTTGTTTTTGTATTTTTTTGCGTAGCAGAATAGTTACTTCATTATCTTAAATACAAAAACTGCAATTAACTCTGCCAACTGAGTCGTATTAGACGACTAATTATTAAAAAAAGAAATAAATTTGTGAAAAGTTTTTTAATCTTTGTAAGATATTGTAAAAAAAGTCTATGACAGTTGTGCTGCAGATGTGCTTAAAAATATCTACGGTTCTTCAGCTTTCCGATAAAGTTTAATACAATAGGGTATTATTGGAATTTTTTTACAAAAACATTGATGATATGCTACCAGTTAGTAGTAAAAAATAACGATGCTTAAGCGTCAAATTTAACTTTAGTCAGAAAACAAAATAAAACAATCCAAATAAGTAACAAATGAGGTTTATTTAAATGGAGATGCTTTTACAGTACATGTTCTACATGTTCGCCCCTATTTCGCACACATACACGCATTCTGTGTCTTATGCCACTTTTCACTACCCCAGTTGTTAGTCCTCTTCTTATTTCGTTAGCAGCATCAATAATTTTCGGCCTCAAAACATTAACAGATGTTATTGGGTTAAGTTCATTGTAAACCAAACTTGTGCCCCCACACATAAAAATCCATAGGTGTCAAGTCTGGACTTCTAGCTGGCCACGTTGTAGGCCCACCTCTCCCGATCCACTTATTTGGATAATTAGTGTCTAGCCACTCTCTGACACTTCTGCTAAAGTGCGCGGGGCACCCGCATTTTGCCGCTACAAGGTCGTAGATAAAGAGAACGAACCTTGGGGAAGGTATCTTGCCAGTCTCTTAACACCTTATGTAGGCGATAAAGACGTTGCCGTCCATGGCAGAAAGAAGGGAAGGTTGCCCAGCCAGCTCCAGAGCCTTCTGCTGACTTGGAGGGGGGGGGATATAGCGCGACCCCATTTAGAGCCAACTCCCCATACTTACCGAATCCGTAGGTTGCTGGCCAAGCTACGTGACTAGTGGCAACACTATGAGCGACGCCCCACGCGCCGGAAGTATGTCACTAACGCTCGGATACCTGCGCGCGCGCGCTCCGTGTATACGACTCGGGAGTTTCGCGACCCGGCCGTGTTAAAATCTAATCTAATATCTAGTTGTTAAGTGCCACTGTTACCTATACACCTTATACTCAATATACAGTTTACATGGATATTATAGGCGTAGTTTCTTTTACCGTAAATCACCTCGACGGGCTACCAACTAGTGCCCCAACATACGGCCTATAAAGTGTGTGTTTGGTGGGACCACGAAAAAGTTCTATCCCACTAGTAGGACATCACAGTGGAACCACGGTTCCGGAGTCACAAATATTTATATGACCTACAAGTAGTTGTTCTGGGTCTGGATGTTTGTTTGCGAGTTATATGTGCTAGCGAAGACCGACAACCCCACCTCAAGCTCACTATAAACTCGTGTAACTTCGGTCATGTACTCGGTAACTTCGTGCAAACTCTGTGAGACCTATATTTTCTATATTAATTAAGAGCTGCTGGCTATTGTTTGACATATTGTTGTGTGCTCAGTGATTATTATTGTGTTCCTATCTTAATTAATAAGTTCTGGTTGTAATTGTTATTCATATGAATAATACACGAACATTGGACCGTCCTGATTTGTTTCTTTAATAAATACCACTGCTGATCGCTAACATATTGTTACGAATGGGCCTTATGTCGATGGCATACGGTTCAATATCACGTGACATGCAGTGTGTCACTTTTAAGCCCTATATCCCCAGATCTAGACATTATCTAGGTGCAAAATAAAAACGCATTGCTCCCTCACTAGGAATTTCTTCTGTATCGTGGGTACGTTTATAAACATATTGTTACGGATTGGGAGTACTAAAACGCCGGTTAAGGGTTGCGAAGTTTATTGGCAGCGAAGGTACAGTCGATCTTAGGCAATGACAAGTAGAACGTAGCTGATGTCGCACCGAAGTCTTCCCTTACGTCCACGAAGTCCGTGTCGTTAACACAGAATAACACTACAGATGTTACTTCACGTAGTACTCACAGTGCTCGTTCATCTTCATCTGGTATATGGCACAGGTCAAATGGTACAGGTCTCAACAATTTTGTCAACAAAGTGTCGACATCGAAATTTTCAGAAACCCGTTTCCGGGAATTACCGTAGGTACTTACTGAATGACCTCGAAGTTATACGGTATTATTATTACGTCTAGACGAATCTGGAATGTTCGATCAGCTGACCTATATATAGCGCCGTGACGCCGGCGCAAAGCCAGTCTGCATTCGACTAGCGATACGAGAACAAGCGACAGTTAAGAAGCTATCTTTGAGAATACCTACTGCGACAACTGCAACGAGCACTGTGAGTACTACGTGAAGTAACATCTGTAGTGTTATTCTGTGTTTACGACTCGGACTTCGTGGACGTAAGGGAAGACTTCGGTGCGACATCAGCTACGTTCTACTTGTCATTGCCTAAGTTCGACTGTACCTTCGCTGCCAATAAACTTCGCAACCCTTAACCGGCGTTTTAGTACCCCCAATCCGTAACAATATGTTTATAAACGTACCCACGATACAGAAGAAATTCCTAGTGAGGGGGCAACGTTATTTTTAGGGATCTCATACTGTTTTATATTACTTCCAGGGGGGCAATTGCGCTAAAATAATTCAACCAAAACAGAATTGGAACGCAACCAAGCCATAACTTTTGTTAGTTTTGTTTCATATCGCGCTAACCTTTTGACAGATTTAACCGTAACTGGATCGCATTTGGAACGTAACCGCTGTCAAATGAAGAAGTTGAAACAAAGCTATCTTTATCTGTTGTCACGTAGCAAAATATGACAGCGGGCGACATCTCTTGTGACACGAGTTGAGACATCGAGCCGAGAGCAGATTTTATTATCGACCGTACTTTCGCGTAATGCCATTACGCGAAAGTACGGTCGATAATAAAATAACGCAATTTAAATAAGCAACGACCTAATTAAATAAAATGAATAGGAAATAGGTAAAATTAACATTAAGAATAAAAACCAACTCAAGAGTCTAAAATTAGTCTTAAATCACGTAAGCACGCCGTCGACGTAGTTGTATGTGATGGCAGCAGATGGGCGGGCCTTTAATTGGTCGCGTTTGGTGTCGAGGTCAGCTTTGCGCTGCTCCTCACACTCGCGTACTTGTCCGTACACCATTCTGCGCCCTTCTGACCGCTTTGCTGCCAAACGCTCCCATTCAGAGGGTTCTATATTGCATCTCTTCATGTGTCGTTTTATGACATCCTTGCACCGGAGGAGTTGCCCGCCATGCTTTCGCTTGCCCTCCAGCTCAGAGAAGAAGATGCGCTTCGCCACTCTTTCGTCCGCCGTACATGATACGTGTCCGCACCACCGAAGCTGTCGACGCATTAAGTCTCAATGCCACCAACATTGGCTCGTCGCAGGACTTCGGTATTTCGCACTCTGTCAGATCATTTGATCTTCATAATGGATCGGAGACATTTAAGGTGAAAATAATTTTTAATACGTATGTGGTGGCGGTACACACACCACGTCTCAGCGGAATATAGAAGGTTTGGCAGCACAATTGCCATATATACGGATATTTTCGTAGCTAGCTTAAGGTCATGTGAGCAGAAGACCTTGGAACACAACTTTCCAAACGCTGCAGCTGCAGCTCCGACTCTGCTGTTGATCTCAGTATCAAGGTCACACTTAGAACTTATAGTGTTCCCCAGATAACGAAACTTGTCTACTTGCTTCAACACATCCTCACCAAGCTTTATATTTAGTGTCTCGTAACCGTGAATGTCTAGGGACATCACCTCCGTCTTGTTGACGCTGATTTTTAAGCCGTACTTACGGCAGGCTTGATGAAATGCGGACATCAGCTGTTGTAGACCGTCTGGGGATTCTGCTAAGAAGCACAAATCATCTGCATACATGATCTCAGTAATCAGTGCATGTGAGACTTTGGTGCAAGCCTTAAGTCTAGTAAGATTGAAAAGACCGCCATCGGTGCGGAAGCGGATGCGAACTCCTTGTGAAACAATTTGTAAGACCTCTCCCACTACCACTGCAAAGTATAAGGCGAACAGAGTTGGTGCTAAGACGCATCCTTGCTTCACCCCACAGGTAACGGGGAAGAAGTCTGTCTGTGCACCGTCTACAGCAACGCAGCATTGCATGCCGTCATGTAGGAGTCTAAGAAGTCTCACAAACATTTCAGTGCATCCCAGCTTACCTAACACTAACCATAAGGCTTCACGAGGCACACTGTCGAAAGCCTTCTCCAAGTCAACAAAGCAGAGATAGAGCTTACGACCCTGTTCTCTACTCTTTTCCTGTAGTTGACGCACGGAAAATATCGCTTCACAGGTGCCTCGGTCCGGTCGGAAGCCGAACTGGGTTTCAGGCAGAATCTTTTCAGACAATATCTTTAGGCGGTTTAAGAGAACTCTAGCAAAAACCTTTCCAGGAGTCGATAAAAGTGTGATACCACGGTATGAGTTGCAGTCGGATCGGTCACCTTTGTTCTTATATAGTGTTCTTATTCGCGACACTTTAAACATATCAGGAACGCGCTCTTCCTCCCACATACGAACAAATAGCTTCCATATCAACTTATACAACTCCTCTCCGCCGTATTTGATCAGCTCTGATTAGGTCAATGCCAGCCGCCTTTTGGTTTTGCTGCTGTCTGATGGCAGCAACAACCTCATCAAGCAATAGTGGCTCGTCCAACTCAAGAACAGGGGGGAGTTGAGGCATTAAGCCGATGGATTGAAGATCAGTTGAACGATCCACATTCAGCAGAGTATTAAAGTGCTCCGCCCAGCGCTTTAGTACATCTTCCCTGCTAGTCAGAACGTGTCTACCGTCCAGAGACCTTAAAGGCACCTTTGCATAGTAGGATGTACCAGTCAGCCTACGTACCTCACTGTGGAACTCCCCGAGTTGGTTAGTGTCAAAAAGCCATTGCATGTGAATGGCTTTGTCATGCCACCACTTGTCCTTATTCTGACGAGACAGCTTTCGTAATTCCTGGTCACTAGCTTTGACCACTTCAATGCTCCTTTGTCGCCTTCCATGCTGTCGCAAGAGATCCCGGTGTTTTTTGAAAGCCGCCTGAAGAGCTTCATCATTTTCATCAAACCAATCTTCATTGTGACGGCGTGTTTTGCCAAGTACAGATGAAGCGGTAATCATGATATGAGATGACAAAGATCCCCAGGCAGCCTCGGTCTCACCTGCCTCATTAATCGGCAACAGCTTTTCAGACAACGCTTCAGCATATTTCTCCCTCACCTCAGGATCATTTAGCTTCTTCGCGTTCAAAGACGCAAGCTTTTTTATAGCAGACCTACGGGGAGGAAGGAGGCGAAGTCTTAGCTTTGTGACAACAAGCCGGTGGTCAGACCAACAGTGCGCATCCCGCATGACACGGGTGATGCGCACCTGGCTAAAATCTCTTTGCCTTACAATGGCATAGTCGATCAAATGCCAGTGCTTGGATCTTGGGTGCATCCATGTTGTCTTGTACTTGAAGATAAAATATCTAATAGGATGATTAAGGAAGCGTGTAAAACAGCGGGTGATGCCATCTTAACTGTATATAACCGATGCATTGCTGAAGGCGTTTTTTCTCGTAAATGGCGACGCGGTTTCATACGAATAATACCAAAGTGTGGTGATAAACCACCGGATGATCCGAAGTCATATCGGCCTATCACGCTTCTACCATCTTTGGGGAAAATTCTTGAGCGCCTCATCGTTCCACGTTTACTACCGAACGGTCCAAAATTTCATAGTAATCAATATGGCTTCACCATCGGTAAATCAACAGTCGACGCGGCGCTTTCTGTCAGAAGAACCGTTAACCAGTCGGAACACAAGTACGTGATTGGTATCTTTTTGGATATTTCTGGGGCTTTTGATAACGCTTGGTGGCCTATGCTGTTGTTAAAATTAAAAAACCGCGGTTGCTATAGAAACATATCTAGTCTCGTTTACTCGTACTTTATAAACGGTTCCGCGGTACTTAAGCTCGGTCATTTTTCTAGTACTAAAGCACTAACCATGGGATGTCCTCAGGGTTCAGTTGTTGGTCCTTATTTATGGAATTTGGGTTTTGATGATTTTCTCGCGATCCCGCTTCCTTGCGGCTGTTCACTTACTGGTTACGCGGACGATGGCCTACTGCTCATTCAGTCAAGTACCCGAGCCGGACTTGAGAACTTGGCCCATACTTGCCTAAATCTAATATCTCAGTGGGGTGATCGTAACCGCCTAGCGTTTGCGCCGCATAAAACCTATCAACTTCTACTAAAACGTAATCTTAAACCATTGCCTACTATTAAATTTAATAACGTTCCCGTTAAAAAACAGCAATCCGTATGCTACCTTGGTATGGTCTTAGAAAGGAATTTTTCATTTATCGAACATATAAAAATAGTTGGCGAAAAAGCTAAAAGGAACTTTTATGCCCTAACTAGAATATCCAAAGCAACTTGGGGTCTATCATTCCTAACTTTAAAAACTATATATGGAGCTACCTACTTAGGATGTATGTGCTACGGTGCACCTATTTGGGCCGATAGGGCCAGCATAGGGGCGGCGCGACGTAAACTGCTTCAAAGCCAACGTTTGGCATTGATATTTTTATGCAAGGCGTATAGAACAGTCAGTACTGAAGCCTTACCCGTTCTGGCAGGTGTACTTCCAGTCGATCTTGAAGTACAGCGACGTGCTTCAATGTACTACTCCGCGAGGGGGGAGGCCATGGACACTAACTTTGTTACACAACGCGACCTCAATAGAATTTCTAGATTATTTAAACCTCAGACTGACGTCTGGGAGGACCTCTTATCCGAATGGCAAAGTAGGTGGGATAATTCCATCAAGGGCCGGCACTCCATCTGTTCTTTCCATCCGTTGGCGATCGGCTGGCTAAGACATGGCTGGAGGTTGACCACTGCGTTGCCCAATTTCTCACAGGTCATGGCAACTTTAAAAGTAAACTGTATTCTTTTAAACTTGTTCCTTCGCCTTTGTGTCAGTGTTCTACATCGAACTGTGAATTTGAACAGTCCGCACATCACATCTTGTGGGAGTGTATTCTTTGGCAGAATGAACGCAATATTATGTTGGATAGTGTACAAGTTACATCCGGAGTTGTTTATTATACGGACCTTGTTGAAACTAGAACTAATTTCCGTGCGTTCAGGCGCTTTTGCCATACCTATTATTGGAATCAATTGTAACAGCAAATACCTACTTAGGACCCATTAACTTGATCAAATGTTATTCCGTGGTGCTTGGCAATCTGGGCTTCTCCCAGTTGCAATAATGTCCCTTTGTGCCGATTGGCCTAGTTCTATTCTGTCTCCTGCTTATTATGGAGGGAAGTGGAAAAAATATCTTTTTTCTTACTCCTCCGCTATTCTTTTCTGATTAATTTCGTTGCGGGACCCAAGACAGTTGAATCGTTTCTCCGGGACTCGTCGAACTTCATTGCTCGGCGTTTTTCTGGCGGTCTCCACTGTTGATTCTGGCTTTCAGGAGTTGCAGTGGGTTGGGAACAGTGTGGCGGGTTTTGTCCCAAAAAAAAAAAGAAAAAAAAAATGTCTTGTACTTGGCGGCAAGCCTGAACATGGTGTTCGTAATTGCCAAACTATATTGAGCACAAAGACTGAGCAGCAACTGACCATTACTATTCATGTTGCCAACTCCATGTCCACCCAGAACTCCAGGCCAAGCCTCATAGTCCCGACCAACCCTGGCATTGAAATCGCCTAGCAACAGAATCTGCTCTTTGGCGCTTATGCTGTCGAGGCAAAGAGATAGTTCCTCATAAAATTTGTCCTTGATGTCATCAGACTTGTCTAGCGTTGGAGCATAAACACTGCTGACATTAAGGTGGTTATCCTTGTCTAGATGAAGGCGCAATGTGTTAACGCGGTCCGAGACGTGTACAGGGTACTCCTCAAATCGCTTTACTAATTGATTTTTGATGGCAAATCCTACACCTGATCGCCGAGCTTCAGACGCAGCGGTACCTTTCCAAAAGAAAGTGTAGCCTGCACCTACTTCCACCAGCTCTCCTTCATCAGCAAGATGTGTTTCGCTGAGAGCAGCCACATCAACGTTGTAACGCCGAAGTTCCCGAGCTACTATGGTTTGATTATTATACTTCTTGCGACTTCAACCACGATTTAAGTGATGCGATGGCAGCCGCGGTTACTACCACCTCTTATAGTGGGACGAGCTTTTCTTATGGCACCTTTTCTAGCCCCCTCCCCGGCTGAGCGAGGAAAATTACCCGGAGTCCAGTTTAACGGAAGCGGCCAGATGCGCAGGATATATTGTAGGTGCGCAAGCGTTCGCGCTAACACAGGCGCACACACTTGGCCTTCCCCTCCTTGGGCCAGTGGAACGGTGAACCGCTACGACTGGAGGCGGGGTCGGCTGCAGTGTCTGGCCGGCGGTGACTATACGCCCTCCACCGCCGTCCTAGGCCATCCACCTTGCCTTGCTGATCCGCCGAGTCCGCCAAATCACATTGCATATCTGCGTTGTGTTTGCCATCCTCGCAGAGTCCGACTTTGTGTGATCAACGGGAGGGAGCCGCGTTTATGGATGGGATGATGACGGGAAGATTGGAGCAGGAAGGGTGGGATACTATAGCCAGGAAAAAGGATTGTGAACTATAGCAGCTCAGGGAAGGCGGGATCGCATGCCCGCGCACTCAGCTACCCATTATCGGACAGATAGAGAGGTTTCTAAAGAAACGTATTGATGGCTTGTTCGGTGGTGGCTGGTCGGCTGGTGTTGCTGGTACGCAAAGTTGGCGTGTTTGCGCCTTTAGCGCGTAGGGCGTGTTATGTAATTAAAACGCGAATAGGTAGGACGTTTCACGTTGTATATTGCACGTAAGTCTAGAGTACAATGTATGTTATAAGCTACCTAATTACAAGAGGAGAGACGCGACTATGTTACAATGTAGGATGTCTGATAATATCTGATAAATGTGTGATGAATATGATGTCTTACGAGCTATGCACAAGCTTAAATACTAAACATTAATACAGCTATCTCTAAACTGGAGTGGGGCTGACTGATCGGGCGTTCTTGATGCTGATTTGTTGATCGTGGGAGAACGTGCCGTCTGATTGGCCGGTGGACAGGGCCCGCGCCTTCGGTCCACGTGCAAGGCGGTTCGATATGGTCCGCGCGCTTTCTCCGGCGGCGCACAATGGGTTAACAGAATCGCGTCGTCCGCGGAACTTTCTCCAACGAACAATGGGTTAACTAACAGATGTGCGACAATATGCGACACCCTCGCTGAGGCGGTCAGGACCCACGCTCTTTGTCTTACATACGCGCTTTGTTTTCCAAGATCCTTGTTTGACACTGGTATGATTTATTGTGCACCCTTTCGCGGAAAGTCATCAATCGTAGGGACGTCAATAGTTGGGCAATCCTTTGTGTTATTGTTGTATTGTAGCGACTGCGACCATCGCTACAGTACTCTCCCCCTCACGGCGAAGCATACGTAGCGTGCAGGCGTCTTAACGATCCTGCCTGACCTAGTACGTTGTTCTCTCGTATGCTGGGCTGGGAGTAGGCTGGATTGCTCGTCTGCGGTCGCTGCAGGTGCTGGAGTCTTGGCTGTGGCTTGCTCGTCTGTGGTAACTGCAGGTGCTTGACTGGTCTCGCTGTTTGTTTGCTTGGGATCATCTTCTGTGTTGATAGTGTACGCAGGTTTGAGGCGATCGATCGATATGTTGCTTGATCGTCCGGGTAGTTGTATTGTGAAGTACTTTTCCTTGCGTTCGATGATCTGGTATGGACCTTGGTATGGATGCTGCAGAGGTTTGCGGACGGTGTCGTCGCGTACAAACACGTGGCTACATGTTTGTAGATCTTTGTGCACGAACATACATCGCTTGTTTGCATGCGATTTGTATGTGGGTGTGAGCTTCGTGATGATGTCGTGCAGGTGATTAACATAGTCGTGATCCATCGTCGGTGTGGCTGGAGTTGGTGATATGAAGTCACCTGGTAGGCGTATAGCTTGACCGTAGGTGAGTTGCGCTGCGCTTGTGTCAGAGTCGGAGCGGATAGCGGCTCTTAGACCCATTAGAACAGTAGGCAACTCGTAGATCCATTTGTTGCTGTTTTCAGTCTAGCCATGAGTGCGGCTTTCAACGATCTGTGCCAACGCTCGACGATTCCATTACTCTGCGGGTGGTAAGCAGTAGTGCGGGTTCTGTCTGCGCCGAGTAGTTGAGCTAGGTCTTTGAATAGTCGACTTTCAAACTGTCGTCCTTGGTCAGTTGTGATTCTTATTGGACAACCGAAACGGGATATCCAGACTTCGTATAGCTTTCTTGCGACGGTTTCAGCGGTTGTCTCTTGAAGTGGTACAGCTTCAGGCCATCGAGTGCACCGGTCGATCATTGTAAGTATTTGTGTCCACATGCTGATGTAGGTAGCGGACCAACGATATCGATGTGGATATGTTGAAATCGTTCGCTCGGTAGGAATGTTGCGATGTCGCTAAGATTGTGTCGCTGTATTTTGGAGAGCTGACACGAATTGCATGCTTTGGTCCACTCCCCGATGTCGGTGTTCATTGAGGGACAAAAGAATCGTTCTTGCATCAGCTTCCGTGTAGCTCGTACTCCGGGATGACTTGGACTGTGCACGGCGTTGAAAGCTGTGCGACGAAAATCAGCTGTTAGATATGGACGAACATGTGACGTTGATGTTTCGCAGAATATTGCCTTGTTGGTACCAGGTAAGATGATTTTCTTGAGTTGTATGTTGGTCTGTTGAGATAATGCATGTAAACAACTGTCGTTTTCTTGAGCTTGAGATAACTCGTCGTAGTTGATAGGTGATGGCGTGTCGATTGTCTCGACGCGCGATAGTGCATCTGCGACAATATTTTGTGCCCCGCTCACGTGTCGGATATCGGTAGTGAACTCGCTAATGAAGAGCAATTGGCGGATTCGGCGTGGTGTCGTTATCAGACGAGGGCTTGCGAATTGCGTAAATCAACGGTTTGTGGTCAGTATAAATGATGAGCTCTCTGCCTTCAAAGATTTTTCGAAAGTGTTTTACGGCCATGAAAATCGAAAGTAGCTCCCTTTCATTTGTGCTATATCTCTTTTGTCTGTCGGAGAATTTTTTCGAAAAATATCCGAGTGGCACCCATTGTTTATTGTTACGCAATTGTTGGAGGGACGCGCCGGCGCAGGTAGCCGACGCATCGCAAAACAAAGCGATCTTGTCGTCGGGCGAACGAGATGGGTAAGACAATAACGCAGCATCTATTATGCTCTGTTTGCACAACTCGAAGGCTTTTGTTGACTGATCGTCCCACGAAATTTATCATCCCCATAAATCTTCGTAAGTCTTGAATGGTTTTCGGTTTGGGGTATTCTATTATCGCGTTGACCTTGTCCTGCAGTGGCTTAATTCCCGCGCTTGATACTTCGTAACCTAGGAACTTGACTGTTTCGCAGCCGAAGACGCACTTAGATGGGTTGATAGTGACACCATACGTGTCTAATCGGCGTAAAACTTCCTGCAGATCCGCGATATGGCTTGCTTCACTTTCAGATGCAACGATGACATCATCGATGAATGGGAACGTGTAGTCTATCCCGTTCAGTACTTCGTGTATGAATCGTTGGAATGTCTGTCCAGCATTCTTGAGACCTGGGCACATTCGTGGAAATTCGAATAAACCGAATGGTGTTGTGATCGCTGTCTTCTCGATATCGGGTTCGAAGATCGGCAATTGTGAATAGGCTCGGTTTAAATCGAGAGTGGAGAAGATTTTCTTGCCGTGAAGCAGGTATGTAAAATCCTTGAGGCGTGGGACTGGGTAGCGATCGGGTTTAGTGACGTCATTGAGTCTCCTGTAGTCACCGCAGATTCGTAAGTCGCCGTTTTTCTTAGGTACGACATGTAGTGGACTGGCCCAAGGGCTTTTGCTTGGTCGGCAAATTCCTTGCTGCATCATGAGCTCGAATTCTTTCTTCACGGGCAGGTAGCGATGTGGAGGAAGCGGTCTGCACTTGCTGTACACTGGTGGACCAGTAGTTTCGATGTGGTGTTCTACCCTGTGTTTGGGAGTATCCTTCGGGCATGACGGTCGCAGGATGTCAGGAAACTTACTGAGGAGCTTACGGCTGTTCCATGTCGATACTTCGAACTGTGGGTTCGGCGGACTGAATGACAGATGCTCTGACGGTCATATTGGTAACTTTGTTGACGAGGCGTCGGCCGGCTATGTCGACAAGAAGTTGATGACGTTTCAGGAAGTCTGCACCGATGATTGGTTTGCTGACTGCAGCGACGATGAATTTCCAGGTGTACGGCCGTCGTAGGTTGAGATCCAGTTGTAAGGTTTTCTCTCCGTACGTTGGGATAATCGTGTTGTTTGCCGCGTACAAACAGAAATCGGTTTGTTTTGCTTTCCCGCCTTTGGTTCTCGGTATCACGGAAACGTTTGCGCCGGTATCAATAAGAAATGACAGACGCGAATTCTTATCAGTTATGAATAGGCGGTGAGAAGTGTTGTTCGCGTCAGTTGCCGCCTCAACCGACGCAGGCGTTAGTTTTCCGACTGGGCACTGTTGCTGTCGAAATTGCACGGACGCGTACACTTTCGCGCTTCTTTACCGTACTTACGATGATAATAACAATTAAGTGATTGTTCTGAATACTTGCGATTGCTATTATCCCGGCTTGCTGAGCGCGATCATGAACGCCGTCTGTCGTATGGTCCGTGTGATCTTGGTCTGTGTTCCTGCTTGTTCTTGAGTTCAGCTAGCTCCAGAGATAACTGCCTTATTTGTTCGTGTAGGGCAGTCATACCGCTCGTGTGTGTAATCTGCGCGACATGGTTAGGTAGCGCGATAGTGTCCATGACAGTGTCTGCCATTTGCGACAACTTTTGTAAGTCAGTTATGTCGCTCACGGTGAGAACAGCGCGTACTGAAGGTGGAAGTAACTTGGTCCACATGATGCGCAGTGTGCTGTCGGGTATCTTCTGTCCGGCTAGTTCCCGCATTTTACGTAACAGCTGTGAGGGCTTCTGATCTCCGAGTTCCATCTCATCCATCAGCTTTTGCAGCTTCCGGCTCTCGGACTCCTCGTAGACGCTGATGAGTCTGGCCTTCAGGGTTTCATACTTGTTTTCAGTGGGCGGTTTAGCGATAATATCACTTACTTGTTGAAGTGCGTCCAGGCCTAGTCGTGCGATAGCTGCTTGATAGCGCGAGTCATCACCTGACTTCTGTGGCGCCATTACTGCTTCGAATTGCGTGAATCATAGCCTGGGATACGCTGGCCAAAAGTCAGACAGCCGTTCTTGTAATGTGAGCGTGTCGACTCGCCCTTCTACCTGTGGTGCGTTGCTGGTCGCCATCCTGAAGAAACGCTGCTGTTGTAACGCTACAATACCGCGAATATAGCCTCTTGAAATCCTAGTGGGGAAACCCGCTTGTGGGAAGCCACTAGAATGTGCTAATCACGAGTATCGTCACGTCGGTCTTGAAGTCACGTCGGTCTTGTAGTCACGTCGGTCTTGTAATCGCGTCGGTTCGTATTACGACGGTTAGACTCGCGCCGGTTAGTCTCACGTCGGTTTTAACTTTAGCGCGTAGGGTGTGTTATGTAATTAAAACGCGAATAGGGAGGACGTTGTATATTGCACGTAAGTCTAGAGTACAATGTATGTTATAAGCTACCTAATTACAAGAGGAGAGACGCGACTATGTTACAATGTAGGATGTCTGATAATATCTGATAAATGTGTGATGAATATGATGTCTTACGAGCTATGCACAAGCTTAAATACTAAACATTAATACAGCTATCTCTAAACCGGAGTGGGGCTGACTGATAGGGCGTTCTTGATGCTGATTTGTTGATCGTGGGAGAACGTGCCGTCTGATAGGCCGGTGGACCGGGCCCGCGCCTTCGGTCCACGTGCAAGGCGGTTCGATATGGTCCGCGCGCTTTCTCCGGCGGCGCACAACGGGTTAACAGAATCGCGTCATCCGCGGAACTTTCTCCAACGAACAATGGGTTAACTAACAGATGTGCGACAATATGCGACACCCTCGCTGAGGCGGTCAGGACCCACGCTCTTTGTCTTACATACGCGCTTTGTTTTCCAAGATCCTTGTTTGACACTGGTATGATTTATTGTGCACCCTTTCGCGGAAAGTCATCAATCGTAGGGACGTCAATAGTTGGGCAATCCTTTGTGTTATTGTTGTATTGTAGCGACTGCGACCATCGCTACACGCCATAAACCCTATGGGGTTGAGCATCTAGCAGTTTGGCTGACATTTCTGTGAGTATTCATTTTTGTACCCAGAATATTTCTCCCCGTGTTTCCTTGTTCTATGGTGCTGGCTTAGGTCAAATGTTGTTCTAGATTTGGCTCTTTTTGGCGGGCCTAGGGCAGGAACCCGTGTGGAGGCGTCGCATCCTTACTTGCCTCAGGTGGCCTTGATTCCGATCAGATCAGGCTTGTTTGGAGTAGAAGTGTGCTGAACCCTGGTGGTAAGATACATCCAATTCTCTTTCGACGCCGACTAGACAGGTATAAGCTGTCACAATTTCTTTATTCCGGGTGTTCCTGAAATACCTATTCCCGCAGGCCGCGTTCATCGTGCATTAACTCATAACTGACACCCGTCAGCTAGTGAAGCAAAGGGTCTTTGTACCGTAGATCAGAAGCGTTAGTCAGGAAAGCTAATCAGAAACGTTAGTCTCCCTGTACTTATTTATTGTTGGATGTATCTAGTGAGAGAGAGTGAGTTTAGAACGGGTTGCGTCTAAATAGGCTATACTTAACCAAGTTTCATTAATCTCCAGATAGTGCACAACCTAAGATAACTTGTGTACCGATTGAGCTGTGGTCACAACGGTTCACCTCACGAATCCTTCTTCAAGCGACCCTGAGCTTGTTAATAGTCTCATGTGGATTCCCTGTCCTACTTCGGACCCGAGACGGAGTGAGACAGGGAATCGACTAGTTAAGTTAGGAGATTTGTTTCGTCATATACTTATGACACAAGGTACTCAAAAAATAAACTTGTAATATAGCATCCATTTATTGTTTCATTTAATGCTCCTAGCTACCAACTATCTCATAATTAAATTTACTGCAGCACGGGCAGACGTTCACCCAGAGTCCTTGCCGGGTTACACTGTGCCATTTTTCAAACTTACGTCTAAACTATTTAGTTTTAATTATTATATCTGATGAAATGTATCACACATACATTGTTTTTCCTTCAATCTAAGTTAAAACTTTAGCGCGATACGGAATGTGATCGAAACTAAACCATAACTTTAACTGGATTAGATACGAACCAGAGTTAGATACGAACAAGAGTTGAACTTCTACTGTTTTTATTTAGCGCGATTACCTCCCTGTTACTATAAACTAACTTACTAACTCGGGCTGGAGGCCTGGAACACTGCTGCGTTCGCGCAGTCATCATAGTCCTGCGAGGTAGGCATGTAAGTAATCACATTCGTTGACTCAACGAATGTACAGGAAAAGGATAGGGTAAGTAACAACAAGATGGATCGGAAATGCAAGTTTATTACTTTAAAAGCATATAGTCTTCACGTTAAAAATCACTGTAAAATTCCACTCATACATCTTTCATATTCCGCATGAATATAATGTACGAAGTGATAGTTGTGTCATCATGTGCGACCAAGTAAAACTCGCGCGTAGACCACCATACCACACGTGGCACACGCGCCACACGCGTTATACCACACGTGGCACACGCGCCACACGCGTGATACCACACGTGGCACACGCGCCACACGCGTTATACCACACGTGGCACACGCGCCACACGCGTGATACCACACGTGGCACACGCGCCACACGCGTTATACCACACGTGGCACACGCGCCACACGCGTGATACCACACGTGGCACACGCGCCACACGCGTTATACCACACGTGGCACACGCGCCACACGCGTGATACCACACGTGGCACACGCGCCACACGCGTGATACCACACGTGGCACACGCGCCACACGCGTGATACCACACGTGGCACACGCGCCACACGCGTTATACCACACGTGGCACACGCGCTACACGCGTGATACCACACGTGGCACACGCGCCACACGCGTGATACCACACGTGGCACACGCGCCACACGCGTGATACCACACGTGGCACACGCGCCACACGCGTGATACCACACGTGGCACACGCGCCACACGCGTGATACCACACGTGGCACACGCGTCACACGTGTGACACCACATGTGACACACGCACCTGTTGGCCGGCGCCGCGCTCTATTGTATAAAAAGAGGGACATATTCTATGGAAACAGTTCGGGAGCGCACAAAGGTATACATATAGCATTATTACAAAATAAACTCTATATATACATCTAGATATAGGTTAATATAAATAATTTAACTCGTTTCTTTATTCGCATACATTACATTGAAAGCGGACATTTCTTATAATTTATTCAATAGTAGTAGTTTCATGAAGATATACCATATCAAATGGTAATCGATGAAAGCTGAAAGCGGCCCCAATTCCCTAGCTCACAAATTAAACTAAATTTAAGTTCACTGTATCGTTTTCTTTTTTTTTATTAAAAAAAAAAGAACATAATATGTTAGTTTAGACCTGTCATATTAGCCCGCGATTGACGTAAATTAATGTATTTTTGGTCGCCATGTTTATAATGGCGTCTAAACTGTCTATGATTATCTTAATTTGTCAGGATTAAACTAAAACGTTATTTTCTATCTCTTTCTTAATGTAATAGAGAAAAAAGGATGCATTGAATTTAAAATGAGTTTGTGAACAAGAGAGCCGGCGCCATCAGCTCCGTGGTGCACACTTACATAGACCAGTGATGCACACTTACATAGACAAGGAAGTAATAAATACAATAAATATGAATCTTGGTAAGATGAATAAGTTTACGACACTCGTGAAGAAAATGTTCGTAATAAACCTACGCAGTGGTACAGCGTTAGCATATTGAAGTACATTACGCGCTGGTCACAGCGGTACATAACTACATGCTCAGTGAGTCGAGCAAGGCGACAGTACGTTCGTCTCGTATGGTAACAAAGTAGGCGTATCCTATGTAAGCGGTCTATCTACTCTTATGCTTACCTTATGATATACATGTTATCTGATAAGCCATCGAATGCCGAATGAAAAATACAAGAAAACAATAATTTGAATATAATTTCATCTATATTGCAACCAAAAATATATCTGCCTAGAATAAAATTAAAAACAACGACGCGGCGTGGCAACGCGATGACGTCACACGCGCCGGCCCGCACACACGCACACACACATACACACACTCTGTCCATGAGGCAGCGCTAACGTCACGCAAGCTCGCGCTCGCCGCAGTGAGCTCCCGTCGGGAGTGACGGCACGCAAGTGCGGCAAGTATTTAGTAGTAGATCGCGTGTCGTTGGCGCTGCATATATTAGGACATTCTATTTGTGTTCTGATTTCTAATCTAACATTATAACGATAGAACCAGGTTCCGCTTCCGGCACTCACCTCGGTGAAATAAAACAATCGTCCACGACCCACAAAGCTACACTTATAGCTACCAATACATATAGTCATCTATATCCCAACTTAAGTCTAAATCAAAATATTTATCTTACACATCGTAATATATTTGGTTCTCACTAAATTAAAATGAATTCCTCGCGCCCACACAACATCACAATATATATAATAACATATACATATCTCATTTATAAACAAGGCATCGTCGGGCGAGCGAGGGCTCCATGAGCTCCCGCCGCTCGCTACGCAGTACGCTACGTAGATATATTATTATGTGAACGCTATAATATCATAGCTAGCTGGCCCACACGCGCCACACGCGTTATACGTCGTCATTGGTACCATCGATGTCGTAGTGATAGTAAGGAGAGCCCAGAGCCCTGATACAGCCGTCGTAAAAATAATAACAACACAGTAACCACGCGGCCGGCTCGCCTGCTGCTGGCGCGGTGGAAGGAGCGACTCGCAGCCGGTTGTTACTTGTAATGTCTAATGAACTCGGAGCCGAAACGTCGAGAGCGTCGAGTGCATTGAGTGCGCCTAGTACAGGCGTGCGGGTCGAGTGCGCCTAGGACAGGCGCGCGGGTCCAGTGCGCCTAGGACAGGCGCGCGGGTCCAGTGCGCCTAGTACAGGCGTGCGGGTCGAGTGCGCCTAGGACAGGCGCGCGGGTCCAGTGCGCCTAGGACAGGCGCGCGGGTCCAGTGCGCCTAGGACAGGCGCGCGGGTCCAGTGCGCCTAGGACAAGCGTGCGGGTCGAGTGCGCCTAGGACAGGCACGCGGGTCCAGTGCGCCTAGGACAGGTGTGCGGGTCGAGTGCGCCTAGGACAGGCGCGCGGGTTCAGTGTGTCTAGGACAGGCGGGCGGGTCGAATGCGCCTAGAATAGGCGCGCGCGGCGCTTGAGCTCGTTGCGGCGCCACTGCGGCAGACGGTAAAAGTCCTGGCGCCCGATCTGCAGGATGGCCTCGAACTCCGCGTCCGACAAGTGCCGCTGAGAATAAACACGCGTCTTATTACATCAACAAACACGATATACATCTAATATATAAAAAATAAATCAAAATGTAAAACGACTTCTTGATAGATTTCTAATTAAAAAGAAAGTATCACACTATCTTCTGTCCATTGTCTTTGTACATTTTGACAGCAGTTCAGGATCTTTTAGTATATTTATTTATTTATATATTCTTTATTGTACACGAATCAAACATCGAACAAAATACATTCAACACAAAAAACATACAATGGGCGGTCTTATCACTAATGCGATCTCTTCCAGGCAACCAAAGAATGGACAGATTCTCCGGAACCACAAATGGGACTGTCGTTGGTGCAAACATCATTAATACTATATACTAAAGTTGATACACAAATACATACATATACAAAAATAAATGCATAGATACTGAACATAACAGGTAAGCAAGTAAATTAGTCAACAAGTGTTTGTTGAACAAGATCATAACGACAAGTAGTGTTCCCTCACAAGTCTCTTGAATTCCTTGCCCGCGTTTAATTTCAATTGGCAATGCATTCCACAAACGAGGGGCCTGAACAGTGAAACATTTATCAAGGAACGTTGTGGAATGCGTAGGCATTTTGAGCTTTAAGTTATCTGATGACCTTAACGATTT
Source organism: Sesamia nonagrioides (assembly GCA_017933935.1). NCBI lineage: Eukaryota > Metazoa > Arthropoda > Insecta > Lepidoptera > Noctuidae > Sesamia > Sesamia nonagrioides. The sequence goes on from JADWQK010000345.1 coordinate 413,420, forward strand.
AGTATGTGAGTTGCACATAAATTGAAAGCAATTCTTGAGATAAAGAGGGGTGAAAGGAGAAAAAAGCACATTATATAAAAGGGAAAGAATATGAGCATTCCGACGAAGGCGAATTGGTAACCACTTCAGCTTTACACGAAATTAGGATACATGGTCATATTTGCGCAGACCGATTATGTACCTTATACAAACACTTTGAAGTCGCTCAAGCTTATCTAGTAGGTCTTGGTTGGTTGGTAGTTGGCTGACATCAGCATAGTCGAGGATGGGTAGAAGAAGTGATTGTGCAAGTGCAATTATGGTAACAATCGGTAGGAAATTACGTAATCTCTTCAGAGACGCTGCAGATGCAAATACCTTGCGGCTAACTTCCTGCAGCTGGGAAGTCCAAGAGAAAGTTTTGTCAATATATATATTCCCAAATTCTTAACTTTGTCACTGAAGGGACGATACTAACTTGAGGTAGGGTCGTAGAGACTGTATTATATTAGTGTGATTGTCGGTAGGTCTAATACCATTATTGTTATAGTGTGTTGTCATGCTCACTCAAATGTCTTGCTGATGGTGGCGCGTGTTGTTGGGTCATTTGGTTCCTTTCAATGTGGTTGAGCTAAGTGGGGCTGATGCGCGCGTCATGCTCGAGAACGGGGGCCGTCAGTGGAGACTGGTCATCTCTTAGCTGCCAGTGGGCTTAATTCATTTTGATATTTTAATTAATTTTACATTGTGCTCACATGATAGAAGCAACATAAATATGTAACGAAGAAATGTAACCCATATATTATGATTTTAAAAGAGTGTCCATGGAGTTTCTTGCACGTTCTTCTCCATAGAGATCTACGCTTTGGAACGTGCAATTTAGCTTCACTTTTCTTGGACTGACCGACATTGACTATTCAAAAGTACCAAGTGATGGTTAATTTGAAATAAACGATTTTGATTTGATTTGGTATAAGTAAATAAAGCAGTGTTCAACCAACTAGCGTGTTTCACTACATGGTGACAGAGCGGCGGTGCGACGTTTTAACGTGATTTTACGGTTAAAACGCACTCAACCTGATCAAACATGGTTTGTATTTTTGGTAGCACATAGTGTATCTTCGAAATGAACACACGTCCTCCAGCGGAAGTAACACTCGATGGCGGTCCGGCCGCACGGGCCATAGCATGGCGAAAATTAACACACGTCCTCCAGCGGAAGTAACACTCGATGGCGGTCCGGCCGCACGGGCCATAGCATGGCGAAAATTAACACACGTCCTCCAGCGGAAGTAACACTCGATGGCGGTCCGGCCGCACGGGCCATAGCATGGCGAAAATAGCGGAAGCTGTTCGAAGTTCGAAGTTTTTCTTAAAGCGTCTGGAGTGAGCAAAGGGTCTGAGGAAGTTCAGGCTGGCTTGTTGGTTAACCTCATTGGATCGACTGGTTATGAGGCCTATACAACTTTCCGATTTGAAAAATGGGAAAGTAAGGATGACGTTAACTTTTTATTGCAAAAGTTTGACAAGTATTTCAACGTGAAAACGAATATCACAGTGACGCGGTTTAAATTCTTCACTCGTAATCAAGAAGAGGGTGAAATCATTGACCAATATGTGGCAGCGTTGAGGGTAGCGAGTCAAAAATGCGAGTTTGCGGAACTGCATGAAAGTTTGTTGCGAGATAAGATCGTGTGCGGTATCATCAACAATACAGTCAGAGATCGACTTCTTCGCACTGATGATTTAAGGCTAGCGAAAGCTATACAAATCTGGCGGGCAGCCGAGATGTCCAAAGAGGAAAGTAAGTGCATTGACGGCACGTCGCAGTCGGTTCAAGTGGATGTAGTTGACGGAGGCGGTGCGCGAGGCAGCCGGTCCGGGAGAGGACGGCGCCGAGGCGGTAGCGACGAGGGTCGCTGGGCTCGCGCAGCAGCGCCTGTCGACAATGTGGCCAGGGCGGGAGTTTCGGTGGCGAGAGGTCATTTGTCGCAAAATGCTAAATTTAAGTGTAGATGTAACGAGCAGTGATAGTGAGGGCAATTGCACTAATGATATGTTTTTTGTAAATACAGTTGAGGAGTATAAAAAACTACGTAAGTCATCTAATGAATGGGTTGAAGTTGTAAAATGCAAAGGAAAAAATATTTTATTAAAAGTAGAACGGGCTCAATGATTAATGTTATTTCTAAAGCTGATTACCAGAATTTGGATTTAGCTATTAGCAACCTTGTGCCGTTCACAAAACGAGTACATTCTTTTACGGGTAACCGGTTGCCTATTGTAGGAAATGATAAGCTGTCTTTTGTTTTCAATAAGATATGTTATTGTTTACCTTTTGTTGTTGCGGATTTAAAATGTCAGAATGTGCTCGGTTTGGAAGGCTGTGTCGCCTTAATTAACCTGATTAATTAAGCCTAAAGCTTAATTAATCAGGTTAATGCTGCAATTGTTGTGGAAAAATGCATAAACTACTCGGAAGAATCAACAATACAAGATTTAAGAAAATTGCTGAGTGATTTTTACAAAAATAAAACTTACAAACATCAAACACTGGAAAGCAAATACACGATGTCAGTTTACGGTGAAATGAAACAATTCGATGGTGAAAAGTGGGAGGTTTTTGAACAACAACTAGAATGTTACATCGATGTAAATGATATTAGTGACGACAAGAAGGTGTCCCTACTAATCACCAAATTGTCACCGAAGGTATTTGAAACTCTGACACATCTTTGTGCACTAACAAAACCAAGTAAATATACACTTGAACAACTTTGTAAAAAATTACAAGATAAATATGTGAAACCATTAACTACAGCTTTAGAGAGAGTGGAATTTAGGAAAAGAAACCAAAAACACAATGAAAACATTCAAGACTATGTTTTTAAATTAAGAAGATTGGCAACGAAGTGTCATTTTAAGGATGCTGATGACCAAATTAAGGAGATGTTCATGGAAGGAGTCTCTTCGAAGGTTATTAAATTCGAGTTGATGAAAAATGAGGCAGATTTGACGTTGGACCGTTGTGTAGCACTCGCACGAACAGTAGAAGCAGCATTGTTACATACCAATAGTACTAGTGAAGTCAATGAAGTATTCTATAACGAGAGAAGATTACCACCAAAGAAGAGAGGAAATAAAAACAACTCCAAACCTAAATCACAGTGTTTCTGTTGTGGAAAGAATAACCATATCAAAGCGGATTGCAGTTTGAGGAAGAAATTTTGTTAAAATGTGTCCTAAGAAGCAATGACAAACAAATATGCTGGATACTGAACAAGATGAACAGCCGGAGCCAGAGGGGGCTGAATGTTTGGTAAAGAATTTATTTGAGGAGTATGACACCTATACATTTAGTATAGTACAGTCAATCTGCAATTTGAGCTCCGAAAAATGACAAACCGGAATTTGACTCGATGAATCGTTAGAGGGGCAAGTAATAAACTTAATGTTAGATTTCCGAAGTCCCTCCTCCTGCTGTTTTTGAGAAAATCCAAAAATATTTTGAAATTGATTTATCTCAGCAACTATAAGGGCTAGCGACCTTTTTTTTTTAAACTGTTAAGGACACTTAGGACTACATTTTCTTTCATTGAAGTGACATCATCCGACTTAAACTGCAAAAGCTAGATGGCGCTAAAGTTTGAAAAAATTGGTTTTTTGCCATTTTCATTATGAAATAACAATTTTTTGCAATAATGTAAATGAGAAAGTTGTTTGTCACAAAATTAGCTACAACTTTTGTTTAAAACATTTTTTCGTAAAACTTACCGTTTCCGAGCTGAAGCTTGTTGAAGTGTACAAATCGTACATTATGTGCCTTGCTGTAGGGTGTTTGTCATACAATTCATGGATAGATCAGTGAATTGAAATGTTTACATAATTTTCAATTTTTAAAAAAAAAAAAAAATCCATAAAATCCATTGTTTAAAAAAGTTTTAAAAGTTTAAAAATTGAAAATTATGTAAACATTTCAATTCACTGATCTATCCATGAATTGTATGACAAACACCCTACAGCAAGGCACATAATGTACGATTTGTACACTTCAACAAGCTTCAGCTCGGAAACGGTAAGTTTTACGAAAAAATGTTTTAAACAAAAGTTGTAGCTAATTTTGTGACAAACAACTTTCTCATTTACATTATTGCAAAAAAATTATTATTTCATAATGAAAATGGCAAAAAACCAATTTTTTCAAACTTTAGCGCCATCTAGCTTTTGCAGTTTAAGTCGGATGATGTCACTTCAATGAAAGAAAATGTAGTCCTAAGTGTCCTTAACAGTTTAAAAAAAAAAAGGTCGCTAGCCCTTATAGTTGCTGAGATAAATCAATTTCAAAATATTTTTGGATTTTCTCAAAAACAGCAGGAGGAGGGACTTCGGAAATCTAACATTAAGTTTATTACTTGCCCCTCTAACGATTCATCGAGTCAAATTCCGGTTTGTCATTTTTCGGAGCGCACGGCTTTTTTTTCGACATATTGACTGTACTAGTAGTGTAAGTAAAATATCACCATGGACAACATTTGAAATTCCAGTTGGATACTGGCTCTGGTGTTACTGTAATCTTTTTTCAATTTCAATTTATTTATTTCTCTCTTCACAAGATTAGTTTAACAATATTATACTTATATTCCACCGTTGGAAGAGACTGGTGCCTGAAGTAGGTTTTTGGAGAAACCTGTGTTACAGGTCACCAGGGCCCCCCGAAGCAAAACAATTAAGTAACACGTTTGGAAAAAACGATCTTTAGATTCTTGAGTAACATTTGATAGTGCCAAGAAGATTACAAAGAGACAATCAGTTAAAAGTTAATGATAACAACACATAATACAGAAAAAAATAAGAAATAAAACAGAAAAAAACCAATTAACAATGCAGAACTAATGATTCATATGAAAGTGAAGTGTCGTGTTGGAGTGAATGATGGAGAGTATGCATATAGGTTGCTGTTGGAAAGCATGTTGAAGTGTGCGAGTGTGAGTGTGCGATGTAAAACAGCCACAAGCTGAGGAAATCTATTTGGGAACTGTCAGCAAGTCCTCCGTTTTTTTATAGTCAAGGGATTTAAGAAAAGTTTTGACTGACTTTTCACAATGGGAAATGGTTTTAGGATAAAAATTGAGAGTGACGTTTAATTTGTTGTACAATAATTGACCCAGGAAGCAAAAAAATTTCTGGGGGAGCGAAGATTTGAATTGGAGTGAAGGGCAGACTCTTCCCTTCCGTCGTTGGTTATAGGTTAGTTTGTCAAACTTTAACTGGGAATGCTTTTTTGTTACAGTACGCAGAATAAAAGTTTGTCTTACCGTAAGGATATCCCATTCTTTGTATAAATCAGTAGTTGGGAAACGAAAGGGCAGACCCGCACCAACCTTAAGAATAGCACGCTGAGCCCTCTCCATCTCAATAAGATGGGTTTTGGCGGCACCGCCCCAAGTTGTAATGCAGTACTTAATTAACGGCTGGCATAAGGCAAAGTAAACCATTTTGATGGTCTTTCGATCTGCAGTGTGTCTTAATCTCTTAAAGATATAAATAAGTTTACGGATTCTCGGAACAATGGCATCAAAATGATATTTAAAAGAAAGATGGGAGTCAATAATGATCCCCAGATATTTATTACCCCAGACATTATTAGTTCTATCGAGGGTGGGACAACTGCACTCGGAATTTAGAGAACCACACGTGTGTGCCGAAATAGAGAGGGCTGGCGGAGGAAGAAGGTTAGCTCTATGAGCAAAGGCTACGTATTTAGTTTTAGAAACGTTTAATGTCAATAGATTGTTGTGCAACCATTCGCTAACAGCGTTAACGCCTAATTGAGCAGCATCAAAGACCTCATTCCAACTACCACCACTGAAGAACAGTGCGGTATCATCTGCGAAAGTGATTATTTTTCCTTTCAGTAGAGGAAGCTGACAGAGGTCATTAATATATATTAAGAAGAGCGTTGGCCCGATAATACTACCCTGTGGTACACCAAATCTGACAGTAAGCTCATCACTTAACTTATCTTTAATTTTCACTCTTTGTTTCCTTCCAGTAAGATAGTCCTCCAGCAATTTAAGAGGTATTCCTCTTACGCCAAGCCGATCTAATTTGTTTAGAAGATGAGGTACTGACACTGTGTCGAACGCCTTTGCGAGGTCAAGGAACACCGTTAGACATTTCATCCCATCATCTAAACCGGCCACGATAGAGTTGACCAGCTCATGCACGGCATCGTTGGTACTCATACCAGTTCTGAAGCCAAATTGTGAAGGAGAGAGCAGTTTGTTGGTCTCCAGAAACATAACAAGACGCTTATTGATTAGGCGCTCCAGTATTTTGGAAAGTGTTGGAAGAATGGAAATGGGTCGGTAATTGTTCACAGAGTCTTTTTCCCCGGCCTTAAAGATAGGCTTGATAAAAGCGATTTTAAACAGCTCTGGGAATACCCCTGTGGATATTGATAGGTTACATATGTGGGTAACAAGAGAGACAAGGAGGTTCGCGTATCTCTTAATAATTTTATCACCAATGAGGTTGAGACCCACAGCACATTTATCCTTTAGTCTGTTTATAAGTGTGAAGACTTCTTGCTCGTCAGCGGGTAGCAAGACCATAGAATTTAGAGGGGTAGTCGGTGAGTGATCACTGCAAAAACTGTCTGAAGCCCGATTAACATTAGTGATTCTGTTCGCCAGGGATGCTCCTACGTTTGCAAAGAAGCGGTTGACGTTGTTTATGTCAGTATCTGGATTGTTTGATGTGAAAAGAGACGACGAATGATCTATTCTCCTATCAGTGCCGCTTATTCTTTTAATTACATCCCAAAGCTGTTTTTTGTTGCCCCTAGCATTTTCAATCTCTTGTCTGTCATGTTTCCTTTTTGCTTTTTTGAGTAAGGTATTGCAATAGTTACGGTAACGTTTGTATGTAGTTTTTATAATATCGTCATTAGGGTTTCGCTTTTGTTTTTTGTGTAGATTGTTCCGATTTCTCATACAACGTAATAATCCTTTAGTGATCCAGGGTTTGGTAATCCATTCCTTTTTGCTGCTTTTAACAATCCTGGTATTGTTTCTGATTGCTGCAGTCAAGAAAGTAACAAGAAGTTCGGTTGCGATGTTTACATCCTGGGAGTCAATGATACGTTGAAAATCAACATCAAACAGATCTATATCGAGGCCCTCATAGTTTATAGTGCTATATGTTTCGTTTAAGTAGTGGAGGCGCGATTTGGGTTTACAGCTAATGGCAACACTATCGTGGTCTGTAATGGAGGTTTCAAAAACAAAGCAAGATACGTCCATATTGGTCCTCAGCATCATGTGGTCAAGACATGTTAATCCATGCGTTGGAAGAGCATGACCTGGGAGCATACCATGGCCAGCCAATAAATTTAGGTACTCATGGGATCGTTTATCAGCACTATTTGTAACTATATTAATGTTAATGTCACCGCAAAGGAAAATGTTTTTAAAGGATTTCAGGTCAATAAGAAGCAAATTCAGGGAATCAATAAATTTAGCAATGTTAGTTTGACTTGGTAGACGATATATTCCCAGTACGCAAACATCCCGATTTAATTTTAAAAGTAGACAGTTTGCGTCGATGATCCACGGTTCTTCCACAGTGGCTTTCAAGTGTTTATTGTAATAAATTACAAAACCTTCATTTTGGGTTTTGTTTGAAGTGGTCGCTACATGGTTGTAGTTGTCGAGGGAAGGAATGTACTTTGCAGATGGAAGCCAGCATTCGGAGAGGACCAGTATGTCCCAACAAATTTTAGATCTTTGGAGAAGTGTGACGAAGGTTGGCATATTGCGGATGATGCTACGAATATTTTGACATAGGATATTGATGGTGTGCTTGTGACTATTAATGTGTTTCTTTGCATTTTCTATGTCGCATGAGACAGTCTTAGCTACCTGCAATGTGTCCAGATCCAAGTTTATTTCAATATTTTGCATGAGAGTTACTCTTTTGTTTAAAAAGATTATGAAAGTCACGTGTAATACGTGATGGAACAAAAGTGATTTCATTTAAACTTTTCTCTGGAACACAGATTGCTTTAGCTATCAAAATACGACATAAAGGGAAGATATCTATATATCGATCGAGTGTGTTGAGTGTTGGTGAGTAGTTGTAAATGTAGTGAATGGTTGAAGTGTTTACACATAAAAATATAGTTCCGCAATGGCAATGTAAACTTAGAAACAGAACATAACATAAATAAAAAATATCATATAAACTTAACATTAGTTGTAAGGATACATAGAAACATGCTAAAATGATTGAAAAATGGGTACAAACACCGCCTAAGACTAGTCACAAGAACAGTTCCCGGAGATCAGATTCATCATCAATACGGACTGGCGAAGCATTTTCTTCCTTCTTGACATAGATTTTTCCATATGAAGCCCAAGCCGCATGGAGCTGTTTATTCTTTACATTTAAGCGAGCAAGACAGAAAAGTCGTCTAGATTTAGAAGTCAGATACTCTGAGACATATAGAGTGCGAGGTGCGCCCGGTATGTTAATGAGCTGCGAGTTCAATTGCGCTTGCTTATTTTCGCGCCTAATTTTATTGAATGATTTATAATTAGACACAAATGACTCCCTCCTCATGGTAGTGGTAAAGTCCACAATGATTGTTTCAGACTTTGTACGAAATATATCCCGAATCTCGGACTGGAGTATTCCTTGTTCAAGTCCCATAATCGAGCCAAGTTGTTGAATGGTATCAACCAAAACCTGCTTGCTTTCGTTTTCCTGCTTGGGTAGGTTAGGGATTTCTATAGCCGAAGTACGCGCATTTGATTCCAGGTGGTTTAAGCTACGTTCCAACTCCAGAATTCCTTTCTTGTACTCGGTATTCTCCTGCTCCAAATTTTTTACCTTTTCCAGAAGTTCCCCATGTTTAACCGATAAGGTCTCAACCGAATTTTGGATTTCCTGGTTTTGTTTTGTTATATTGATGAGAGCAGTGTTTAATGAAACGAACTTAATTTCTTGTTTTTTCTTAATTTCTTCGAGAAGATATTTTATTTCTGAGGAACACCCTGAACCCGGGCCGCTCTCGAGATCATCCAATGTGCGCTTATAGCGCCGCTTAGAAACATTGCCAATTTGATCAGAGTCTATAGACATTTCATTAAGAGCCGAGTCCGAATTATGATGTGTGGGGTAGGTCGGAGAATTCAGTTTATTCCGATTACTCGGTGGAGAGCGCCGCACCGACATTGTATCCAACTTTGTTAGTGAACTGTGCGCGCACAGCTTGGAGAAAGATACTCGTAAGTAAGTGGATACGAGTAGTAGCGAAGTATGTAAGTGTAGATCATCCACAGCCACAATACAATGGTATATTAAATTAAAAATGCCTCTGGTCCCCACAACGAGATCTATACCTTGCCTTCACTCCTAAAGAACTTAATAATTTTATTTTAATTTGTACCAGACTATTGTCATACAAAAAGCAAGCCTCGACGTTCGGTTTTGAACCCGAGACACTCGTCGCGGCAGTTGTGACAACTCGAAACGGGCTATCTGTGTACTTAATGGCAGAGGCGAATTAATTGATCCTTGTAATAGAACTTCGGTAATTTTTGTTTTGACTTAACACTGGTGATAATTATGCTTATGTGGGTACTACACAGATTAACCAGTATGATTAACACTTTTGCACTTTTCTTCGTCTCAGTCTATCACTATAATCACTTGCACTAAGTTTTTACATGAGATTTTGTGTAAGCACCCAAGGACAACGGTAATTCATCAACTGAGAGTGATCTATAAGAATATCTAACTACTTAAAACACATTTTAGAATTTTTTTTACGGAGACAAAATATACCCGACCGTTCGCTACTAAGTCAGGGGGGGGGGGGGATTCGTAATACAGTACAGTGTTACTGTAATCTCATTCAAAGACAAAGATAAATATTTAAAATACCACCTTACTACTTAAGTGTTAATGTTAATGGACAACATTTGAAATTCCAGTTGAATACTGACTCTGGTGTTACTGTAATCTCATTCAAAGACAAAGATAAATATTTAAAATACCACCTTACTACTTAAGTGTTAATGTTAATAATGGGCAACATTTGAAATTCCAGTTGAATACTGACTCTGGTGTTACTGTAATCTCATTCAAAGACAAAGATAAATATTTAAAATACCACCTTACTACTTAAGTGTTAATGTCAATGGACAACATTTGAAATTCCAGTTGAATAATGACTCTGGTGTTACTGTAATCTCATTCAAAGACAAAGATAAATATTTAAAATACCACCTTACTACTTAAGTGTTAATGTTAATGGACAACATTTGAAATTCCAGTTGAATACTGACTCTGGTGTTACTGTAATCTCATTCAAAGACAAAGATAAATATTTAAAATACCACCTTACTACTTAAGTGTTAATGTTAATAATGGGCAACATTTGAAATTCCAGTTGAATACTGACTCTGGTGTTACTGTAATCTCATTCAAAGACAAAGATAAATATTTAAAATACCACCTTACTACTTAAGTGTTAATGTCAATGGACAACATTTGAAATTCCAGTTGAATAATGACTCTGGTGTTACTGTAATCTCATTCAAAGACAAAGATAAATATTTAAAATACCACCTTACTACTTAAGTGTTAATGGACAACATTTGAAATTCCAGTTGAATACTGACTCTGGTGTTACTGTAATCTCATTCAAAGACAAAGATAAATATCTAAAATACCACCTTACTACTTAAGTGTTAATGTTAATGGACAACATTTGAAATTCCAGTTGAATACTGGCTCTGGTGTTACTGTAATCTCATTCAAAGACAAAGATAAATATTTAAAATACCACCTTACTACTTAAGTGTTAATGTTAATGGACAACATTTGAAATTCCAGTTGAATACTGACTCTGGTGTTACTGTAATCTCATTCAAAGACAAAGATAAATATCTAAAATACCACCTTACTACGTAAGTGTTAATGTTAATGGACAACATTTGAAATTCCAGTTGAATACTGGCTCTGATGTTACTGTAATCTCATTCAAAGACAAAGATAAATATCTAAAATCATTTACTGTTAAAAATTGTAACATTTTATTTAAAAATTTTGATTAAAGTACAACTAAGCCAGTAGGTATAATTACCAATGTGCCCATTATATACAAGGGTATTGAAAAGCAATTGAATATTTTTGTTGTACAAATAACTCACCACGAGTAATCGGTCGTGACTGATTAAGTGAATTTAATCTGTGGCCTCCATATGTAGTCAAATGTTTTATTAACAGGTAATAATGTTATGTTACAACCAATTAAGGAACAGTTCGCAGAGGTATTCAGCCCAGGCTGGGGAAATTTTAAGGGAGACACCATAAAACAAACTGAAACCAGAAGCAAAACCAAAGTGCTTACCGGTGCGACGTGTACCATTTGCTCTCCACGAAAAGGTAAATAAAGAAATTACAAGATTACTAAAAAATGGTAGAATTACAGCAGTGGAACACAGCGAATGGGGCACAACAGTAGTACCTATTCTCAAACCAGATGGTTCAGTGAGGTTATGTGGTGACTACAGACTTAAAGTCAACCCAAACTTGGAGGTTGACCATTTTCCACTGCCACATTTAGAGGATATACCCTGACCCTCAAACATGGCGAATATTACTGCGAGCTAGAATTAAAGGAAGCATACATACAGGCACCCCTGAGCTCGGATAGCCAGGACTGCGCAACTATAGTGACCGAAGTAGGCACATTTAAATACAATTATTTACCTTTTGGGGGTAAGCTCAGAACCGAGAGCATTTCAAAGGTTAATGATAAAAAATTACAAAATACAGTTGTATTTATGGATAACATTTACATTAAAGGGAAAAACATTCAAGAAACTTTTGAAACGCTTTCTCAAGTTCTGACAAACTTAAAGGAATGCTTATTTAAATTAAAACCAGAGAAATGTAAACTATTTACCACAAACTTACAAGTCCTTGGTGGATAAGAACGGCATTAATATTGTAAAGCCAAAGGTGGAACCATTGTTAAGGGCAGAAAGACCTGCAAATCTAACACTGTTAAAGTCATTTTTAGATAAAATCAACTACTATTCACGATTTTTAAAGGATATGGCTACTACATTAACACCATTGTATGATTGTACGAAGAAAGGAAAGTTCTGTTGCAACACTGAGTGTGAAGTAGCATTTCAGAAAATAAAAAATAAACTATGATCCTAAGTTACCCTTCATTTTGACTTGTGATGCATCAGACATAGGATTAGGCGCAGTCCTATCAAATAGAGGAAAAGATGGTACAGTCAGGCCCATCGCGTATGCTAGCTAAAAATTAAATGATACTGAACAGAGATATGCAACTATTGATAAAGAGGCATTGGCGGTCATTTTTGGAATCACCAAATTCTATAATTACATTTATGGAAGATTTTTCGAATTATAAACAGATAACGCGGCATTGACCAACATTTTTGGATCAACTAAAGGGATTCCTAAAATGGCAGCCAAAAGACTACAACACTTTTTTTTTTTCGGGGTGGTAATCCTCATAGGATGTCCGCCGCCCTGGGTTGGGCGACGGGGTCTGTCAGACTTTTACTGACTAAAACCACCCCGGTGTCTCTTCTATCACGAGCAAACGCGTGAGGCCGCGGGAGTCTAAATTCTTCCACGGCCCCACACCCTCGTGCTGGCCCGGTCTGTCCGAGCCCCGTCTCCTGCACAGGGTAGTGGGGTGTTAAACTACCCCGTGCATCGCCTCAGAGGCGTGCGTCGACACTCGCGCGCGCCTCCGCCTCGGGGTCCATCGAATAGGGGGCGGGGACTTCCCCATGTCCCTCGCCCCTGGACCCATTCAGGGGAGGCGGAAGAGGGCGTTATCCGCCCTTCCTCGGCGCCCGGTGAGTCTTCTGCGGCCCGGGAAGGGAGTTGAGATCTCCCTCTCCCGTTCCACAGCTTCCTTCTGCGACATCACGTCCTCGCAGAAGGACACCACTGCGTCCCACGACTCTGCGCTGCCGACCATCCTCCGCACTACTGCCGGCAGCGTCAGGTCGCCTCCTACTTCATTTGTGAAGACACGGCGCTGCTCCTCCCAAGCTACACACTCGGAGAACGTGTGCTGCGCCGTGTCCTCCCCGCATTGGACGCAGTGGTGGCACCGAGCGTCCGGCTCCCTGCCTTAGCGACGCAGGTACTTGCCGAAGCAGCCGTGCCCCGACAGCACCTGCGTCACCCTGAACGACAGGGAGCCGTGCCTTCTCCCGAGCCAGTCGTCGAGTACTGGCTAGATCGCCGCGACGGTAGCGAGGCCGGTAGGGCGCATAAGCCTCTGCCGCCAGTCCGCCACCAGGACCTGACGGAGCTCCTCTCGGTGCGGCTCGATCTGCCGCTGCACCGGACTGGAGCCCCGTTTCCACTCTTCCTCGCGCCATCCGTACAATGACGCGAGTACTTTCGCCTCTAGGTCCCAGGGCGGGGATCCGGCCAGGACGCAAGCCGCCTCGTAGGAAATCGTGCGGTACCCGCGGACGACCCTGACGGCCATCGCCCTCTGCGGCTTGCGCAGAATGGCGAGTGTTCCGGCCGTCAGGTTCATCGCCCACACAGGGGCCCCATACAGGGCCATGGACCGCACGATTCCCACGTATAACCGCCTACAGGAGGCGCTCGGGCCCCCCATGTTGGGACGCAACGTTGATAGCGCGCCTGCTGCACCCATCAGCTTGGGCGCCAGTCGGCGGAAGTGGGGCCCGAATTCCCATCGGCTGTCGAGCACCAATCCCAGATACTTCATGGTGGACTCGACAGCTATCCGGGCCCCACTGACCACGATATGCGATACCGGCGCCGGCGCACGCCGGGGGCCATGGAACACCATGGCCTCCGACTTGTCAAGGGCCACCTCCAGGCCCAGGCGCCGGATGCGGTTCACCACCGGTGATACCGCAGCCGTGGCTACCAACGTCGCCTCCCTGTGCGAGCTCCCCCGGGCAGTGACAAGCGTGTCTTCCGCATAACACGTCAAGTCGGCGCCCGACGGGAGCTCATCTCTCAGCACCCAGTCGTAGCCGATGTTCCATAGGAGCGGTCCCAAGACCGATCCCTGTGGAACACCGCACGACATTTGGTGCTGACCGGTACCGTCACGTCCCCGATAGATGACGCATCTGTCCTCCAGATAAGCCCCTACTATGCGGCGGAGGTAGGTATTTCAGGGCCTCCCTAATACAGCTCTAGGGTTGAAGGCGTTGGAAATGTCTAAAGACACCGCCAACACCACCCCACCCCGGGACACCGTATCCTCCGCCAGGGCTCTCACGCGCATGATGGCGTCTATGGTGGAGCGCCCACGACGAAAACCGAACTGGTTGTCGTCCAGGTTCGGCCCCTCTCCGCACAACGGCAGGCCGACGAGGCGATCTGCGATAATACGCTCAAAAAGTTTGCCCGCCTCGTCGAGCAGCACTATGGGCCGATACGCGGACGGCGAGTCCGCAGGGCGCCCCTCCTTCCTAAGCAGGACCAGCTTCCCCTCCTTCCACACACTGGGAAACTGACCCTGCTCGAAGCATGCCGTGAAGAGCCCCCTCACCTGGGGCTCAAGCTCCTTCAGAGCCAGGACGAGAGCTCGGCCAGGAACTCCGTCAGGTCCGGGCGCTTTATTCTTGGCCCGGAGCCGCGACACGGCCGCTCCCGTCTCTGCTTGCGTCACCTCGGGGACATCGGTCCCCTCCTCTTCTGGAAAGTCTGTGGCTGAGGGTGAAACCATTGCCGGGGGAACATGTCCCGCCCGCTCAGGGAAGAGGGTGAATACTACCGCCTCCAGCAGCTGGGGTTGCATACTTTGCACCAGTGGGGGCGCCCAGGGACAGGGACGCAACTTGCCCCGTACCCAACGGTAGGGGCGTCCCCACGGGTCCCGATCTAGGGACCCCAACAGCTCTTCCCTGGCCCGCGACTTAGAGTCGCCGATGGCCAGCCACAGAGTCTCCTGGGCCGCGCGGTACACCCCATACCGCGCGGCTTCCTCGACGGGATCCCGTCGACGTCGTCTCCGGTAGCGCGTGTACTGGCGGCGAGCCGCGACGCACTCGACGCGCAACCGCGCAATGTCGTCGTTCCACCAGTACACGTTGCGACTTGCGGACTGTTGGCGGACGCGGGGCATGGACGCGTTGCAGATCTGCGTCATCGCCCCGCGAAGCCGCAGCGCCTCTGCTTCGATGTCGACGGGGCCGTCCGTCGCCGACTCCAAAGACTACAACACTACGCCATATTTCTTTCAGCATTTATCTATAAAATACGGCATATAAATACTGCTTCCAACCCAGCAGACGTCAAGGATAGCTACAGATAAATGTAAAGAGGTTGAGGAAATAGAAATTAATCCATCCATCCAGCAGAGTTTGCATCAGCAAACTCCAGTATTATGTGTTATGCAAATGATACTAAAATGGAAACTATAAATTGGAGAGAAATACAAGTAGAGTCTAAAAAAGATCCACAATTATCAAAAGTAATTGATACATGAGAGATGGTTGGCCACGACAACAAGAAATTGATGAGGGGCTACACCCACTCTATATTCGTAGGAATGAACTAACTCTAGACCGAGAATGTTTGTTCTGGGGTTATCGTATAATCATTCCTAATAGTCGGAAAGATGCTGTATTGGAGGAGCTCCATCGAACCCATTTTGGAGTCGTACGTATGAAAGAGATTACTAGGTCTTACTTCTGGTGACCTAAATTAGATATAGATATTGAACAATTATCAAATAACCGCGTGATATGTTTACAAAATAGCCCCCCATGCCCCAGATGGCCCCTACCACCAGCAGTCTGGTGTAGAATTCATGCGGATTTTCTAGGCCTATATTATAATAAAATGTTCCTTGTAATAGTAGATAGTTATTCCATGTGGCCCGAAGTGTTTGAAATGTCAAACATAACTAGCAGTCGCACAATTGACATAATATATTAAAAAATGTTTTGCCCGTTTCGGTTATCCCTTGCATTTAGTCACAGATAATGGTCATACTTTTATTAGTCAACAATTCAAAGACTTCTGCACTAATAATGAAATTAAACATACGTTTACAGCACCCTACCATCCCGTAACAAATGGCGCGGCAGAAACATTTGTGGGAACTTTCAAACAAGCTATAACTAAAATGAAAGAGAGTGGTTACAGTCTGACAGCAGCGGTTAATATGTTTCTCTTGGACTATAGAAGTACTCCACAACGAACAACTGGCGTGACACCAGTTAGGCTCACGCTGGACAGGGAAATCCGAAACTGTTTTAGCAGGCTGCGTCCTCCTCCTTTAGTTCATGTAGTCCAGGAGAAAGTAGAGAGGAGGAATGAAGGTATTAGAAAGGTAGAATTTCAGATTGGGCAGAAGGTGATGGTAAAAGACTATAGACGTGATAGTAAACCATGGGCTCTAGGGATTATAATTGAAGAAAGTATTCCAGGTGTGACGTATGTGGTTGATGAGGATGGGATGCGGTGGAAACTTCATGTTGATCAAATTTTAACATGTTCAGACTGTTTAGATTAAGTTAAAAGTGTAAGTTAGTAGTAATTATAAATAGTTTAGAATGTTTAGACTAAGTTACATTCCTTGTTTGATTTTAATATGTAAGTAAACATATTTAACCTTAACATATAATTAATATATATATAATAATGTAATTAATAATATTTAATATATTAGTTAAACCATAGTGGGAAAGAGTGTGGTATCTATGGTCCGCTCTTTTTACTCTATTACCGACTACGGCGTTGAATATACAATTACACAGTGATTAATAATTCATGTGGTTTTATTCAATTTAAAATACTTAACATTGGTAAAAACAAGTTAAAACTTATAATAATAAATATGTATGATTTTCTATTTGTTTTACTCATTTTATTTAAACGCCAGAGAGCACAGATTTCTGTTTTCATTAAAACCAGATGTGCTTCTAGTACAAAATAATGCGCTAGTATCAAAATGATTTGAATCAAGTCAACAGGGTTGCTGTATGCTCAGCGCCCTCATTTATTTTCACGATTTTATAGACATACGATACTTTAAGGGCGCGTCCCCCCACCGCGTCGTACCGCGTCGCAAACGTAGCGTGGGACGCTCTTGGGCGAGATAGAGCGACGCCATCAAAAAGGTGGCCGGTAGTGGCTAGCGGAGAACTGCTCAGCATCGAGCTTGTTGGCGTGCCATGAAGGAGGCCTATGTCCAGCAGTGGATGAGTAGGGGCTGATGATGATGATGATGATGATGATGATACTTTAAGGCAGCGCATGCAAATAATTCTGCTTTAAGAGTTATTCCCGCGTCGCTTTCCACCAGCGAAAACATTTTTCAGAATTGTTTTTTTTTTATAAAATTAGTATAGAAGCATAATTCCCGTCGTCGAATGAATTCCATATCGCACGATGTTCTCTACACACTTGATGAATGAGAATTCGCTGACTGTGACACGGCGAAAAGAACTTCTTAACAACCGGTCCCCCAACGCGTCTCCCATTTATATTTATTTGTCACATGACTATTTCAAAAATCATATTTTTTACCTCGAGGTTGAGGCGGTCGACGTCGGGCGGTAGGCGGTAGTTGGTGATGAGCAGCAGGTGGTAGGGGTAGAGCTTGGCGGGCTCGTGCAGCAGGTGCGACGTGGCCATATTGGGTAGTGAGCGTCGCACGCCCGTGGAGCCCACGCCCACGCCCACGATGCCCGAGCCGTGGCGCCCGCCCACGCCTACACCCACGCCCATCACGCCGCACGCCGCGCTGCTGCCTCGGATCACTACGCCACCGTCAGTTGTCTGGACAGAATATTTTAGAGATATGGTCAGAAACCCATGTTGCGGCGACCGCCAATAAATTGGGATAGTGGTGATGATGATTTTAATGACACGTGACACGTGGCGACATACTCTTGTTTGTTAACGTTTTATAGACACGTGACACGTAGCAACATACTGTTGTGTTAACATTTTGATGACACGTGACACGTGGCGACATACTCTTGTTTGTTAACGTTTTATAGACACGTGACACGTAGCAACATACTGTTGTGTTAACATTTTGATGACACGTGGCGACATACTCTTGTTTGTTAACGTTTTATAGACACGTGACACGTAGCAACATAATGTTGTGTTAACATTTTGATGACACGTGACACGTGGCGACATACTCTTGTTTGTTAACGTTTTATAGACACGTGACACGTAGCAACATACTGTTGTGTTAACATTTTGATGACACGTGACACGTGGCGACATACTCTTGTTTGTTAACGTTTTATAGACACGTGACACGTAGCAACATACTGTTGTGTTAACATTTTGATGACACGTGGCGACATACTCTTGTTTGTTAACGTTTTATAGACACGTGACACGTAGCAACATACTGTTGTGTTAACATTTTGATGACACGTGACACGTGGCGACATACTCTTGTTTGTTAACGTTTTATAGACACGTGACACGTAGCAACATACTGTTGTGTTAACATTTTGATGACACGTGGCGACATACTCTTGTTTGTTAACGTTTTATAGACACGTGACACGCAGCAACATACTTTTGTGTTAACATTTTGATGACACGTGGCGACATACTCTTATTTGTTAACGTTTTATAGATACGTGACACGTAGCAACATACTGTTGTGTTAACATTTTGATGACACGTGGCGACATACTCTTGTTTGTTAACGTTTTATAGACACGTGACACGTAGCAACATACTGTTGTGTTAACATTTTGATGACACGTGGCGACATACTCTTGTTTGTTAATGTTTTATAGATACGTGACACGTAGCAACATACTGTTGTGTTAACTTTTTGATGTCACGTGGCGACATACTCCTGTTTGTTAACGTTTTATAGACACGTGACACGTAGCAATATACTGTTGTGTTAACATTTTGATGACACGTTGGGACATACTGTTGTGTGTTAACGTGTTAATGACAAGTGACACGATGGGACATACTGTTGTGTGTTAACGTGTTAATGACGTGACACGTTGGGATATACTGTTGTGTGTTAACGTGTTAATGACACGTGACACGTTGGGACATACTGTTGTGTGTTAACGTGTTAATGACACGTGACACGTTGGGACATACTGTTGTGTGTTAACATGTTAATGACACGTGACACGTGGCGACATACTGTTGTGTGTTAACGCGTTAATGACACGTGACACGTGGCGACATACTGTTGTGTGTTAACGTGTTAATGACACGTGACACGTTGGGACATACTGTTGTGTGTTAACGTGTTAATGACACGTGACACGTTAGGACATACTGTTGTGTGTTAACGTGTTAATGACACGTGACACGTTGGGACATACTGTTGTGTGCTAACGTGTTAATGACACGTGACACGTAGCAACATACTGTTATGTTAACATTTTGATGACACGTGGCGACATACTCCTGTTTGTTAACGTTTTATAGACACGTGACACGTAGCAATATACTGTTGTGTTAACATTTTGATGACACGTTGGGACATACTTTTGTGTGTTAACGTGTTAATGACAAGTGACACGATGGGACATACTGTTGTGTGTTAACGTGTTAATGACGTGACACGTTGGGATATACTGTTGTGTGTTAACGTGTTAATGACACGTGACACGTTGGGACATACTGTTGTGTGTTAACGTGTTAATGACACGTGACACGTTGGGACATACTGTTGTGTGTTAACGTGTTAATGACACGTGACACGTTGGGACATACTGTTGTGTGTTAACGTGTTAATGACACGTGACACGTTAGGACATACTGTTGTGTGTTAACGTGTTAATGACACGTGACACGTTGGGACATACTGTTGTGTGCTAACGTGTTAATGACACGTGACACGTAGCAACATACTGTTATGTTAACATTTTGATGACACGTGGCGACATACTCCTGTTTGTTAACGTTTTATAGACACGTGACACGTAGCAATATACTGTTGTGTTAACATTTTGATGACACGTTGGGACATACTTTTGTGTGTTAACGTGTTAATGACAAGTGACACGATGGGACATACTGTTGTGTGTTAACGTGTTAATGACGTGACACGTTGGGATATACTGTTGTGTGTTAACGTGTTAATGACACGTGACACGTTGGGACATACTGTTGTGTGTTAACGTGTTAATGACACGTGACACGTTGGGACATACTGTTGTGTGTTAACGTGTTAATGACACGTGACACGTTGGGACATACTGTTGTGTGTTAACGTGTTAATGACACGTGACACGTTAGGACATACTGTTGTGTGTTAACGTGTTAATGACACGTGACACGTTGGGACATACTGTTGTGTGTTAACGTGTTAATGACACGTGACACGTGGCGACATACTGTTGTGTGTTAACGCGTTAATGACACGTGACACGTGGCGACATACTGTTGTGTTTTAACGTGTTAATGACACGTGACACGTTGGAACATACTGTTGTGTGTTAACGTTTCAATGACAAGTGGTGACATACTGTTGTGTGTTAACGTTTTGATGACCGTGGCGACATACTGATGTGTGTTAACGTTTTAGAGACACCTGGCGACTCGTTTTAAGGGTATTTTACATCTTTGTAAGATCACACTCATTTAAGTAATTCTGGATGATCGTCGCAGGATAAAAGCAAACTAATCGAACTTTGATTCAAGCTAAGTAAAGATGTTGCCAACTTACCACAGCACTTCGATCCACATCTGTTATGGAGCCGGCAGATACTGAAATTATAAAATTGTAGTTATTACAGGATCGTTGTTGCTAGATATGTACGCAAAGGCAATGAAAATATGTATTAATAAACGACCTAAGTTATTTGAAGCTATGCGCTCATGCGTGTGTGTGATGTGAGGGTGATGAGCACGATCAACAGTAGTTCTACAGGAAGAGTAGAGCCGATGACTGAGTCCTGGCGGAGCATACAAATGCAACACTGAGCTACGATGTGTCGGCGCTCAACGAACACGACCGTACGGTGCTACATGAAGATACACTGAGCTACGATGTGTCGGCGCTCAACGAACGCGGCCGTATGGTGCTACATGAAGATACACTGAGCTACGATGTGTCGGCGCTCAACGAACACGACCGTACGGTGCTACATGAAGATACACTGAGCTACGATGTGTCGGCGCTCAACGAACGCGGCCGTATGGTGCTACATGAAAATACACTGAGCTACGATGTGTCGGCGCTCGACGAACGCGACCGTACGGTGCTACATGAAGATACACTGAGCTACGATGTGTCGGCGCTCGACGAAGCGACCGTACGGTGCTACATGAAGATACACTGAGCTACGATGTGTCGGCGCTCAACGAACACGACCGTACGGTGCTACATGAAGATACACTGAGCTACGATGTGTCGGCGCTCAACGAACGCGCCGTACGGTGCTACATGTGTCGGCGCTCAACGAACACGACCGTACGGTGCTACATGAAGATACACTGAGCTACGATGTGTCGGCGCTCAACGAACGCGGCCGTATGGTGCTACATGAAAATACACTGAGCTACGTTGTGTCGGCGCTCAACGAACGCGACCGTACGGTGCTACATGAAGATACACTGAGCTACGATGTGTCGGCGCTCGACGAAGCGACCGTACGGTGCTACATGAAGATACACTGAGCTACGATGTGTCGGCGCTCAAAGAACGCGGTCGTATGGTGCTATATGAAGATACACTGAGCTACGATGTGTAGGCGCTCAACGAACACGACCGTACGGTGCTACATGAAGATACACTGAGCTACGATGTGTCGGCGCTCAACGAACGCGACCGTACGGTGCTACATGAAGATACACTGAGCTACGTTGTGTCGGCGCTCAACGAACGCGGCCGTAAGGTGCTACATGAAGACACACTGAGCTACGATGTGTCGGCGCTCGACGAACGCGACCGTACGGTGCTACATGAAGTTACACTGAGCTACGATGTGTCGGCGCTCAACGAACGCGACCATACGGTGCTACATGAAGATACACTGAGCTACGATGTGTCGGCGCTCAACGAACGCGACCGTACGGTGCTACATGAAGATACACTGAGCTACGATGTGTCGGCGCTCAACGAACGCGACCGTACGGTGCTACATGAAGATACACTGAGCTACGTTGTGTCGGCGCTCAACGAACGCGGCCGTAAGGTGCTACATGAAGACACACTGAGCTACGATGTGTCGGCGCTCGACGAACGCGACCGTACGGTGCTACATGAAGATACACTGAGCTACGATGTGTCGGCGCTCAACGAACGCGACCATACGGTGCTACATGAAGATACACTGAGCTACGATGTGTCGGCGCTCAACGAACGCGACCGTACGGTGCTACATGAAGATACACTGAGCTACGATGTGTCGGCGCTCGACGAACGCAACCGTACGGTGCTACATAAAGATACACTGAGCTACGATGTGTCGGCGCTCAACAAAGCGACCGTATGGTGCTACATGAAGTTACACTGAGCTACGATGTGTCGGCGCTTAACGAACGCGGCCGTATGGTGGTACATGAATATATGTACATTGAACTTGCTAAGGACAACATGTAGCGTCTGAAGTCGACACATGAAGTTGTACTACTCTGTATAGCCGAATCGGTGCTTCATTGCATAACATTATCTACAAATTGTACTACAATGAAGCAGTAAAAAACCGGCCAAGTGCGTGTCGGACTCACGCAAAGGGTTCCGTACCATTGATTTATGAAATTTGTGAGGGTCTCGAGGGGTCGAGGTTACTCAATTCGACCGTATATATGCTTTTTTTTATGTTTGTTCGCGCATAATTTTGTTGTTTATGAACCGATTTTGATAATCCTTTTTCTATTGGAAAGAAGACGTTCCCAAGGTGGTTTCATGATAAGGATATCAGGGTTTAATGGTGGAAGACCAGATAAAAAAAGGGGAACTTTCAAAAAATTCAGGGGCGACTAGTGCATTTCTTAGTACTTTCTCTTCATTTTCATTAAGTCTTTTATAGCACTACAATTTAATAAAGGTCTGGAGTAGATCTGATGATGGAGCCGGGAGACAGTCGAAGGAACTCCTCAACAATTCACAGCAGCTACCTTGTGTTTGTGCTTGATTAATTTGTATTGACAAGAACCTTACACCTAGATGGGTGGTGACTGTCATTAGGGAGCTGATGATGATGACGGTCAGTTCAGGGAACTCCTAAACGATTTACAGTAGCTACCTTGTATTTTGACTCAATTCATTTATATTGATGAGACCTTGCACCCATTGGGTTAAAATAATGGTCTGCAGTAAATTTGATGATGAAGACCATAGGCAGTTGAGGGAAAACTTACGGGTAAAAATCAAAGTAAACAATATTACGTCGTTTCCCAACTATATTTGCGTCAACTTCCAGTCTGACCGGATGCAACTGAATACATACAGTGCTTTTAACAACTAAAAAGTGTAAAATAAAAACTTTTTTAGAAAAAAACAACCGACTTCCAAAAACCACTACAAAGTGAAAAATAACTAATTTCGGAAGTCGGTGTCAAAAATGAATATACAAAACCAAAGACACCGACTTCCGAAATTAGTTATTTTTCACTTTGTAGTTTTTGGAAGACGGTTGTTTTTTTTATAAAAAAAATTTTAGATTTTTCATTTTCTTGTTTTAGAAGTTTGGGACCAACTTTTTTTCACTTTGGAAGCGTCTGTCATGCCAACTATTAAGTTAAACAAAGGAAAAAAAAAATGATTTTCAGTTCTAAGTATGGGGAGCCCCCAATATTTATTATTATTTTTATATTTTTGCATCAAAATCTTAATGCGGTTCACAGAATACATCTACCTAAAATCCCAGGGTGGCCCCATCGTGCCGGTTGGCGACCGGACGAGAGGACCCGATGGCAATCCCTGCGGGGTTCGGGCGTCCCCGCAGTCTCCAGATCAATCTCCCTCTGGCCCAGCATCATTGGTCGCATTGTTGGGTTTATCATTGCATCACCTCACTCAACTGCCGTCTTCCTTCCTATTCACTCAGTATTTAAACTTATGAAAAGTTACAAAAGAAAAAGTAGGTGTGCACAGCGGGCGCACGTCCTCTCGTTCATAGTGCACCTCTCAAACATCCGAGGTTTGCACTCCAATATCGATGCAGTCCATCACCACCTTGAGAATGAAACGCCCCACCTACTTTTCTTGACGGAGACCCAGATCAGATGTCCGACTGATGCGGCATACCTCGGCTACCCGGGATACTCTTTGGAGCATCATTTCCTGCAGCGTGCCGGGGTCTGTGTGTATGTCCGCAATGACATCTGTTGCCGGCGCCTCCGTCACCTCGAAGACCCTCACTTCTCGTCCCTATGGCTGTTGGTTAACACTGGTGTGGACAAAATTGTTTACACCTGTGTCTACCGATCGCACAGCGGTGATCAGGAGACAACTCGATTATTTGACCACCTCAGTGAGGCTGCTGACAATGCGCTGCATCGGCACCCTGACGCTCAGTTAGTCGCTCTGGGGGACTTCAACGCCTGCCACCAGGACTGGCTCTTCCCATACCAGAGGACCGACCACGCTGGGAGAGAAGCGCGAAACTTCGCGCTTTCTATGGGCCTTTCCCAGCTGGTAGAGCAAGCGACTAGGGTGCCTGATGTAGTTGGCCATACTGCCAACTGTTTGGACCTTCTGCTGACCACTAATCCGGACAGATGTGTTGTAACAGTTTCCTCACCATTAGGAACTTCAGACCACTGTCTGGTGAAGTCTGTATCGTCCTTCTCCCCACCAGATCATGACTCTCTTGGTGAACGGCGAATGTGGCGATACAGGTCAGCGGATTGGGATGAGATGCGCCACTTCTTTGCGTCTTATCCTTGGCAGCAGGTCTACTTCTCTTCTGACAATCCGTCGAGCTGTGCGGATGCTATAACCGATGTGGTGCGTCAAGCTATGGAGAATTTTATCCCATTCAATGACGTGCCCGTCGGTGGCTCGGCTCGCCCATGGTTCAATGCCGATTGTTTCCAAGCTGAACAGCGTAAGCACACGGCATTTCTCGCCTGGGTTGACGCTCGTGACCGCGGAGCTCCGGATCTAAGCTCAAAGAAGAGAGCCTTTAACCGTGCTGCCAAGTCCTACAAGAAGGCGCTCAAGAAGGCTCGCTTCGACCGCATTACCCATATTGGCAACAAGTTATTTGCGCAGCATCTGGTAGCAGATCTTTTTGGTCCCTTGCCAAATCGGTTGAGGCGAACTTCTGTCGGCCCTCACTGCCTCCGCTGGTTAGGCCTGATGGAACACTGGCTCATACGGCGAGAGAGAAAGCAGGTCTCTTTGCTTCTCTCTTTGCCCATAATTCGCGTCTTGAAGTATCAAGACGCGAATTATGGTATGGCATGGTATATAACTCATTGCGGAGCTTCAATGCCTGAGGTTCGCATTAGAAACAAGGAGGTTCTGAGAGTACTGTGAAGAGTACTGTGTCGTCTGGACGTGAATAAGGCTAGTGGTCCGGATGGTATACCAGCGATTGTTCTTAAAGCATGTGCGCCCGAGTTGTCTCCTGTATTGACGCGCTTGTATCGCCTCTCATTTAGGACTGGTATAGTGCCCAAGTCCTGGAAGCTTGCTAACGTGCAGCCCGTGCCCAAGAAGGGTAGTCGTGCCGATCCTGCCAACTATCGGCCGATTTCGATCACCTCCATACTTAGCAAAATTATGGAGCGTGTATTGAACTCGCGCCTCTTGGCATACCTGGAAGGTAACGATCTCCTCAGTGACCGACAGTACGGGTTTCGCCGCAATCGGTCAACTGGGGACCTACTAATGTATGCCACTCACTTGTGGGGCGAGGCCCTCGAGAAGAATGGGGAAGCGATTGCTGTCTCCCTTGATGTCTCGAAGGCCTTCGACCGGGTATGGCACGCTGGCCTTTTGAGTAAGTTTCCAGCGTACGGCATTTCCCCTAGTCTGACTGGCTGGGTAAAAGACTTCCTGACTGAACGGTCCCTCCGAGTTGTTGTCGACGGATGCTCTTCTGAGCCCATGTGAACTAATTCCGGTGTTCCTCAGGGGTCTATTCTCTCTGCAACTCTGTTCCTGCTGCATATTAACGATCTGCTGATGCCCGGTATCTATGGGTATGCAGATGACAGCACAGTTGTAGAGAGATACCTACTGGATATGCTCGGGCTAGTAGGGAATCAATCCGGTCCGAAAGAGAGGCCATGGTTGAGCGAACGAGTGTTGCACTGCAGGCAGTCTCCGAATGGGGCAATGCCAATCTTGTAGCATTCAATGCCGCCAAAACACAGGCGTGTCTTTTCACTGTCAAAAGGAGCCCGTTCACCTTGGCTCCTACTTTTCGAAATGTGTCCTTGGAGTGTTCCGACCGCCTTCAGCTTTTGGGAGTTGAGATTTCCTCGAACCTTAACTTTGGGCGGTTCATTGAGTCCAAGGCCAAGGTGGCTGCCAGGAAACTTGGCGTTATCGCAAAGGTCCGGCAGTACTTCACACCTGGGCAGCTTCTAATGTTATACAAAGCACAGGTCCGTTCGTGTGTGGAGTACTGCAGCCACATTTGGGCTGGTGCTGCCAAGTGTCACCTAGCCACTTTGGATTCAGTGGAGAGACGTGCAAAGAGGCTGATAGGTGACCCTGATCTTTTTTTTTTTTTTTTATAGTTATAAACTAGTGCTTGACTGCAATCCCGCCTGATGGTAAGCAGTGATGCAATCGTTGATGGTAAATCACACTAGCTTATTAAGCCTATTCACTCAAAAAAACTGAGTGAATAGGAAGGAAGACGGCAGTTGAGCGAGGTGATGCAATGTTTAACCCAACAACACGACCAACGATGCTGCGCCAGAGGATGATCTGGAGAGCCTTCACGATCAAACTCCCGACACAACAAAATTAGGCACATCGTACCCGGCACACATCGCAACACAACTGCTCAGACCCGTTCTCCGTACGGCTTCACCAGACATCATGCCGGAACACGACGAATCGCTTGGCGGCAAGACTTTGTCTGGTGGGTGGTAACTTATGCCGGCGGCTGGTGTTGTTGCCTACCACCGAGAAACCTAACTCGAGTTGGTCTCCAAAGCCTAGAGCACAGACGTAGAGTAGCCAGCCTTTCGGTGTTCTATAGGATGCATTTCGGGGAGTGTGCGAAGAAATTGCATGATTGGGATATGGGAGATGGGGGGAATTACCCCCCATCTCCGATCCACCAGCGGACGACCCGTCGTACGGCTGGTTTCCACCCTTACGTTGTTAACACCACTACGATCCGGACGAAGCGTTTCGCCTCCTCCTTTATATCGCGTACATCGAGGGACTGGAACAATTTGCCAGCGGCGGTATTTCCGTCGGACTACAATTTGAGTGTCTTCAAGGCTAGAGTGAATAGGCTCTTAATAAACTAGTGCGCTTTACCATCAACGATTGCGTCACTGCTTACCATCAGCCAGGATTGCGGTCAAGCGCTGGTATCTTCCTCAGCCTATAGATGTCCACTGCTGGACAAAGGCCTCCCCCAAGGCTTTCCACGATGACCGGTCTTGTGCTGCCCGCATCCATCGGCTTCCCGCGACCTTCACCAGGTCATCGGTCCACCTTGTTGGGGGTCTCCCTACGCTGCGTCTTCCAGTACGTGGCCGCCACTCCAGAACCTTGCTGCCCCATCGGCCATCGGTTCTACGAGCAATGTGCCCTGCCCACTGCCACTTGAGTTTAGCGACTCGCAGAGCTATGTCGGTGACTTTGGTTCTTCTGCGGATCTCCTCATTTCTGATTCGATCACGCAGAGAAACTCCTAGCATAGCTCTTTCCATTGCCCTTTGTGTGACTCTGAGCCTTCGTATGAGGCCCATTGTGAGCGACCACGTTTCAGTTCCGTAAGTCATCACTGGCAACACACACTGGTCAAAGACTTTCGTCTTGAGACACTGTGGTATCTTGGACGACGAGAAGATGTAGCGTAGCTTCCCGAACGCTGCCCAACCGAGCTGGATTCGCCGAGACACCTCTTTCTCGAAGTTGGACCTACCTAGTTGGACTTTCTGTCCCAGGTATATATACTCGTCAACAACTTCGAGTGCAGAGCAACCAACTGCAATTGGAGTGAGTGCGACATGAGAGTTCGACATGATCTTCTTCTTATCCATGTTCATTTTTAGACCCACTTGTTGGGAAGCTCTGCTGAGGTCATTGAGCATTTTGCCCAAGTCTTCCAGGGTCTCAGCCATGACCACGATATCATCTGCGAAACGGAGATTAGTGATGTACTCGCCGTTGATGTTGATGCCAAGTCCTTTCCAGTCCAGGAGCTTGAAGACATCTTCCAACGCAGCAGTGAACAATTTAGGAGATATGACATCTCCTTGTCTCACTCCACGCTGCAGTTGGATCGGTTTCGAGTCCTGATCCTGGAGACGGACTGACATGGTGGCGTTTTTGTACAAACACTTTATCACCTCAATGTATCGATAGTCAATTTGGCACCGCTGGAGAGACTGTAGTACCGCCCAAGTCTCAATCGAATCGAAGGCCTTCTCATAGTCCACAAACGCCAAGCATAGTGGTTTGTTATACTCCTCGGACTTCTGTATAACTTGCCGCAGCGTATGAATGTGGTCTATGGTGCTAAAGCCTTTTCGGAAGCCTGCTTGTTCGGGAGGCTGGAAGTCGTCAAACCTGCGAGCGAGACGATTCGTGATGACCCTAGAAAACAGCTTGTAGACATGGCTCAGGAGGGATATCGGTCTGTAGTTTTTCAGGAGGGTATTGTCACCTTTTTTGAAAAACAAAACCACCACGCTCCTGTGCCACGCCTTAGGCGTTTCGCCTTTAAGAATGACGGAATTAAATAGCTTCTGAAGCGCTTTAAGAACCGGTTTGCCACCCGCTTTCAGAAGCTCAGCCGTAATTCCATCATCTCCAGCCGCCTTATCGTTCTTGAGCTGTTTCAGGGCCATACCAATCTCGTACAGGCTGACGTCCGGGATATCGTCGGTGTAGTGTCGGGTTAGTCTGGCTCTAGGATCATTAGCCAGGCTTACAACAGGTGCGTGTGTTGATGTGTATAACTCTCCGTAGAATTTCTCGATCTCACCCAAAAGCTCGGGCTTGGAAGTGACGATCCTACCATCCCCAGTCTTCAGCTTCGCAAGTAGACTCTGTCCAACAGACAATTCTCGTGCGAACACTTTGGAGCCTTTGTTCCGCTCGATAGCCTCTTTAATACAATTTGTATTAAATTGGCGTATATCGCGAGTCAGAGACTTTGAGATCTGTCTGTTAAGGCATCTGATGCGCGAAGCGTCATCAGGGGATTTTAAGATCACCTCCCGTCTTTCTTCCATTAGCCGGCGGGTGGGACCGGAGATCTTCTTCTGTCTTTTTGAACGGAGGGTTTTGTAGAACTTAGACCCTTCCGTTTGGAGAGTTTCCACAAACCTGTTGTTGTAGTCGTCCACATCTACGCATTCACCGAGGCATTCGAAGCGGTTTTGTAGTTCGATCTGAAAGCTCTCGGGGTTTTGGAGTTGTGTTGACGCTGGACGGAGCGTAGACTTCATAAGTCGAGAGCGTTCGAGCCTAATGTTGAGGTTCAAGATGCCTCTAACAATACGGTGATCACTCCCGGTTTTTACCGCATGGATCACGGAGACATCGTTGAACACTTGCCTTCTCGTTGACATTATGAAGTCTATCTCGTTTTTGGTCTGACCATCGGGGCTGAGCCAGGTCCACTTGCGGTGCAATGGTTTCCTGAAAAAAGAATTCATCGCAAAGAGTCCTTCCCTTTCCATGAAATCCATTAGCATCTGACCTCTGGGATTCCGATTTCCAACTCCAAATTGCCCCACTTTCGTCTCGTCCGCCTCTCGCATGCCCAGTTTTGCGTTAAAGTCCCCCATGACAACGGTGTAGTGGGTTCTGGAGGAATGTATGGCTCTACTGACGTCCTCATACATGGCCTCCACCTCATCGTCAGAGTGTTTAGACGTCGGGGCGTAGACCTGTATAACCTTTAACGAATATCGTTTTGTTATTTTCAGTACAAGGTACGCCACCCGAGTCGAAAGGCTCCCGACTTTAACCACGCTGTTCACGAGGGACTTGTGGACAATAAACCCGACACCACCCTGGGACAGCTGGTCGCCTTCCCGGAAATAGAGCAGGTTGCCAGACTTCAGGATTATCGAGTCCTCTCCCTCTCTTCGGACTTCAGATAACCCCACAATGTCCCAGCGCAACCGGCTCAGTTCTTCCTCCAGTTCGACAATCTTCTCATCGGTCCGTAGTGTGCGCGTGTTAAATGTTGCCAGGGCCAAAGGTCGTCGTTTGTGATGGTAGCCGGACCTCTGCCGGAGATTCTTAGCACCCCTTGCTCCGCCGTAACCGAGTCCGCTACCGTAGACTGGAATAGCGGAGCTGCCGGGGACTAGGGGCCTGGGCTGTATCGTGTGCATCATTGGGGGGGTTTGCCATAATCCCCACGCTTGGCAGGCGGGTTGGGGATCGCAGTGATTTGATATTACACAGGAGAAGCGCTGCTGCCCACTTCCCTGGTGATTTCCCTTAGTCGCCTCTTACGACACCCACGGGAGGATATGGGTTGGTACAATTCTAGGCCCGGTACCACACGGGGCGCTGTATATAATATGTAAAAAAAAACCTACAAAGTTTCAACAGTATAGCTCTTATAGTTTCGAAAAAAACTGGCTATGACATACGGACGGACAGAGAGACATGATGAATCTATAAGGGTTCCGTTTTTTGCCATTTGGCCACGGAACCCTAAAAAGGAGAGAATAAATGAAACAACAGAGGAGATAAGATTTACGTTAGACATTTTGGAAGTGTGAATTTGTATTATTGTCGCAAAACAGTTACAAGTTCTAGTGTTGTATATGCCTTGTTTTATTGTGATCTCGGCGATTATTGAATGTCTTGTTTCACAGTTATCTAACAGGATTTGATTTTTCTGAATAAACTTGTCATCGTTTATTTAATAAACACTTTATAGTATGTAATTTCAAGTGTCGCTTTAGAAGGCAAAATGAAGTAAGTACATATAGATGGATGATGAAGGACAAAATAAGATGAAGGTCGACGTGTGATGTGGCTAGGCTGTATGGTGAGGGCGCCAGTGAGTTGTGAGCGGTGAGTTGTGAGCGGTGAGTTGTGAGCGGTGAGTTGTGAGCGGTGAGTAGTGAGCAGTGAGTTGCGAGTGGCGAGGCGCAAGCGGGCGGCGCTACTTACTGCACAGCTCCGTCCGCACTGCGCGCACAACACACAACCACGTCAGTACATCGTACATAGCCGACCACACATACATTACATACAGAGGGTCTGCTGCGCTAGCATGGCTTGTAAATACGGCTCAGACCAACGGGATCAGTCCGACACAATCGTCTCTTCAGACTGTGTAAAATGTATAGTCTCTAGTAATATCTGTATTTAAAAAGGGAGGTTGAATGGAATGTTGTGACAATGAACTTTTCATTGCTATTGACACAAATCCATTACCCTTACACCATTATATTTAGGAGCATCGGATCGTAGGCCGGTGCCGGTGCAGTACATGCACGCGGAGACAGGCCGCGCTGTGCACAGGGTCAGAGTTAATGTACGAGACACATATATAATACGAACAAAACTTACTTATAATAGTAACAGTCAACTGCATTGTTAATTAGTCTAATTTAGGTTAAATTAAAGCCACATAATTAGTGTAAATGAAGGCGACACGCCGTGCTGGGCGCTGACGATACAATCGGGGGATACTTACTATCTGATTTGCCGCTGCTGAAGTCGGTGCTATGCGTCTTGTCTCCCATTCCGCTGAATGTGAAGTCGCCCTACAACACATAAGTACATACAGTCAATATACGTGGAAACCATATTCGTAAGCTGTAATCTCATTACATCAACACAAATGAACAATAAAATGTTAATGAAATATAGCGGATAAAATAAATAACAAAATAATTATTATGATAATTTTGAATTCTGTTTACCAGGTTTCCAAGTGGACAAGACACTATATTATTATTTTAACTGGCACAGTAAAATTTTAAGAAATAACTAATAATTGCGAACAGTTAATTGAAATAGAAACTTTCAAATAAAAATAGACACAAAACACTTAAGATAAAAAAAAAAAAATAACTCAGGGCTTAATATTCCTTAAGAGAGTTTCATTGAATAAGTGTCATTATAGTCGTAAGTACACATACAGGTGCGTTAAAGGTCTAAGCTTTCGTGACATCAGCGACGCAGAGCAGAGTACTCGATACAAGGTGTAGCTATCCACAGTAGATACTCCCTACGACTGTTCACATCTAACAACTAGACCGCGGAGGATACTCCCTTCGACTGTTCACATCTAACAACTAGACCGCGGAGGATACTCCCTCGACTGTAACAACTCACGATCTGTAACAACTAGACCGCGGAGGATACTCCCTCGACTGTTCACATGTAACAACTAGACCGCGGAGGATACTCCCTTCGACTGTTCACATCTAACAACTAGACCGCGGAGGATACTCCCTTCGACTGTTCACATCTAACAACAGACCGCGGAGGATACTCCCTCTGACTGTTCACATCTAACAACTAGACCGCGGAGAATACTCCCTACAACTGTTCAAATCTAACAACCAGACCGCGGAAGATACTCCCTCCGACTTTTCTCATGTAACAACTAGACCGCGGAGGATACTCCCTCCGACTGTTCACATCTAACAACTAGACCGCGGAAGATACTCCCTCCGACTTTTCTCATGTAACAACTAGACCGCGGAGGATACTCCCTCCGACTGTTCACATGTAACAACTAGACCGCGGAGGATACTCCCTTCGACTGTTCACATCTAACAACTAGACCGCGGAGGATACTCCCTTCGACTGTTCACATCTAACAACTAGACCGCGGAGGATACTCCCTTCGACTGTTCACATCTAACAACTAGACCGCGGAGGATACTCCCTTCGACTGTTCACATCTAACAACCAGACCGCGGAGGATACTCCCTCTGACTGTTCACATCTAACAACTAGACCGCGGAGAATACTCCCTACAACTGTTCAAATCTAACAACCA
The DNA here is from genome assembly GCA_017933935.1 of Sesamia nonagrioides. Classification (NCBI taxonomy): domain Eukaryota; kingdom Metazoa; phylum Arthropoda; class Insecta; order Lepidoptera; family Noctuidae; genus Sesamia; species Sesamia nonagrioides. Next base: position 446,557 of record JADWQK010000345.1, read on the forward strand.
GACCGCGGAAGATACTCCCTCCGACTTTTCTCATGTAACAACTAGACCGCGGAGGATACTCCCTCCGACTGTTCACATCTAACAACTAGGCCGCGGAAGATACTCCCTCCGACTTTTCTCATGTAACAACTAGACCGCGGAGGATACTCCCTCCGACTGTTCACATCTAACAACTAGACCACGGAGGATACTCCCTTCGACTGTTCACATCTAACAACTAGACCGCGGAGGATACTCCCTTCGACTGTTCACATCTAACAACTAGACCGCGGAAGATACTCCCTTCGACTGTTCACATCTAACAACTAGACCGCGGAGGATACTCCCTTCGACTGTTCACATCTAACAACCAGACCGCGGAGGATACTCCCTTCGACTGTTCACATCTAACAACCAGACCGCGGAGGATACTCCCTCTGACTGTTCACATCTAACAACTAGACCGCGGAGGATACTCCCTCTGACTGTTCACATCTAACAACTAGACCGCGGTGGATACTCCCTCTGACTGTTCACATCTAACAACTAGACCGTGGAGAATACTCCCTGCGACTGTTCAAATCTAACAACCAGACCGCGGAAGATTCTTCCTCCGACTTTTCTCATCTAACAACTAGACCGCAGAGGATACTCCTTCCGACTGTTCACATCTAACCGGCGGGAAATGGCTGCCTCATTACGAGAATCGATGGACTTTTTGATTTTTTTCAATATCGACAGATCGACAGCAATCTAGATATATTATACTATAGTCACCAAGACAATGCAGGAGGTTAACATCAGTTCGAGCTGTTTGCTGAAATTACATTTATGTGTAGAAACCTTCTGGCTCTCTCGGTTGTAGTGAGGCGCGCGGAACTTGTTTAGTCCTGACCATCACCTCGTGTATTGTCCTGACGATTGATTCTGTAAAATGTCACGGTGAAAAGTTGGGTGAAGCGAGCTTAGACTGAGCTGTCAATAGTGTGAATCTCTTACAATTAGTTAGGATAGTAGGTCACTGCACCTAAGTTTTCAGGGTGGTTTGACGGTTACAGAATCGCAGTGGTGGTGTTGTAGTGTGTGTACTCACGGCGGTGGACGAGGAGAAGGTGTGCGAGCGCGGCGCGAGCCCGTAGCCGGGGCGCGGCGCCTGGCGCAGCGACGACACCACTGCAAGCAGCCACTGTACTGCGCCCGCCCCAGCCCCCGAGCGAGCCTAGCCCTAGCGCCCGAGCGCCCTACCGCTAGCCTAGCTTATTGCGGCATCAGCCGGTAAACTATTGTTCAAAACGCGTCATCCCAGGTACGCACGAATGGCCGGGAGTACCTGGACTCGGTGTGCCGCGGACGTGTTGACAGTAGGGTGGGTACTCACTCGGTCGCGGCGACTCAGCGCGGCGGGCAGCGTGCTGGAGCGCAGGCCGGAGCCGGGGCGCGGCGTGCCGAGCAGCGCTACACAGTACACACACACTCTACCACCGCACACTCCCAGGGCGCTGGCCCGATCGCACAACTACTCCGATTTACGGCCCATTTAGTGAGCGCTGTATATATACAGGATGAAATCGAATAGTGCGCCAAATTAAACATATAATTCAACGTGTTATAAATAAAATATACATATAGAGTGTATATCAAAGAAAGGGATGCTTATACATGCGTGTTTGGAAGCGATCTGGCAATTTCGGCGTCCGCCCTTTTAGGGTTCCGTAGTCAAATAATAACCCTAGTTTCGCCAAGTCTATGCTTCTGTCCGCGGACAATCTTAGTGACCGTTACCACTAGAAAACTTAAATTTGATATCAATATATGTATAATTATATCAATCACGCCGACAAAGTGGTAAAATTAAACGTGGAAGTTAATGTTTTATTAGAGTAATTTAACCGTACACAGGGGGTCCCAAAAATCGACGATAAACCGGAAGCAGGAGATAGACAAGTCATTCCAACTATGAGAAAAAAGAAAAACAATCTAGACCCCGTTAGATAAACAACAACAAATCTTTTTTTTTTTTACATATTATAAACCAGGTGCTTGCAATTGCTTGACCGCAATCCTGCCTGATGGTAAGCAGTGACGCAATCGTTGATGGTAAAGCGCACTAGTTTATTAAGAGCCTATTCACTCTAGCCTTGAAGACACTCAAATTGTAGTCCGGCGGAAACACCGCCGCTGGCAAATTGTTCCAGTCCCTCGATGTACGCGGTATAAAGGAGGAGGCGAAACGCTACGTCCGGATCGTAGTGGTGTTAACAACGTAAGGGTGGAAACCAGCCGTACGACGGGTCGTCCGCTGGTGGAACGGAGATGGGGGAATTAAATCATGCAATTCCCTCGCACACTCCCCGAAATGCATCCTATAGAACACCGAAGGCTGGCTACTCTACGCCTGTGCTCTAGGCTTTGGAGACCAACTCGAGTTAGATCAGGGTCACCAATCAGCCTCTTTGCACGTCTCTCCACTGAATCCAAAGTGGCCAGGTGACACTTGGCAGCACCAGCCCAAATGTGGCTGCAGTACTCCACACACGAACGGGCCTGTGCTTTGTATAACATTAGAAGCTGCCCAGGTGTGAAGTACTGCCGGACCTTTGCGATAACGCCAAGTTTCCTGGCAGCCACCCTGGCCTTGGACTCAATGAACCGCCCAAAGTTAAGGTTCGAGGAAATCTCAACTCCCAAGAGCTGAAGGCGGTCGGAACACTTCAAGGACACATTCCGAAAAGTAGGGGCCAAGGTGAACGGGCTCCTTTTGGCGGTGAAAAGACACGCCTGTGTTTTGGCGGCATTGAATGCTACAAGATTGGCATTGCCCCATTCGGAGACCCCCTGCAGTGCAACACTCGTTCGCTCAACCATGGCCTCCCTTTCGGACCGGATTGATTCCCTACTAGCCCGAGCATCCGGCAGGCAAATCCATACTAATATTATAAATGGGAAAGTAACTCTGTCTGTCCGTCTGTCTGTCGGTCTGTCTGTCTGTCTGTCTGTCTGTTACGCTTTCCCGCTTAAACCTCTCAATCGATTTTGATGAAATTTGGCACAGACAATCTTTAGACCCTGAGAAAGAACATAGGCTACCTTTTATCCCGGAAAAAATTTATATTCCCGAGGGAAATCTAAAAAGCGCGATTTGAATTATAACTCCACGCGGGCGAAGCCGCGGGCGGAAAGCTAGTAACGGATAAATACAAACACCACTGCGGAACAGAAAATCGTTTATATGCTTGTGACGTCACTAACAAGGCGCGCCGCCCTATTGCTGAATAAAGCGTTTCGGTGGCTTATTTGAATTTTTTTTTTTGTATTTTTTTACTAAATACCTATTTAAAATTAAAAAAAGAATACTTTCGGTGAACTTCTTAACCGCAACCAAGTAATTCAAGATAGAAATTATAAATCACTCAAATAGCCTATTGATAGCAGCATTATTCAGGGCTATGTTCTCAAAATAAATCCGAGCAAAACTTCAGAATCTTGTAGAAAAAAGGTTGAAATGATCACCACAGGCAGGAGCGTGCGCTCCATAGAGGGAGGTAAGCACTGCATACCCTAATCATTTTCTAAAATAAAATATAATAATTTATAATATACTACAGTAAAATAATTTATATACTACAAACTTAAAACTGAAAGACTTTGTTAATCAGTTTCATAACACTGCCATCTATTGGGGCTAGTGCCAACTACTAACACACATTACAATGCAGCCCGCGCAATTCGGCTTCATCGCGACGCCCGCGCCATTTCGCGCAGCGGCGTAAGCAGTTACTAAATGTGCTTCCTTCGTTCAAGCTGTGAATAAAATTATTTGGTTGTGTGCGTACTTTGCGTACGTGGGCGGGTAATTTCATTGGGTTTCTAAGGCCGAATAAGCACAGCTTCTAATAAAGCGACCAATTAAAGAAGTTCACAAATATAGCATGATTGTTGTTCGTTCAAATATCTTTTTATTTTATCAGCTTAATGTTGTTTCGTTATTGGTATATTTGGAAACATAAATATGTACCTATAATGGTTGTTTTAAGCGGAATTGAATGTTCATTTATTTTAGAGTTTTTGGTTTAAGAGTCCGTGCACAAAATTCTCTCGCTACAGTTTAGGTAAAATCGTTGCGATGTTACCTTTGTGTGCATCGTTCTAGCAGCTAGACGCACACGCGCGTAAATATCGAGCTTAGTGAACGCTTAAACATTTTTGATCCTTTAGAAGATATTATTCTAAATTATATAAAGTATTATTTGTGAATAGTCGGAAACGAGTGCACATTGTATATTTATCACAATTTAGATGAATATTGATACATTTTGAAATTAAAAAAATATGGTGTAATGATAGTTTATTACATAGGCAATTTAAGAAATAAAAACATACGGTAAAATGAAATATTAGAATAAGTAATCAGTTTAATTTAATATTCTTCTTTAATATAATATTATCTAGAAATCTAAAATAAATAAATAAATATATACTGACAAATCACACAGATTGAGCTAGCCCCAAAGTAAATTCGAGACTTGTGATATGGGATACTAACTCAACGATACTATATTTATAAGAAATACATATATAGATAAACATTCAAGACCCAGGTCAATCAGGAAAAGATCGTTTTTCATCATGACATGGCCGGGGATCGAACCCGGGGCCTCCGCGTCGCAGGCAGGCGTGTTGACCGCTGCGCCACGGAGGTCGACAGAAAACAAAAAAAAAACAATCTAAAAACCCTAAACAATCTAAAATGTATTAACAAAATTTTAGGGTTAACATAATTATTACGCGATAATATATCGACGCTTGAAAGGCAATCATATCTAAGCGACAAAAATTCGTAAATTGAGTTATATACAATTATACACCAAACGACGCAGAAAAATCTGGCGGTTCGAATGGTGTATATAACTCAATTTACGAACTTTTGTCGCTTAGATATGATTTCTAGGGTCATCACGAATCGTCTCGCTCGCAGGTTCGACGACTTCCAGCCTCCAGAACAAGCAGGCTTCCGAAAAGGCTTTAGCACCATAGACCACATTCATACGCTGCGGCAAGTTATACAGAAGTCCGAGGAGTATAACAAACCACTATGCTTGGCGTTTGTGGACTATGAGAAGGCCTTCGATTCGATTGAGACTTGAGCGGTGCTACAGTCTCTCCAGCGGTGCCAAATTGACCATCGATACATTGAGGTGATAAAGTGTTTGTACAAAAACGCCACCATGTCAGTCCGTCTCCAGGATCAGGACTCGAAACCGATCCGACTGCAGCGTGGAGTGAGACAAGGAGATGTCATATCTCCTAAATTGTTCACTGCTGCGTTGGAAGATGTCTTCAAGCTCCTGGACTGGAAAGGACTTGGCGTCAACATCAACGGCGAGTACATCACTAATCTCCGTTTCGCAGATGATATCGTGGTCATGGCTGAGACCCTGGAAGACTTGGGCAAAATGCTCAATGACCTCAGCAGAGCTTCCCAACAAGTGGGTTTAAAAATTAACATGGATAAGACGAAGATCATGTCGAACTCTCATGTCGCACCCACTCCAATTGTAGTTGGTTGCTCTGCACTCGTAGTATGTATACCTGGGACAAACAGTCCAACTAGGTAGGTTCAACCTCGAGAAAGAGGTCATCATCATCATCCCAGCGTTATTCCCAGTCGCATCCGAAGCCTTTTTCAGCTTTGGAGTCTGGGGTCCGCTTTACCAGTCCAACTGCTGATATGGCTAAACTTCGACATTTTCCGTGAAGCGACTGCCGTCTGACCTCCACAACCAGAAGGCGACATCGAAGCATTGCAGTTAGACCAATTGTTGGACTTTTGAGGGCTTCAACAACCCGTAACGACTGCCACTAGATGTTCGTAGGGCAACCGGGACCAACAGCTTAACGTGCTTTCCGAGGCACGACCAGACCAGTGCAAATATTCATATTCATGCATACAAATACTTGCACTGGGCGGGGATCGAACCCGCGCCACCCTGCGCAGCGGCCGCGTCCGCTACCGCTACGCCACGGAGGCTGTCAACTGCACCTGTTTAGGATAAAACGTCTGGGTACCAAGCACCATTGAAGCACCGGGGCTTTGCAAGCATTATATGGTTGCAGAGACTTTATTAAACAGCACCTGTAAGATTGCCGATCGATACTTCGAGAAAGAGGTGTCTCGGTGAATCCAGCTCGGTTGGGCAGCGTTCGGGAAGCTACGCTACATCTTCTCGTCGTCAAAGATACAACAGTGTCTCAAGACTAAAGTCTTTGACCAGTGTGTGTTGCCAGTGATGACTTACGGAACTGAAACGTGGTCGCTCACAATGGGCCTCATACGAAGGCTCAGAGTCACACAAAGGGCAATGAAAAGAGCGCTAGGAGTTTCTGTGCGTGATCGAATCAGAAATGAGGAGATCCAGAAGAACCAAAGTCACCGACATAGCTCTGCGAGTCGCTAAACTTAAGTGGCAGTGGGCAGGGCACATTGCTCGTAGAACCGATGGCCGATGGGGCAGTAAGGTTCTGGAGTGGCGGCCACGTACTGGAAGACGCAGCGTAGGCAGGCCCCCAACAAGGTGGACCGATGACCTGGAGAAGGTCGCGGGAAGCCGATGGATGCGGGCAACACAAGACCGGTCAGCGTGGAAAGCCTTGGGGAGGCCTTTGTCCAGCAGTGGACATCTATAGGCTGAAGAAGAAGAAGAAGATATGATTGCCTTTCAAGCGTCGATATCTATGTCCTACCTACTGTAGTAAGTATATATAAATAAATTAATTTTCCTTTTGAGTTTTTGCAATAACTAAATAATTAGTTTATGGATACCAATATTAAAGTGTAGTGTAAGTACCTACATATACAATATCATAATCATCTGCCTAGCCTTTTTCCCAACTATGTTCGGACCGGCTTCCAGTCTAACCGGATGCAGCATTTAGGATTACGATAGATACCTCCAGTTAGACAGATTTCCAGTATTTAGGTAAACGATATATAAAACAAAAACATGTTTAAAATATTATTTAACAAAGAATTTTAAAGCAACCGTAAGAATACCTTAAAGAAATCTCTTAGATGAACTTCAGGACCTAGCTGCCGGCATTAGCCTCCTATTATTTGAAAATGAAGTGTCTCGTAGAGGCATTGAACGAGATTTTCTTGGATCGACAATTTCGGGCAATAGGCAAAAGTTGGTTTTTCGTCTGTGCAGTAATAGTTTTCACATTGTGAATGGTCTCCATAAATATGTTGTGGGCTGTTGATAATGTCTTTTTGTAAGTTTTTGATTTGCTCAGTAAATGGAACATTTTGAGTTCCTCGGAATCTTACTGCTGCTTTCACAGCAATTCGTAATCGGTTCACTCGATCAGAATGTAGTAGCTTGCGTTCGTTTAATGGGATGGACGTATCTTTCATCAAACTTAAAATTTTCCCATTATAATTGCGCATTAAGTGATTGGAACACTCCACTTTTTCGACCGTAACGTTTGAATATGGCCTGCTTTCCAATATGTTTTTATACACACTTGAGTCACCATCAGCAATAAGTTTTGCATACACTAAATTATGTGTTTTCACAGATTCTCTAAATCCCTCAACGATTATTGATTTCTCCATACTAATGGAAGAGCCAGTATGATTTTTATTACACCGGTGTTTCAGGGGTGTAATATTTTTATTAGCTGCACGGGAACATGTAACACAGTATTTATTTTTAATACCAACATGTAATAATTTGCCAGTTTTCACCCCTATTAGCTAGCTCCAACGCCTGCTGCGGAAGAAAAATTTGTTTTATATGAACGTTTTCCCCAAGCAGCATCAGCTGTTACGGCTATAGTTGGTATACCTGATGGACTTACATTGCCACTTTCGAGAGCTATAGAAGCCTCTTCCTTACCAGCTTCTATCATTGTGGCTTCGGCTGTAGTTTTCCACCAGTTAAATAAATTGACGTGACATTTTTCATAAATGGATTTATTCATAAGTGGCAAATCTATGGAAGCAGCTAGCTCATTTAAGTTGGTTCGACCACATCCGATACTTATAACTCCAGAAACAGCGCTTTGGTTAACGTCCAGTTTGTTTGTTTTAATTTGACACGTCTTTAGCAGGAATTGACTTCCACACATTGCACATGACAATGAAAATGTTGAACAAAACCCTTGCAATTTTTCTTCAATTATAACGAGGTTTGATGCATTGCATCCAAATTTTGAATTGTGACTTAATATGTTAATAAATTGGTCAAAAAATACTGAAAATCAACTACTCTTCGTCCTTCTATAACCAACAACGAAACTGGTGACTGCTGAAACAACAAAAATTCAAACTTATGTGTGTTTCTGGTGAATTAAATTAATTATTATTACTTAATGTGCATTAAATGCAGCATAGTTAGTACATCCAGTACATACCTTGTTTGACTCAATTTCAAAGACATCGCTTGAAAATAAATTTGTTGCCAAACAACTAATAATAATTAATGATATAGGTATTGTTCCTGTTTATTATAGTCTAAGTATATAATGTAAATATATTATAAATGTTTCTTTAATAGTTATTCTGACTTTATGTATGTAATGTTTTTTTTTTTTTGTTTTGTATAATTTATTCTTACTTATAGCACTGAATTGGAATGCTCTGTAATAGTGCTATAATTGTATGTTTCTAAATAAATAACTTACTTCCTTTGGATTATTTTCTTTACTCTGCAATAAATAGCATATGAATATATAAAAAAAAACAGTAACAAGCTGTATTTGATTGAAAGACTTGTGAAATAAAATTAATAAATAATTGTAGGTTATTGTGGTATTGGTGGTTGTAGGTTATGGTTGGTTTGGAAGTAAAAAGGGGAGGCCTTTGCCCAGAAGAGGGAGACACAGTAGGCTATTAAAAAAAAATGAGATAGCAGAAACGTACTGTGCCTACATCAACTTCGACACTCATAGTAGATGACGAAGTGGTATCCAGTTGATTAAAAGTACGTTCTTTAAGCACTTGTCTGGCTCTCGCCATTCCCTCTCTATTCCTCTTTCTTTTATTGATACATTGGTAATGTGCTCCCTTGTTTCGCCCCATTATCTTAAAAAAAAAAAATGAGTTTAGGTATAACAAAAGCATTATGTGAATTGACTTTAATAGAGAACTAAAAAACCCAAGATATTTTTAAATTGGTTCACAAATTGGTTTACCATCAACGATTGCGTCACTGCTTACCATCAGGCAGGATTGCGGTCAAGCGCTAGTTTATAATATATATAAAAAAAAAAAAACAAATGATGGAAAAATCTACGAACTCAAAAAAAATATACTCCTTCATTTTTAAAGTCGGTTAAAAATTAGTTAAAGCAATCCAAGGGATAAGTCGTAAATATCCTAATATAATTCACAACTAATATAATATTACTAAGAAAGAAAAATAATTAAAGGACCAAGTTGTGGTAGTCGCAGTACATTTTTTACATAAACCTACGTAAACCTCGCGAGCTCTTGGCGACACAAAGTGATACGTCCTCTCTTTGAGCTAGCCGTGTTACCACTGAGCCGGCGGCGTTTGCGCGCTCGTAAATATAGTAGATTTTGACATTGATTTTCATGGTGAAAAAAATTTTTTTTTAGAAAATAAACTTTTGTTTCTATTATAAAAATACCTTAAAAATAATGAGGCATTTTTTAATTTTTAAAAAAAGTTGCTTTATTATAGAAAAAACATACTTGTTTGCCTGCAGTTTTCCCTTGAATTTCTTAATTTCTGTCTTCTTTTTTGGCTGAATTATGAAATAAACTCGAAAAAGTGGTCAAGCTAGCACCAATATAGTTATATGCTGATGTGAATAGTACTTTTTTATGGGCAAAATCGCTTGTAGTTTCTTCAGAAACTATGGTCAAACTTCACTCGAACGTGAAATTTGAGAAAAAGAGTATTGGAAATTGTAGATTTACTACTAATTATGATGTTTCTTGAAAAAAGTAGTCAAGCTAGCACCTAGATGAAGAGTTGTACTATCCATATCATACATAATTTTACTAATATTATGTAACATATTCTCACAATCATGGAACAAAATTGATCAAAATGAGCAGATTAACAGGACGGACCCTTAACTCAAAAGAAAGGTTGTTTTAATAAAAAGTATTATGATAATTATATGTGTTTAGCAGGCTAGCAGGCTGTGTAGTGTGTACACACAAATAAATTATTATGTTTCTCGTGTAGGTATATTATTTTAAAACGCGGTAGTGACAATTCGTCGTCATAAAAACTTAAAAGACCTTAAGTTTTTCAACATACTTGCTATGAATTTCAATACTATTATACTTTATATTGTAATAATTTTCCTGAAGTTAACAAATTAGCAAATTTTAATAGTTATGATTCCAATGAGCAGCGCATCACGCATATTTATGAAACACACCGGGCCAAACAGACTCACACGTTTGTCTATATTTCCTTTGAAAAAGAACTTTTAGCAATTTTAAAACGATCTTATACATATTTAATTTTTACAGGGTTATTTTAAAAAAGATAGGCGCGTTAATTTAATTTATAGATAAGTAGTAAAATATTTTCTTCGGCTTTTTGAGTAATAAATTATTACTTTTTGTCAAATGATTGCGACTAGTTGGGATCCCAACTAGTCGCAATCATTTGACAAAAATGTGTTCGCCGATTAGGCCACAGGTAATCCCTACAAAAATAGGTAATACAGATGGTGATGTCTGAATGAGCAGATTAACAGGACGGACCCTTAAGGTCCGTCCTGTTAATCTGCTCATTTTGATCAATTTTGTTCCATGATTGTGAGAATATGTTACATAATATTAGTAAAATTATGTATGATATGGATAGTACAACTCTTCATCTAGGTGCTAGCTTGACTACTTTTTTCAAGAAACTTCATAATTAGTAGTAAATCTACAATTTCCAATACTCTTTTTCTCAAATTTCACGTTCGAGTGAAGTTTGACCATAGTTTCTGAAGAAACTACAAGCGATTTTGCCTATAAAAAGTACTATTCACATCAGCATATAACTATCTTGCTGCTAGCTTGACCACTTTTTCGAGTTTATTTCATAATTCAGCCAAAAAAGAAGACAGAAATTAAGAAATTCAAGGGAAAACTGCAGGCAAACAAGTATGTTTTTTCTATAATAAAGCAACTTTTTTTATTATTACCAAATAAATTAAAGGATCTTGACAGCATACACCATTTGAAGAAGGCTCTTTTTAATTTGTTGTGCGAGAAGACTTATTATACGCTTAGTGAATATTTGGAGGATCAATTGATGTAGGGACGGTTTTGTTATTAAGGATTTATTTTATTTAATCTCTGAATTTGTTTTAATTATTAATTTTGACCGTATAATTATATCTTTTTTTTTAAATTTAATTGTATTTTATGATAATTTTACTACGAATATTTGGACGCCTTCAACGGCAAGACATAGTGTTCATTTTATATTGACATCACCATCTGTATTACCTATTTTTGTAGGGATTACCTGTGGCCTAATCGGCGAACACATTTTAGTCAAATGATTGCGACTAGTTGGGATCCCAACTAGTCGCAATCAAGCTTATAATTTGTGATATTTCGTGATACGTTTTTAAAATTTTGCTTCATGTTGTAAACCCTACGATGAATGGACCGGTTGAGGTACTTCAATTTTCTTATTCGTTTTGATTTTTTTATAGATTTTGATATTTTTATTATTACTGGAAAACCTATTTCATCTCTACGTGAATACAATAACTTAGTTTGGATTATCTATGGGAATTTTACAAGAATTATATTGGGAAATGATAATTGCTATTCCTTATAAGATAGTGTACCTATTATATGAGTCTAGCGCAGGTTTTCTATTTCATCCTGTATTTTATTTTCAAAAATACTCTGTTCCATGTTTTATTAATTTAAGTGAAACAGGTTTTTGTAGGACTAACCAGCTTTATTTTATATTCTGCTGGATAAAGAATACAAAACATTTAAAAAATTTGGTGTACAGTCATAAATGAAACAGTTTAATAATAAATGTTTATTATTCGACGGAGTGCATGTGCGTCAGACCAACAACGTAACTCACATAGATCAGAACAACTTACAACATTGACAAGACGATGTGCACTCTACCGCATCATGACACCACTCACATCATAATACTGTTTTGAAAACTACAAGCACAATATAATATTAGTGTTTTATTAATTAAATGGAAGGCTGCACATCGTCTACGATACGGTGCACGCGCACAGTTTCAACAAGAGTAATGCATGGCGACGTGAGACTGTGCGCGACCACCGCCATGCTCCATGCAGCACTGAGGCGCGACGTAACGGAACATCGTGTCGCATCGCATACTATATCATACACTAAATATATATACCCTCATATAATTATGTACTGAAATATATTATACATTTTAAGCTTATCAATAAATATATATAGAAGCGATAATATACATACTTTATAGCGATATATTTAATAGTTACGAGGTCACTCAAATGATTGATGATGTTTGGAGCCAGCCCGAGGAACATGCACCGAGTAAACAGAACTCGCTACCAAACATGAGCTTTGGCTTTCAACTCAAGGTTTCAATAGTTTAGTAGGTAACCCAGTCAGTGAGTCGCTGGCACAACAAGCCGCTGGAACATTTACCAGCAACATTCGATGCTAACGTACACAATGTTTGTCATAGTCAGGTAGCGAAGCTCAAGTCCGGTCGCGACCGCGCGGGTAACATAAGTAATGAACAAGACGCGCAACATACTGTAGGTGTGCAACAAGCTGCAACAACACGCCTCTAACTACTGCGTGGCGACGTCGCCGACGCGACTAACTGCTGACATCAGGGATTTTTAGTTCGATAGAAATCTAGCATTTACGACAACAGCCCGTCCATTTTGTCCGGTTGGATAAGTCAGTAAAAACAAAATAATAAGTCATCCAAGACATAGACGACTCAACCAAATGTGAAAACTGCAAACATTTAGTCTCAGTTCATAATGAGTTTCTATTGACAGGCATCAGGACTGCATTCTCTCGGTGGCCGGAATCTAACAAGTATTTATTTTGGCGATCTCAAAGTGATACAAGATGCTCAAGGTCATAGAATCGGTTGTGGACTCTGTGTCAGCAGTGACGTCGGCCCGCGCCACATGACGACACTCACCTCTCCGCCGGGTGCCGGCACGCTCGCGCGGCACATCCGCTCTTACTAACCATGCATCCAGACGGCACGAGTATAATCCAATAACACGATATAGTCCTTCACTTTGATGCATCTCTATGAGATGACCATATTATACATGCTGAAACTTTAATGGTCATTTTCCCACAGCGCTAATGATTTTGACTAGTAGTAGTAGTACAACCGATAAAAAGTACAGACAACAGCACATCAAGCTACTACAATCTGTAAGATTTCTTTATAAGGTTTTATTTATTTATTCTTTCGCACATAAATTGTACAAAGTACCAGTCAACCATAGATGGTGAAGAAATTAGTGGCCGGTACTTAAGTTGAAAATATTATAAAGAAACAAAACTCTTAAAACTATTTAAAAAAAAATACTTAAATAAGCTTTAAACACATACCTATTACCAAAATATATACTTATAATATATACATACAAAACTAAAAATTATGGAAGAAAGGCGTTGAAATGACTCTACCTTGACTGTTGCGGAAATAACTCTATTTCCGTTTAAATGCAAACCGACTGGCGGCCGTCCTGAGGCAAGAGGAAGCGCATTCTACAGGATTGAATATGAAATGGAGAGTGAACAAAGTCACACGTAGACGTACAAGAAGATTTTCAACTTTATCTTTAGTAGTATTAAGGCTCAAAGTTGCTCGGGAATATTTGGCAGTTTCGGGTAGCTTGACCTGCTGTCGTCCGGACAAAAGATTCATGAAAAACGAACTGTAAAACGAACTGTAAAACGAACTGTAAAACGAACTGTAAAACGAACTGTAAAACGAACTGTAAAACGAACTGTAAAACGCCCTCAACTGGCGGCAGCAATGACTTATTATATGTCTTCAAAACACAGCGATAAGGTTATGAAGTAGTCTATGATTCTGTAGAAAATCAAGAGTACCATCTTTCCTTAGTAAGTATACCGGGAATATTTTTTCCTATTTCTTTCACCAGAGGGAGGTTTATTAGTTTACCGCCTGTGATGCCGGTCGGCTGAATTGCATTCTTGTAGTATGTGTGATGTCATAGCGCATTATAAAGATAAATCAGTGTTTTATGAAACTGCTGTGGAAACACAGCAGCGTCATTTGTCTCAGGTGCGGCTCAATACTTCATCCTGTCATCATCATTTCAGCCGAAAGACGTCCACTGCCGGACATAGGACCCCCAAGGATCTCCACGACGACCTCGATAATCCAGCGCCTCCCACATCTAGCGGTTTCCCGAGACCTTCACCAAGTCGTCGGTTCACCTTGTCGGGGAGCCTACCCACGCTGCGTCTTCCGGTGCGTGATCGACACCCGGCCACTGCCACTTAGTGTTACAATTCTTCGGGCTATGTCGGTTACTCTCGTTCTTTTGCGGATCTCCTCATTTCTGATTTGATCACGCATTGAAACCCCAAGCATAGCCCTCTCCATTGCCCTTTGGATGATTTTGAGCTTTCTTATAAGGCCCATTGTTAGCGACCACGTCTCAGTTCCATATGTCATCACTGGCAAGACACACTGGTCGAAAGCTTTTGTCTTCAGACACTGCGGTATTTCCCTTTCCAGAAAAACCCTCTGAAATATCCAACTAAGGACTTTTCCCAAATATAATTCAGGATTTAAAAATCCGGGGATTTAGGAGAAACTCGGTGGTAGCACAGTATAGAAACCATACAATAGTTCGACGCCTTTGATCTCGTGTAAAATGCCGACATCGTCGAGACAGTCTTCAGCCTATAGAGGTCCACTGCTGGACAAAGGCCTCCCCCAAGGCTTTCCACAATGAGCGATCTTGTGCTGCCCGCATCCATCGGCTTCCCGCGACCTTCACCAGGTCATCGGTCCACCTTGCTGGAGACCTCCCAACGCTGCGTCTTCCGGTATGTGGCCGTCACTCCAGAACCTTACTGCCCCATCAGCCATCGGTTCTACGAGTAATGTGCCCTGCCCACTGCCACTTAATTTTAGCGACTCGAAGAGCTATGTCGGTGACTTTGGTTCTTTGGTTCCTCGGTATAATTACTAAAAAAGGATGGTAGTCTCGTTTTATACAGAACCATAAGATCCTAACAATGATATCACGCGCGAGTTGTTTATTTTGCTCTCCATATTTACGAGTCGCTGTTCACGTTGCCACAGTATAAATATGAACAGTATGGAAGCAAGGTGTACTTGGTGAAATAACCACTTGACAATCGTAATGTCTGCTAAATTTATTGATAAGTGTCAAGTTTTTAACGCAGTTTACGGTTATAAGTTTCTTCTATCTGTTATTCTCGCCTTGTAGTCTAAACGTAAAGCTAAGAAAGCAAAAAAAAAATATAGTTTTCAAGGATGCTAAAGCTTCACTATGGAAAGCGAAATGTGCGTTGGTCGACTGATGCCTAGTTAACTCTGCAGCTTTACATTTCAATTCGTGGATGATAAATTAATAATGATTAAAGAGCATGATATTTAAAAAGATCTTTATGCTTCATAATTATAAACTATTTACTGAAAAATACTTTTGCCTGTTCAATATTTTTTTTTTTTTTTAATAATTATCGGGAAACAAGCACAGGGTAGGTACTTACTATTTTGCAGTTAAAATATTTAAATAAGAACGAAAAATTTCATTCACTTACCCTACACAGACAAGAAGCATTGAGAGCACTCGAGTGGCGCTTCGAACGTTTGTACGTAGTTTTTGTACTGTTCATATAGTTACTGTGACGTTGGTGTCCGCGCGTGCTCCAAAGTGTATCGTCAGTCTTACTAATTCTGATACTTTAGAGTTCATGCATCAGAGGGTAGTTCCAAATAATTCAATGAATATTGAATTATTTGGAACTACACTCTTTCATTCGATAGTACTATGAAGTAAATCGGTCTACCGTGGGAAAACAAACATTACAATATCAGAAGGTATACCGCGGATGTACATCGCCTGGTCGGCGGCGCGCCTGCTCGTGGCTCGCGGCATGTTGCAGCCGATGGACTTTACTACGCCTTACCTTCACCACAGCGAACAGTGCCACCGCTCCAGCTAGTGTCTTCAGAGATTGTAAACAAATTTTTATTAACTGTAAATAGTGTGTGATGGAAGACAAAGCGCTGCTGTGGTACCGTTACATTAGGGAGGAGCATTACTTCATAATAATAAAATAACTGTGAACTACCAAATGTGTGCTTTACTCTTGAAACTGAGGCCGTTGGAATATCAACATAGACATTGGGTATATGTTAGTAGTGAACAGCGTCGAGAGTAAGGCACCGTGTACAGTAGTTGATGTGACACCGTCGTCTGTGTTACCATCGTGCGAGCGAGACAACAATATACTCAACCGTCGCTTTGTCCTTCACACACACATCGACCAAACTCACTAGTTCATAGAATATCATTTTAATAGAAACTCCAGACAAATAAAATATTGCAGTTTAAAATCATCTTCTGTGTCATCGTGAATAAAACTATGAACCGGTGTGTTCTGTTAGAGATAGAGCGCGGAGTGGGTTAGTGTGAGCACCTGTAGTTAGTACATGAGCCCCGCGCTGGGGACGGGGAGCGAGCGAGACGAGTTGTTAGTAGCCGGCTTGATGACGCAATACATGTCATGTCGTACGTGAGGGCGGGCGGGCGCCGTACTCCACGCACACACCCACACGGCCACTACCTCCCTCGTGTGCTCCACCGTGCACTTGTTGCTCATTGAATTTAACGACATCTTTACAGATCCTCTTTAGGGCACAATATCAGAACATTATGTGTTGGATCACACGAGACAGGTAGTCGGTGCGCGGCGAGGGTGAACGTCCTGTACGTGTATACAGCATGTTTATTTTATTAACAGAGCATGATTAAATTAGACACAATAATATGATTCAATTAGATACAATAAATAGCAGGATTTTTTTCCGGGCTTAATCTGTCTAATAAAGTAATTGTATCTGTAGTTAAGTCAGAATGTCCTCACCGTTGTAGCTGGGCACGTGCACGTGGTCGGGCACGTCGAACAGGTCGTGGTCGCGCTGGCGCGAGGGCGACGCGCCCACCGGCGACGAGTACCGCAGCCGCGGGAGCGGCTCGCGGGAGGCGCTGGGCGTGCTGCAACATACACCACACTGCACACCACCACCCACACATACTAACGGCAAGCTTCATTAACAATACAGGTAAACAAACCAATTTAGGGTTATTACAACCCACATTTTATAAATCTCCTATTATTTACAAGATTATCTACTTTTACATGCTAACTATTTATTGACAATTCCTATTGCAGCATATTTCAATAGAATCGCTAAAATAACATGCATAATAACTTGGTATTTCGAAAAACCATTAAAAAGTCGACATTAATTTTACGTGATAGCCCTACAAAAAAAAGGGATAAAAACCAGGTATTAAACACATTTTGTGGAATTCAACCACTGAATAAAGTTGAGGCATAAGTGAATAAAATTTTACGTATTTTTATTACTTTCAAATCAACTGCATAACACATGTATTGTAATACTTTCAAGTATGGACTAAGTAAAATATATGTGTATCAAAAAATTTAATAATTATTAAGAAATTAGCTTACATGTGTATCACATTTCATTGAAATCGGTTAAGCGTTAAAGCATAAATTAACTGTTTACATTAGTAGGAAGTAGGATTATAACTTTTATAAAAATCATCTATCTAGAAAAGTTTGTTAACATCTGTCTTTTAGGCGTTAACTATTCGTTTGCTAGGAACGGTTTGTTTACCTCTATTCTTTGTCGAATTTGGCTCAAATATAGTAAACATATTTATTATAATATTTGACATTTTTACATTCCGATTCCAAAATGAAACAAAAAAACATACCTTTTATTTATACATTGTGTCCTACATAAATTAAGGCAGCTCTAGTAACAACATAAAAACGATATTTTGACATAATTCATTTCATCATTCTCCTGCCCTTATCCCAATTTATTTGGGGTCGGCGCAACGTGTCTTTTTCTTCCATACATCCCTATCAGAAGCCATCTCGGCAGTCACCCCCTTCTTAACCATATCATCCTTCACACATTCCATCCATCGTTTCTTTGGTCTTCCCCTACTCTTATAGCCATCAACATTCATAATTAAAACTCTCCTCACGACATTCTCCTCATTTCTCCGTAACACATGCCCGTACCATGACAACCGATTTCCACACAACTTTTCAGCTACCGGTGCGATTTTCAGACTTCCTCTTATGTACTCATTTCTTATTCTGTCCATTCGTGTCACCACACATCCCTCTTAGCATTCTCATCTCGGCTGCATGCAATTACCTTTCATTCACCCCTTTCGTAGCCCAACATTCTGATCCATACAAGACAGCAGGTCGGATCATGGTTTTATATATTTTCGCCTTAAGTTTAAGGGGAATGCGGGAGTCGCAGATTGTTCCCGTGACCTGCCGCCATTTCATCCACCCAGTGTTAATTCTGTGCTTAACCGTCCGATCTATTTCGCCATCGCTTTGCACGAGTGAACCGAGATACCGAAAGTCGGAGCAGATTGGGAGAAGTGCGCCATCAAGCGCTATGGCACCAGAAGTGAAGAGACCGCCGAAATCGCAGAACATATATTCGGTTTTTGTTCTGCTGATTTTCAAGCCAACACTCTCCAGCTTCTGTTGCCATTTCTCCAATCTGCTCTGGATCTCAGGTCCATCTTCACCGACGAGAACAATGTCATCGGCGAACAGCATGCACCAGGGTGCCTCCTCCTGGATGTCCGACGTAAGAGCGTCCATAATCAACAGGAAGAGGTACGGACTTAAAGCCGATCCCTGGTGCAAGCCTACCGCCACACTGAACTCGTCGGTATTGCCAGCAGCCGACCGGACGTAGGTACGAGATTGACTGTACATAGCACGAATTAACTCTACATACTTTCCAGGCAAAACTTTCTCTTTCAGGGCCCACCACAGCACATCACGAGGTACCCTATCATACGCTTTCTCCAGATCAATGAACACCATGTGCAAGTTCTTGTGTGCACGTCTGTACTTCTCGCACATTTGGCGGAGTGCAAAAGTGGCGTCCATTGTTCCTCGACCTGGCATAAACCCAAACTGGTTTGGGGTAATCTCACTCTCCTCTCACAATCTTTTCTCAATCACTTTCTCCCATACCTTCATACTATGTGACATGCAGGCAGCTTTATCCCTCGATAGTTGTTACAGTCCTGTACATCACCTTTATTCTTAAAGATGGGCACTAGTGAACTATTGCACCATTCTTGTGGGATCCCTCCTTCATGCAACAACTTATTGAAGAATAAAGTCAGCCACATACATCCATCTCCTTTTAAACACTTCCATACTTCTACTGGTATATCATCTGGCCCCATAGCTTTTCCATTTTTCATACCTTGAACTGCTATTCTTACTTCATCCATGCTAATTTCTCTTACCAAACCCATATTCTCTTGTACCTCTTTGAGCACGCCACTCCATTTATTCTCTTCGTTCATTAGTTTTTCAAAATAAACCTTCCATCGCTCTTTTATATCGTCATCCTTGGACAGAACCTTACCAGCATCGTCTTTCATACATTTGATATTACTTATATCTCTCGTTCTCCTTTCTCTTGCTTTTGTAATCCGGTAGAGCTCCTTCTGGCCTCTAGGGCTGTCTAGTGAGTCCTACAACTTCTCCTGCGCCTTAGCCCTCGAAACTGCTACCGCCTTTTTTGCCTTTCTCTTCCATTCATTATAAATCTTCTTCTTGTCTTCTTTTAAACTATCATTCTGGTTTTCTACACCTTGCCATTCTTTAAAAGCTATTTTCTTTTCTTTGAGTATCTTTTGCACATCTTCATTCCACCACCATGTATCCTTTTCTATCACACCTTTCCCTTTGGATTCTCCAAACACATCTTTAGCTGCTCTCCTTATATAGTCCGCCATCTCTTTCCAACATTCATTCACAGATTTTCCTTCCATATCCCCCATTTCAATCATCTTATCTACCACTTGGCTCTTAAACACACTAGCATATTCCTCTTTTTCTATCATACGCCATCTAGTTTTGGGCGAGGGCCGTTCCTTGTTCTTTCTGGATGAGACACTGACTTTTACCTCCATTATCAATAGTCTATGTTGTGAGACTAAGTCTTCACCTGGTAGCACTTTACAGTTTTTGACACTTTTAAGGCTGTTTCGTCTTACTAAAAAGTAATCGATTTGTGTCGCGTGGCGGCCGCTTTTATAGCTTACTAGCTTTCCGCCCGCGGCTTCGCCCGCGTGGAGTTCGGTTATATCGCGCTTTTTAGATTTCCCTCGGGAACATCAAAATTTTCCGGGATAAAAGGTACCTAGCCTATGTTCTTTCTCAGGGTCTAAAGATTGTCTGTGCCAAATTTCATCAAAATCGGTTGAGAGGTTTAAGCGGGAAAGCGTAACAGACAGACAGACAGACAGACAGACAGACAGACAGACAGACAGACAGACAGACAGACAGACAGAGTTACTTTCGCATTTATAATATTAGTATGGATGAGATGCTCATTTTGTTTTTTGAACCACGTATTTGTTATTGCCAGGTTAAAGGCCGTAGCAGCTTGCAGTAGTGTCTCACCATCGGTGTTACGGTCTCCGTATCCCCAACCGCCATGCACTCTTTCATACCCATCCTTCTGCTTTCCCACATGCCCGTTAAAGTCACCCCCTACATACACTTCTTCAATATCTTGCACATCCATCATCACACAATCGAAGTCTTTCCAGAACTTCTCTTTTATACTTTCCTCACACCCTGACTGGGGTGCGTACACACTAACTATATTAACAACCATACTCTCCACAATCACTTTAACAGCTATCACTCTATCACTCACTCTTTTAACATCCACTACACATTCTTTCAAATGACTATCTAAAACTATACCCACACCATTTCGCTTACCATCGCTTCCACAGTAATAGAACTTATTTATATCCTTCTCCTATCTCTCTTGCCTTCGCACCTTTCCACTTCGTCTCTTGCAGACACGCAATGTTCACTCGTCGCCTTTTTAAAACATCCGCTAGTTCCCTTCCTCTTCTAGTCATTGTACCTACATTCCAGCTCGCACATCTCAATTTTACTTGCCTCACATTCCGAGACATTTTGACATAATTATGATCAGAAAATTGTGATTTCAAACTAATTAGCGTATTTAGAGAACTTCGATATAAGAAAGTGGTACCGGGCTCTCCCAAGTGGTACTGGACTTAGAATAGTATCTTCTGTACGTTCTAGTATCAGTACATCTTACACTAATAATACCAGTATCTCGTAGTATCAATATATCCTACACTAACTATTATAATACAAGTGACAAACTGCTTGCTATCTCACCGGCTTGCATTTCTAGGATCCAGATTCTGTTTCTTCCACTGCTGAAGTTTTTCACGCTCTTTTACTTCTTTTAGGAACACCTGAAATATGAATCAACATTTATTTGATTATTTTTTTTACCCAAATCAACAAGTTAGAGATCTGTGATTCAATGCCACAGCGTGTACCTGCGCGATGCCGGTCTCGATCTTGGCCAGCTCGCGCTCCTCGCGCCGCAGCTTGGGGTCGACTCCGTTGCCGTTGACGTTGCCGTTCATGGTGCCGTCGGCCTCGTCGTCGCTGTCCGGCACGCCCTTGTACGTATCGGACCAGCGGCGCCGGCGCTCTGGAACGTTACGAACGGGTCGTTCACCACTAAATCTCATACGGAGGGCACAGCATTTCAAGCAAAAGTATGGGCTTCGGAAACAAATGTGCGATCGTGCCGTCTCATATAGAGTTGTATTGTAAGGATCATGGAAGTACTTGCATATTTTGTATTATAAAATTATAGACGCAAATATCTATACTATTCTAAAAATATAAACAGGCTGGAAGGCGAAACACCGGTACGCGTGAAATCAGTGGTTTGGTTTCACTTTCGGAACGTAAATTCAATGAAAAAAGAATACTTTTTTTTAGTAAAATGTCCACTTTTCCACGAACTTATTTTCACTCTAGCGGCTAGCGAAAACATGTTTCGTGAACGCTAGAGTTGAACGATCGCCACGCAAGGTGCGCGCGCGGCGCCGCTGGCGGCCGGCGGGCCCAGTGTTGCCGTTTTAGCGGATTTTGGATGTGCTTAGCGACTTTCTTTTTTCGTTCTAGCGACTAAAATAAATTTAGCGACTTTTTTTATGCAACGCTGATTACCACAAATTCCCAGTAGTGGTAATGAAACTAGAAGAAGCGATGTTTTCGATATTGAAAACATGGACATATTTTAGTTCAAATTTAACTGTAGTTACTAGCAACACTACGAATACTGCTATTGGATTTTCTGGAAATCCCCTACCAGAATGACGTTCGATCTTTAAGTTCATCACTGTTTACTATTTCTTTCTTCATTAACACCGTTCGGAGTTCATAGAAAGAAGAGAATAACCAGGTTTTGCTTTTTCACAGAATAAACTTGTTTGTGTGTGAAAGGACGAATGGTGTCTTGTTCAATTGTCGTATCAAAATGACGCAATAGATACCGAAATTTTTGCTTGTTTAAACCTATAGATCTGATTACTATGATTAAATACTTTATAATACAAATTTCCTTTTATTTACACCATAGTTTGTAACCATGAAATATTTGGAAATATTTAGAGACTTCTAGCGGATTTTTTATTCGTCTTTTTTTCAAAATCTAGGGACTTTTGTTTCGCGGTCTAGGGACTTTTTATTTTCCTAAACCTGTCTCCTAAGCCTGTTCCTCAGCAAAAGCCATACACATTAAAAATAAAATAAAATCTCCTGGCAATAAAATCAAAACAACTTGGGGAATTATAAATTCTGAAACTGGAAGAACCAAAGTACAAAATCGTGATTTCCATCTTAAAATTAACGATGAAGATATAAAGGCGGACTTGGAGGTAGCAACTGAGTTTGAGAATTTTTTTACTAATATTCCAATAATGACAACAAAAACTTTGTCTTCTTCCTCCACTTCTGCTTACGCCATACTATAAGAATGTGTTCCAGAATGTGACAATCACTTTGAATTTACATTTGTGACTGCTAAAGACATTATAGAATCTTTTAAGGATCTTGATGTAAAAAAAAACTGCCCATCATTGGGGTTTGTCAGTATACACTGTAGCTTCAATAATAGATATTATCGCACCTTTCTTAGCAATTGTTTTTAATTCTTGTGTCACATCTGGTGTATTTCCTGATTTGATGAAACTAAGCAAAGTAATTCCACTGTTCAAATCTGGTAGTACAACTGATCCCACGAATTTTCGGCCAATATCGATATTACCAACTTTGAGCAAAATTTTTGAAAAATTAATTTTGAAACAGTTGTTGAGGCACTTTAACTTACACAATTTATTGCACGTGAAACAATTTGGTTTTACAAAGGGTCGTTCAACTACAGATGCGGGCGTGGCGTTGCTAAAGAACATATTTGGGGCCTGGGAGGAATCGCAAGATGCTCTTGGTATTTTTTGTGATTTGTCCAAGGCCTTTGATTGCGTACATCATGATACTCCTATCAGGAAATTGTACCATAATGGTTTGAGGGACAGAGCTCTCGACCTTCTGACTTCTTATCTGAATATTCGAATTCAGAGGGTTGATGTTAATGGCAAGAGATCTGCAGGATCTGTGGTCACCATGGGCGTTCCGCAGGGCTCAATTCTAGGTCCATTCTTGTTTTTAATTTATATTAATGACTTACCTCATCACGTGAGGGATAATCACAACATAGTATTGTTCGCGGATGACACTTCTCTTATTTTTAAAGTCAAACGTCAGCTAACAATATTTGACGAAGTTAACAATGCACTCTCTAAAGTTGTCCATTGGTTTAATGTAAATAACCTCCTTTTAAATGAAAAAAAAAACTAAAGTCATTAAATTTTCTACGTCAAATGTCAGGCAGCTAAGTACCAATGTTCAACTGAATGGAGTAGAGTTGATCCCTGTCGAGTCGACAGTTTTTCTTGGATTAACTATTGACGCCAAGTTACAATGGGGTCCTCACATTGAGAAGCTGTCGGGTAGTTCAGTTCTGCCGCCTTTACTGTTAAGAAAATTAGACAGATAACTGATGTGGATACAGCCAGAATTGTTTATTTTAGTTATTTTCATAGTCTTATGACTTATGGGATTCTTCTCTGGGAAACTTGTGCGGACATCAATACCATCTTTGTTTTACAGAAGAGGGCTGTTCGAGCCATTTACAACCTTGGTCCTAGAGATTCTCTTAGAGAAAAGTTCAAAGAAGTGAACATTCTGACTGTAGCTTCACAATATATATTTGAAAATCTTATGTATGTTCATAAAAATATCTCGAATTTTAAGAAAATAAGCGATACTCATAATATAAATACCAGGAACAAACACAATCTTGCTGTACATCACACTCGTCTCCACAGAGTAGGCAACTCGTTCATGGGTCAATGTATACACTTCTACAACAAGCTTCCCATGGACATTCTTAACTTACCCATTAAACGATTTAAGAACCATATAAAGGCCAAACTTTGCAAAAAGGGGTATTATAAAATCACAGATTATTTAGAAGACAAAAAAGCTTGGGACTGAGCTGCTCGCTCTGTTAAGCATTGTTATTAAGCAATATGCGTAATTATAAGGTAAATTATTGTAAACATTTTCATTTTAATGTCTGGACTTGAAAAAAGACGATGATCCCTGAGTTTGTTTCGGCTATTTCTTCTCAGAGGTAGTCAGTTAGGAAATGCCGGCTTCATCTAGTTAAAAAAATAAAATAAAAAATAAACATGACGTGTAAAAGTGATCAGTGATCCTACTTGCTTAATAAATTATTTCATTCCATTTCATTTCATTTCAAACGGCAACACTGGGCGGGCCTCTCCCCTCAGTTTGGCCCGGCCACGTTACGGGAACGACGTGCGCTTGCTCGCAGCGCATATTTTGGCGTGCACAATACTACAGTGGACCAAAATGATTCGGCTTTACGCTGTGCCTGGCGATAACCTGAACGAGGCCCGAAGAATTTACGTATTTACCTACTGTGTTCATAATGAACATTACGGGAGCTGGGTAAATCATATACGGCACGAACATCGAATACGGAAAAACAGTTACCGCCACCGTTTTTCATGTTAATGTAAGTGTACATTATTCAATCGATGTAAATTTAACAGGTATTTTTTAATGAAACTGTAGATAAAAATATGATTAACTTTTAAATACCTAAGCCAGGAAAAGTTTGAAGCGAAAGTTACATCACAGGTTATGTGTACTGTGTTTTTATTGGAATGTAATTGTCAAAACTTACGTAGAAAACGGACGGCCAGTGCAAGAGGTCAGTGGCCTTTGCACTGATACGTACCTCGGGCCATGGGGTCCCATCTAGTACAACAGACTCTCAGTTCTTATCAAAAGATAATAGATGGCAGCATAGGTTGCGGTGCAAAACTTAGCAACGATTTTAAACCTCTTACGTGCAGTTTATAGCCTTTTTAATATTTTTAACAATTTGAATTTACTTATTTAATGTTACTCCGTATATTTACACGTATAAATAACGTAATTAAACAAAAGGACGAACGTAAAATGGGCTCAGTAGTGACAATGTTTTTTATTTTACACTCGGGACAATAGATGGCAGTGTACTCAATTAATCCTGTCATAACATATTTTTTTTAGGTTAAGATAAGATGTCTTCTAACCATTATATTGTTGTTATCTTCTTTTAGAATGCGTATTTTTCGATGCATGACGCATGGATGACAATGTAGACAAGACATAGATGGCGGTCGTGGCCGGCCGGTCAAGCGCTCCCTGGTGGCCCTCTAGTGATCTCTTTAAGAAACTTTTTTTGCGCGACCGTCTGCCCAAATTGAGCTGGACTCAATTTTGTTGTTCACCTTTGGGTATCTGTATGTAGTATTCTGTAATCTGTGCTCGGGCGTATTGTATCTATGAGTTTACGGCCGGTCTCGGACAAACTTTTTAAAATTTGTGAAAGAAAAAGCGTTTATTTATTTTTCAATTCAGATAAACATTTTTTATAATTATGGTTTTAGTGTCAACGGTTTTTACCCCTCC
The DNA here is from genome assembly GCA_017933935.1 of Sesamia nonagrioides. Lineage (NCBI taxonomy): Eukaryota > Metazoa > Arthropoda > Insecta > Lepidoptera > Noctuidae > Sesamia > Sesamia nonagrioides. Next base: position 472,808 of record JADWQK010000345.1, read on the forward strand.
AGGCTGTATATTTTGAAGGTAAATTTTGACTTGGCATGTTTTATGAAATCTTAAATGACATTGACGTTAGCACCTGGGTCTGTGTAGGGGTAGGGCGGCGCGGGGAAGTCGTCGCGCTCGATCTTGGACTGTGTGCCGGGCGGCGGCTTGTAGGCGGCCGGGTAGTGGGACAGCTCGATGGGCTCCTGTAACGTACACATACAGTCAGGCGCGTCCCACCACACAGTGACGACGTCGCCTGGCGGGTGGTGGTGTGGTACCTCGTTGTTCATGTGCGGCGACTTGGGGCGCGGCGTGTCCCCGCGGATGGAGTCGACGAGCGCGCGCATGGCGGGTCGTCCGGCGGGAGTCTTGCTGGACGCGCGGGACGACGGACGGGTGCTGCTCGACGCTGAAAGTACACAACGCTCTTACTACTATTAAATAATCTTAGTATTAATCGGCCGACGCAACTTTGGATCCGGTAGAGGCGTGCGAAGAGGGCAATAGGGATGTATCCAAGGCATGAAAATCAAAAAAATAATTAGTCCGTCTTATAGATAATAAAAAAAAATTAAGAACCATATTTTTTATTTTGTCGAAATTACAAAAAAACTACTGAGATATAGCGTATTAAAGTTACGGAGTGGGGGCTAATTACGTCACGCTGTGTTATATTTTGTTGCACGGCGTGACGTCATGCGACATTTCAAATCCATATATCTTCCCAAGTATTTGAATGAAAGAAAAAATAAAAAATACGTGTTCAATATTTTTTATAAATCTATCTGATGGACATTAAATATTTTTTTAGGATACAACCCAATTGGCAACGCTGGTTTGGTTCAAAACGGTCAACATAGACTGGAGCACAGGCGAACAGTATATTCTATAGAATGCATTTTGGAAAGTGTGTGAGGAAATTATATAATTTAATTCCTCTCGGTACGAGTACGTCGTGATGAGTAAGGTGTTCGTGTATACGTGGCGGGCGGACGGTGGAAGTGCGGCGAGGTGGGCGGGCGGTCGTAGGGCTGCAGCGGGCGCCGCAGGTACGAGAGCTCGCTCGTGAGGTACGAGTACGTCGTGATGAGTAAGGTGTTCGTGTATACGTGGCGGGCGGACGGTGGAAGTGCGGCGAGGTGGGCGGGCGGTCGTAGGGCTGCAGCAGGCGCCGCAGGTACGAAAGCTCGCTCGTGAGGTACGAGTACGTCGTGATGAGTAAGGTGTTCGTGTATACGTGGCGGGCGGACGGTGGAAGTGCGGCGAGGTGGGCGGGCGGTCGTAGGGCTGCAGCGGGCGCCGCAGGTACGAGAGCTCGCTCGTGAGGTACGAGTACGTCGTGATGAGTAAGGTGTTCGTGTATACGTGGCGGGCGGACGGTGGAAGTGCGGCGAGGTGGGCGGGCGGTCGTAGGGCTGCAGCAGGCGCCGCAGGTACGAGAGCTCGCTCGTGAGGTACGAGTACGTCGTGATGAGTAAGGTGTTCGTGTATACGTGGCGGGCGGACGGTGGAAGTGCGGCGAGGTGGGCGGGCGGTCGTAGGGCTGCAGCAGGCGCCACAGGTACGAGAGCTCGCTCGTGAGGTACGAGTACGTCGTGATGAGTAAGGTGTTCGTGTATACGTGGCGGGCGGACGGTGGAAGTGCGGCGAGGTGGGCGGGCGGTCGTAGGGCTGCAGCGGGCGCCACAGGTACGAGAGCTCGCTCGTGAGGTACGAGTACGTCGTGATGAGTAAGGTGTTCGTGTATACGTGGCGGGCGGACGGTGGAAGTGCGGCGAGGTGGGCGGGCGGTCGTAGGGCTGCAGCAGGCGCCGCAGGTACGAAAGCTCGCTCGTGAGGTACGAGTACGTCGTGATGAGTAAGGTGTTCGTGTATACGTGGCGGGCGGACGGTGGAAGTGCGGCGAGGTGGGCGGGCGGTCGTAGGGCTGCAGCGGGCGCCGCAGGTACGAGAGCTCGCTCGTGAGGTACGAGTACGTCGTGATGAGTAAGGTGTTCGTGTATACGTGGCGGGCGGACGGTGGAAGTGCGGCGAGGTGGGCGGGCGGTCGTAGGGCTGCAGCAGGCGCCGCAGGTACGAAAGCTCGCTCGTGAGGTACGAGTACGTCGTGATGAGTAAGGTGTCCGTGTACACGTACAGGGCGGGCGGTGGATGTGCGGCGAGGTGGGCGGGCGGTCATAGGGCTGCAGCGGGCGCCGCAGGTACGAGGGCTCGCTCGTGAGGTACGAGTACGTCGTGATGAGTAAGATGTTCGTGTATACGTACAGGGCGGGCGGTGGAAGTGCGGCGAGGTGGGCGGGCGGTCGTAGGGCTGCAGCGGGCGCCGCAGGTACGAGGGCTCGCTCGTGAGGTACGAGTACGTGGTGATGCGGTGCGGGGAGCAGGCGCCGGCGTCGCGGTACTCGCGCAGCACCAGCCCCGGCGACACCGCGCGGTACCCGTACTGCACACCACACGTAATGTACAAACAGCTCCACACAAACCTCACCCCTACGAAGTTTACGTGCGCGCCATCTCTGAGACATCAATAAAATTGCTAACATATTCTAACTAGAAAAAAAATAGCGACCGCTAGGTATACCCATCGCATCTTGATATTTAACTTAGATAGATATTTTTAAACTTCCAAACTTGTTCCACAAACATTATATTTTTTTAGAAATTTCTAAAAACTCATAATAGAATCTTAAAATTTAATAAAATTTATCAGCTTAAGAAAGAATGGAACCAGCCCCTTAATCGACGGACACATTTTTGTCCTACACTAATACTTTTCTATTTGGCGACGTCATGTTTTACTCAATAATACTACAAGCTTCCCCTAAATCTTCTTCATTATCTATTTTATATACATATAATTGACACACCGACATGAATGATTACTTCGTTGATGTCACAGAGATGGCGCGCACGTAACATCGTCGTATAATAATACTTATCAAAAGATGTCGCTTTTATGTGATGAGATTTCTCTAGAGCCGGGTGTACTATTTATTTAAACAATTTTTTTTTTAGTAGTTCCTTTTTATTTTTTCAAAAAAACCCCAATTCGCAAACTCCAAGCACGAAAGCGGAGCAAAAAATCTGGACTGTTATTTTCCCTAACTGTGAGTGCACAAACACTCACTGTGAAGCGATAGGTACGTATCGCTCGCATGGAGCCTTCTGTACGTACATACAATATAATGGGAGTGAGCACTACAATTTAGGGTATTGAACATTATATTCAAATGGATACGCCTGTTTTCTGCAAAAGTTCTATCACTCGTCGCCTTTGTTAAAAATCCATAAAAAAGTCAAGCTAAAATAATATCGTCAGGTTAACCATTGTGAGAATGTTTTAATTTAAATACGAAATCAGATGCTCCCAAAGAAATCCTCTATCTAATAGGAGATACGTACAAGCTCAATTTAATTATAAGATCAACTAAGTAAGCTCATATTGAGTATGTTTTACTGAAACTTACTAAACAACAACAAATGAAAGCATTATGTAAATGTGTAGGTTACGTGCGCGCACAGCGCGAGGACCTACATCATTATGTTTATTAAAAACTGTTGGTTGGTGGCCTATTGATTTACTTTAATTATCATGTTCTCCTGTTAGTATGAAGGTTCAAGACACATACAGTAGGTACCTACCACCCACAGTAAGTCGACACATCCACACGCTCAAACACAATCATAAAATAAACAAAAACCACAAGTAAACGAACATTCACTGAAATATGTAAATGTGTCAACTGAAAAATATAAAAAACGGTGTGCCCTTGAAGTGAAACAATTAGAACATGTTCTATGGGAGAGGAAACAGTCCCGACTAGCTGGTTGCTGTGAAGTGGGCGCTGCTCATGCAACACACGTGCAAAAAACTTCATCTAACAATTAATTCGGTGCAATTTAATTTCATATCTATATGATAAAACAAAATTAAATCGTTTTGACGATACAAGTCATTTGTTGCTCCAATTGTATGGCATACCACAGACAAGCAACTTGTATCGTGGCCTCGGGGCTTTTTGGTCGCGTTCCGAATACTGTCATTTTTTTGGCAGTCAAGCGCTAGTTTATTACTATTAAAAAAAAATATCAAAATAAACTTTGCTCATTCTCCAAAAGCACACACAAAAAAATAAAAAAAAAGTGTGACGGACCTTCCTGGTCAAGCTACTGTAGGGGCTGCAGTAGGAGCCGTTGACGCTGGGGGTGCGCGAGCGCAGCGAGAACTGAAGACAACAAGCGACGTCACGCGCGGCACCGCACTGTACATACTGTACGAGCGGCACAACCTCACGAGCGCAACCGTACTCATCACACTACACCAGATGTTGCACAACACTAAATTGCGCAACTTGTATCTACTTTAAACTTTTAATGTGCTACAACAACAAAAAAATGTTGCTAAACAATGCTATGCAAATTTAATTAGCAATGAGTGCGGGGCTGTTAAGTATCGCATCTCTTTATAAGAGCCGCGCATCGTGCATACTAATATGACACGTTAGGTTGTACCGCTTGAAGTAGACGTGGAGCCGCCGCCGTGCCGGGGGCGGACCGCACAAGCCCCCCAACCCACCGGTGGGCCCAGCGGGCTGGGGGGCTCGTGACAGTCGGCCCGGTTGCAAATAAACATTCAACATTATAAATCATTGCACGTTTGTACACGTATGCATGTAGTTCTGTGAACGAACAACAAACATATGTGGACAAACGTCATCTTGTTTGTGATCATAACCTGTCTTGTTGATATTGTTGCTTATTATAATTTACATAAGTATTAAAAACAAAACGTTTTTAATTACAACTTGAGACAACAAGACCCAGAGTATAAATAACTTTAGTAAGTCAACACAAATATTCTATTAATTGATTGAAGATATAACAACAAGATCATCATGTTGTTCTCCGTGTTGCTGACTGTTGACAACGAGCACTGCTGTCATGTATACCGTGTACAGTACATAAGTAATAAACAGACGGCCACGAGTGAGGGGGGCTCAGTACGACATGTTCAAAATGACACAACATAAAACACAACACTATTTATACAACAGAAAAATAACTAAACAAATATTTGATTCTACTGACAAGTAATAATAAATTTATAGGCAGCATTCTAATAGAGCGGAATAAGAAGTAAAATATGCGTCTGCAGGATCTGTGGCTCTACATGTACGGTGCAGCACACAACACTTGTGTGTGTGTGTGTACGTAACCACATCACGCACACACTCAAACAGTTACATCTGGGTCTACTGTGCAGAAGATACCGACCATACGTAGGCATCAGGGTCGAGGTCGAGGGTACCTGCAGGTCGGCGGAGGCGCGGTCGGGCTGGTCGGTGTGGTGGTCGGTGTCGGGCTGGCCGGGCTCGCGCGGCGCGGGTCCACACCGCGGGTGCCAGATGGCGGCCCCCTGCAGGAACATCTCCTCCCCGTCTCCGAAGGGGTCGCCGCACTTGCTGCAGCGTGCGCACGTGGGGTGGAAGTGGTGGTTGTCGCCGGCCTGCACACACACAGACACACACACTACTACTATGGGGAGGTATGCGCTTCGAAAGATATACGTTTTTCAACCATACATGTGTATTATATGCACTCAATTTTTTTTTGTCTTAATTTCCTTTATAAAATATGTAGGTAGGTTATAGGTAGGTATTATTATCGCTATTTTCTTTCACCGCGACACTCGCAACATATTCTAGAACCAAAATCACACATTGTTTTTCCATTTCGAAAAATCGGAAAGTGTGTGCTTTGTTGAAAATTTTGTATATAATATATATATATATAAGAGTTTAGTTTTCGAATTCAAAATCCTGAACAGGAAACCTTGATAGGAAAATGAGTGTGAAGATAATTGAACGGTGCGACGGATGTAACAATGCGAACAACGGAACAATCAGTGCACACGTCACAATGGTAGCAAAACAAACGAGTCCCGTTGTGTGACGTCACAGACATGATATGACGCACCACACGTCAGGACACTACTACGCAACAATACTATTATTGTTATCATTGTGAGTTATGTAACTGAAATAATCAATGATTCCTAAAGGAAACATAATTATAGAGGTGATCCGATAAACAATAAAATACGAAGGATATTTGAAAACTTTTTGATATGCAAACAAAAGGTAACATGAATGTTATTCTCTCAAGTGTGTGAACTAAACGCCACAGAGGCACTGCGCCTCTCCCTCACTTTAGAATCTAAATAAAAAATGAATAAGTACAATCTAAAGTTTAGATTGTACTTATTCATATATGTATTGGCTAACTGACATGTCATTTGTTCTGTATTGAAGTTGTAATGTTAATTACCTTACATGGGTATTGTATATAATTTATACAATCAAGTATTTTTACCTAAACAAACAGCTGTCAGGGAGTTTGTGGCGCCACTACTTGCCTTCCACCACTAGGAACTGGTGAAAGACGGCCTGAGTAGCCTTCTTTGAATAAATAATGTTTATTTTTGATAACTATAGCGGAGTTCAAAAGAAATATAAACTTTTCAGTCGTTTTGAAACCAAAATATGGTAATGAAGTACGCAAACAGCCGCTCTTGACTCACCGTACATTGTTATGTGTATGCGCATCTAACTATTGCACAGATTGCTCTGTGACACCAACCGAGCTGCGGACTGTGTCAATAACGATCCTATCAACGAGAGAATACGATTGTATTGTATTGTATGTTTAGTCTGAATATAGAAATGATTATTAAGTCTACGCCACTATTTATGACACTGCCAAATGCGCCAAATGCTAAAGGCACAAGTATAGACCCTTGTGGAACACGGGCGTTATTTCGGTGACATTAGACACATTAGCGAATTACGAATCTTGGCAGTGGTTTCAGAAATACAAATAAACCAATGTTTAAGTTTCTTGGAATTTTTTTGAGAATTCATGACCTACATTGTCGAAAGCCTCTTAAAAATCTATGTAAATTGCGTCCACTCCCAGGTACCTGTAACGTTCCAAAGCCTGAAAACGTAATATTTTTGGTAAGATACATGTATGGGGGAGTACCTGCAGAACTTTGCCGGAGATGTAGCGCTGACAGTAGGCGCAGCGCACGCCGTACATGCGCTGGTAGTCGCGCTCGCAGTAGGGCACGCCGTCGCGCCCCATGTACTCACCCTGCAGCACCGCGCCGCACGAGCCGCACGCGAAGCACCACGTGTGCCATTGTCTGCACCACACGCAAATCAACATCATACTGAAGCAGCAGCAGCTGAGCTGATTCGAACTAAACTACCATATTATAAACAACAGGGTTACAAGAAATACCATCGGCATAAGTCACCGGGTCAATTCAAATCGGGTTAAAAAGGCACTAAAATTATGCCTGACTTAAAAAAAACTCGTACCAAATTATTTATGATTAGTTAGGTGTATTACTTTCCCCGATTACGGCATGCATCCATTAATGTTTTACAAAATTAACTATTAGATCGCATTGCATAAGCTCCTTACAACTAAATGAGTCCAATTAGGGACAGAGATAGCGTCCTCTCTAGCCAGTGTGTGCTACAGCCGCCCTCAAACATGGACCACATCTCGCCGCCCCGACAATGTTATTTGATCCCAATTTTGTCAGAAACCATGACATATGCTCCAGGTTACCTAGGTAGTTACTATGCGGTATTTTAACATTATTTTGTAAAAGATAAATTGTGCATCGCCTCACCTGTCTAACGCTACGAGAGCCTGTCCTTCTGATAATTCTTGTCTACATCCCGCACATTCTGAAAAAAATACATTACAAACTAACAATTTGAATGATAAACTACACCAAAGTGGCCTCATGGGCCATGGCGTGTGTTATTTAGATCAGTAATTATTGGCAACAGGCTAGATAAGTATAAAAGTCCAAGTCTTGGTGTTGCACATGAAAGACCCATAGCTCATAAGAACTCAGCACACGATTGGACAATATCCGACATTTTTCGTGGAATATCTAAAAGTGCGTGGGTTCGGCATTAATTACTTGACGCTGGGCTTCTGTCACAACTCTCCGGTGTTGTGCGACGAGGTGAGCGTCAATGTCACCTCCACCTCCACTCAAGTTCAAGGGTCAATGATCGCGTCTTCTGCGAACTCATGGAAAGTAGAAAGCTTTTGCTAAATAAAGTCCATACATATTCAAGTCCTTTGACATGGAATTCAGTTCCTTTGTTCTGTCGCTCCACTTGAGGACGACCTGTTCTGTCTAACAGCTATGAGCTAACAATGTTTATCTTGTACATTATACGTAGCTAGGGTAACTCGTCAAATAATTTCTTCATACCTACTCAATACAAGGGAATATACATTGAGTATGTACTCCTACAGTCTTTTTAACGTTACGGTGCTGAGAAAACTATTGCATTGAAAAGTTATTTTAATTACTTGATAACAAAGATCAAAATAGCATACATTTTACCAATGTCGAGTTAACATGATCTACCTAAAATCTTTTTTATAGCCAAAAATTCAACGTGTATGATTCTAGAGTTTCTCCTAGCGTAGAAAATTTGCTTTGGCTAAAAAAAAAAAAATAATAGAACAGTGCAATACTTCCGTCAAACTGCATGGAATAGCTAATTATATTTTGTATAACCCATTACACATTGCAACGCACGGAGTTGAGAATCAAGTACTGAATAGCAAAATAACAAGAAGTACGGCAACTACGCCAAGCGCTCGTGTGTTTGACAGGATTAAACTAATATTTTATCTATTTAAAAAGAAAAAGATGCACTAACTTAAAATTAGTTTATGAACAAGTGAGCAGTACGACGAGCATTGTTTGAAGTAGCAGTACGACGAGCATTGTTTGAAGTAGCAGTACGACGAGCATTGTTTGAAGTAGCAGTACGACGAGCATTGTTTGAAGTAGCAGTACGACGAGCATTGTTTGAAGACGTACCGTTCTGGTCGTGCGGCGTGGCGGAGTCGGGGCGCGCGGTCGGCTCGCGCACGGGCGACGCGGCCTGCAGCTGCGGCGCCGCGCGCGCCGTCTGCCGCTGCGGCGCCGCCACGCAGCCCGAGCACACCACCTCCGCGCCTGTATACGTCACCTTCTCGCCGGACGGGAATGCGCGTCTGTGGACGACGCCGACATTGTCAACATTCAACAAAAAGCCATCAATCATCTCACGATTCCAAAACGGTTAGGATCAAGTACTGTTAAAATTTGTTTTTAATGTGATGGGTATGTAGGATGATGTTTTTATAAACACATACCATAATCTCACGCCTTCTCTCGATGGCGCTAGGCTGAAAGTACAGGATCCACCAGCTACGAGTCTAACTAACTTCTTTTGCCTCGTTTACGTTCAACGGCAGCCAGAGCACAATCAAGTGGATAAAATAGACTAACCCAACAAAGAGATGCTTTAAAGCAAGTACCTACATTGTACTTACACGTGTACCATACTAAGCCATTATACAATACTAAGAAATTGAATCTGCACAATGCAAAGATAGTTTTGTCCAAGGTTCAGCAGCTCCAACAGTGTTCCCGAGTACTAAGTTTAGCTCCTGTGTACGAGTGCCGAACACCCCAGTCAGCGATGCAACTCCGTAACGTACAATATGCTTGGCTACATAGTGTGTACTGGTTTTGAGTAAAAAATAACATAAACAATTACAAATTAAAACTACTTACAAGAGGAAAAATCAAAGAACAATCAGTGTATAGAAATCGGACGCAGCTCAAGCCCAAGCCTTTTTGTCCTCATTATAAACCTACGCATTATTAATAACATTGATTCATTTTAATCGATTCACCAATTTATGACTTCTAAATAATACAGACGATGAGTACCTATGCTCAAACCATCCTTCTTTTGGAAAGCATTTATAGAAATGAAATTATTCCTTTATTCAAAATCATTCTCATATATTAAAATAAATATTTAAAATCTTGCAATCTTTTCACTGAGGCTAGGTTGGGGTATAAAAATAAACGTATATGTTTCCGTTAGAAGATCACCGACTAGTGAGAGGAATACTTTGCATCGTGTACGGAACAGCTCCAGGTGCCATTTGTATGTATAATTATCTATAAATCAGTTGCCTATTCAGCATCAGCTATGCGAATAATCGTCTCAACAAGCCTTTTGTATTAGTACATACAAAAGTGCAAGCAAGGTAGTACAATACACTCGTACAACATATACTATAATAAGAAATGAGAAGTAGACACACCGTGAGCAGTACAAGGTCGAGATTTGATCGGTCTTGATGCATGACACACGATGAGTCTAAAGTAGGGTTGTAACGGAGCTTCGCCTCCGCTTCCCTTACTGCGGAAATTCCGCAAGAAATCGTATCTTCGCTTCCTCCTCCGCCTCCGCACAATTTTAGCGGAATTATAACGGAGGTTTAAATTAATTTAAAAATAAATAACGCACAAGCTGCGACGCTCGACAACCGTCCGGCCGCATTTGAACACGAAATGGTCAAGAATCAACTAGTGCGAGGCGGGAATGCGGCAAACACAATATGTTTCTCCTTAATTTTCATTACAAGAAGGTAATATTTTTATACCTACTATTAATGTACGTATTTAAAATATTTTTTTTGTTTTAATTAACCATAAATTTAATTTTTTTCTATATGTACTTTCACCTCCGCCTCCGTTAACCTCCGCATCCGCGGAGGTGAGACTCGTCGCCTCCGCATCCGCATCCGCGTCCGCTAACAAGCCTCCGTTACAACCCTAGTCTAAAGGTATACAGGTATACAGCTATATGGTGGTATTGAATCAGTTGATGAACACGATGCGTTTAGTAGGACGCTAATTGTCCAGCGGAATGGTGGTAGTCATGCGTACTATATGCTTACAAAAGATGAGTGATACTCACTTGCATCTCGCACAGGTGAAACACTTCTGATGGTAGGTGTTGCCGAGCGCCGAGACCACCTCGCCCTCCACATAGTGGTTGCAGGCGGCGCAGCGCGTGCCGAACGCGCGCTGGTAGTCCTGCGGACAGTAGTAGTGGCCGTCCTTGCAGAAGAAGCCCCCGCGCGCCAGCGAGGCGGCGCACGTGCGGCATGTGAAGCACGCCGTGTGGAAGTACTTGTCGGACACGCGCAGCACCTCGCCGCTGCACTTGCCGCCGCACGACGCGCACATCACTTTGCCTGCACATCAAAAATAAATATTGCTTCATTTTTTTTTTACTTGTTTAGTAACCAATTAACCATTATTATTATTTTGTCTCGTAACTAAAGCCCAAGTCGAGGTCGAAGTCACTTCAGTTGGAGCACAAAGTTGCTTTTCATACCGAATCTAAAATCAAGATTTTTTTATTTAATCATTATAAACTACTGCTTGACTACCATCCCGCCTGATGGTAAGCAGTAATGCAATCGTTGATGGTAAAGCGCGCTAATTAATTACGCCTATTCACTTAAAAAACTTAGTGAATAGGAAGGAAGACGGCAGTAGAGCGAGGTGACGCAATGTTAAACCCAACAGCACGACCAACGATGCTGCGCTAGAGGGGGACTGATCTGGAGACCCTCCACGACCAAACTCCCGACACAATAACATTTGATGCATCGTACCCGGCACACATCGCAACACAATTGCTCAGACCCGTCCTCCGTACGGCTTCACCAGACATCATGCCGGAACACGACGAATTGCTTGGCGGCAAGACTTTGTCTGATGGGTGGTAACTTCAGAAATTACTGGGCATTGGCCTATATTTTGTGCCGATCCCCATGCTACTGTGGCAGTGTCATTCAGGTTTTACTTACGATGCACGATGGTTACAATGCCATCCAGAAAAATTACTAAGAGAAAAGTATTTGACCTTCGTGGACTTCAAAAAAAACCTTCGATAAGCTGTGGAGAATTTCCATCTGGAACCGGCTATTGTATCGGACGTGGTATTGATATCCCCGAGAAAATCATAAACTTACTAAAGGCAATCTACAAAAATTTCTCTTGTAGAGTGACACACGACGACCTGTGCAGTGTGCATGCAGTACGACAGGAGCGCCTTCCTTCACCTCTCCTCTTTCTTTTTGTTTTGAAGGGCATCATGAGCATAGTGATAAACATCAAGTGTCGCGGCATAGAGTGGGGAATATCCAAGATATGGATTACGCCGACGACCTACGCCTGCTGGGTCACACACGAACCGAAATGCAAGCCAAGCTGGACGACCTACGACGAGAGGCAAAAGAAACGGGACGAAAAATGAACACCCGGAAGACCCAGGAAATGAGATGCGGGACGACAAGTCCTCTGCCGTTGCTCATTGGCACAGAGGCTGTGGAAAGGATCCCCAAATTCATGTACCTCGGTAGCTTTGTGTTCGAACTGGAGGGACCGAAGAGGACATCGCGTCGAGGATCGCCAAGGCAAGAGCAACCTTCGCACAGCTCCGTGTCGTATGAAAATAGCGAAAACTGACCAGAAGAGTTAAGCTCAAAATATTCTGGTCTAATGTAAAACCGTATTGCTGTATGGGTGTGATTCGTGGAAGATCACAAAAGACATTTCGCATAAACTCCAGGTTGTTGTCAACCTCTGTCTTCGCCGTACCTACTGGCCCGAGAAAATTTCAAACGTAGATCTGTGGGAGCGCTGCGGTGAAACTTCGATCAACCAGCAGATCAAATGCAACTGGGTCACACACTCCGAAAGGATCCTGAACATATATTTCAAGGCAAGCCCTAGACTAGAATCCCAAAGGAAAGCGTGACCGCTCGTTCGCAGCAAGCGGCGAACGGTCATCGCAGAAGCGAGGAACATAGGGAAGACCTGGAGCGAAATAAAATGCGCCGCTCAAGACCGAACAGGATGGCGGCGCACTGTGGACTGGTAGGTATGTACACAGGGTACACTTGCACTCAGTTTAGTGAAACCTATTACAACTACAAAAGCACGGCAAGTTAAAATAATGTTTATTTACTGAGGTCAAATGTACAACCAGCATCCTAATTACGTAACAGACTATTAATTGGAATCAGCATCATTTTGAAGCAAATTGCTAAACCATTGCTTGGTTGAAGTTTGAAAAATTTGTCTATACAACACTTAACGCAGTGACTGTTGTTAACCTGTCAAATTCAAGCCGATTCCGATTCATAATGTGTTACGTAATTGTACAACAAGGTACGTACAATAATCTGCGTAAACAAATTATGTTTGGAAGCTGCTCCTCCACTGGGAACTTTAAAGAGTAGAACCTCTTTTCCTCCGCCAGTTTTACAGCAGAAACTTTTACCACTATCACGCCAAGAGAAAATAGCTATAATCGTAACGTACAAAACGACGTAAGCCAACACAATATCACGTAAATATTGGTCTATTTTAACTAATTACCATAGGTCGGAATAGGTAGAGTGATTTTTGGTACTTGTATCATAAATATTCACAGAAAGAACAACGTGGATAAGCCATTTTTCCGGAATGTAATTCCGGATCAAGTAAATATTGTTAATGTTGGTATTGGTAGTGACATTATTGCTACTCAATTCATTTAAAGGAAGGTAACAAAACTAAACTAATTTATTATTTACTTTTGAAAAATAAAAACAATCAAATTCCGATCGAAGCATTTAAATATTTTATTTTTAGCCTATAATAAAGGGTATGGCCAAATCAGACGGTTTTACGACTTAATATAATTTATACATATGTTTTTAGGGTTCCGTACCTCAAAAGGAAAAAACGGAACCCTTATAGGATCACTTTGTTGTCCGTCTGTCTGTCTGTCTGTCTGTCTGTCTGTCTGTCTGTCTGTCTGTCACCACCCTTTATCTCAAGAACGCGTGGACGTATCAAGCTGAAATTCACATGAAATACTCGGGTCTATTGTCCCTTTAAGCTGTGAAAATATCAAACTTCTAAGCCAAGCCAATCAAAAGATACAGCCGATTATGTCGATATTTTCAACAAATTTTCGACACTCGCAAAGGAATCAAAACCTACAGGATACTTCCCGTAAACTCAGAATCTTGAAAATTGGCATGAAGCATTGTCATATAATGCAAATATAGGAAAAATTGCGAAAATCACATTTTTTTAGTTATATAATATAATAAACATATTTTAATAAAATGGAACTTACTACCTTATTTCTCACGAACGAATAAAGTTATCAAATTGAAATTTATACCAAATATCTAGCTCTATTGTCCCTTTAAGCTGTGAAAATATCAAACTTCTAAGCCAAGCCAATCAAAAGATATAGCCGATATGTCGATATTTTCAACAAATTTTCGACACTCGCAAAGGAATCAAAACCTACAGGATACTTCCCGTAAACTCAGAATCTTGAAATTTGGCATGAAGGATTGTCATATAATGCAAATATAGGGAAAATTACGAAAATCACATTTTTTCAGTTATATAATATAATAAACATATTTTAATAAAATGGAACTTACTACCTTATTTCTCACGAACGAATAAAGTTATCAAATTGAAATTTATACCAAATACCTAGGTCTATTTTCCCTTTAAGCTGTGAAAATATCAAACTTCTAAGCCAAGCCAATCAAAAGATACAGCCGATATGTCGATATTTTCAACAAATTTTCGACACTCGCAAAGGAATCAAAACCTACAGGATACTTGCCGTAAACTCAGAATATTGAAATTTGGCATGAAGGATTGTCATATAATGCAAATATAGGCAAAATTGCGAAAATCACATTTTTTTAGTTACATAATATAATAAACATATTTTAATAAAATGAATCTTACTACCTTATTTCTCACGAACTAATAAAGGTATCAAATTGAAATTTATACGAAATACCTAGGTCTATTGTCCCTTTAAGCAGTGAAAGAATCAAACTTCTAAGTTAAAGCGATCAAAAGATACAGCAGTTTATACCGACACCTTAGACGAATTTCCGTCACACGCTAGGGAATCAAAACCTACAAGCACAGACATTAAAACAACTGTACATCTCGTTATAGTAAAACAACTAGACCTAACTTCGGAATGTTTTTCTATGAATTATTTATATTTCGTCTGCAATTCAAATTTAAAAAAAATCTTAGTTCTAGAAAATTTTCCATTATTGTAAAAGCGCCTTCTATTGTTGAGTAGTTTTACTATTTTCTTGTAGAGATGTAGTAATGTTGTTTATCGATTTAGTTATCGATAATACTTATTAAGATGAATACATTTTGTTGTATTTTATTGACATTTAAAATATAGCTAAATAAACTTAAAATATTACTATATTTCAAGTTTATTTATTATTAACTCTATTTAAACATAATCATATCATATTAATAAACAAAATTGAATGAACAATTACTATAAATTCATTTATCTAGGTTTTTGTTATTTTTGGTTTCCGAATAAAAATAATGTCGTAGGGAAAAAGTGGATACGATTTGTCCAGATAGACCGTAGAGAAGAAAATTGGCTTCCGTCTCATTCGTCGAAATTATGCTCAATGCATTTTAAAAGAGAAGTTATCTACTTTGGAAAGACCTGTCGAACAATTTAAAAAAAAAAAAGAATCGGTACCTTGTATTAGAAATGAAATAGTAAGTTATTAATTTCAGTACTTTTTTACTTAACCGTAAAAATTGGAATAAAATTTACGGTTAAGTGGATAAGTAGATAGATTACATAACTTATTTATAATGAAATATATTCATAAAATATGTAGGTACGTATATGTAGTACAATGATTGCGAGCTACTTTGTGATTTTGAGGATTCCGTACCTAAAAGGTAAAACGAACCCTATTCATGAGACTTCTCTGTTCGTCTGTCCGTCTGTCACCAGGCTGTATCTCATAAACCGTAATAGCGAGACAGTTGTAATTTCCAGAGATTGTGTTAGTATTTCTGTTGCCGCTATAACAACAAGTACTAAGAATAAAAATAATAAAATATTTAAGGGGGCTCCCATACAACAAACGTGAATTTTTGCCGTTTTTTGCTCCATATTAATAACGGAAACAGATAGACGCTTAAAATGTTCACAGAATATTTGGTTATATATTCAAATTACAAATAAATAATTAAAATAAAATAAATCCTGAAGGCGGGCTCCCATACAATAACCGTGATTTTTTGCCGTTTTTTAAAGATAATGGCGTACGAATCTTGTAAAGGTCTTGCTCCAGCAGACTACCATTTTTGTCGTGATTTGGACAATTATCTACGTGACAAGAAGTTTTCCTTCCAGGAGGCAGTTCTGATTTCACACAGTTTGTGCAGACTAGATCCTCAGAGTTCAATCACAAAGGCATAAACGACCTTCCTATATATTGATTATAAATGAATTATTTAAAAATTAAAAAATAAGCAATTATTTAGATTTTCAGTACTAATCGGCAATTTTAAACTTTAACGCCTATTATATTAAAAGAATTATATAAATAAGAAACTTGTAAACTTGAAATTACCCATAATTATTCTGCTTCCTAATTTTTTGTTTCAAGCTATCATAATGCGAAAAAACATCGTCGTAGTAGTTACTAACAAAGAAGTTTCTTTGAATATTATCGATAACTTTATATCGAAATGATACAAACCCTACCACAGTTTTTTGCATTGCCATTTAAAAATATTTGCAAACAAACGTGTAAAAAGAATAATTTTGCTAAAAACGAAATGCAAACGAAAATTGCAAAACAAAATGCGCTTTATGGCCTAAAAGGTCTGTTACACTCAAAAATCGCAATAAACTGAGCGTTAAAATAATTCGTAAGCATAAAACATCTAAAATGCCAATAGACGGTGTCACGGTAAATGAATAGTAGCGAATAAAATTCTAAAACAGTTTTTGTTTGTACAAGACAAGTTTCACTTAATTTTTTACTTTTCAATATTTATTTACCCGATTTGAACTATACTAGGGTATTAAATCGGATCTGGCAACATAGACCACACCGGCCACCTACCGGGCAATAGCTGAATATATTTTATATAAACTTATTTCATTTTAACTATTTGATGTCTCCAATTGTCGATCTAATTTTGCTATATTGTACTAGATGGCGGAACTGAGCCATGGGATCACAGTTTTTCTATGCCATTTTGACACGTGCCCTCTCTATATATCTTAAATCTCTTTGCCTACAAAGTACTTCCCGTGAACTCAGAATCTTGAAATTCGGCACGAAGCAACGTTATATTATAGTACAGACAGATAAAGGAAAAATTGTGAAAATGTTAAATTTGAAGTTACATAAAATATTAAAATATTATTTTTGCTTACATGACATAAAATATTTTTTTAATAATTATAAACTTACTACCTACCCTTTTTCACATGAACGCGTAAAGATATTAAAGTTGAAATTCATATCAAACACTTCTTAAATCTAATTGCCTCTAAACTGTGAAAAATTCTAAATCAATGCTAGTATTATAAATGCGAAAATAACTCTGTCTGTCTGTTACGCTTTCCCGCCTAAACCTCTCAACCGATTTTGATGAAGTTTGGCACAGACAATCTTTAGACCCTCAGAAAGAACAAAGGCTACCTTTTATCCCGGAAAAATTTGATGTTCCCGAGGGGAATTTAAACAGCGCGATATAATCGAACTCCACGCGGGCGAAGCCGCTGGCGGAAAGCTAGTACGTCATAAATTGTAAACCGCTACGTTTGTACGGCGGAACCCTCGGTGTGCGAGTCCGACTCGCATTTGGCCGGTTTTTTTTAATAATCAACCAATTCCGTAAATCCGGAGGAATGATGAGGATGAAATATTAATATATATGTTTCCGATCAATGACCCCAATTCACTCTAACTATTCCGACCTATGCTAATTACATTCTGCAGAGTATTGAAAGATTTGGTGACTAGCGGTAGTGTAATAGTTAACGAAAGTGGGTCTTGTCCATCACACATCGATCAAATCGACACTATACTGTCTCGCCTGTAATCCGCTAGGGGTGGGCAGAGGGTGTATTTGTACTTTGTACCCTATTGTCGATCAATAATAATAGACAAAATGTGCTTATTGCTATTTATTGGACGCCGACCTACTCCTATTCATGGCTTACGATTATTCGACAAAATTATGTTACTGATAACAACGCCACACGCACGAACCTACTTCTTTTAATAGATTTGCTTATAAAAGAATATCGCGTTTTCATTCTGAACTCCGGCAATTAAAGAAAACACTTTGTTAAAGCGACTATCTCTCGGAATCCAATAGAAAACACAAACAGAATGTATGAATGGTGTTGTGTATGTAATGCAAAAGGTTGCCTGCAGTTATTTGCTTAATGTATCACGTAATTGGGTCGGCGGGGCACGCTGCCGGCGGGCGGTCGTGCGGCGCGCCGATGTGGCCGCCCCCCGATCGCCGCTGCATTGCACTCGACATTAATTCAAATGAACGCAGGAGACTGCGATGTTACACACAATATCACACTTATCAAAGGTTCATGCAACATTTGCATGTTTGGAGCGAGGATTCCCGGAGTCGTAGAGAATCTGAACCTGATACAATCCAAATTTGGCTGCCGGCAGAAGTTACCATCCACCAGACAAAGTCTTGCCGCCAAGCGATTCGTCGTGTTCCGGGCGTTCCGGCATGATGTCTGGTGAAGCCGTACGGAGGACGGATCTGAGCAGTTGTGTTACGATGTGTGCCGGGTACGATGCGTCAAATATTGTTGTGCCGGGAGTTTGGTCGTAGGGGGTCTCAACATCAATCTCCCTCTGGCATAGCATCGTTGCTAGTGTTATTGGGTCTAACATTGCACCACCTTGCTCAACTGCCGTTTTCCTTCCTATTCACTAAGGTTTTTTAAGTGAATGGGCTTAATAAACTAGCGCGCTTTACCATCAACGATTGCATCACAGCTTACCATCAGGCGGGATTGCAGTCAAGCGCTAGTATATAATAATAAAAAAAAGAGCCTATGTTAACGACAGAAAAATGCTTGCGTAGTTCTACTTTGAGGTGGATTTAACAAATAAATACAATTCATTTGAATTAGAGTAGGTTAAAAATAATTTGTAGTTTATTTGTAAATATTATTTGTAATTTATATTTTAACTTAATAAATTCATACAATTCAAAGTATAGATAGAAACCTTTTAGGCTTCGTAGCAACATCATAGACAGTATAAAATAATGCGGTATATACATACATATTACACGTATATGTCGGAGATCGTCGATATAATTTTAATAGAGGTTGCTGATTTGATTTACGTAGTAGGGGGGCAAACGCTTGTGACGTCATTTTGTGATGGCGGCACATGGACGGAGTCGCTTTGGACAGTGGAGTTCGTCGAACGGTCACTTTGCATCGAAACGCGGACCAAGGCACTTCTCCGAACCGAAACTGTCGGTTTGCCTATTTAAATTGTGATTGTCAAGATTGGAAGGTATAACTACACGTCGTGCTTTAATTCAAAACTCACCTACGAAATAGAACCCGTACCACCACACCAAGATGCTGTCGACCCTACCGCTCTGCCGTCGGCTGTCTCCGACATATGTATATAATTTGGAAGGAATCAACGACTGATTTCGTATATGATATAGATGCCAAACAAAGCTTTTTAGTGAAAAACTATGACTAATGTTGTGTATTTAAGAAACTCTCACATTTTTTATAAGCGAACCGGACTTTTTTTCCCAGGGTAGTATTTAAGTGTTTTCAACGCTAGAGTGACTAGGCTCCTAATAAACGACTGCGCTTGCTTATTATATAACGATTGCTTTACTGCTTACCATCAAGCAGGATCGCAGTGAAGCACTAGATTAAAACATAAAAAGAAAACCATATGCAATTTTTTTCTCGTTCTGTTGTGCGACAAGACAACGGTATTTTTTAGCAAGAGTGGAGAAAAATAAATTAAATAGAATTAATAAGACCATTTATAAAGAGCATCTTTTTTTAGTTTGGTCTTCTGTAGGTAGTTCCACCATACTAGCATAGAATAAAGAGGGGAAGTAGGTTATCTGCGACCCAATCCGCGATTTAATTGCCTACTGTCTTAGGGTTGACGACTGTCCGCGCTTCGTCGGTTACGGTTGTCGCCCAAACCGCTAACAAATATTTATAGACTAAGAGCTTATGTTTAAATTATTTGCTTAGTATTTAGTTTACATATACTAGTCAGTTTTTTTTTTTGTAATTTTTATTTTTAATTTTGTACACATAAAGAACCATATTTATTTTTATTTTTAATTAATACAAATATAAATAATACAAACATAACATCTATTGAATCACACATTTAATACAAAATTACAAATTAGCTACAGAAAAATACCTACTTTCTTCGGTTTCGACTATTACGAAACGCGTTGTTATTAAACTTTAATGTGTAATATATCCGTATCCTTGTAAATAACTTTTAGAAATATAATTTGAAAAATATAAGTCTTTTATTTGTTCATAAATAGACATACCAACTTTGCAGTTTATGTGATCATTTTTTAAAAGCTAATGTGCCGAAAAGCCGTGACGCGCGAACCTCGTTCCGTGCTAGCCGCGACTAGCGCAGTCATAGGCACTCTAATATTGTGTTTAGGTGTGCGTGCGGCGACGCATAGATACTATGGCGCACACATACAAGCCGCGCGCGGTCCGTTTGTATGAAGATAACGTACTTCCCTCTCTTTATTCTATGATACTAGTTAGTGATGTGTATGAGGTGGGCTGGTGGGCGCTCAGCAGTCGTAGTCAATTGGCCGTGGGTTGCCGCCTCTATGCTCTGACGTCACGGCCCCCACACTATTTTGTACCAGGATCGATTCATTGCCCATTTACATATTATCATGTATTTTATGTGACCCAAACAGAAAAATGAAAACAACAGTGCTCTATATTGTCATATAATATGCTCGGCCTGACAACTTCCTAGATAAAATGTAGAAAATACTACTTATATAAAAATATGCTATATTACATGAAAATATCTATTAGGCTTATGTATAAAATCCTCCGTAATAGTGTTTGTCCTCGAACTACTCCAAAACGGCTGAACCGATTTTAATTAAATTTATTACATATACATACGTCAGGCATGAGAATAGGTGTGTATCTAATTTTAAATGACTACTACTTACGCGAGTGAAACCGCGGGGCGCAGCTAGTGCTATACAATATGTAAAGAAAACCCTGTCCGATCCGTGAAGGTATTGTTAGGTATCGATAACTGATTCTACTAATGCCCACAAAGACAGGCTAAACTTTAAAAAAAAATCTTCCTTAAAAAAATAAATATTATTTCGAAAAAAGAGGTAACTTAATCCATGTGCGATAAGCAACACCTTCCGCGGGCGGCGGGGGGCAGGGCACGCGGCACCTGTGACGTGGTCGCGTCGCTATTCGCTTATAATAATACCGGTGTTGTCACTTTTTTAAAAACTACCAAATTTCGGGGAAACTAGAATTAATTCGCGGGAAAAAAAGATTATTTCAAAATTCACTAGCATTGTTACTATGATGATTATGTAAAATTTCATATGTTATTTGGTCATGTGTTTACCTAACCTTTATTATCCTTACGGGTCGGACAGGGTTTTCTTAACATATTGTATAAATCATTGGCGCCGCTTCCCTTGTTCCCGAACTAACTAAAAGCTCAGCTCAGCGCATCTATTTTATTATTCAAATTCAAACATTTCATTTCAGGCAAGGCCCATATGAAAAGGACAAAAGTTGAAATATGAGTTTAGTCTTTTAAAATTTAGATATATTATGTATTTCATAAACAGTTTAGAAGTGATTAAAACATGTCGATTAAAAATACCCAAAATGACGTCACGCGCTGACTAACTATATCCACGAGAGATACACATGTACTTGTGTAGACATGTAGCGCGTGAGGCACGAGCTCCTCGCATCATCTGTGTCGCATTAGGGTCGCTCGTGTGCGCGCCAGCCGTCGGGCCGCACTCCCTGCCCCACATTACCAGAACTGCTGCAGCGATGGTGAGATGTACATTAGGGTCGCTCGTGTGCGCGCCAGCCGCCAGGCCGCACTCCCTGCCCCACATGACCAGAACTGCTGCAGCGATGGTGAGATGTACATTAGGGTCGCTCGTGTGCGCGCCAGCCGCCAGGCCGCACTCCCTGCCCCACATGACCAGAACTGCTGCAGCGATGGTGAGATGTACATTAGGGTCGCTCGTGTGCGCGCCAGCCGCCAGGCCGCACTCCCTGCCCCACATGACCAGAACTGCTGCAGCGATGGTGAGATGTACATTAGGGTCGCTCGTGTGCGCGCCAGCCGCCAGGCCGCACTCCCTGCCCCACATGACCAGAACTGCTGCAGCGATGGTGAGATGTACATTAGGGTCGCTCGTGTGCGCGCCAGCTGCCAGGCCGCACTCCCTGCCCCACATGACCAGAACTGCTGCAGCGATTGTGAGATGTACATTCTGGTCGTCCTCAAAGTGAATATGAATACCTACAGGTTAATTAACACTTTACGAAAATATGCCATAATTAAAGCGCGAATGGGGAAATAATAATAACGAAATTCAAGGAAACCTGGGCGTCGCGCACTCTCAATACTTGTTCGATTTTCAAAATTCACGTTTATGTTTATACCTATAATATGGAGACTTGGAGAATAGATTAATCAATTAAAAGAGACAAAACTATACACTTAAAACAAAACTTCAAATCAAAGGAAAATTATTTTTGTGTTCGTTATAATGATTCCCAGCTGTTGCTATGGGTCGCGTATGAAAGCGAAACATATGACACATGAAAGAGTAACAGACGAAATGGTAACAAGGCAACATGGCGCAGATCTGGAGCCACTAGCCGACTGTTCGTTACAGCCACGTATAGTCAAAAGCGTTTCACTGGAATTCCATGTAAATTGGGAGCGGTAAATATAGGCGCGTATTGGCACGGCGCCAGCGGCAGGAATACCATACGTAGGGCGCTCTATTGAGATAGGTTATCTGTGGTGGCGCCGCGCTAATTTGCAACAAGGAATGCGATACGCGGCGCGACAGCAGTGCTTGCTGCCGAGGACTCAAGGGACATGTCAAAAGTAACAAAAGGTTTATTCCTATACTAAACTAACAAATTCGCAGAAAAATAATGTTGAGGTATACGGATACATATAGACATAGGTACAGAAAAATAATGTTGAGGTATACGGATACATATAGACATAGGTACAGAAAAATAATGTTGAGGTATACGGATACATATAGACATAGGTACAGAAAAATAATGTTGAGGTATACGGATACGGATACATATGGACATAGGTACAGAAAAATAATGTTGAGGTATACGGATACATATAGACATAGGTACAGAAAAATAATGTTGAGGTATACGGATACATATAGACATAGGTACAGAAAAATAATGTTGAGGTATACGGATACATATGGACATAGGTACAGAAAAATAATGTTGAGGTATACGGATACATATGGACATAGCTACTGAAAATTACTATTTACCTAAAGCATTAGACAACCGCATAATTGATTTAACAGCGGATGACTGCTTTTGAACAAAGACATATTCTGAAATCCATGGGTTCCTATGAGAAGTAGGTAACTATTGAAGTAGCCATCATATCAACGACCGCCATGCTGCCGGTCAGGATATTAAACTGCTTTGATATTAGAAAAGAAAAGCGTTTTTATATAATGCCCACATCGTTAATTGTATTTGTTCAGTTGAGTGTGAGGTCGGCTCGAACAGGGCGCGGTACGTACTCGCCGACCGTTAATGTACTCGATTAACCTTAATGTATCTCGTGAATGTCATGTCATGAGCCAGTTTCCATTTTGTCTAGTCCGCGGTGAACTACTACTTCATTATTGAACATTCCGGCGACGTTTACTGGCGCACGATGGTTAATTGGCACTGATAATTCAGTAACTTAACAAACCTGACAAATTCAAAGGTGATTCTGAGATAATCTGTGAGTTGGAATAAAATCGGGTGTTCAGGATGTACAATACCTACCAGATGGCCACCTTCTGGAGGCCAATCGCTTGTATAAAAGTTCGAGATTTTCGTGCCCTCAGCGCCACTACTTGGTTAGAAGTAATCACAGAATACAATAAATTTACGACTTTTACAAGACCTTTTATTTTGTTTTTATGGAAAATTGCCCTGTATAATAATAAGTTCTTATTTGTTTTATTTTCAATAGAAACAAAAACGCCAGAAAATGTTTTAATGCCCCCAGCCCCAGTTACTTGATATCAAGTAAGCCAGGGATGGGACACGATGAAGACCTCGCTATATTTCATCTCGTCGAAATGATCATAAAAACTATTATTGCAAGAAACTGACGTGAATAAATAATATTGTATAAATATTGTAAACTATAAACTAGGTTTTATTCACCTTAATCAAGAATAAATAGGTTTTCTAATAATTCACCGTTTAAAAAACCCATCCCTACAAAGTTAGTTAGTTGTCAGTGCACACACGCCACCAACTTGTATAGAAGTAAACCTGTGACATCATAAGCGGACGGGTTTCAAGGTCATAGTGACTTTATGCATTTTAGTGTAGTGCAATGTTTACATCTTGACTTGGCGCAAGTGTTCTTACAAAAAAAAATTGTGGCTGTAAATATGACGAATTATTGCGAGTTGTTCAAGTCTGAATCAGAATTTTGAAATAGTTGGTCGTCTTGACATTCCGTTAAGTCGTCAACTTCCGTTTCACGAATTTTATTCAGTTGTTTCTACAAACCAGAAAAATAATCCGAGTCTTTTGCGACACCATTAAAAAAAGGTCTGTAACATCTGTCTAAAACAGTCACCCTCCATTTTAATAAAAAAAAAAAAAACACGTAGAAAACCACGTGTTTAGCTTCTATTAATTGTATTTATTGTAAGTAAACAAAATAAATTATGCAGGAATCGGTTGAGTTTATGCACGTGTAACTCGACCACTGTAAATAAAAAAATAAATACAATAGAAATCTAGACACCCTTATATCAGAAAGGATTTTGACGTGCCTCGAGCGCCAACGACTTGATATAAAGTAGGATTACATTTGAAGACAAAAAACCTTCTAAATTCTAAAAATTACAATTCTTTTCTTTATTATGGGAAATATATGCAGGTTTTCATATTGATTTTTTATGAAATAAAATAAAATATGAAAATACGGTTATAGTTTTTATTTAGCTTCGTAAATTGGTGAATAAACATTTATTTAAATGTATAATATTATTTGTCGATAGGACATTAATCCCACCCTGCGTTTTACTATAGATCAGGGGTGTCCAAACTAGATGGGACCCAGGGCCAATAAAAAATACTAAATACATTGGTGGGCCGCAAAATATTTGTAAAAATAAAAAACAGTTTATAATGATTTGTTATTTTATTTAGTAGGTAGATAACCTACTGTTTTGTTAATTTGTCTTTTACAATTCTGTCAATATCAACATTAATATTAGTAGTAGCTAGGCGCAGTGCATGCTTAAGTGAAGTATCTGTCAATGAAGACCTGTATTTAGACTTAATAAACTTCATTGTCGAATATGCACTTTCACAAAGGTAGGTACTGCCCATCATCGAGCCCATTTTTTGTCCGAAATTCGTCAGTTTCGGGAAACGTTCAGCGAGGAGTTTAAAAAAATCAATGCCTGTTTCTGTTCTGCCTTTGTAAAAGGGGTCTGATTGCAGATCACACAGTCCCAGTTGATAATCAATGTTTACAGTCTCAACTGCGATTGTTAATGGTTGAGTGAAGAGTGCTATATCACTCTCAATTTTTTCAAAATCTGCGAAACGCCGCTCAAATTCGACGATTATTTCGTCCATGTATTTGAGGTGGTCCAAGAAATTACATTCTTCAAAATTTTTCATCTCTAAATAATGTTCTTTACAACTTGGAAAAAAAGAAAAATCATCTTGTTGTAGAGACGTCTTGAACAATTTAAGTTTATTTCTGAATCCATTCACATTTCCATACAGGTTGGCTATATTGTGGTTTTTACCTTGCAATTTTAAATTTAACTCATTCAAATGTTGCGTCATATCAGTTAAAAACGCAAGATCAGCCAGAAACTGAGGATCTCGCATTTTATCTTGTAGTTCAGAAGTATCAGACGATATCTCATTTTTTTGAAATAAAGGTATTTCTTTTCGTAAGGCAAAAAAACGTTGCAAGCACTGGCCAGCACTTCGCCATCTGATTTCTGAATGCAATAGTAAATCTCCATAGTTTGCATCGATTTCACATAAGAAGTCTCTAAATTTTCTATGTGTCAATGATCTGTTTCCACCTCTAATCAAATTGGTTATCCTTATAACAACTTTCATAGCATTCATTTGACGCAACGATTTTCCACACAAGGCTTCTTGGTGTATGATACAATGGAACAACGGGCAATCAATGCCATTTTGTATTAGAAGTCCCGCAAATCCTGTCACTTTTCCGGTCATAGCTTTTGCCCCGTCGGTCACAATACAAGAACACTTACGAAATCCTCCATATTCTACAATAGTTTTGTTAACTGCTTCAAATATATCACTGCCTTTAGTTGTTCCATGAAATGGTATTAAATCCAGCATTTCTTCCGTGATTGTAAAATCTTTAGAAATGCAACGTATGAAGATTATTAATTGACTGACATCGGTCTGGTCGGTACTTTCATCCAAACATATTGAATAATATTCGCAATCTACAAAGTAATCACATAAACTTTTCGT
Organism: Sesamia nonagrioides; assembly: GCA_017933935.1. NCBI lineage: Eukaryota > Metazoa > Arthropoda > Insecta > Lepidoptera > Noctuidae > Sesamia > Sesamia nonagrioides. Next base: position 499,426 of record JADWQK010000345.1, read on the forward strand.
AATAGATGGACCTGAGATCCAGAGCAGATTGGAGAAATGGCAACAGAAGCTGGAGAATGTTGGCTTGAAAATCAGCAGAACAAAAACCGAATATATGTTCTGCGATTTCGGCGGTCTCTCCACTTCTGGAGCCATAGCGCTTGATGGCGCACTCCTACCAATTTGCTCCGACTTTCGGTATCTCGGTTCACTCGTACAAAGCGATGGCGAAATAGATCGGACAGTTAAGCACAGAATTAACACTGGGTGGATGAAATGGCGGCAGGTCACGGGAACAATCTGCGACTCCCGCATTCCCCTTAAACTTAAGGGGAAAATATATAAAACCATGATCCGACCTGCTGTCTTGTATGGATCAGAATGTTGGGCTACGAAAGGGATGAATGAAAGGCAATTGCATGCAGCCGAGATGAGAATGCTAAGAGGGATGTGTGGTGTTACACGAATGGATAGAATAAGAAATGAGTACATAAGAGGAAGTCTGAAAGTGGCACCGGTAGCTGAAAAGTTGTGTGGAAATCGGTTGTCATGGTACGGGCATGTGTTACGGAGAACTGAGGAGAATGTCGTGAGGAGAGTCTTAATTATGAATGTTGATGGCTATAAGAGTAGGGGAAGACCAAAGAAACGATGGATGGAATGTGTGAAGGATGATATGACTAAGAAGGAAGTGACTGCGGAGATGGCTTCTGATAGGGATGCATGGAAGAAAAAGACATGTTGCGCCGACCCCAAATAAATTGGGATAAGGGCAGGAGAATGATGATGAATTACCCATGTCCTCTATTCGTCGCGCCACCGTTTGATGAGATAATGCAACAGATTCAAACTTTTCCGCTAATTTCGGCTGCATAAAGCGTTTAGCCATTTCAGCTGCGCATTTTTTTATTAAAGCTCCATCACTAAATGGTTTTTTAGCTCTGGCTAATTGTAATGAAACTTCATATGAAGCAGCCAAGCTTTGTTCATTTTCAGTACTTACTTTTGAAAACATACTTGTTTGCTGTATTAGTTTTTTTTTGTACTCAGCCACCATAACTTTTCTTGCTTCACCGACATGTTTTTTATACTTTTCTTCATGTAAAGAAGTATAGTGTCGCTTAACATTATATTCTTTACTTACAGATAAAACTTGCATACAAATCAAACACTGAATTTTATTGTTATTGTTGGAAATAAAGTAGTCTAACTCCCATTTCTCATTGAATGAACGTTTTTCTTCACTTAACTTCCTCTTCTTTGTAGACATGATGAGGTTAAAAGTTTTTTATACGCAAACACAAAGCGAACAAACTTTAAAATAATGTTAAAGTCTTTAACCTGAGAGTAACCTTGCGTAATCAAGACTTTCGTCGCGTTGAATGACAAGTGACAAACAAATGCCCAATGAACGATGCGCGGTAGTAGGTACACATATCTTGCGTTCGGGGAATTCCCCGAATTCTCGAGTGAATAGTGATGTGAGCAACGTAATCGAACATACCCAAAACATTCGATTTTGATGCGAGAAAAATAATTTGCTTGTTAATTTTGGAAACCGGACTTTTTTTGAAGTCAGTTAAAAAAGGTTCTACGGGCCGCAATCAAACAAGCCGCGGGCCGCATGCGGCCCGCGGGCCATGGTTTGGACAGCCCTGCTATAGATAGATACCTAGGTACGTTATACATTTGCAGCGTGGCGCAGGAGGACACATCGCGTATTATACATATAGATGGGCGTTCAAAAGATTAACAAGAATGTCTTCTCTTACTGCTAAAGTATTTGATGAAGTAATCTTTTGATACGGCTTTATACACCTCTCCACACACACACCTGAAAACTTCTATATAAATCTACGAAATGTTCCGTCTGTTCAATGATAATTAGCCGAGGCTGGGAACTCACTGTAAAACTAAAGTCCAGTGAAAAACTAAATGACTCAATTGGCATCGTACGAGCGAGATTAATTAAAAATGTTTTATTTGTCAATTTCAATAGGTTAATTGAATTAGGGCGGGCGGCCGCCACGCTATGTATGAAACTAATAAAGTCCACTACAGTACGGTCAATCTGTTCAAAATTAAAGCCCCTCGTGGAAAAGAGTGCCACAAGATTGAGTGTTGGTTTTTTTATTGCAAAATGACGTCACAAACTGAAGCCTTCAGGGTCCACCTTCAGGCTGAAGGTGGACATTTGGAACTCTTAGCGGTTCTTTGAAAAATTAAAAAAAAATTTTTGAAACGCATTTTTCTCGATTTCTATGCATTTTTGAACATTTTTTAACAGAACTTTTGAAAAAAAAAAAGAAATGGCGCTGCGCTCTACAATTTATGTCATTGTTGCAATGTCGTACAACAAAAAACACGCATTGTAAGGTGATGCCAAAGTATCAAAAAAAGTGTTTTTTTCAGTTTTTCACCCTCAAAATATCATTTTAATGAAAAACTTTAAATTGAAAAGTTGTTTCTTACATTATTATGAACAACTTTTGTATAAAAAAATATTTTAACTTTTATTATTTTTAAATAATTCGTGTAAAACAATAAATTCAAGGCTTAACTGTTGATATTTCATGTCAATAACAAATGAAAATTCTTACAATGATAATAATCAAAATAAAACATTGTACAATGTACTTGAAAATCTGCACTGTAAATGTGTACTTATACCTCTGTGCTTATACTGCACAACACCGCACCATTGGATTTTTCATACTTGCACAACCTATAAATTGAAAAGGGTAAGTGATAAAAAAAAATATTTTATACAAAAGTTGTTCATAGTTATGTAAGAAACAACTTTTCAATTTAAAGTTTTCCGTTAAAATGATATTTTGAGGGTAAAAAGTGAAAAAACACTTTTTGATACCTTGGTGCCACCTACAATGCGCGTGTTTTGTTGTACGACATTGCAACAATGACATTAATTGTAGAGCGCAGAGCCCTAAAAATTCTGTTAAATAACATATATTATCGTATCATACAAATCGAGAAAAATGCGTTCAATTTTTTTTTTAGTTTTTCAAAAAACCGCTAAGAGTTCAAGATGTCCACCTTCAGGGTAGCTTCGTGACGTCATTTTACAATAAAAAAACCAACACTTAATCTTGTGACACTTTTTTCATTACTGAAACGACCGATTGACAGATTGACTGTACTACTATGCCATGTACAAATGCAACTGGAACTGGCACCACGTGATATAAAACTTAAATTAGTTTTTCGTTTTGAGAACTAAAAAAGTGCATTGTACTTGTTTATTGAAAAATAAAAAGCGACGGTGTTTCCGTCACACTAAAATTTGAGTGTCTTCAAGGCTATAGTGAATAGGCTCTTAATAAACTAGCGCGCTTTACCATCAGCGATCGCATCAATGCTTACCATCAGGCGGGATTGCGGACAAGCGCTGGTTTATAATATATATTAAAAAAAAATGCTATTATGTATATTGTTCGCACAATGCTCAGTCAGGTCACGACGATTTAAAATAACAAATTGGAACATGCAACACATACACACTTGTTACTTTATGACGTAAGACTAGTAAAAACAGTCTCTCGGCCGTAGACACTGGTGAGTCATCGAGTACGGGCCACGACATGCATGGCGCACGGGCCAGAACCCTGGGAGACACCTGTGTCCAGCAGAGGGGCAACGTCATTGGTGGTATGAGATCGGTCCTTGACAGCAGCAACATCGTATCTGCGGCAGACTTGGTGTGTTGCTGTTCTCAAAGACACAGAGCTTGGTCCGAGTTGAACAGATTTGAATATCTTCAATATCTTCGACTTATAAAACTTTCATTTATATTTAAGACTTCACTAGACTAGACTTTTTTTAAGATTTCAACTACATAATTGGAAATGTACACGAAACAAATTCCTATTTCATGAAAGCAACTCTAACTCACACATTTGCGTGAGCTCTAACACGCAAACGAATGTGCTTCAGGCGACTGAGTCAGACATCTAATTCAAATGGCGGCTCGTACATCACGTAATCTCGTCGTTATTGAATAGGTGCTTTAGTTCGGCCGCGCCGGCGATGGTCCAGCGCCGTGTTACGAAACTACGTAAAGTGCCGAATCTCGCGCAATCCATGCTGCTGCATCGTGTCGCAACTGGCCGACCGTGTCAGTACGTTAGTGACATAACTACAACATGGCGCACTATTAACTATTTACCAGCTGCCACTAGTTGCATACTGTATATCATTTATTTATTTGCAGTTGGCTCACGGAATGTTGCTTCACGCATGCTCTATGCCCACATAAACTTGATAGGCAACACCTATATCTCCATTTCAACGTTCTCTTGTTCACGCAACTTCCAAACGTCCTCTACGATTTTCTCTTACCGAGCTTTATACGAGATTCAGGAATGTTGTAAGTTACATTGTATATGTATAGTAGATGAAACTTGTTGCGTTTACTTAGTACTATTATATGGACAGTTCGCGTGGAGTGTTAGCAGTGTTGAGTGGCAACAACACGTGTCCCGTGGGTGTGATCGTCAGGTAGTGTTGGCGGCTCGGTGCAACCCACCAAGGACCTGCCATTGTTGTCACAATAGCGCATGCAGTAGGGAATTCAATTCAACGCGAAACAGCACGAGGACTTTAGTGGACTTATGAAACATAATATTGACTTAAGGTAGTTTAACTGCAAGCTAGAGCAGTGTGATATTATATTGGACGTTAGAGTCAGACACAGAGCTACCTTTAGATGATTTCATAGCCATTCTATCGGGCAATTACAATTACAGATACAACTTTATATAATATTTAATTGATAACCTATTCGAGCCGATAATTGCGAGAAATCAGAAGAACGGCACATTGTGTATCAGATAAGTTGACGATATCTCATGAACAAAGATCTGTAGTCGAGAACAGACGATATCGGCTCGGCTGCATCGCAATCTGTTCCGATCTCTTGGGCGACTCACCCCGGCGTGCGTCGACGAGGGCAAGCCTGCTGGCGATCTGACAGCCGACACCGGCACGCGGCACAGATGATAGGCATTTCAATTGCCGACATAAGAGATCACTTCGAGAAATAAAACAGATTGCATCCGAAGCTTGAACTCGAAATGTATCACTGGTGCGAACTGTGGACCACTGATCATTTGATACGATGATTATTCTCCGAATCATAAAACTAACACCAAATCTGTACAAGCCACGTTATGTTGACGGTGGAATTATAGTCTAGCTCTACAAAAGGATAACAGAAAACTATACAGGTCCTTGCACTAATGTCATTTAGAAAGAAAGAAGCTATTGCGAGGACAATAAAGATTGTATCGTTTCAAATGTTCAATGTTCCACGTGTATGTTTCGATGATAATGAATCAGTTTTTAGTGAAAAGCTACGCAAGAGAACAAGTTGGTCGGTCAGGCTCACAGGCTCATCAGCGAGCGAATTACTTCAAATGATATGTATTAGTGCGGGCGAGCTTTTTTTCCAGCACATTACTGGCATGCAAATAACGTTGTTACAATAATTCCTAGCATTACTCAAAATTACATTCCGGATGTGCTTAGTTGAATATTACAAAAAACAAGTCATTTGTAATGAGTCTGCTCAATTGACCATCCCGAAAATCTAAGATCCATATTATAATAATCATTGTAAGATAATTTCAAACAATAACACATAGAAAATAACGTAGTACGTGGGACATATCGAAGCTTGTTGCACAAAGGAACATTTTCTTCGGAAAATCCATGAATAATGGTTTCTTGAAATATGTACACGTTGTTGCACACGTCACATCTACGTGTTCTATCAGTTTATTTATTTTGCGCCGGCTCTCTGATCCTCAATATATTCTCAAATGCATTCAATCTCTACATTTACTAGAATCAACACAATATAATATAATGAGCAAATTTAAAATGACGCTCATTGTTAAAAAACTTTAATCAAAAATATATTCATATACAATCTGATAAATGATTTTATTAGGATTCCGTAGGCAAATTGCAAAAAAACGGAACCCTTATAGATTCGTCATGTCTGTCTGTCCGTCTGTCTGTCCGTATGTCACAGCACTCACAGCCATTTTTTTCCGAAACTATAAGAGCTATACTGTTGAAACTTGGTAAGTAGATGTATTCTGTGAACCGCATTAGGATTTTGAAGCAAAAATAAAAAAATTAAAATTAAAATTGGGGTTCCCCATATTTAGAACTGAAACACAAAAAAAATTTTTTCATCAAACACATACGTGAGGGATATCTATGGATAGGTCTTCAAAAATGATATCGAGGTTTCTAAAATATTTTTTTCTAAACCGAATAATTTGCGTGACAGACGCTTCCAAAGTGAAAAAAGTTGCCCTCCCCCCCCCCCTCCCCCCTCGTAACTTCTAAAATAAGAAAATTAAAAATCTAGAAAAAACATATGATGTACATTGCTATCAAAACTACCAACGAAAATTGTTTTAAACGAGATCTAATAAGTAGTTTTTTTTAATACCTCGTAAATCGTAAACCGCTTATTACCGCTTAATCTTTCATACAAATAACTTAAATCCTTTAATTTCATAAATCAATGGTACGGAACCCTTTGTAGGTGAATCCGACACACACTTGGTCGGTTTTTTTTGTAAGTCGGTACAAAAACTTTTACAAGTCATCATATTTTAAAAACCAGATGAGCTCGTAGTTTCCTATTACAATAATAATTGTTTATTATCACGAAGATTCGAGTACATTGCACTGTATACAGAATTTATTTAATTTATTATTTTTGTACACACAATAAAATACATAATGATATGACAAAATTAAGATTCGAGTACAAAAGTACTCCTCATTTCTTAAGAAACTTCCAGCAGACCTGCGAAGGAGAAGTAAAACAGAAATGTAGACAAAACAAATGTGGAAGAATAAGGAGAAAAAATGTGAATGTGTCAGTACTACAGTAACACTATGTAGTAGATCGATATCTGGGATAGTATTTTGAAGAATAAGGAGAAAAAATGTGAATGTGTCAGTACTACAGTAACACTATGTAGTAGATCGATATCTGGGATAGTATTTTGAAGAATAAGGAGAAAAAATGTGAATGTGTCAGTACTACAGTAACACTATGTAGTAGATCGATATCTGGGATAGTATTTTGAAGAATAAGGAGAAAAAATGTGAATGTGTCAGTACTACAGTAACACTATGTAGTAGATCGATATCTGGGATAGTATTTTGAAGAATAAGGAGAAAAAATGTGAATGTGTCAGTACTACAGTAACACTATGTAGTAGATCGATATCTGGGATAGTATTTTGAAGAATAAGGAGAAAAAATGTGAATGTGTCAGTACTACAGTAACACTATGTAGTAGATCGATATCTGGGATAGTATTTTGAAGAATAAGGAGAAAAAATGTGAATGTGTCAGTACTACAGTAACACTATGTAGTAGATCGATATCTGGGATAGTATTTTGAAGAATAAGGAGAAAAAATGTGAATGTGTCAGTACTACAGTAACACTATGTAGTAGATCGATATCTGGGATAGTATTTTGAAGAATAAGGAGAAAAAATGTGAATGTGTCAGTACTACAGTAACACTATGTAGTAGATCGATATCTGGGATAGTATTTTGAAGAATAAGGAGAAAAAATGTGAATGTGTCGGTACTACAGTAACACTATGTAGTAGATCGATATCTGGGATAGTATTTTGAAGAATAAGGAGAAAAAATGTGAATGTGTCAGTACTACAGTAACACTATGTAGTAGATCGATATCTGGGATAGTATTTTGAAGAATAAGGAGAAAAAATGTGTATGTGTCAGTACTACAGTAACACTATGTAGTAGATCGATATCTGGGATAGTATTTTGAAGAATAAGGAGAAAAAATGTGAATGTGTCAGTACTACAGTAACACTATGTAGTAGATCGATATCTGGGATAGTATTTTGAAGCAGGGACCACACACACAGACTGAGGTGATTTATCCAATCAGTGCACGTATTTATCGGATGGTGCTCAACCATACATTACTCAAACTGTTACACTATGACAAAAGTTTTATTATTAAGTATTTTTGATTCAATTATTCGCCTGTTATCCACACATTAGTTTTCACCTGTCTAATGGGAGGTAACATAAACTTAATGCATTAGGTTTTCTCTCGTTAAAAAGTAAATTAATAACATTAAACCAGTGGACCACTTTAAAAATCGCGCTATTTACATCGTCTGTAACCTGTGTCATCTCGATCTACAACCGAACAGAGTGTACAAACGAAAATAGTATATTATGGTGCACGAAAACTATTCATCAATGTCTCGCGGCTGCCTCTCTGATCTGCACAGCCCACTTACTGGGTAATACGATACCTTCCGAGGCACGGAGAGGTTTCGGTATGTAAAGATGGTCACCGATCCATAGCCCAACCGCGGCAAGTCTACCTTAACCTGACCGATCGACCTGGGGGCCGAGTTCGCATTTTTTATAAATTTGTCATTCGAACACGATTCCATTGTCATTCAAAAAAGTTCATAATTTTCTCAATTCATAAGATCGATCAATTCGGCCAGTCGCCTCGTAATGGAATAGTAATAGAATGACATTGCCGTATTGTCAATATTATGAAACCCGTTAGTAGAAATGATTTTCTACAAACCACATTTATTTATTTATAAATCGTGGTGGCCTAGTGGTTAAAACACCAGCCTCTCAAGTATGAGTGTGCGGGTTCGATTCCAGGTCAGGCAAGTACCAATGTAACTTTTCTAAAGTTATATGTACTTTCTAAGTATATCTTGGACACCAATGACTGAAGGTGAAGGAAAACATCTTGAGGAAACCTGGACTTTATAAGTCTGAAATCGTAAACCCGCATTGAGCAAGCGTGGTGATTACGCTCAATCCTTCTCTGTATGAGAAGAGACCTGTGCCCAGCAGTGGGACGATAAAAGATTGATGATGATGATGACATTTATTTATATGGAGTGGAGTGTCAGTGATTGACTACTGGAAAGACATAATAATGGCATTTTGTTAGTAGATTACGATATTTGTCATAATCGATCATTATGAGATCACTGATCGACTATTCTGACACTATTGTGCGACCTGTGTGCGTCCAGCTCCACAATTCTCTCGGAGAGCCTAGATTCCTCTGAGTTCGTGAGGATGATTTGTAAAGTAGGTACTCCACGACTTTGTATGAAGTAATAACGTCAGAGTATATTTCAGAAAGATCAGTCATCATTGTAATTGCGTCCTACACCACGCACCACGCTCCCAATTCTGGAAACTAGGACGAGCCGCAGTGGACGATCAATGGCCGACCACTAACACATCATACGGTTCATTATCTGTTAAGGTGGACTAATTGGAACTTATCATAATTATGATTAATTTATTCTTCCTAGCTAGCCTGTTGCCAAGGTTCATTGTTATCGTTATTTCGATACACAATACCCAGCTCTGTTTTCAGTCTTAATATTATGTTTAAAGGTCATCCTTATTTGAGTAATGCTTTTACGTCGCAAGTGGCTCCCCCGTCTGTAAACACTGGAGCATATGTTTACGCGACCTTTACATTCTTCACCCGATGATCATCAACATGACTTAACGGAATTCCCTCTTCACATAAAAACTTCTTGTTCAGCTTCGTACAAGTAACACCTTTAAGTAAAATAAACAATTATTTAAAGATAACGAGCGGAGCAAAACACCGCAGATAAATAACAAGAGCGTCAAAGACAACTTGATCAATCTATACTGAACTGTGTCTAACCAGTGGACTGATAACACTAGAGATCGGAAATTACGGCGCTTATATACCTAAACTTGAAAAAAATGCCGACGAAATAATAATAAGGATACGCCTTTTAACTTACAACTGCGTAAAATATTTTAGTTTTTATATATTTATATACTAGTATATAAATTTTACCGAAAGGCATAATTATATCCATATTTTTCTTTCGTCAAATCAAGTTTAGGTATTTCCGGCGCCGGAATATCCGACCTCGACTGATAATAGTTCCGAGTTCCGACGGATACCGACAAAGGATTGCAACAACCCCTGTCTTGACAAAAAAATATTGAACTATTACAAGGAGAGAAAGAGAGAGATTGAGGTAGTGAGGTCTCAGGAACGTTAAAGGCCGCTCATCTATACTAATATATAAAGCTGAAGAGTTTGTTTGTTTGTGCGCACTAATCTCAGGAACTACTGGCCCGATTTGAAAAATTCTTTTTGCGTTGGATACCCTATTAATCCAGAAAGGCTTTAGGCTATATAACATCCCGCTATGACCAATAGGAGCAGAGCAGTAACAAAAAATGTTGCGAAAACGGGAGCTAACGCAGCCGTACATATTGCCAATAGGAGCTGAGCATGACTAATTCCACGCGAACGAAGTCGCTGGCGGCCGCTAGTTAATAATAATACAATATTGAATCCAAGCCGTTCAGCTATGACACCAAGGGTCGCACAGACATCGCTTCACCTAGCTGCGGGGACTGCTGCACTGTGGCGGGGAATAAGAGTGAACACGTAGTAGATCAGTCCATTTTCGCACATATTCGTTTTGTACTTCAGGGTTTGCACAGGGCAACCCTGGCGGCCCCGCGGCCCCTATGTCGCAGGATGGGAATAATTTGTGCGGCCTCGCTCCCACATGGATTATAACGAGCATAATTTTTATAACAAACACACTGTTGCCAGATCGTAGACCCTAAATATTGGTACACATGTATGGATGATGGATTTCCAAAATCATTCATAATCACATGCTGATCTAAGTACATGAAAAGGCGAAACAAGCTATGGAAAACTTATAAAATCAAATTCTGATAAGACGTAGGTAGTCACGTAGCCGAAAATTTCCAAACTGAAACGGAGCACACGACAAACTGTAGGTAACAAGAGAGCCAACAGAAAGTTGGACTGTTTGTACATATTATAGTATAGGCACCGCTGTTTCCACGATTTAATCACCGCTATATATAGCCGAGCCGCATGCACGCTGCCATTGTAGGAAGTCCAGAACAAACTTGTTTAAACAATCAACTATTTGTAGGGCAACGCACATTTCACTACGTTAAACGCCATAACATTCATTATAAGTACGCGGAGCATTTCTCTAATCTCGCAAGTCGGTAGGACCACACTCATTTTCAATTATAAAAACGGCGAAGCCAGGATAAAGCAATTCACCTCATCAGTTACCGCAGACCGAACTGTTTGTAGATCCGATTGTTGATTTTATTTGCTGACTAGGAAGTGCTATTCCGTCAATACCTATGTAGTTAGCTCTTAAATAGTTGGTCATTAAGGGCGGCGCGGCTAGTCATCAGCGCGGTCGTAATAACTTCTGACACAAGTTGTCACCGCGATTCGACGATAAAGGTGGACTTTTACATCGGGTGAGAATAAACGTAGCTTTAAAATTATTTTTATCAACTTCGTGTTAACCTGATTTGGACCATCCAATAAACATTCTAGGAATAATGTATATGTAGAGAAACTATTTTTCCTGGAGAGTAGTTTATATCCACATTTATTATAATATAAGTTTAATAATAATTATTGCTCTTCTGACAGTGCATATAGGGAGAGCGCGCATGGGAAGTTACAAATTAAATCCGAAAAACGATTTTCCTTCAAACGTAAGGTATTCGTGATTTCGTGCCAATGTCAACGATTATGTAAATCGACAAGATAATAATTATCGGTACGGATAAGTGTTAAAGTCCTTACACATAATTAGGATTAAGTACGAATTTTGTTCAAACTGCAATCAAATAATAAGTAGTTTTAGGATCAGTGTATTTAATACGAACTGCTGACTGAATCCCGTTAACTACTAAGAGATGTTTAATGAATGTGTTGCGCATCTGTTGACATAACTACGCAACTTGTGTCGACAGCGACATTCAATTGCTGGACACAATATAATCGTCTCAATGAGCTGCCGGCGCGATGCACTCCCTACGAATTGTAATAACTGACGTACATGTGCCCGCCTGGAACCACTAAAGATTTGGAGAATAATGTAATACTAATGTTGATCGATGGAGACATAAAACCCAAACATTACGATAACTATTATAATTAGGATCATATTCATATTAAGAAATGAGTTGTGTTAAAACCTTACAAATCTTTTTGGTTCGCCATGAATTGGTTAAGAGGAAAACTCAATGGCAATATTATAACCACAGAAATCGTAATAACAAGTGTTACCTATTACGATTTCAGTTCGTATAAGATAAAATAGGTCTTCGGGTGGAGGAGTGGAGGTGGTACATATAATTATGTATGCATGCTCATCGAGACAGAAAATCGGAAATCATGAACTTGAAAATGGATTAAACCCATTATTGGCCCTTTATATTATAAACACAAAATATTTAAATAATAATGTTAAGTTAATAACTTATGTTGCTTTCATGTGCTTTAAAGATTAAAAGTAAAGACAATTCGCAGGCGAGAAAGCATTGCCAGCGATAATGGGGCACACAAAAAAGCACCGAAACCGCTCGTCGATGGTCTATAAAGTACTGCAAGATATTACATAAAGACTATCTGCGTGCCAAGTAATCGCCACGATTCGTCTTCATCACTTCATGTTCCGGCTAATGCCGCGCGGACATGGAGAGAGTTGTAATTAGTGTTCGAGCTTGTAATAATGCATTATAAAGATCTCTTGCAGGGTCAGCTATCAATCCATGTTCTGGGCACGAGACAGTATCACTGTGAGCATTCTTGGGAACGGCTCTGAGTAATTTAATGAACGAAAAGCTATACGAAATCAGTATTATGAATTCGTCAGACGATGTAAAGACAGCTGCACAGTGAATCATGTTCAGAATGGGACACAGCTGTATATTCCCAAATTCTAGAACGAACGATCTTTGACTTGAACCATTTGTGGGTTTTGACTATGACAGTATGACGCATTATTACTAAACGGAAGCTAAAATGTTCCTACCAGTAAAGTACACACCATGTTTTGATGCAGCAACTAATATATTATGTAGATCTAATAGGCGAGGGAGGGGAGGGGAGGGGGAAGGGGGAGTCTTGCCGCCAAGCGATTCGTGATGTTCCGGCATGATGTCTGGTGAAGCCGTACGGAGGATGGGTCTGAGCAGTTGTGTTGCGATGTGTGCCGAGTACGATGCGTCAAATGTTGTTGTGTCGAGAGTTTGGTCGTGGAGGGTCTCCACATAAATATCTCTCTGGCGCTGCATTGTTGGTCGTGTTGTTGGGTTTAACATTGCACCACCTCGCTCAACTGCCGTCTTCCTTCCTATTCACTAGGATTTTTTAAGTGAATGGGCTTAATAAACTAGCGCGCTTTACCATCAACGATTGCATCACTGCTTATCATCAGGCGGGATTGCAGTCAAGCGCTAGTTTATAATTATTAAAAAAAAAAAAGAGAATCTTGTCATGGTGGAAAATTAAATAAAGAGAGACTGACTGTCCTGGCCTGTGCTAATTCTGATTGTTCAGAAAAGTTACGTTTGCTAGTGATTGGCAAAGCAAAAAATCCTTGGTGTTTCAAAAATGTAAGATCTCTCCCCGTAACATATGATACACAATCTCGAGCTTGGATGACCGGCATTCGGTTCATTAAATGGTTAAAAGCTTTAGATGATCACTTCCCGATTAAATACAGGTGCATAATTCTATTATTAAGATGAGTCAACTCCGGTTTTCTCAAATGCCCAGGCATTATCAGCTGTTAATGACTTAGGACGCACTGCAAAAGTTGAATTATGTTGAAAATCTTTTAATTGCTAATACATCAAAATCTTTCCGTCCACCCAAAATAAGCGATTATTTTAAATAATGTATTGAATGTACAGTCAAGACCAAAAGTCGAGTTGCAATCTCACAAAACTATGGCCAAGCAATACTAGTTGTAGTTACGACCTTCTTCTATAATAAAGTTTGATACACACTCATACACTAAACTTGCTGCCCGCTTATGATTGTTAGGTACTACTTACTAATTTCAACGTCTACAGTAAGTGTTTCAATGGCCTAACGGTTTTCGCCTTGATAGGCGTTCAAGGTGGTTCGAGTTCAAATCTAATAACTTACAAAAATATTTTTTAAATGTTTATTGGTGAGTTATGAATGCTGACAACAAAAATATCTAAAAATACCGATCTGCAACTTAAAGATGATACTTTCTTTTAAGATTTTTTCTATATTAGAGTCATTATAAAAAGATGACGGTAGACTTAAAAGAATCTGAATCACTACTTCACAAAAAATATTCCGCTACCTACAATAACTATTATTAGCTACAATAACTCAAATAATATTACTTAGCTGTTGTTGGTTGGTGAACATATAGTTACCAGTTTGTGTTATTAGTTTTACTTTTTTAATCAATATGCAGGCATATGCAGCAATATATCTCAAATATCATATGAAACCGGCTTTTGTGTAAGTTGTTTTTATTATTATTTATGTAAAGTGCAAACCAATCGCTTGTAGCAAGTGTGTAATAAAATTGTTATTGTTTTAGAGAAATACTGTAAGCCGTTGGAGGTCAAGGTCAAGAGGTTGGAGGACGAAGGTAGCTGTCGAGACAAGTGAAACGAAACGACAATATTTACCGTTGAATAAACTTTTAAATCGTGCGAAGAAGATAGGTTGCATTTGTGGTTTAAAAATAAATTGGCGAGGCTGGTGGAGTCTTATCGAGCTAAACAAAAAGAAAACTATTTATAACAAAAACAGTGCAGAAGTGTCCTACAGAGTGTTTTAAATATATACCAATAAATATCTTAATAACGGACTCTAAACCATCTCTAAAGTAATTTAGCTAAGTGACAGTAATATGTTCGGTTGGCTTAATGGCTAACAGATGTCGCCTTTTGCAATTTCAATACAAATTACTTTTGGTAAATTATAAAAACAATAATTTCGGAATTCGATAAGAAATAAGTTCGTTTACTTTTGAACTAAGAAAGCGCTTGAAGATTATCTCATGCCATTAAACTCCGAAAAAAGTCACTACAGGATGGCAGCATTAGTACCATGCTATACACGCAAAAAAAATATAAATGTAATAAGCACTATTATGTGTTCTAAGTATAGATTATTTTATGATTGCAATAATATTCAGGTTAACCTTCAATCCTCTTTTCTTTAAGAAAATGAATAATTAAGCTATAACCTCTTTAATCATAATATACGTATAATATTATAATTTTCATATCTAACAACCAAAAATGTTTTTTGTATTTTTTACCATAACAATATGATAAGTTTGTCAAGGATTACTTTTATATAAAATATTACAATGCTGCCGTTTCAACGTTTGTTTCATTTGTTAGTATAAATATATCTATACCGAATAATATATAACTTTATAATATATTGCATTATAATATGCTTATTGTTTTATTTTTATATATTTTTATTATATTACCCCTATAGTAAACTAAAACATATAATAAAACCCTTTTTTGGGATAAATATTCAATAAATTTTCCTATTTGTTTAAATATTATTTGCAAACATTTTTACTTTAAAATACAAATCAATTATCATAATTTTAAATTATATGAAACAACAAAAAGAGTTGCCTATAATAAGGATCGAACCCACAATCGCTCGCTTTTGATAGCACCATTGTTAAATGCGGCCGCTAAGTCAACTTCAAATGAAGTAACGAAATTTTGCATTACTTTAAAGAAAGACGAAGACTGCGATAAAAAAATAATGCGGTAGTGTGCGTGGCCGGTTTAGCGCAGGCGACAGTAGTCTTTAAGGTGGAAATGGACTTCTACAGCTGATAGTACATAATTTAAAATAATAAGAACAAAATACATAATAAGACGTAGTACGTTCATTTTATTTTCCCTATTCCGCATAATACGCTTTCTCGCTTAAGACGCGTTTTTGGTGGGGTCCCTAAGAAATCGTTTTAAGCGGGTTTTACTGTACATTGAAAACAAAAATCACTCCCCTCTTTACGTGTAGGTGCGCACTCTGAAAAAAACATTTTTCTTTCCTTTTTATTGGACCACTTGGTCGACGTGATTGATATCATAAAGATACCAATTTTCAGCGTTCTAGTGCTAACGGACAATGAGATTATCTGCGCACGCGAGGACAGACGAAGACAGATTTGGCGAAACTATAAGGGTTCCTAGTAGACTACGGAGCCCTAAAACTATAAGGGTTCCTAGTAGACTACGGAGCCCTAAAACTATAAGGGTTCCTAGTAGACTACGGAGCCCTAAAACTATAAGGGTTCCTAGTAGACTACGGAGCCCTAAAACTATAAGGGTTCCCAGTAGACTACGGAGCCCTAAAACTATAAGGGTTCCTAGTAGACTACGGAGCCCTAAAACTATAAGGGTTCCTAGTAGACTACGGAGCCCTAAAACTATAAGGGCTCCTAGTAGACTATGGAGCCCTAAAACTATAAGGGTTCCTAGTAGACTACGGAGCCCTAAAACTATAAGAATTCCTAGTAGACTACGGAGCCCTAAAACTATAAGGGTTCCTAGTAGACTACGGAGCCCTAAAACTATAAGGGTTCCTAGTAGACTACGGAGCAATAAAACTATAAGGGTTCCTAGTAGACTACGGAGCCCTAAAACTATAAGGGTTCCTAGTAGACTACGGAGCCCTAAAACTATAAGGGTTCCTAGTAGACTACGGAGCCCTAAAACTATAAGGGTTCCTAGTAGACTACGGAGCCCTAAAAATCAATGTCGCTAAAAGACAATAACTGTTTTTACCTTACACCTTGAACATATACATTCAGCGTTCACCTTGACATAACGTCTTACCTGGAAATAAACAAACAGATTTATGAATACAGAAGTTTAAGTAGAAATGGCCTTAGTTTTATGTGCGTACATAATAATTTAACTCATTATAAAGCAGGAACTCTAAGATGACCTTCCTTAACTTTAGTAACACGTTTTTACAAATAATATAAGTACCAAACCATACACAAACATAAATTACATATTAATTTATTAAATTCAGATCATTATTGACAATTGATCACTATTCAAAAGCTATTAAAAACCATACCACTGCTATAATTAAATTCTGAGTAAATTACCAGTTTTGTTAACTAATAATAACTCTAATCAACATTATACAGTTTTTTTATATGCATTGCACACCATTTGACAAAATAATAAATACATATACTAGCGGCCGCCAGCGACTTCGTTCGCATGGAGTTAGTTATGCTCCGCTCCTATTGATCCCTTCCTCCCTTGAACCCTTCCTGGATTAATGGGCAATCTAATGCAAAATTATTTTTTCAAATCGGACCAGTAGTTCCTGAGACAGCACAAACTCTTCAGGTTTATATATTAGTATAGATATAATTGGTATGTGAGTAGAAAACAAGTTAATGAATTGTTCGTCGAATCGTTGATCTCCGTCACCTGTGAGTTTGTTTCGGCTTTTTCTTGTCAGTAGTCAGGGAGGAAACGACAAACTCATCTATCTTAAATCTATCATCTAAAAGTATTTACAACACTTACGGAAAATAAATAATTTATCATTTAAAGGTTCAGCGGCCATTATTAGGAAAAGATGCGCCCTGGCCAGGTGTGCGCAGTGGGCACACCATACGTGTAACAGTGAATGGTGCAAGACGCTAGGACGTCTAGAAAGACGCATCCCCATCAAAAGACAATAGCAGGAATACCCGCGACGTCAGTCACACTGGCCAGGTGTGCGCAGTGGGCACACCATTCGTGTAACAGTGAATGGCGCAAGACGCTAGGACGTCTAGCAAGACGCATCCCTATCAAAAGACAATAGCAGGAATACCCGCGACGTCAGTCACACTGGACAGTTGTGCGCAGTGGGCACACCATTCGTGTAACAGTGAATGGTGCAAGACGCTAGGACGTCTAGCAAGACGCATCCCTATCAAAAGACAATAGCAGCAATACCCGCGACGTCAGTCACACTGGACGTGCGCAGTGGGCACACCATTCGTGTAACAGTGAATGGTGCAAGACGCTAGGACGTCTAGCAAGACGCATCCCTATCAAAAGACAATAGCAGCAATAACGGCGACGTCAGTCACACTGGACAGTTGTGCGCAGTGGGCACACCATTCGTGTAACAGTGAATGGCGCAAGACGCTAGGACGTCTAGCAAGACGCATCCCTATCAAAAGACAATAGCAGCAATACCCGCGACGTCAGTCACACTGGACAGTTGTGCGCAGTGGGCACACCATTCGTGTAACAGTGAATGGTGCAAGACGCTAGGACGTCTAGCAAGACGCATCCCTATCAAAAGACAATAGCAGCAATACCCGCGACGTCAGTCACACTGGACAGTTGTGCGCAGTGGGCACACCATTCGTGTAACAGTGAATGGTGCAAGACGCTAGGACGTCTAGCAAGACGCATCCCTATCAAAAGACAATAGCAGCAATACCCGCGACGTCAGTCACACTGGACACTTGTGCGCAGTGGGCACACCATTCGTGTAACAGTGAATGGTGCAAGACGCTAGGACGTCTAGCAAGACGCATCCCTATCAAAAGACAATAGCAGCAATACCCGCGACGTCAGTCACACTGGACAGTTGTGCGCAGTGGGCACACCATTCGTGTAACAGTGAATGGTGCAAGACGCTAGGACGTCTAGCAAGACGCATCCCTATCAAAAGACAATAGCAGCAATACCCGCGACGTCAGTCACACTGGACACTTGTGCGCAGTGGGCACACCATTCGTGTAACAGTGAATGGTGCAAGACGCTAGGACGTCTAGCAAGACGCATCCCTATCAAAAGACAATAGCAGCAATACCCGCGACGTCAGTCACACTGGCCAGTGGGCCCACAGCATACTTAAAAAGTATAGGTTATTGTTTACGCTGCAACTACTCCGCTAAGCAGTAGGTACCGAAGCAACCTGAGAACCAATACCATGGGTGGACGAGTTTGTTTTGATTTGATACGGTGACGTATTGTTGATAATTTCAACAACATGTTATTGTTAAATACATTTAGGAATTTAGGTGTTGGTAAACAATAATATCATTAAATAGAAATTTCTGATGAATTAGTCTTCGGCATTTTATTCAAGGTATTGTTTCCCGGCAGATACACGGATCCATAGTGTATTAGCCATTACTTTAATGTCACTAGTACCCAGTTCTCTCGGTAACAACTTGAACGATGCTTCAAGTCGTCACTGTTGATGGTTTCGCACGGGTTATGAAGTCATAATTGCTTGTGACTATATGTTCGCCCGGTGGGGTTTTTCTCCAAAGACAAAGACTATGAATACGTCAGCCGACAATAACTAATCGGAAGTCATAGCCGTAAAATGTCATTCAGTGGAACACTGCGTGCACACACAAAGTGTCGCAGCCGAGCGGCGCTATCTCAGATCTGCACCGGATAGTGGTCCACGTGGACACGCCCATTATGTTGCGCAACCAACGCCTCCTCTAATTAAATAATGTAAGTAGAGCGCGACGCTTGTCACAATAACATTATGCAAAAGGCTGGAAACACGAAAACGAAATTAAACCAAATTGACACAATGTTTTGGACCAGGATGTAACTTGAATAACATTTATGTATAGATGTCTCATGACAGGAGGGGGTAGCAACGAAAGCCTTGTAACGTGTTTCTACCTATATAAAAAATTAAGTGTCTCAAGTATCTTGCCTTGGCTTGCAATGTTGCCGACATGCAGGATTGGCACTCAGAAATCATTTTTCCGATAGTTGTGACAGCCAATGGATTTACAGCCGAGAGCTCGACCAACGCCTATGGAGGCTGTCGTTGGGCAACTGGATCAAGGATTTGATTCAGATAGCGTTATTAGTAGACAGGATTTGTATTGTCAGGAGGTCCCTGTCTCTGGAGTCCTCACTACCGGTAGCTTGGACCCTGTTCCGTGTACCGCTGGGTTACTATTTTTATATGCAAATATTTATTTTATTATTTTTGGAAACTTCCGGTTAAAAAGACACAATAACGGTACTAAATCTGTAATATTTAGGTATGTGGTTAGATCAAAGCTTGCGTTGGGGTAAACACATAAACGAAATAGTCTGTAAAAGCTCAAAATATTTAAATATATTAAAAGTATTAGCGGGTAGTTCTTGGGGTATTCATACAAAACACATACGTAAGCTTTACATATCCTTAATTAGAAGTAGATTAGATTATGGCTCTTTTATTTATGACTGTAGTGCTAAACTCACTTATCGAAATTGGATAAGCTGCAAAATCAGGCCTTACGGTTAATAGGGGGTTATATTAAAAGCTCTCCTATTCATGTAATGGAATCAGATCTATGTATCCCACCTTTGTATCTGAGAAGAGAATATTTAGCATACAAATACTACCTAAAAATTAGATCGTGGTCGAATAATATTACAGTTGATCTAATTTCCGAGTTGAGCAATATTTGTCACATCTCTTATTGGCAAAAGAAAAAAAAGCCATTACTGGTTAATGTACATAATGTCGCAAAACATGAAAAAATTGTATCATCAGATTTTCTTAAAATTTTTAGTTTAGAAATTTGGACATCTTATATTCAAAAAAGTGTAATTAAAATCGAACTAGGATGTTTAAGCACCAGTAAATGTGACAATAATCTAAATCTGTTACTAAACGATGTCGTAGCTGAATTAAATACTACTTATTTTGGATGGCATAAAATTTATACCGATGGTTCTAAAACCAACTCTGGACTAGGAGCAGGAATATTTGACCAGAGTTTAGGGTATAGTTTTGGATATAAAATGAATTGTAACATATCAATTATGACGCTGGAGCTCATTGCTATTTATCAAGCAATGAATTACACCGTGCAAAAAAATTTAAATAAGGTAGTCATTTTTTCAGATAGTAGCAGCGCACTACAGCATATCGCTCGGTGCGCCTCTGGTTACAGCAGAGGTGCATCGATAGCGTATGATATTTTAAAATGTTTAATTTTTTTAGATAATAATAATATAAAACTTAGATTGCAATGGGTTCCAGCACATATTGGTTTAAGGGGAAACGAGAGGGCTGATCGCATATCAAAATCAGCGGTAGTGGATGGTACTCCTTTATGTTACGTCCCTGATTATTGGGAATATATATCGAAATATAAAATAATGAACTTTAAATGTTGGAGACAAAGTTTTTTCAAAATTTCACTTGATAAAGGCATCTGGTATAAAAGCATTCAAGGACAGCCGTCTCTTACACCCTGGTTCGATGATAGTACGTTAAGCAGAAGCGACATTAAGTTAATTTTAAGACTTCGTTCGGGACACTACCCGTCAGCAAAATTTGCATTTATCATGAAAAAGACAGAGTCTCCTAACTGCTCGGCTTGCAATCAAATTGAGGATGTGCAACATTTGTTGATGGAGTGTACAAGGAATAAAGATGAACGGGAGCTATACATAAGGGAATTTAACATAAATAAATTAGATATAGGTTTAATACAATCCATTTTGTCAGTACCATTATCGGAGATGACGAAAAAGTTGTGTTGTTTAATTAAGGTTCTTGAATAGCTGTAGTCTTTTTTTTAATTTATTTGTTTATATTTATTTTATTGGAGTTTATACTGTATTTAGTAAGTAAGATCAATGTAAAGGGAACGATGGGGCTGACATATCCCCATAAAAGCCCCAAAATATAAACAGATTAAAAAAAAAAAAAATCTGTAATATGGTTATGGCCCACTAGAACTTTTCACACATATAAAACATAATTTAAATGTACAACAATAATGATAGTGTCATATTAAATACGATTAACACATTTTGTAAAAATCAGATTATTGTGAAATTATGACAGGTTTCTAATCGAACCATCTGTTCCGAAGTAAACGTTATGTTCCGGCGCGCGTTTCATTAACATATTGTACATACACTTATGACAACAATGTATGCTTTGTGATGACGTCACCCGCTTTTGTTGCCCAACACCGTGTGTGGCGATGTTGCGCAACTATTGGCACACTTGTTTCATTCATTACTACAACTCCGATAAAATTAGCAGCACGATAAGCTGCGCACTGTATATGTAAATGCTCCTGTCGGGTTTCAGATAGTTTGGCAAAGCATTACCTCACGACCAGACTCGCGAAGGTCGAGGTTAACAGTCCGATAAAGATGGTCGTTTCAAACCATAAATAGTTTCAATGACTATGTATTGGTTCAATACCTAAAATATGGTATTCGATTCTACAATAACTATTTATTGGCGAAAACGTTTTACTCGTCGCACCTACACTGCGAGTCGCGTCCGTCAGTACTATGTTTATTCTTACTCGGTTCAGTAATAACTAATACCACCTAATAACTATTTATCGGCAATACCTATTCATTTTGCGAATACACGATAAACGCTTTACTCGTCGCACCTACACTGCGAGTCGCGTCCGTCAGTACCATGTGTATTCTTACTCGGTTACTCGGTTCAGTAATACCCAATACCACCTAATAACTATTTATCAGGAATACCTATTCATTTTGCGAATACACGATATACGCTTTACTCGTCGCACCTATTGCGAGTCTCGTCTCCTCGATGTAGATTGTGGGCGTACCCGATACCGAACCGAAATATTCCGACGACGCACGACGAATGACGATTACGATTTTCGATGAGCTAGTCCTAGGAAAAAAAGGAAGAAGGGATTTGACTTGTAATCCGTATGCAATAGATGCCATTATCGAAAAAAGTATTTAGGTCACGGTTTAAAGTTGACCTTCAGTTTCACAGAAAGGGGCACTTGTTTGGGTGAAATGTAATTTGCAAATTTTACAAAATAATGACTATGTTGAAGGTTAAGCCTACGCCTACATTTAGTTTTTAATTAAGATAGGTATTCATCGTATCAAAAAACTAATTGTAGCCAGTCCTTAACCTGGATTCTAGTATGAAGGAAAGTTCAAATCTGTTTATGTTATAGGTAATATTTTATATTCCAATGTCTTTACGCCCCAAGCATCATAAAACACACTGATACACGATAACTCTCATAAAAAACTACATATTTTCACAAATATTGTTTTTTAATTTCTAAAATTAATTTAAAACTAATACCGAAAAACACTGAAAACTTAGTTATCCACGAAACGAGTAATTTCAATACCCGCCAAAGGTAAACACACCGCCACCGACCTCGGTATCGCCAATAAATAGTTATTACAATAAATAGTTTCAATACCCGTTATCGCGTTTCATACCAATACATAGTTTTGGTATTGCAAAAACACGTACCGACCCACTTCTACAGTCCGATAACAGGTAACCTCAAGAGAAAACTTGAACTAACCAACACACGCGTTATTAATAAAAAACAAATGTTCGCTGTACGATAAACAATTTCGGAACTTATCAACCAGCAACAGGAAAATATAGGTAGATACGTAATGCTCAGGAAAATATAGGTAGATACGTAATGCTCAGGAAAATATAGGTAGATACGTAATGCTCAGGAAAATATAGGTAGATACGTAATGCTCAGGAAAATATAGGTAGATACGTAATGCTCAGGAAAATATAGGTAGATACGTAATGCTCAGGAAAATATAGGTAGATACGTAATGCTCAGGAAAATATAGGTAGATACGTAATGCTCAGGAAAACCGCAAAATTATTATGCATCTTAATTTGAATGCTGCGAGTAAGATAACTAACAGGTAAAATATGACCATGATAAATGTGTGTGTGATGATAACTTTAATCTTACTGCCAGGGTCCGCAGAATTTCCGGCACGTAATCGACTCTTGTACGGAGTGCGGGGATTTCCAAAACTTCAGTTCAACGTCGTTGTCACTTTTAGAGCCTAACTTCTTTTCTATCAGTAAAAGCTCAGGATGTTTTCGTCTTTAATAACCATTTTGGGTACAAAAGAATTGGTAGTAAAGCGATCACGTCGGTGCGTGTAATTTGCGGCGGCGCGTCGCCGACAAAAGAAGCCACGGCCCACGGGCCATTGATCGCTGTCCCCAATAAGAACATTAACCGGGCCGATAACACCGATCACGACAACCTACGATAACATTGCTGTTTAAATGCCTTTCAATGTCCGGAGCATTGTCATAATGTCCAGTCATATCACTCATTCAGGGAACTATCTTTCACTCATCATCATCATGAGCCTCTACTCGTCCACTGCTGGACATAGGCCTCCTTCACGGCACGCCAACAAGCTCGATCCTGAGCAGTTCTCCGCCAGCCACTACCAGCCACCTTTTTGATGTCGTCGCTCCATCTCGCCCAAGGGCGTCCTACGCTACGTTTGCCGAGACGCGGTCTCCACTCGAGGACTCGTTTACCCCAACGGTTGTCGGTCCTGTGGCATATGTTTCACTGGTTTTGGATTATGAGTGGTAATGAATAGCTACAATCTCTAAACAAAGACTTTCTCCGAGTCCGCGTATACATCAGCTGTGCTCAGAAGCGTAACTAGGGCGGGACAGATCAGACAAGAGCCCTCGGTGCATATCGAAGGGGACGCATGATCGCCAACTATCAAAAACATTCAATTATTATTTACAATAGACGGGACATTACCAACAAAACCGTAATCCGATACATTTGTCCTAGTGATAAAAAGTCTTCCAGTCTATAAGTGTGGTATGCCTAGATGTCAAACCCCATTTATGTCCACCAAAAGAAAAATATTTTCTAAGGAAATAAATACATTAAGTTACGCATTACGACATTGTAAATATTGTTCTGGTCAAAGGACCCAACTTTGGTGTTTTTACGTATGAATTATTTATACAGGAGTCCCATAAGTCTAGAGTCTAGTCTAGATGAACTGAAAAAAAAAATATATATAAAAAAGAAACTATGTGCAACATGATTTTTTTATTTATTGTTTAAAATTTTACATTAAAACGGGAATTATTTTTTAAAAGTCATTTCATCTAAATGTGCCCCATTTCATTATTGGCCTATCACTGAACGGCAAGTACGCTTTGAAATGCTTGCTATTTCTCGGCTGATAATTATTTTAGTTCATGAATTGACCGCGGATTTGTTTCGTACACTTTGGACTTATGTTGGGTTACCTTAAGAAAAGGTCTATTAGCATGCATTCATTAGTGCATGTCTCCTGTTCGAGATATCACTTTGTTAGGGAAAAGTTGACGGAGATAGGCATAGCGGTGTTAATAGCTATGGGCAGTTTGCTGCATCTTGTTGAAAAGTTGACGGACGATAGGCATAGCGGTGTTAATAGCTTTGGGCAGTTTGCTGCACCTCGTTGAAACCAGGTCAGGATTCTAAAATTTGAAAAAATTCTGCAATTCTGGTGTAAAAAAATCCTCGATCATTACCACATACCGCTCTTAACTAACAGTAACCGCACGACCATGTTGATTCTCAAAAAAATATAGGCTTATGAAGAATGCGCTGATATAGCCGCCCAAACTGTGACTTTAAAGGACCGTTCATGTTTGTGATGTGGGTTTACGCTACTCCAGTAGCGACGATATTGCCTATTGACGCGCCATTTGAATTTTACTCGAAATTTCAGTCAGCTGTGTTGTGCGCTCGGTACAACAATTTCTAAATATATTTGGGAAAAACATAACATGGTGTAAAAATGATTGGAATCGATTCAGTTGCCTATTCTGAACAAACTGTATTCAGAAACCTGAATATAGTTTGTTCAGAATATAAAGAAAAAATAACGTTTCGTATATACAAATAACTTGTAAAAATTTAAATTACTAATCTATTTAAGCTTTTAAAATTTATTGATACTTGTTTACCGTTTGGTATTAGTCGACATGAGCTCCGATGAGCATCCGTCGACAATTCGGAGGGAAGGAAGGAGGAAGCCAGCCAGTCAGGCAAGGGGAAATGCCATACGCTGGAAGCTTACTTAAAAGGCCAGCGTGCCATACCCTGGTCGAAGGCCTTCGAGACATGTTTAGATGATATATTTTCGCTTTTTGCCACCGACGTACGAAATTAGTTATTTTTCACTCTGTATTAAATTTACTACTTATTTATTTACATTTTGCGTTAACATAATATCAACAGATTTCTTGCCCAGTAGATAATGAACCTCCAGATGAGTGTAGAGGACTTGTCCTCTAGACGGGCCTCCTTCTCTTCATTCTCATGTGACTAAAAATGCCCACCTATGTAAAGGTACTTACAACTGGGGGTATTAGGTGATGTAGCGTGCGATGCTAATAATAGTCGGGTCGGAACGCGACCTTTGACTGTGCGACGTGCAGTACCGTGTAGCATGAACACTTGTCTCGCTGCGCTAGCCGCTGCTGCCGGCTGCAGGCCGGGGCCGCACAATGTCGGACGGTTTGAAACCACTGCAGCTACCTTGAGCCACCGTCTACTGTCTATTATCACAGATCTTATCTTTGTAGAAAGTAAATGTACAGTCACAGATATTAATCTCATGGTCATACATATAATACATAATTATATATTAATGTAACTATGTATATTATATCATTAGGCATCATCCGATAAGTGCTATTTGTCCCTGCACAGTACTTGTACCTCTATGTAATAAGACTCGGGCATTTTACGATATTCGTTTACAGGAGCACAGTTAGAGTTACCTACCTACCATTAACTCGTGTGACTACTAACCCACATCGCAGAGGCGCCCACAGGAATCTAATATCGCTGTATTTTTAAATGTTGCGTGTACGCATTCGTCCCTTTCAGCTAATTCTGTAGTCAACTAGCACTTTTTAACAAATATTTGTTCGCGTTTACCATTATTGTTTTTAGCTGTAACAGGTTGATGCATTCGAGAGGCGTGTGGTTTAGGGCTTCCAATCCCGTAATACCGAGACCTCGGTATTCCGGGATCCCGCATCATCTTTTAGTCCCGCGTGCTGCGGGATTACGGGTGCGGGATCCCGCGGGATTTACGGGACTATAAAGAAACATGCGCACGACCATTCGCGACCTTGCGGCGCGACCGGCTAAAATTCATGATTAAAAAGCTGGAAGACGATAATTCAGCGTTGGCTTTAGAACTAGCCTTATGTTTGCGGCGCCAGATTTTACAACGACGAACAAATTTGAATGCACTTTTGATGTGCCTTCAAAATCCGTGTAACTATTGTGCATGAAATGACGCTGAAACATTCTGTCTTCCATTCTGTTTACTTCGAAAACAAATTAAAGAATTCGTCATGAGAATGAAGGTTGGCATTTTAAATTCACCTGAGACGAAGAGCAATGACGAGGAAGGTCTGCTTCAAGGGACAAACAACTGTGAAGTTTCGCCATCTGATCCTGATCTTATTTTACAAGAGGAGTTGGAGTTAACTATATCATCAGCATGTAACGTAAGTTGCCGGTCACCCTCTCGAGCTAACAGTCTCGAATCGATCATAAAAAAAGAAATTACTCTTTATGAGTCCGGAGGGTCAATGGCGAAATATCTCACATTTACATATAATTCTTCAAAAGGAATACCACCGACTAATGTGGAAGCCGAAAGAGCCTTCTCTGCTGCTGGCTATATTGCCTCTAAAATACGCTGCAGTTTGGCAGACGACACTTTAGACATGCTATGTTTTCTTCGCAAACATTTCCAATTGAATGATAAAAAAAATATGAAAGAAACTAAATAATTGTTTATTATTCATCTGAAACTGTTTTTTTGTATTGTACTTGATATTATTTTTGTATTTGATCTCAGTAATTGAAGTGTAATTTAATTGATCTCATTTAACGTTAATTAAAGTGAAATTTTGATTTAATTTGATTAATGTATGGTTATATTTGCCTCACATAATATTTTTCATAATTATATGCGGGATCCCGCCAATACCGGGATCGAGCATGGGGTGTGGGATTGGAAGCCCTTGTGGTTATCTTTTATGTAACTTTTGACAATTTTTTGATTAAGAAGCCTTTATGTTTTTAAGGCTTTTAAAAGCATATTTATTTCGATTTAAGGCATATTATTATTATTAATTTTATTATTATCTATCTAGTGATAATCATGTCACATAGGCAACTAAGTATAAGATGTGTTCATCTTATACTTAGTTGCCTATGTGACATATCAACCTTATAAGGCATACAAGACGAGACTGATAGTGATCAGTCTGTGGAGCATCCTCAGCATCCAGTCTCATCAGGAGCTCATCTCGTTTAGATCGTCGAGTTCAGTAATAGGATGTTCGATGATGCGATTGGTGTGATGTGTGAAGTGAGTTTGAAGAGGAATTCAGGAATTGTATGTCTGAAGATGTACGACATTCTAATATGTAACATGATGATGACAATTAGTCCCAGTCAGGTTTTTGAGTATTTGTGGTGAGTACAAGCATGATAATTATGTGTTACGTATGTCTGTAGGATGCAATCTCGCGAACAAATGTTGGTGTGACCTACAAGTAGTTGTGCCGGGTCTGGTTGTTTGTGTGAGTTATGTTTGTACAAGCACCCACGATACAGGGGACATGTATAGTGTGGGGCAAAGTCTTTTAAAAAACAAACAAAATTTGGATCTTATTTAATTTTTTAAATATTATAGTCCAATTAAGAAGAGAAGATAAGTAGTTCACTTTATGTATTTTTACTTGCAAGGAGCCGTTTCGTTAAGGAATTTTGAATTTTAGCGTTATTCCGAAAAAGTGATGGTTATTTCTCTAGCAGCTATCTGTTGCATTAGTCCCGCCCCAGTCGAAGCGCTGGTAGCTCCTAGTGCCGAGCACACGTGAGGAGCGGCGCGGCGGTGATGTCACCGGCTGATAGCGCGGCCGCTAATAATGCCAAGGGCAATCACGTCACCGCTGACAATCACGTCACCGCTGTCACTACTTCACAACATTTGTATCTCTCACTCCGTGCCACCGCCACCGCACTACATGCAGTGCTACAGAAGACCCACTCTTACCTAAACGACCTACGAGTTCCGACGCGTAGCCGCTGCACTACGGAGCTATGGGTACGATTTGCGAAACTATACGCTGCCTTCTGTATCCTTCTAGCCCTCTACCTCTATTTATCTGAATTTATATATGGGAAGCAATATATGAACGGATTGTTTAATTGGATTGCACACTTTACGAGAACTCTATAAACCTCAGAGTAGACATCGACGATGATTAATCAGTCAAACTGTCTAAAAAAGTATGTACTTATTCATTGACTGGACGGACCTTCTGTTCATATGATGTCATCTTGGCGAAATATTTATTTATTAATCGTTAAAGTTATTATTATCAGTAGTGGTGGACCTCTGACTTATGTTATTGCCCGTAGGCGTGCCCGCAGCACCTAATAACACAAATTGATATTATATTGGGCGCAGAACTTACTGGAGTGCTTCTTATTCACAGCCCTTTGCCCTTAGTCAGAGTAAAGATAGGGAAACATTTATATGCAGTTCAACATCCGAACAACGAATCCGTCAGACAGACGAAGAATCCGTCTTTGACAAAATTTAACGAATCGATTAGAAAGCCAATTCCCGTAGTTAAAATGCTCAAAGTCACATCAGCAACAACAAATGACAAAAAAATGCTTTTTAGTTTTTGTTATAAATTAGTGCTTAATGGCTATCCCGCCTGAAGGTAAGGTAATCCTAATCTATACTAATATACATATAAAGCTGAAGAGTTTGTTTGCTTGAACGCGCTAATCTCAGAAACTACTGGTCCGATTTGAAAAATTCTTTTTTCTTTGATAGCTCATTAATTCAAGAAGGCTTTAGGCTATCTAACATCACGCATCACGCGACCAATAAGAGCGGAGCATAACTAATTCCACGCGAACGAATTCGCTGGCGGCCGCTAGTAGTAGGTATTATAAAGGATGGATGGATGGATGTTTGTTACTATTTCACACAAAATCTACAGAAGTGCTTTGAATGAAATTTTGCACGCAGATGTTTTTATAATCAGGAATTACACATTGAATACTTTTGTCCCGATACTCCCACGGTATCGAAAATTACGCGGGTAAAACCGCGGGGCTCAGCTAGTTGGATATATTTGTGGCATTGACACAGGTTGGACTGTGAATGTTCTTAAAATGACGAGAACTGTGCACTGATTATATCGACACGATTGTGGAATATACTATGTATACAACGGTATTTATTGTTTATAGGAAACCTGAATATACAGGATGGCGCAATAGAACGTGCATTTTTAAAATAATTATTAAAAAATAAATACAAAAGGTATAGTTAAAATAAAACTAAGCAATTATTAAGTGATAACTGAAGTTTATTTTTTAAAAATAACATCATCTATACTCTGTTTTTTAATCTCGTAGAGTAAATTGACACATGCAAATGTCAAATTTACATTATTAATTTTGTATTATTACGTTTTTAATAAGTACCTACACATTATTTCAGGATAACTTAATGTAAAAAAAGATACTTGATTTAATGAACGCTAAGTTTCGGCACTATTGCACCTAATTGCAATAAACTGCCAACACTCGTAATGTCAGTTTAGTCTACGAGATTAAAAAACAGAGTATAAATGATGAAAAATGATGAAAAAAAGAATTACCGAAAACTTTCTTAAGTAGTGCTGGTGTGATTGCTGCCATTTCACCACGAATATTCTCCTTGAGCTGACTGATGTTTCTCGGATTATTGGTGTAGATTTTGTGTTTGAGGTATCCCCACAAAAAAAAGTCAGGAGGCATCAAGTCTGGACTGCGCGGAGGTCATGGGATATCACCTCTTTTCGAAATCAGTTTGCCAGGGAACATCTGCTTCACAACCGCCATGGAGTCATTTGATGTGTGACTGGTAGCTCCGTCTTGTTGGAACCAAGTCCTAGAGTTCTTTATTCTTGAATTTTCAAGTTCTGGGGCCAAAAAACCTTCCAACATCGCAACATAGCGTTCGGTATTAACAGTGATGTTTTGCCCCCGTGCGTTTTCAAAAAAATAAGGACCAATTATTCCTTTGGCAGAGATTGCGGCCCAAACTGTCACTTTAGGGCTATGTAACGGTTTTTGATGTTTGAGTCTGGGATTCTCACTATTCCAATAACGACAATTTTGGCGGTTTACGAACCCATTCATATGAAAATGTGCCTCATCAGAGAAAAGGATGTTTTCAAAATTTGAAAACCGATTGAGCATTTCATTAGCAAATGTGAGCCGTGCTATGAAGTCAGAGTCTTTCAATTCTTGAGTTAATTGCAGCTTGTATGGATGCAATTTAAGATCCAAGTTTAAAATTCGTTGCAAACTTCGTCGCGATATGTTTAGGACAGACGATCTCTTGCGAGTAGACATTTGTGGATCTTCTCGTACCGACTGCTTAACACTCTCAATATTGTCTTCGGTCCTAGATGTGCGTGGACGACCTTTTGCGTGTGGTTTAAACGTCGATCCAGTCTCTTCAAACCGCTTTATCCAGATTTTAATTAAATTAGCACTCGGAGCCTCCCTAATTTGCCGTACACCATACTCAGAACAAAATAGTCGCCTGACAACTACGTACGAACGAGAGTTTTCGTAAAATGCACGACGCTTCCCGTCGAACTTGACTCATAGTGACTAAAACTTCATGAACCGCGCTACCCAACGATATCGGTCTCCCCTCGCCCACGCCCCTTCTACCCCACAAAAAAAGATGATGCAATATGCACGTTCTATTGCGCCACCCTGTAGTTTGTTCAGAATAAGTCTGAATCGATGACATATGGATCAGAAACGTGCTCCCTCACTATGGGCCTCGATAAGAAAGCTCAAGGTCGCACAGAGAGCTATGGTGAGGGCCATGCTAGGTGTTTCTCTACAGTCTACGTGATCGAATCAGAAATGAGGCCCAGCGGATTAGCTCTCCGAAGTGGCAGTGGGCGGGGCACATAGCTCCTAGAGTCGATGGCCGATGGGGCAGAAAAGCATGAGGAGGCATGAGGAACAGGGAGTAAAGTTCACTCATCCTCCATAGAAAAGGAATGATCCTCCGGCCAGACGGGTATTATGTCTGGCGGGCACTTGCCCAATGCTTGAAATTGGGAAGTTATATGCTAGTTGCTCGGTAAACTCTGATTGCGAGATGTAGAATTCGTGTGACGTCAGTATGACTCGTTGTTGATTTCTGGCGTTTGTAGGTACCGCCACAAGTACTTGAATGGCGACCACGCACCAGCAAGCGCAGCGTCGAACACCCACCGACTAGTTGGTCGGATGATCTGACCAAAATCGAGGGAAACGGTTGATGCAGGCCGCGTCCAACCGTTCTTTTTGGATATTCTTGGGGGAGGCCATGTCCAGCGGTGGACTTCATTTGGCTGAGATGATGATGATGATAATTCCAATCATTATTACACAACGTTATATTTTTTCTCAAATACATTTAAAAATTGTTGCAGCGTGGTTACCGAGCGCACAACACAGCTGACGATAGATCATAGTACTAGGCGCGTGCGCACAGCCCATCATTATTAGGTACATCGGCCAGGTCAGGGTTTGATTACCAAAACAACATTACATAAAACGGAAACGATATACAACTATAAGACGAATACACAACCAGTACACGCACAACAGATCCACGCGTGAATGTAGAACCACAAAACGATATACAACTATAAGACGAATACACAACTAGTACACGCACAACAGATCCACGCGTGAATGTAGAACCACAAAACGATATACAACTATAAGACGAATACACAACCAGTACACGCACAACAGATCCACGCGTGAATGTAGAACCACAAAACGATATACAACTATAAGACGAATACACAACTAGTACACGCACAACAGATCCACGCGTGAATGTAGAACCACAAAACGATATACAACTATAAGACGAATACACAACTAGTACACGCACAACAGATCCACGCGTGAATGTAGAACCACAAAACGATATACAACTATAAGACGAATACACAACAGTACACGCACAACAGATCCACGCGTGAATGTAGAACCACAAAACGATATACAACTATAAGACGAATACACAACTAGTACACGCACAACAGATCCACGCGTGAATGTAGAACCACAAAACGATGTACAACTATAAGACGAATACACAACTAGTACACGCACAACAGATCCACGCGTGAATGTAGAACCACAAAACCGTTCACTTATTATTTAAGGGTATCCGGCTAAACAAACTGAACGAAACAATTGGGTCACACCGTATGGTTGAACATTTTGAACAACATGTCTGCCGCACTAACTATAGTGGCTACTATCAGAATGTACGAATTCGCGCCACGCCTTGTACACCACCCACCTTCATATGGTAATGGAACCTATACGTGCCATCAAATGTTTCATTATGATAACAATACGCAGAGAAATGGATCAATGTCATTTGTGTTATACGACGTTCTCGTTAGACTCGACACACTAACGCACGCGATAATACCCGACCACAGAGCAGACAGACAGAATATACAAATAGAACAACATGATGAACAGACACGGTACAGTACAGACCGGCCACAAAACGAACACGGCTGGTGACAGATTGAGCAGGCGCGCGACACTTGTGCGCCATGCATCGCGCGGCGGCCCACAGGAATTAGTACGGTCCACGGTGAAGAAATGCGGAAATGGTTTATCAAATACATAGAAAGAAGTATAAATCTATGGTCAAATACCAAAGTAGAAGTTGTACAGTTCGGTGTAATAAAAATACTTTTGTTTACTTTTAAAACCAGATCAAGAAATGTTTTTTATTATTTTGCGGACTGTTGTTCAATAGAAATGATAAAACACATATTGAATAATAGCTGGTAAAATGCAGAAAATGCACGGACGAAAGCACTTCACATATTGTTTTATATAGTATAACAAAGAGCGACCTTGGTATAAACAAGCATAAGTCAGTAATTTGCAAGTAAATCCCCGATAAAAAATGTAGGTACTGAAAACTGTAACCCGACTCTATCGAAACAAACGCGTGTGGTTTCCTTCGATCAACATTACAACCATAGTGTTCAAGTTATATTGGAACAAAACATTGTCGAAAAGGAAAGCTTGATTGTCCACGCAGATGCTGCAGAGGTGTGGTTGGTGACAGCAACGGCGCGGTGGCGGAGCGACAACGGCGCACGGCGCGGCTCGAATGTGTCGCGGGTGACGGGTCGACGACCGCGGCGACCGAGGGGCGTTGCAGACGGACGACTGCACGCGATCATGCGACAAAAACACCATACAGATAGTATTTATGCTACATTCAATGTCTGTACCTATTCGTCTGAGAAAACAAACTCATAGGAATCCATACTAATATAATATTATAAATGCGAAAGTAACTCTGTCTGTCTGTCAGTTACGCTTTCCCGCTTAAACCTCTCAACCGATTTTGATTAAATTTGGCACAGACAATCTTTAGACCCTGAGAAAGGACATACTACTTTTATTGAAAAATTTGATATTCCCGAGGGAAATCTAAAAAGCGCGATATAACCGAATTCCACGCGGGTGAAGCCGCGGGCGGAAAGCTAGTTAAAATATAATATGCGTCTAGTCGTGGTGGCCTAGTGGTTAAAACACCAACCTCTCAAGCATGAGTTCGGGTTCGATTCCAGGCCAGGCAAGCACCAAGGTAACTTTTCTAAGTTATATGCGCTTTCTAAGTATACCTTGGACACCAATGACTGATTATAAGGTGAAGAAAAACATCTTGAGGAAACTTGGACTTTAAATCTGAAATCGCCAACCTGCATTGAGCAAGCGTGGTGATTATGTTCAGTACTTCTCTGTATGAGAGGAGGCCTGTGCCCAGCAGTGGGACGATAAAAAGGTTGATGATTATGATGAGGATGATGCGTTCTAGTGCGGGCGGCGCCGGCAAGTTAACACGCGAAATTTAACTATGGGTATTGGGAGTAACAGATGCGTGTAGCGCCTAGACTGGTGTAAATTAATGTCGAGTAGTGCATTACAAAACTAAGGAGGCAACATACAGGTACTTCTAGATGACAGAACAACTTTGAAAATTCATAAGGTGAAAAAAAGAAAACTTCCGTTTCGTTCATGATACTTGAACCATTAAGAAGGCAGGTGATGTTTTACTCGCTATATAGTTGCATAATTCGCAAGAGATCTCTTTCAAATTATTGTCGTGCCTATTGTTAAGTATTAAACGGGTGACGTTTTTAGTAAGGATAATTATGACCCCATCTCCTTCACTACTATTATCGTAAAGCTGCTCGACAGTCAGCTGAAC
Organism: Sesamia nonagrioides; assembly: GCA_017933935.1. Taxonomy (NCBI): domain Eukaryota; kingdom Metazoa; phylum Arthropoda; class Insecta; order Lepidoptera; family Noctuidae; genus Sesamia; species Sesamia nonagrioides. The sequence continues at coordinate 534,566 of JADWQK010000345.1, forward strand.
GAACGGTTCAATGGCTTCTTGAAATTGCACGATGCACAACAATTTGGATTCCGATATGATCTTGGCACTGAAAGTTCGATTTTCGGCCTCACACATACAGTGCAATACTACACGAAACGTCGAACATCAGTGTATGCATGCTTTCTACATATGTCCCTTGTCTGTGAACTTGTAAGATAATATGTGTTATGTGTGAGAAGTTACGGGTGAGAAAAATTCCAGCGGAACTGTTGCATAGCTTTCAGTATTGGTACTACAACCAGGCGAACAGTGTGAGATGAGCCGATGGATTGTCTGTGTCATATGAGTTCGAGTGTGGGGTGGATAGGGAGGGATAACCTCACCGAAGCTGTTCAATCCCTACATAAACGATCTGGTCGGTTAGCTCAGCAGCAAGAAAATAGGATGGCGCATTGATGTCGTCAGTGTCAGTACCATCAGCTACGCGGTCGTTATGGTGCTAATCGTTACTATACCAACAATCGGTCAACCTAGCACCTTTCACAGTAGTTTCTAGGTTTTGAATGCCTACGCCGATGTAACATAAGTAGTATGAAAGCTAGCAAGTGACAGTTCGATTGCGTTGGAGTGGGCAGTTGGATGGAGTGCGATGTACCGGATGTGTTCCACGTGCGTTTCCGCGAAAGAAATGTGTCTGAACTATTAATAGTTGAGTTAGGTGTACACCTGCCGTGAAATGCGCGCGGACGTTGCTTCCGACTGTTGCGATTGACGCACGACTGGCTGTGTGCCTGTTATATCATATGTAATATGCATGCCCTCGTTGCAGTAAAACGGTAATATTAAAATAAATGTGGAATGTTCTTTCGACATTGAAACTTGAAGCAGGCATTTGTAAACTAGGTATAATATGGATACGCACAGACGTGACTAGAGAGACTGACTGAAGAGTCAGGATACGAATTCTTATTTATTTATACTTTCGCACAAAGAAAATGTACAGAGGCGGACTGCCTCATTCATTGAATGCCTCAGGCATTCTCGTTAGGTGTATCGTGAAATTGTGTGAAGGATGCTTCACGCTCGTAAAATGTAATGAAAATTGTTTTGTTTCCTAGGTTTGGACAATTAAGCTAGATTATGTTTTTAGTTATCACTTGACGGTGGAGCAGAGAAGCATCAAGATGTAACACAAAAGCTCCAAGAACTCACCCTAACAGATTCACTATACATCATGGTCGGAATATAACACAACATGTAGTATAGATTTCTAGGCACGTGTCGTAAGTCGATTAATGCCCAAAACGGTGCCCATCATACAATAAAATAACGGTGCAGTACAGGTATAGCACATCGGTATCGAGTGTAGGCGTGTAGCATTGTGTATGGCACAAGTGCCGGGACGCGTTTCTCATGCGTGATGCGACACAACACATGACTCACGCCAGCCGCCAGCCGGCACAAGCGTACACGACACGCTGTAATAATACATCTTCAATGTGTCAACAATCATTGCTAATAACTATCTACACTTTAATTTCAAAAAGTATTGTGAGTTGTCCAATGTATGTAGATATTGAAATATGTATACGTTTTGAAATACTATTTTCAATTAAATGAAGCGATATTAGTGATATTATCGTGTGCTTCAAGAGATTTATGTTGAACACATTATTAATTATCAACATATAATATATGTATAACAATAGCTAGCAGCACGGGTGCAACAGCCGTTACTAAACGTATCAATCACGTCACACGTGTACTTTCACAACTAACTGGAGGACTACTATTTAGGCACTTATAAATATCCGTGTCAAAGATTAAATTAATTTTATCGTTTGTTATCAACGAAACCCATTATTATCTAAAAATATCTAGACAAACTGTGATATTACGACATTAGTAGTGGTGTCTGATGTCGTTGTAAGTGAACCTAGTTTGTATTGAATGCATTAGTTATGCGTTAGACCCGCTGACACTATCGACGGATCACGACATTGCTCTAATATAGATAGCGTTACGTTCACACCGCAGAGCAGGCCGAGACCTTTCTCCAGCATTGTAGCGCCGACTATCGGTTACATCAATCATCGAGGACAGCGCGGAGAGCGGGTGTCGCGATCGCCGTCGGCGCGACGCTGTCTCTAACGAGACATCCTCTTTACGCTGCAGTGTAACAACCACCATCAATTAGGTTGCCAACTTAATTAATTATTTATTATTTTATTTATAGGCCGAAGATTACATCTGGTGTTACGTTTACAGGTTCCCTTCAAAACTAACAAATAATGTGGTAAATATAACCAAGCTAAATGATAAGAGTAACATGATAAGATTAGGTTTTAACATAACAAACTGATTGCTTCAGTACTAGCTAGGAAGTGAGTGTTGCACGCTTACAAACGCTTCCTTTGTGTAGCACTAAACGTCCCATTACATTTAATTAGCTAAGAGACAAGTATTTGGGACAAGATAAGACAAAGAGCCGGCGCAGTGAGCGCTGGAGCACAAGAACTAAGCATGCGCTGGTATGGGCCTCGGGCCCCCACAGAAACAAAGACAGGCGTGCCCGCGCCGGCCCACGCGACCGAGTGCCGACCTGGCCGGCGGCGGCGTGACACTCGTGACCCCGTGCACACGCCATCACAAATCATTAGCTATATATATGAACTGAACATACAGTTTTAATAACAAGGCAGACGAGTCCAAACGACGAGTCTACTAGCTGACATCATTTCATCTCAACATTGACATTCGTGTATCGTGGTCACACAACCCGTGCATATTGACATTTCGTGTATGTGGTCAGACAACCCCGTACAATAAGAACACCTGGCTAGTCTACACATGCTTTATTCAGAGGAAAACTTTGTTACATCTATACTATGATCTATATCTAGAGCGGTTGCGGTTCCGAAATGAGTTAGTTATGCTAACGCGTTGGGCTTACAATGGAGTAAACATTTGTTTCCACGCCCAGACACACAGCTACAGTTCACATGGTGGCACGACTGAGCCAAGCAAGTGACAGTGGTCCGTAATAATGTTACATAACTGGTCCAATTGACCCGGATGACGTGGCCGGCGACCGTTCGCGGAACATACTACATAATGTTCACAGCTATATATTATTAATATTACTGTGCTGTGTGACTCATGACTGCTTTAAGTTCCGCACACGTGTGTTTTGACTATTGGTCTCAGTATACCGCCATATTTATTTTGTGTTTATAAGTTGTGGAATTTTCAATATTTGATAAGATAGCATTTTAAGAGCTTGTGATAAATTAAACGTTATGTGCTTTCTTACTGAATGAGACATTCGCCGCTCTAATGACAAAAATAAATTGCAGCTATTAAACAATTCCAAGAGAAATGTTTTACCTGCAGCAATTTAGTATAATGAACGTTTGTTTTGTTTAAACGAGCGGCAAAGCTTGTGTTTTCATCTAACACCACAAATCAACAATTTAAAAAAAATAGAGAGCAAAGGTCATTCGCAGAGGTTAGCGGAGTTCAACCTCAAACGGAGAGTTATCATGTAGCCCGCAGAAGTGACAGTGGAAGGGGATCGAGTCGGCAGCGGACACACACACAGAGGATTACGTTATGAACGGAAATATGTTACTTAAGTCACAGTGGAAGGGGATAGAGTCGGCAGCGGACACACACAGAGGATTACGTTATGAACGGAAATATGTTACTAAAGTCACAGTGGAAGGGGATCGAGTCGGCAGCGGACACACACAGAGGATTACGTTATGAACGGAAATATGTTACTAAAGTCACAGTGGAAGGGGATAGAGTCGGCAGCGGACACACACAGAGGATTACGTTATGAACGGAAATATGTTACTAAAGTCACAGTGGAAGGGGATCGAGTCGGCAGCGGACACACACAGAGGATTACGTTATGAACGGAAATATGTTACTAAAGTCACAGTGGAAGGAGATCGAGTCGGCAGCGGACACACACAGAGGATTACGATATGAACGGAAATATGTTACTAAAGTCACAGTGGAAGGGGATCGAGTCGGCAGCGGACACACACAGAGGATTACGTTATGAACGGAAATATGTTACTAAAGTCACAGTGGAAGGGGATCGAGTCGGCAGCGGACACACACAGAGGATTACGTTATGAACGGAAATATGTTACTAAAGTCACAGTGGAAGGGGATCGAGTCGGCAGCGGACACACACAGAGGATTACGTTATGAACGGAAATATGTTACTAAAGTCACAGTGGAAGGGGATCGAGTCGGCAGCGGACACACACAGAGGATTACGATATGAACGGAAATATGTTACTAAAGTCACAGTGGAAGGGGATCGAGTCGGCAGCGGACACACACAGAGGATTACGTTATGAACGGAAATATGTTACTAAAGTCACAGTGGAAGGGGATCGAGTCGGCAGCGGACACACACAGAGGATTACGTTATGAACGGAAATATGTTACTAAAGTCACAGTGGAAGGGGATCGAGTCGGCAGCGGACACACACAGAGGATTACGTTATGAACGGAAATATGTTACTAAAGTCACAGTGGAAGGGGATCGAGTCGGCAGCGGACACACACAGAGGATTACGTTATGAACGGAAATATGTTACTAAAGTCACAGTGGAAGGGGATCGAGTCGGCAGCGGACACACACAGAGGATTACGTTATGAACGGAAATATGTTACTAAAGTCACAGTGGAAGGGGATCGAGTCGGCAGCGGACACACACAGAGGATTACGTTATGAACGGAAATATGTTACTAAAGTCACAGTGGAAGGGGATCGAGTCGGCAGCGGACACACACAGAGGATTACGATATGAACGGAAATATGTTACTAAAGTCACAGTGGAAGGGGATCGAGTCGGCAGCGGACACACACAGAGGATTACGTTATGAACGGAAATATGTTACTAAAGTCACAGTGGAAGGGGATCGAGTCGGCAGCGGACACACACCGAGGATTACGTTATGAACGGAAATATATTACTAAAGCGGAATCCTGTGCACAAGACTGTGCTGCTATGTGCTTATTTATTATTACAATGAAATATTATAACGCGCCTACACATCATTTTGTGCGTTCGTGTGCGAAAGTTATTTCTCTTGTATCTTCCAGTTGAGTATCGTTTTCGGATTCTCCGTTCTAGAGTGAAAGACATCGCATTTTCAGACTTGTGACTAATGAAAAATTTGATATGACACGTTTAATAGTTAGAAAGTGAGTAAAACAATTTCTTAGATCAATGCAAAATGCAGTGCCGTTGCAAAATGCCACCTTGCAACTTTGGATTCGGAGGGAAGTCGTGCGAAGAGGCGAATTGGCTACCCAGATTCGGTTAAAAACGGTCTCCAAAGCCTGGAGCATAGGTGTAGAGTAGCCAGCCTGTCGGCATTCTATAGAGTGTATTATGGAGAGTGTGTGCGGAAATTGCATAACTTATTTCCGCCATCACCGTTCCAGCATCGGACAAGCTGTTGTACGGCGAGTATCCACCTTTTGGTTGTTGACACCACTACGATTCGGAAGAAGCGCCTCTTCCTCAGCACTGCGCCTCATCTTTTATATTAACCGCGTTAGTAGGTAGATCGAAGGACTGGAACAATTTGCCTGCGGCGGTCTTTCCGTCTAACTACAATTTAAGAGTTTTCAGGGCTAGATTTAACAGGAAGTTAATAAACTAGCACACACCTGCATTCAAATATACAAATCTACACAAACATACACATAAATATGCCTGTAGTGAGACTTTCTTTCGATGAACAACTACTAGGGCGGCGCTGCTAGCGTGAGTTTATTTTTAATGTGAAGTCGCTCTACCTCGTTTATATATTTTGTACGACAAATGTCGATCAACGATTTACTACAAACAGTACGACTGGTTAACTTACGATTACAGGAACAGTCGCACTGATTGATACTCATGACTGAGAAATGCTATCTTCTATATGAGAGATTAAATACATTGACTTGACATATTGTGGTTTAAAGAAACACTTCGGTATTTTAGAATAAATAACCTCCGAAAACGATGTATCTGCCATCTATTTTCTTTACCACCCTTCGATGACGGTTAGAGAAAGTCATCAAATCCATTTTTGAACCTTTAAAGTATGCAAAACTTAAAATAAATAAATAAACTGGAACGGTCTCAAGTAGATATAACCAGTTTATGCCGCTATTTAAAGATGACGCGCTATATACATAGTCAACCCTACGTGGGTCACATCTGCTCCATTGGTCTGGGAGTCAGATCAAAGCAGGCCCGCGCCCAGACGCACATTCGTCAATGTATACATCTTACGATGGCCGTCAAACACTCACACAGAAGGTTCATACAAAACTGTCATCAAACAACCTGATAGTTTCAGTACCGATTAATACAATCTGGGAAGTATAATGTAATGAGCTCTATGTAAGAGACAGTACATGCCTACTTTGTTTCGGAAAGGTGATTGAGCGCGTAAGGTAATCAAAGTCAGGCATTTCGTAATCCTTCCTCTAGCCAGATGCATCATAGCTTATAACAAAAGCACTATATCCAAGTATGTAGTAAGATATTATGTTAGAAACTATTTCACTTTTACAGTCCTGTGAAACACATACATTAGAGCACCATTAGACCTGCGAACTTGGCGCGACTCTAATTAGCTGACAAATTGTTCATATCAGCGGCTTTACCTCTAGCGATAAGACACGGTTAGCTTTTGATGTTATTTATTCTCGACCTGTCATGTCTTTATGGTCTAACAGTCGATTGCACAGACTGACACGGTTGAGTACCTATTGTTTGTCCCTGCTCCATTCCTCTCTCCACTATTCCACTCCATCTCATGCTCCGCTCCTATTGGTCGCAGCGTTCGATGTTATGTAGCATAAAGCCTTCCTGGATTAATGGGCTATCCAACGCAAAAAGAATTCAAATCGGACCAGTAGTTCCTGAGATTAGCGCGTTCAAATAAACTCTTCAGCTATATATATTAATATAGATCAGGGATGTTACGGAGCTTCGACTCCGACTCCGTTAAGTCGGAACTTCCGATTACAATCATACCTTCGGTTCCGATACTTTTAAATTGGAGGTTATTAAAGTATATCCTAGCGGCGGCGGCCTGCCGCCTGACATTGCCTGCCGTTATGAACAGCACAATGCATGCGTTTGCACAATTTTGAAGCATATTGCTAGTACATTGCTCCATATGTTCGATAAATGTGTGTACTCTATAACGTAAATAACGCTATCAATGTCTTTCAACTGTCAAAATGAAATCCATTGCTACTGATAGTATGTTAGGTAATTACCCTACTGGTTCATACATATCACGCGGGGAGTTCCCCGACTCCTGCTACGTGCACTCTAGCGTCAATTGTTACACTTGTTATTATGTAGTTTGTTACGCACACGACACTTTCATAGGTTATAGACATTTGTTTTCATTTTTCGCTAGTTTTGGAGTCAACACATTTGATTTAGTTTGTTTCAAAGCTTTTGTTCGTTTAATTTGATATAATATGCTACTTTGGGTTTTAATTAATTTCATTTAATTTCTTGTTCATTTGGAAATATGCCAATTTTCTATTCACTGTTTGCGTTTAATTTTACAATAAAAAATTTAAATGAAAAATACTGACTGAATAATGTATTTTGTGTTTAAATAAAAAATCTCTCTCTTACCACCACTTCTGCCCCTGCCTCGCCTCCGGTCCGACTCCGACTCCGGTTCCGATATAACTACCTCCGTTACATCCCTAGTATAGATTCCCGAAGCCACCATGCATACTTGACGTTAATGGCAATTATCTATTTTACCTGCTCAGCGTTTAGCTAGCGTGTTCCTTACTATGTGGGGGTCAGCTACGTATTTTTGTAAAGCTCATTCAACAGTTGCGTCATTATTGAAAGGGTCATTTTATTTTAGTGATTTTAAATTTTCTTGTGTCAATGAAATGTCAGTGTTGCCACGCAAGCAAATAAACGATATCCCTGTTTTAATCTAGTCGAATCATACCGAAGTTAGGTATAAAGTTTCATTCGTAATATGATTAAGAAACAACAATGAGTATACAATTCTAAATATTAACAGAATATTAACGATAGTGATACGAAACAACGTTCCACTACAACAGTACTGGTCTACCCGTAAAGTTACAAACACTCGCAAACAGGGAAATTAAATTCCCAGAGCACATCCCGGTGACGTCACACGCGCCAATTGAGATGGACGCCGGCTCTTATTAGCTGCTATCCTAGTATTCCTAGTCGTGCACGGAGCTATGTGCCGCCGAATACCAGAAGCATGGCAATCACCAACTCTTGATATGCCGGAGACATTTTCAGGTGTATCCTCGATTAAAATGTATCACATTGGTAAGTATATATTTTTGGCCGCGCCCTCAGGTGAGGTGGAGCGATGGTCTTCGCAGGATGACTGGTAATAACTGGGTGAGAGTTGCGGCAAATCGAGTTGAATGGCATGAAATATGAGAGGCCTATGTCCAGCAGTGGGCCGCTATAGGGTGGTGATGATGATGAAGTCTATTTTTACAACATTCAGCATCCCAAAATGGCTATAATAAATAGTTGTAAATGATTTCCAACCTAACGATTACACATTGACTCCACATAATACTGCTAATGAAGTTTTGAAGCAAACACTCCGCTAGGGTGTCCATTAGTTAGTTGGACACACGCGGTTGCCCTTCCTTTGTTTCTTCTTAGTCTTTTAAGTTTTATCCGCGGATAATGTTTGTGAGAGGCAAAACTATGTACAGGTAGTAAAACATCATTAATTGCTCAAACGTATTATAGAGAGCATAATCTTCTTGCCAAAGCATCTGAATCATTAGTAGGGGGACCTACTCGAAGTGCATATCAGTAATAAATCATCATCAATCAGAGCGACAGATTATTATAGGCAGCTGAGTGGGTGGGGCGACGGGAGACCACCGAACAACAACGGGACAATTATCTAATAGAAACATCGTGCACAGGGGCTGCACGTGCTAACACATTTCGGGAAAACAAAAAGTAACCTTATGTTCAGTGTCTTTAATAAAGAAGAGTGTGCTAGAGTAGGTACTAGGTATTTAAAAGTTAGTCTTCTGCAACTTGTTTCTGTGTGGTGCGAGTGGGGGTAGTGGTTGAGTGGCAGGCGTGATGGAGAGCAGACACCGCGCTGATGGACGAACATCACGTATAACATGCTACTGAGCACCACTCGTAGATACGTATTTGTAGCAAATAGCGCCACGCGTCACATCAACTAAATAATTGAGACATCTATTCTAGTATTATAAATTCGAAGGTAACTCGTAGTTATGTTTCTGTATATTTTATCCCAACAAATGAACTTTAAATAAATGTTGGCAAGGATCTCCTTGCCAAAATCTTGCATCTATCTAGATGGCATCCTGGAGAAGTCTAGTAATCGATCAAAAAAGTACTCTACATGAAGGATTAAGAACAAAATCGCCGAAAGTGAAAAATCTAAAGTTTGCCGAGAATGATACACGTAAACAACAGTGTTTCTTCAAAAAATTTCTGACCAATATGTTAGGTTCCAGATAATGTGTATTATTAGCGGTTGGTGTTTAACATAATTGTGTGTCATATTTTAACGCTTCGAACAAAGTCAATATGACATAGGGTTACAAATGTTTAACTGTTTCATCGTGGCACATTGTTTTAAAAATATAAAACAATAATAAAGTATTTAAAAGTCCCATGGATATCAAGTTTCATAAAATCATAAGCCAACGTTCAAAACACACTTGTTTCTTTGCTACACCAGAAGAAAGTAAACTAGAAAAAAAATATATCCATCTGTACTTTTCATGCTAACGCATAGGTACCTAACTGCTGAATGGATTTGAGATTACCTACTTTGATTCGGCGTTACGTTTCCGTGGGATAATTTCCGAGATCTACGAAAATATGGACAGCTAACATTAATGGCAGAAGTAAGAAAAACTAAACTGCCCCCTGATCGGCGAACACATTTCTGTCAGTCAGCTAGTCGCTATAATTTGACAAAAATGTGTTCGCCGATTAGGGGGCTGGTTAAAGCATCATCATCATCGCAATAAAACTTAAAGAATCATAAGCAAAAATATCAATAAATTGTTATGAATAAATAATTTATTATGATGATGACGCAACAACTCATGTATTTACAATCCAGATAAATTATACTTTAGTACAAATGCGTGACAACGAGATCAGCTCTCACGAACATTTCCTTGCTTGTAAACAACTACGAGAAGCACGGCAACGCACAAGTACGGTGAGACGACGTGAGACCGTCACGTGCTCACTAACTAGCGACCTTCTGCCGGCGGGAATCAACGCAATTGATACAAGAATCGACCTCGGGCATCAGTTAGAGACAAAACGCAGAGGCCGGGATCCTCCGGCAGACGAAACAATTTGCAAACAAGGTCACTCACTGATTATATCTGAATGAGTGAATCCCACTGTTCGGTACAACAGTTGGCAACATGAACGTAGCCAACGGCTCTGCAAACATCAATGGTTTATGTGAAACATTACCGCCAAACAAAACATCCGTTACCGCAATATTGACCAGTCTAGTCATGGAGCCCGGAGCCCAGTTCAAATCAAGCATATTTTTCCAAGCGATTTCCATGGTTTGAGTGGTAGGGCTATGACTGTGACAAGTTGGAGTGTTGACAGTTCACCGTTGATCTTGGCACGCCATGCGCCTGCACCGCGATGTAACGTAACCTATTTCTGGAGCATTGATTTATGAGCTGCTGCGTATAATACAGCTATCTAGACCAAGTTTATTGCTTAAGAACATTCCTAACCGAAACCACATCGGTGTACAAGACCGATATAACACACAACCTATAATAATATTTCGTTTTGACAATCGGTCTCGTATTACAATCAATATATCCAGCAGGCTAACCATTCCTTGAATTGAAATTAATTCATAAGTCAGGCATTATTTCAATCAGTCAGTATATTTTTCACCCACATGCTTTGTTTAATTCCTTGCTCAAATATAATAGTGACTATTCCTACTCATGCTTCCTTAGGCACGAGGTGACACACCACGTCATTAGTTAATAAATCTTAAATAACCTTAAAAAGCGCCTCAGTATCCTTTGGAAAAACATACATTACGTCAGAGTCAACACTAAAAACAGCCAGTCCAATAACTTGCAGAAATAACTTGCTGAGTCAGCGCGCGACAATATGGCGAGCTTTACACACGGCAAGCGCACACTAACACGGGCCGAACTTGTCGACAGTCGCACTGAACAACAATATTCGAGTGTGGTCGCGGCCGCTCACCTTGACCTTGAGCTCTGGACAGGCGCGACCCTCCATGGTGCTTATCCCTTCTCGATCCTCGTGTTCGATAAAGAGGACGTATCTTAAAATAATATCTCAAACCGTAACGTGTTTAATTTGTCCTCGGCCGAGGCTAAATAAACAGCTCATGGAAATAATACTCGGGGTATTTAATACCTACATATAGTTTTAATATGCATATTCTATATTCATTTCAATAAACCTTGAGCTGTAATTTTTTTGCGATAAAGTTGAATGTCTAACAAAGAAAGGACATTGGCAACTGCCCATACATACTTTGACCAGGCTATGAAATGGCTTAGACAAGGTTAATAAAGGACTTAAATGGTTCGCCTAATCATCGTTAGCAATTCCACATTGCAAATATATATTAAAGAAACAGAGGAGCTTAGAATTTTTACATAATTTGTTTGATTGGCTGCATGGCTCTGCCTTTGCTCTTATCACGAAACGGAAAAAAAAAATTGTGGTTCGTCATCATCATTATGATTTCAGCTGAAAGACGTCCACCGCTGGACAGGCCTCCCCCAAGGTTCTCCACGACGACCGATCCTGCGCCTCCCGCATCCAGCTGTTGAGGGCTGATAAAGATCCGTACAATTTTTGAGGTTATGATAACGTAACAATGTATAATAATTATGGTTTATAGTTATACCTACAAGGCTACAAATTGTAGCCTACAATCATAACTAAACTGCAAAGGTGAACGAGGTAGCCTATGTTATCTATTTGATTCTTATACATATATGCTGAGATTTTTTTTTAATTAGTAAAACATATTACAATCAGCAAGAATTTTTGAACGAAAAAGACTTTTCTGTTCCGACTACTATAAAAATAACAATGGAATAATGTGAACTTTTATTTAATTACCTACTGTAACTCAGATACCTATAACAATAAAAATAGTATAATTAATTCATTTAAAAAATAATCACTGCCTTAATTCCATTTTATATTATATCCGAAAAAGTTAAAACGGAACGTATTTTTGTCAACGTATAATGTATATTGATGACGTGTTCAGTTATCTGTGATGAAACTTACTCAGGAAAAATAGAAAGGATAAACTTACTCAAGTCCAGACTGTATGGCGTATCATGCCTTTGCCTTTTCCGTTCAGAAGTATGTTAACGAACCACAAAAAAAAAAAAAATTATCGTTTCGTGGTGAAGGCAAAGGCAGAGCCATGCAGCCAATCAAAAATTACAATTTATGTAAAAATTCTAAGCTCCTCTGCTTTTTTAACATATATTTGAAACGTGGAATTGCTAACGATGATAAGGCGAACCATTTAAGTCCTATATTAACCTAGTCTATGCCATTTCATAGCCTGGTCAAAGTTCGCCATCCTCCTTTGGCAGTTTGTTTTGTGTAGCTTGATATGCTGTCGAGTGTCGTCTGTACCTACACTAAGTAATTCGAACAAATGTGACGTCCAGAATGACTTCGCTGATACTTATCAGATTATTAATATCATCATATACCTAAGTACAGACTTGACCTCCCCAGTTTGCTCGACTAGAAAAATATCGAATAAAAATTTTTGCTTTGCATTAAATTAAAGCAATTTTTACATCATTTATCGGAGTTCAGGGCAATGTTAAGTCTCTTATGATGTTACTTCGTACATAGTGAAAATTGACGTGTTGAGCATACCGGACTAGGGCACAGACCAACCGCTAACCGTTATTTAAGGAGTCAAAGTACTTCACACATTACTTCGTTTTCCTTGGCTTCGAGTGGGTCATATATGTGCTGTTCAAATTAATTGGACAAATAGAGATTAGGAACAGCTGATGCATCGAATTCGTCAGATCCACCTCCAGGTCAAGCGCTAACTCCAGTTTATCGCTTCGAATAATTCAATACAATACTTTCAGATCACCACTGTCACCCAAAATATTGAGCGGATGTCCGATGTTTGACTCCGTAGACTCTACGGCGAAGAGCATCTATGTATATCTTAAAAAGCATTCACGTGTTCCACTTTTACAGAAAATAAACAGATGTTATGTTCAAGTGCAACAAATCAAGCTCCTCGTATACAATATGTAAAGAAAACCCTGTCCGACCCATAAGGATAATAAAGGTTAGGTAAACACTTGACCAAATATAATATAAAATTTTACATAATCATCACAGTAACAATAATAATGAATTTTGAAATAATCTTTTTTTCCCGGGTATTAATTCCAATTTCCCCGAAATTTAGTAATTTTTAAAAACTGACAACACCATTTGTGACGGAGCGAATAGCGATGCGACCACGTGCCGCATGCCCCGCCCCCCTTCACCCGCGCATACATGCGCGGGTGAAGGGGGGCGGGGCTATCGGGTTGCCTATCGCACATGTATTAAGTTACCTCGCTTTTTCGAAATAATATTAATTTTTTTTGGGGGATTTTTTTTTAAGTTTAGCCCGGCTTTGTAGGCATTATTAGAATCAGTTAACGATACCTAACAATACCTTCACGGATCGGACAGGGTTTTCTTTACATATTGTATATTGTGCCTGGAGAGTAAAATAGAAGTGGCATGATACTGTCATCAAATATACACGAGTGTCACGTTATGAAGCGTTAAGGCAGCTGCCTTAATACTCTTGGACTACGTTAATATAAGACGAGGAGCCACTTGGTAGAAACTGATTGTAACTGACTAGGTACCATCTTTAAGAAGCTTTTGCAACGCCTTTTTGTCATTCCCGTTATACATGAAAACAAAAAGAAATTCTACTAGGTGAAAGAAATAGGTGTTACCCAGGCCGACTGGTCCTCAACATGGGCCGGTGAAAACAGGGACTGCCACGCATCACAACTGTAATATTATGCAGAATTCAGTTACGAGAGAGATCCATAGTTAGCAGTGAACAGTAAAAGAATTAGGGAATTAGGAAGGGGACGCGGGTTCGGTCCCCGCGCAGTGCAAATATTTGTATGCATGAATATGAATATTTGCACTGGTCTGGTCGTGCCTCGGAAAGCACGTTAAGCTATTGGTCCCGGTTGCCATGCGAACATCTAGTGGCAGTCGTTATGGGTTGTTGGAGCCCTCAAAAGTCTAACAATTGGTCTAACTGCAATGCTTCGGTATCGCCTTCGGGTTGTGGAGGTCAGACGGCAGTCGCTTCCCGGAAAATGTCGAAGTTTAGCCAAAATCGGCAGTTGAATCGAGTAGTAAAGCGGACCCCAGACTCCAAAGTTGAAAAGCTGCGGATGCGACTGGGATTAACGCTGAGATGATGATGATGATTTCATTTGCAATGATCATTAATAAAGCACAAGGCCAAACTCTAAGGGTTGCTGGAGTACACTTGGAAAAACATTGTTTTTCGCATGGTCAGCTATATGTAGCGTGTCCTCGAGTATCCAGTGCCCAAAATCTGCATGATTTTGCTCCCCAAGGTAAAATATATAATATAGTTTACCACTCAATTTTGGATTAACAACTCATGGTATACAATTATGGTAACGCGAACCGTCTGTCTGTTATTCTTTCACGCCTAAACGAATTTTTATGAATTTGGTAGAGAACTTAGAGAACCGCGGGAGAACATCTCATTCCTAAGGGAAAATCTAAAAAGCGCGATACAACCGAATTCCACGCGGGCGGAAAGCTAGTTAACTATAAACTAGTTCTGCTATCATCGATGTGTACCAAAACAACAGATAGTCACTCAGAGGTCAGGCGCCGATATCTGCGCGCCGAGTGTCGCAAGCGCTTGTGCAATAAGCTGACTGGCGGTTCAATGTCGCCGTGTGTTATCACTGCAAGCCGCTGATATAAGTCCCACTTGTGTCGCTAAATCTGAGCTACGTTACTAGAGATTTGGGAACAGTTCGTACCTCTTCGCAATAGTTGAGCTGAAATTCATACATCCTAAAAGTCATAGGCCGTGGGCACCTAGAAACATAAACGTTCTGTACAGAGACACCTCTTGCAGACCAACCTACATATGTTATAAAAGTAGAATTAAAGTATTCTTAGCAAGTGTTATTTACACATTTGAGTAAATCACATCACATCTCTGAATGGAAGCTTCGGCTATATCCAATGTTTGGCAGCTGCGAGCGGAGCCGCCGCCGCCCGACAGTCAACCTCTTGTAAACACACGAATGTGAATGGAACGCTATTTCAATCTGTTGTTGCTTTCCAAACAACGATTGTACTAACATCAATGAGATAGTTGCCGTTCTTTTAATCATTATATTTTAATTATGGGCTGATAATAGCGTGCGCGGTAAGATCCGGTTGAAAGTGTGATCCATATTGTAAACAAGACTCGCTTCCGTGATTAGTTAAATAAATCAAGGCTTGTGATTGCGTGAAATAATATACACCTACAATTTACTTGTGATTGCAAGTGCCAATACAAATTACTGTCGTTATATTTCATTACACCTACAATTTACTTGTGATTGCAAGTGCCAATACAAATTACTGTCGTTATATTTCATTACACCTACAATTTACTTGTGATTGCAAGTGCCAATACAAATTACTGTCGTTATATTTCATTACACCTACAATTTACTTGTGATTGCAAGTGCCAATACAAATTACTGTCGTTATATTTCATTACACCTACAATTTACTTGTGATTGCAAGTGCCAATACAAATTACTGTCGTTATATTTCATTACACCTACAATTTACTTGTGATTGCAAGTGCCAATACAAATTACTGTCGTTATATTTCATTACACCTACAATTTACTTGTGATTGCAAGTGCCAATACAAATTACTGTCGTTACATTTCATTACACCTACAATTTACTTGTGATTGCAAGTGCCAATACAAATTACTTTCGTTATATTTCATTACACCTACAATTTACTTGTGATTGCAAGTGCCAATACAAATTACTGTCGTTATATTTCATTACACCTACAATTTACTTGTGATTGCAAGTGCCAATACAAATTACTGTCGTTATATTTCATTACACCTACAATTTACTTGTGATTGCAAGTGCCAATACAAATTACTGTCGTTATATTTCATTACCCCTACAATTTACTTGTGATTGCAAGTGCCAATACAAATTACTGTGGTTATATTTCATTACACCTACAATTTACTTGTGATTGCAAGTGCCAATACAAATTACTGTCGTTATATTTCATTACACCTACAATTTACTTGTGATTGCAAGTGCCAATACAAATTACTGTCGTTATATTTCATTACACCTACAATTTACTTATGATTGCAAATGCCAATACAAATTACTGTCGTTATATTTCATTACACCTACCATTTACTTGTGATTGCAAGTGCCAATACAAATTACTGTCGTTATATTTCATTACACCTACAATTTACTTGTGATTGCAAGTGCCAATACAAATTACTGTCGTTATATTTCATTACACCTACAATTTACTTGTGATTGCAAGTGCCAATACAAATTACTGTCGTTATATTTCATTACACCTACAATTTACTTGTGATTGCAAGTGCCAATACAAATTACTGTCGTTACATTTCATTACACCTACAATTTACTTGTGATTGCAAGTGCCAATACAAGTTACTGTCGTTATATTTCATTACACCTACAATTTTGTTGTTGCTTCATCTGTTAAAAATACATTGATCTGATTCAAAAATATCACTTACACCTCACAAAACAGAAAAGAAAACCTAACTCTTAAGAATGTATTTGTACTTTAGCATTGGATCAGAAGATACGTATGCAATCCGGCATTATACAGCATATGTAGTCACATGTTGTCCATTATTTTTAGTAAGCTTCTATATCTTAGTAATACCCAACTCCCAAATGATTAGGTTATTTTAAGCCAAGTAACGCGCAGCCTTCCCCTCACCCCCAAGCACGTGGGTAACAGCTCAAGCTCGACTAGCTGTGATTACAGAACGACCCCTTCGCCATATGTAGCGCACGACAATCATTGGGTACACAGCACGGTGCGGTTGACACGTCGACGATGCGCCAACACTTTACCAACCACAAACGATTGTAATAATGTTTCACACCTACAACCACACAGTTGAATCAAATAACTGAAAACCGTCAGTACAATAATTAAAATTGTCTTCCTTTCATGAAGAAATAACAGCTCAGTTCTAGAGGGGTTTTTAAACTATTAGCTGTCTCATCGGCTGCCTGAGGGCTAATTGCAGTAATACAAAACATTCAAAATCTAGTCTTAGTATCATTTCGCGACAAACAAAGTCAGAAACTTGTCAAAATATTGAGAAATTTGAAGTATAATGTTGACAGATTGTGACGGTGATCACACTGTGAATGTTTAGAAGTACTCCAACAACAACCTAAACGCATTCGACTATCGTACCATGTCACTCAAGAAGCTATTTGTAATAAAACTATCCCATTCCCTGGATAATAAAAGTGATTTGCAAATGGATGATGGCGGATGATACACGCAGTTGCCGGTCACTAATGCATGGGATAAGTACATTCATACAGAAAACGATAATGGTCCGGCTGCGGTCCGAAACGAGTCAAAAAAACCGCGAGTACTTCCTGTCTTACCGGCTCTCGTGAGAAACAAGTCCTTTAAAAACTGGATTTATGCACGTATCCAACCATTACAGCCAATGACGACGGTAGATATTTAATTGCAAATGGATACAGTGTCGCGTGTCGA
This sequence comes from Sesamia nonagrioides, assembly GCA_017933935.1. Classification (NCBI taxonomy): domain Eukaryota; kingdom Metazoa; phylum Arthropoda; class Insecta; order Lepidoptera; family Noctuidae; genus Sesamia; species Sesamia nonagrioides. The sequence continues at coordinate 552,518 of JADWQK010000345.1, forward strand.
GCTGTCTTTACAAGTGTGGGCCAGTCATGCATCACTCTCTGTCTACATGTTACACACGACCAATGTCTATATCCACTTTAGTTAATTTATTACTAACTTTAGCTTTACTTTTACTAACGTCATTGGCTCATTTTAGCGCCTTTTTCCGACTAAGTTGGGGTCGGCTTCCAGTCTAACTGAATTCAGATTAATACCATTATTGTAGGTACCTACATGAAGAGATTGCCGAAGTGACCTCCACAGCCCAGTACTGGTAATACGATACTCCTTGGTTATCAGACTTTCGGCTTCTACTATATTACTGAAATAATATCTAGTTTAATGTAAGCATTGTAATAATGTATAAGTGCGCAGCGTTGTGTTCCGTGTGCGTGTATGCAGAAAATATTAAAAATAATTCAAACCGGACATGGTGACTCGACCAAGACGAAATGAATTATTATGCTGGTCGGATCTCCTGATCTGACCTCTTACTGGTGATACGTGATTTTCTGTAAAAGAGACTGATCGCATATGAGAGGGTTTAATTCTCAAAATTTATTCAAAATTATTGTGAACTGATTTTAATTAGTTATTCGCAAGTTAAATGAAAGAGCTGCCTAGTTTTCAAATCCGTCTACATGCTACAGAAGATTATTTATTTATTTATTAAAACTTCATGCACAATGAAAAAAATTGCACAATGGCGGACTTAATGCCTTAGGCATTTTCTACCAGTCTACCTTAAGGTGATGCAGAGACAAAACATGGTAGGTGCAAAGATATAAAAGAGAAGTTAAAAGAGAAACACAAAAAAAAAATATTATAATAAATACATAAATACATACATACAAAATATAAACAGTAGAGAGAGATAAAAAAATATAGATAGAGAAAAAGAATAAATTATATGTTTGATGAATCTGCCAATTTCTTGCGTAAGTATTCCCGAGCTTTAATTTTAAAAGTGTACCGACTGGTCAACGTCCTGATGTTCTGAGGAAGGTCATTCCAAAGAAAAACCGCTTGGACAAGAAATGAAGACTTAAGAAAACCAGAGCGGTGAGAAGGACATCGTAGAAGACAATTATTGGACGAACGAAGATTCCTATTATGCGCAGAGCATAAATATTGAAAATGAGAAGTAAGATAAGAAGGAGAACAGGGTTTGTGTAGGAGTGAAAACAAGGTCGTCAAAGCTCTTAGAGCTCTGCGTTGCCTGATGGGTAGCCATTTCAAGATGGACCGGTGGGAAGATACATGATCGTACTTACGAAGGTTAAATACGAATCGAATGCAGTTATTTAGAAGTCGGTCAAGTTTATTGAGTAGATCTGCATTCAGGTCGTAATAACACACATCACCATAATCAATAATGGGGAATATAAGGGATTGAACAAGCATTGCCTTTATGTGTGATGGAAGAACATTTTTTTAGCCTATAAAGCGACCGCAATGTCCCGGTGACTTTTTTGCTTACACTTGCAACCTGCTTACGCCAGTCCAGGCAAGTGTCAACATACAGACCCAGATCCTTGACATCAGAGCTGAACGGAATGACTTTGTCATCATAGAAAACTGGTGGTACCACTAAGCCACTCAGCCTACGCCGACTAAAAGTACTCCCTATAATGATGGCCTGGCATTTTGTAGGGTTAACCGCTACTCCGAAACGATTAGACCAGTCCCTCACCACTCCCAAATTTCGGTTCAGCTCGTCAATCGCATCCGATAAATTGTCAACACTTGCCTGAGTATAGAGCTGTAAGTCATCAGCGTAAAGATGATACGCACACTGAAGTTCAGTAGTAATAAGATCAATAAAGATTGAGAACAAAAGTGGGGATAATATACCGCCTTGAGGGACGCCAGAAACAAGCTCGCACCAGTTAGAAGACGAATCTCTCGCGAGAACTGCCTGCTGACGCCCCCGAAGATACGAGGAGAACCAAGCCAGAACCTCGGAAGAGACCATAAGATGGGAAAGGATGGACAAAAGGACTTCGTGACTGACGGTATTGAAAGCGTTCGAAAAATCGATCAGTACTAAAACGGAGACTTTAGTGTCTTCCATTCCCCGCCTTATATCGTCAGTCACTTTAAGCAAAGCAGAAACAGTGCTGTGGCCGGGCCTGAACCCGGATTGGAAAGGATTAATGAGAGAGTTTAGCTGAATGAAGTGGGAGAATTGCTTATGGACACAGGCCTCAAGCACTTTAGACAAAAAGGGGAGGATAGAGATGGGACGGAAGTGGCTAAGAAGGGTGGGATTTGGAACTTTAGGTAAAGGACAAACATGAGCTTTCCTCCATAGCGAAGGGAAGTCACCAGTAAATAGGGAGAAGTTAATAACATGGGAAATTGCAGGAAGGAGCGGGTCAAGAGCCGTCACTATCATGTAACGACTGATGTTATCACACCCTACGGCTTTAGATTTAATAGATAGGATAACCTTCTTAATCTCTTCCGGGTCAACTGGGGTGAAGACAAAGGGGGTAATATTGGGGCGCGTCAGACCAGTAAGGTAGTGAATAGTTTGACATTTAGTATGACTATCGAGAGTTGGGACAGTGGCAAAATGACGGTTTAGATCGTCCAAACCAAATGTATTAGAAAGGTCTGAATGCCGCGTTCTGCCAATACCTAGAGTTCTAAGGAATTTCCAAATATCAGCAGGAGAAGAGGAAGTGATATTATCAAGAATGTGGCGGCGTCTAGCGTTGCGTATCATCTGGTTACAACGGTTGCGAGCAGTTTTGAAGAGAGTCCAGTTATCGTCCGTCCTATCCCTTTTATATTTCCGGAACGCGCGGTCCCTACGCCGCATCGCCATCCGAACACCTTGATTCATCCATGGAGCAGGCGGCCGCTTCAGCTTTATTTTCCTAATGGGAGCATGAGTATCGTACAGTTTGACAACAGCTAAGTTAAAAAGATTTACCTTGTCATCAACAGTAGTAGCTTCCTCCAAGGGCGTCCAGTCAATACTTGCAGCATCATTTATTAGTTGTTCCGTGTTCATCCGCGCAAAGGCACGCCTGTACTGGAATTCAGGTTTTGGTTTTGGAGGTTTAAGGATATAGGACAGGAAAATAAGGTCGTGATGAGAAAAGCCAGCAGCGGTATGTTGACCGTGTGAGGAAACTAGGGAAGGATTAGAAATGAGGACCAGGTCGAGCCAGGTATCATCACCGACAGTGTTGTGATGCGTTGCATCCAAAGGCAAAACGTGCATACTAGCTGACTCAACCAGTTGTAGGAGTTTGCAGGACCGAGTGGAGTTATGGGCGAGGAGGTTGGTGTTGAAATCTCCCATTATTATGTAATGTGCGTACCCCGAACCCAAAGATTCTAGGACCGATTCGAATTCGGTGAAGTAATCAAGGGAAGGGGGACAGTATACAACTCCAACGATGGTTTTAGTTCCTTTAACACAAACCTCGAGAAAAAGAAACTCAGCACAATTATTAGATGGAGAAGTGGCAAGAATTTTAAAAGGAAGATCAGCTCGAAGGTAAATGGCTACACCACCCCCTCTCCTACCGATTCTATCGTTCCGTAGAAGAATGAATCCAGGAAGAGAGTAAGTGGAGGAAAGAAGTTCTGGTTTTAACCAGGTCTCAGATATCAGGACGGCATGTACATAGTTGTTCGCAAACGTGTCGTATAGCTCATTATAATGACTTGCAATACTCTGGGCATTGATGTGACAGATGTTAAGTCGACGGTCAAAGTTTTGACTAAAACGCTGACGCAAAAAATCACCAAGAGTGTCTGTGACAGAGCAAAAACTATCACCATCGGAGGTGGCATCAGAATCATTGGCAGAGAAAAAAGACTCATTCTCAAAAGGTACTGACATAAAAATATATATATATATATAATAAAAAAAAATAAAAAATAAATAAAACTGAATAAAAAATAAATAAAACTGAATAAAAAATAAATAAAACTGAATAAAAAATAAATACCACAAAAAAAAACAAGTACAGCGTTTGCATTACTGCCCCACCCGCCAGCTAACAATCATAACACGATAAAAAAAACTCAATTATGGTGTTCGGAACGTACCCTTCATTAAACAATAATATTGACATCGGTGAAAGTATCCGAACACAAAAACATTTGACATGACATAACTTAATTTGTAAAATGAAGGTTATCATGATTTATCGAAATAGGAAAAAAAGGAAAACATAATGAGGGTAAACAGACTACTCAGATCTAAAAATTGTAAAATGTAAACATAAGAGACAAGAAATTAAGGGATAACAAAGATTGTGACATAACAATAACGTAATAAATAGACTGATTATGGTAAGTAAAAAACCTACAGAATGTAGGAATTGGCATGTTCTGAAAAACCTTATAATTTATAAATCCCATAATAATTTAAGCAAATTCAACGTGCTTTGTTTTTTAGGTTACCTCCAGACGTCTGAACTTTTGGATACTTCTCCAGCAGTGGACTCAGTTCTTCCAATGTTGTAATTTTGTGCTTACTTCCATCGGGGGCCTTAACAACAATCACACCATCCTGAGTCCAACACGACCGCATCGAAAAGTGAAGCCGCGCCTTCCCAAATACAGATTGACGGGTCTTTGTCAGGAATTCCTTGATGGAGATGGAAGAACCCTTAAGTCCAGTCTTCGCTCTCCAAACTGCAGCCTTGTCATCATAGCTGGAAAACTTCACGAGGATGGGTCTGTGGTGATCTTTATTGACTACACCTAGTCTGTGGCAGACCTTGATGGAAGATGCAGTAACAGTATTGAGAGCCAGCTTCTTTCGTATAACATCCAGAATGACTGCGCTGCAAACCTCCCCATCAACCTCGGCAACTCCCTGGAAAATCAGAGCTTTTCTACGTTGCCTGGACTCCAAACTGTCGACTTGCCGAGCACACTCGCTGATCTGTTTTCTAAGTAGGCTTAACATGCTGAAAATCAGTTCTCTGAATGTGCGGAACTCTTCAGCGACCCTAGCTACGGTATCCTTCGCTGGTCCTGCGCTCTGGATTTGTGCCTCGAGTTCACTCATCTTCCGGATAAAACTATCCTCCAGGCTCTTCTGTGCTGACATAATTTCATCAAACTGAGACATAGTGATCAAAGTTCTTGTGTCCAGTGATTGAGATAAGTGATGTTAAGTGATGAACTGGCAGGTGGTGTGCAATTATTGCTGTAGTCTCATCAGAGTGCTGCAAACGCTTGTGATAGTTGTGCAGAAGCTATACACTAATAATTTGTAAAACTATTGTAATAAAACTAGGATATACTATTTTTAACAAAAATTAAATAAAAGAGATACGTCTGTCTAATTTTAACACCTACCCGCGAAAAAAAAGATTACTTGTAACAGCACTGCAACAGCAACTGCACGTATGTACGAGCCACCTTTTAGGGTTCCGTACTCAACTAGGAAACCTAATAGTTTCGCTCAGTCTGTGTGTCTATCTGTCTGTCCTTCCGAGGATAATCTCAATGACCGTTAAAAGTAGAAAGCTGACATTTATTTAATTTACTAATATATATCAATCACGCTTACAAAGTGATAAAAACGTTTCATTACGGCAACCCCAACACAGAAAGAAGGGAGTGTTTTTTTTTTCATTTCAACCCTAATATGCGATATATTTTTGGATAGGTATTTAAAAATGAACGGGGTAGTAGTATATTTTACTAAAATATTTTTTATAATGTTAATATTTTCCGCTCCAAGAGCAAAAAAAAAACACACTTCTTGTGCCTGACGGGAAACTAGGGAACGGGGAGCCCTACACTGAGCGTAACCCAACACGCTATTGGTCGGTTTAGGGAAGTGGATGGAGGATTCAGTTCATTTTCAGCCTCATGTTCGTGTACCAACTGAGTCCAACAAGATAACAATCAGTAACTAGCTAGTGCGAATTGTTCCTGACTTGTCCTGTTTATTCTGTGGTTGCGCTGACCACTTGAGATAGTCCTTCAATGATTGCTACAAGTCACTTGAATTATCAGCTGCAGCAGGCGTTGCAATCGCTTCGTCCGTCATGTGCTATAATAGCACACGACGAACGAAGCGAGTGCCTCAGCTTTGCTTATAGTGTCGTCTTTCCAAAATAAAGATGAATTTAGATATGGTAGCTCTACGTAGAGACTTAGCTAATCTGACTATTACTGGCCGACTTCATCAATCGTATTAATTTTGTGTCTCCAAATGAAACGGATCGAGAACTACTCGACAAATGACATCATATTGGTTATGAATGTCAACTTGTTGTGAGAAGTAAACCGCCATCACAGCTGTTTTGTAGGTTACTGCGCTAAAAACTGAGCGTATTGACTTTCATTGTAGCGGCATTGTTAATGAGATACATTTTAGTAATCAGGCGGTGCTCAAATCATTTCAATATTCAACTTAATAAACCAAATAATGGAATTTCAAACATTAAAATGTAAACCGCAGTAAAACTACAAAGTAAACGTAAAATGTAAACAATTATCATACATAACAATACATATAATGTACGTTATAGCATCAGTTGGACAATCATTGTGCAATACTACTGGAGGACGAATTATTGACGGATGTTGTTAACGAGAGTCGTAATGAATAATATAACGCAACTAGTGAATTGAGACAAAATAATAATTACATATGCGGCAGAAATGGCCATCGTTTTCGAAGGCAGCGGAGCGCGCGGCGGAACGGTACGTGTCCCGTGTTGTAACACACGCCTATCACGTTCACCAGCTCGCTCTCAAAACTATCACTCCTAATTGAATTAATACAGACAGTACACCATTTTGTTATTGTTGACTGTACCAAAGTATTCATGCCAAAATACACATTGCATTAACGATAATGAGTATTTAGTAATGTATAGATAGGTTAAATATTGAAAAATATAAAACAGGTGACTGTAATGAAAGACGGAGCAAGGTTAAAAAACAGAACTAACGACCAAGAACACAATAATGACGAAATGTGAAATAATAAATAAAAATATAAAATAATAACTGGAGTGAAACGATTGCTATTAGCAGTGGCAGGCAGGTGGAAAGAACCGAGGAAAACGAAAACTGCAAATAATTCATGTACAGGAAACGAACGAGTCGACAAGAAATCGGTTTCGCTGTAAACTGGCCAAATAAGTAGCGGCAGGAACACGGACAGGCATTCAATAGCCCCGGTGGACTAAGGAGTAATTTCTCTCCGGTCGAGTTAAGAGCGATTGTAATTCACTGAAATGAAGATGAAATCGTGACGGCCAAGACTTGTATGCAAAGTGGTTATTAAATGTCACTGAAATCGAAGCGTTCGCTGTGGTCACGCTCCGTGCTTCTTCAACAAATCATAAACGTGTGCAAGCAATTGATCGCGGACATGGGAAGCATGATCGTAGACAGCACGTAATGTGCTCTCCATACATGACAGCAATGTTGTAGTTGACTCTAATACGTTACGCTTACGCTGTAAAGAAGATGTTTATGTTTGCTGAAGACATCTTATCCAACTTAATTACTTTAGTGACTCTTGATATTGTGTATACCGATCTGCAATAACAATTGCATTAACGCGTGTTATCATTCATATTACCTATAACTCTGCAGATTGCGACAAAATCTAAAATAAATTATGAATAAACATTCCGAAAAATTCGTGAAGAGTAAGTACCAAAATGTCACCGAAACCAACACAAGCGTGGTGAGATATTTTAGGAAAACTCGAATCTCCAAGAATATAAAGGTAAACGACACGAAGATGAGGCTGCCGGTGGAATACAAAACAATTGTTTACAAATTCATAAAACGAATCGATGAAAGAAGTCAATAAGCTATACGAATAACTTGCAAATTGTAATAACTTGAATAACCAACACAGGCATAAAAAGTTCCGTGTGAATAAAAGCTAAATGTTTGTTTATTCAAAACCAGTTTGAGCGATTCGCACCGCGGATTAATTTGGACGCGCACATTAACTATTAAATGTGGATGATTGCGCCTGCGACTTAGCACACGCAAAAACAATTACTTTAAAAGCATAAGAAATATTGAAATAACTCTACTCAGTCTGCAGTCAGTCCGTATTACAAATACTCGGTAATTAGCGACAAATATTTGATAACTGACGTCAATCAAGGTCAAGCTCTAATGATGTAACCGCAACAACAATAGACATGGTTAAATGTGTACGTTTTTAATTACAAACTCTATTACCGATGGGTTGATGCCTAATGCAGCCTGTGACACACCTTTAGTCGAGATGACATCATAATAAGATGGTTCACAGATAAGGCAGAGGCAGCACTTCCATACAGTCTATGTAATGATATAAGAACTATATTGTATGCTAACCTTTCTTTGATTGGTTCTCTCGTTCCTTTTCCTTTTCTCTCGCCTTTTTGTCTCTCCTCTCCCTCTCCTGTTTCTCCTTTTCCAGGCGCTTCATCTCCTTCTTCAATTCCTTCTCGTTCTTCTTCGACTTAGTGTCATCGATTTTCTCAGACAGGATGAAAGTCCCCGTCTGGACCTTCGAGTCCACTTCTTTCGGCCTCATGGTGTACCACAAAGCGACACAATCAAATCACACAAGGATAATGTTCCTATAGCAACAAAATCCTCTGTAAATGCACTCTTAGAATTTATCTCGACGTTTCTTCAGCGTGAAAAATTTCAATTCGGCACAGAGCGGTCGCGCGGTGGCGACTGGCGCTTTATCGTACACGTAGCTACGACCGACGCTCGCTATTGGCGAAACGGTATCGAATTTATCACTGGCACTCTTGAACGATTTCAAAAGCAAAGTGCGCGAGATCGATCGCGAGCGACGTGCGGTGTGGCCGAAACGCGCAAAGCACCGACCGTGACTGAGCGTGCGCGAGCCCTGCGCCCCCCTGGCCTCGGCACTGACGCTCATGGCGACGCCGGCGCAACATGCGCGAGCGACGCGTGCTTCAAACTCTATAAATAGTCTTACTTCCTATATAGGATAGAATCAGAAGACGATTTATGGCCGTTGAACCCACGAAAGCATTTCGCGGATCGGCCGCGACTAACACTAAAAACTGATTACAATTTTGACGAAAATTATATTCACGATTTTAAGTGCCAAGGCCAAGGCAACAAGTGTTTCTCATTGAAAATGCATTACAAGTTTAATAAAAGATAAAATTGCTATACCAACTCTCAATCCTTGTTCTGCGCACATACATATATCGAGTTATGTTTTTCTGGCGACTATACTATATTCTATGGCGACGATATAATTATATGGAATAACTACAATACTTAAAGCACAGCGGCGGCTCTTTGCACGGAGCCCTTAAAATTCCTCAACAAGACTCCGAAAGTTCATTACCAAACTTGGCGCGTTGTCAATAAACAATGGATCCACAAAAGGTTTCCATTTCGAAGCACGTGAAATAAATGTGACTTAATAATAAAACTCAAAATGCCAATCGCAAATCGAAGTCGCTAAATCATTAAAAATAAGTAGGTATAAATAGTGATAAGCTAATCCGCGTTCACTATCATTGCAAAATTCCGATTCCAAAATTAGTATCTAATATAAATTAGTTAACATTCAATCAAGCAAGGTTCTGGAGTGGCGGCCACGTACTGGAAGACGCAGCGTAGGGAGACCCCCAACAAGGTGGACCGATGACCTGGTGAAGGTCGCGGGAAGCCGATGGATGCGGGCAGCACAAGACCGGTCATCGTGGAAAGCCTTGGGGGAGGCCTTTGTCCAGCAGTGGACATCTATAGGCTGAGGAAGAAGAAGAAGAAACATTCAATCAATCAAATGCTTCATGGCCATTATCCAAATATTAGTCCCTCTATTTATCTGCACTCATAAAAACTAGTAAAGTGTATGGAAATAAAAAAGCTATTGCCAGGAAACGAAAGGCGATGAATGATACATCAGCCAGTTATTAGCAAAACACAAGACAGTAAAAAGTGTTGCATTCATTGATTCCCAACTGGCGGAGCGTTTCGGGCGGTGGGCACTGGGGCCGCAGTACCTCAGCCGGAGAGAAAGCGCCAGTCACGTAATAACTTTACAGATTGGGGAACGCTGAATAATAGATTAATCACTGCGAAACCAACTGGTAAATGGAAGGTGGGACACCAACCTGTGTATAGAACGACTTGAGACGATTGTGCATCTTGTAATACCCCCGAATGTAATGCCCCCCATCTAAGAAAGTACGTGTATTAAATAATGCATAAATTATCCAATGCGCATCGATTGAGAATCCGCTAGAATACCATCCAATTATGGCTGCATTGTCAAACGAAGCTTTAGTCGTTGTTAATATAACACTTGAAACGAATTGACGTAGTGTTAAGAATCTGATGTCACTGACATGGCATGGGTGCCTCCAGAACATCAGAAACTAATTGGAACATTACAAGAGAGGTTTTTTTTCTTTAAAAATACGTTGGCAGTGGGCATTTGTCCTGTATCGTGGGTGCGATTACAAACATTTAAACTCACATAAATAAACAGCCAAACCCGAAACAACTAGTAGGCCATACCTACAAATATTTGTTCCGTGCGGGAATCGAACCCGCGACACGCAGCGCAACTGTCGATATCCTTACTAATTACGTAACTACTGAATCGATTGCTTTGCAATTTTGCAGAGGTAAAGTTAGAAGTCCGGAATAAATAATAAGACCCTTTTTCTGAAAACAAAAATATTGTTAGCTTCATACCAGTTCGGTGATAGATAGCGCTGTGTGTCGTTTAAAACAAGGTAATATACTACAAACAAATATATATATGCACAAGCACATGTAAACTTAGAAGTTAAATAATACGATAATTAATCCCCGAAAAGACGGAATCTAAAAAGCGCGATATAACCGAATTCCACAATGTGGTTTTGAGAAGGCTACGTCACCAAAGGTTATCTGTCGAGAGAGGAGTCTTAACTTATTCATTATATTTCGTTCTATGAGCTTATCAAAGATCTGAAACTGTGAAAGTTTTGCTAGGTATCTTAGTGATTTCAAATTTCCCACAGGATGTCTGCGTCTCACCCCCCATGCGCAGCGCGGCCGACTGGGCGCTCATGAGGAATACCTGCACGGTTAAGCTAAGTTGTACCCATCAGAGACATGATTACCTCCAAACGCCTTTGACGATAACACAGCGATGACACTTGCCAACGCGCAGCACTAGATAAATAAAGAGATAATGCCCAAAGAAATGGGCAAAAAGAATCTATTTAAACGCTGCGCATACCTACATATCGCTATACTACTCGCAATATTTCGCTCTACACACCGCATATGTTTGTAGCAAAGGATTGGATTAGTAGGTTTTGTTAGTTCGCATTCGCACGACCGCGACGCACACGGTCGAGTATTACATTGGCTGCACTCCGAGGCGTCGAATTCGGCCGCCGAGACACCAAGAGAGAGCGTTCAGCTCAGACCTTAGATTAACCGTGTAATTATATCTGACTAAGGAAAGTTCCTTTCCAGATAAACTTGAAAGATACTTTATAGTGGCTTAATGCCAGACCCACTTTAACAGAAAGTTAATCATTATTAAACATTGAATTATATCGAAATTGAAACTGAATCAAGCGCGTAATTGGGAATTTTCATTAAGTTGTTTTACACGTTGTTCATCAATTTTTATAACTGACTATCTTTAGTTTCTTTCGAAAACAGGCCGGAGAGGGAAATCGATCGACGGAAGAAAATGCTAATGAAGGTTGAACTGTCGATTTCTCTTAAGCGCAGTCTCATCGACATTTGTCTGCCCGTCCTAACCTACGGTGTTAAGACCTGGTCGCTAACCAAGTCACAAAAGTTCCGCCTTGGAGTTTGCCAAAGGGCGATGGAGCGCACCATTGTGTTAAAAGACAGGACAGAATGCGGAACCCCAAGCTGCGTTCCAAAACGATCCCGATGGATGTAGGAAAAGCCTCCACACCAATTTGCACCAGCGGTCATGCGACCCATTGGTCGTAGTAGTAATACGGACGCTTTTTTTTAAAGATGTGATTCGTAGATCTAGGATAATCCATCAGAAACTTGCTCTCAAATACAACCTTATAGAATCGGAAGTACCGTACTACAGGTATATGCCCGACCCAGTTCTCGAAAATGGCAATATCACATTGTACTGGGGTCGATCCATCATCACTGACAGGACTATTGTTATCATTATCGGCAACAATAGTTAGGCAGGCTTGTGCCTGATATAGTGATGGTGAATTGATGCGAACCAGAAGACCTTATGATGAGAACCTTGAGAAAGCCGACAAAGATAAACAAATCAAGTATCATGATTTGGCTCGCGAATTTGTCGATATATGGGATGTGGATTAAGCAATCATCGTACGGATAATCGTGACAGCGTGACACGTTAAGTCAAAGTCAAAAGATCTCTGGGTCTCGTTAGACAGTTGGATCAAAGGCTTGATTCAGAATACGGTACTTCTGGACACGACTCGCACTCACCGCCGCGCGCCGGTAGCTGGGCCATTGTGTCACCTTTTGTAAAATCTTTATATTTATGTTCTGTAATCTATATGGTGTACATAATAAAGAGTATTCTATTCTATTTTTTATATTTTTAAACTTGAATAATTAAAAACAATTTATATGTACAGACGACAGCACTTCAAGTTACTACAATCTGTCAGATTTCTTTATTAGATTTTCAATTTCTAAACTATTAAGGTCCAAGGTTGATTGGGAATATTTGTCAGTTTCAGCCTGCTGTCTTCCGTACATAAATTGTGGTGCCTGAAGATGGACGGCGTCGCTGAGGCCGACCCAGAGAAAGAGTTAACGAGACAATCTGGACGCATATCGTGAGGGCTAGTTAAAGAGTTAGCGAGACAATCTGGATGCATATCGTGAGGGCTAGTTAAAGAGTTAGCGAGACAATCTGGATGCATTTCGTGAGGGCTACTTAAAGAGTTAGCGAGACAATCTGGATGCATATCGTGAGGGCTAGTTAAAGAGTTAGCGAGACAATCTGGACGCATATCATGAGGGCTAGTTAAAGAGTTAGCGAGACAATCTGGACGCATATCATGAGGGCTAGTTAAAGAGTTAGCGAGACAATCTGGACTCCTATCGTGAGGGCTAGTTAAAGGTGGCATGGGAAAAGAAATATAAGGGGAAGGAGTTTCTTTAACCACATACACAATCAAAACGATAGCTTTTCTGTAAGTTTGTAGAAACCCTTTTTTATTTTACGCATCGATCTTATGATAAGTTTCAATTTTAAAATATGTAGCATTTTGGTTGCAAGCTTCCTTATTTTATCAGATCAAGTTGAACCCTGACCATGCCAAGAATCTGCGCGAATCACTGACATCTCAGCAATAAGTAGGTGCAGCGTATGTGCCGACGACTCGGGATACGCGCAGCTTCGCAGTTTTACGCAGACTACATTCAATATCGTGGACTTGATCTTAATATCTTAAAAACTGTCCTATTAAAAGCAATTCAAAATCCACACTTAAGGCGGCAGGTAATCTCGCGCCATGGCTTAAATTTGTTTCTGTGATTAATGGTTCTTTACCAGAGTCTCGAATATTCTCCTTTATACTTCCCATGCCCCACCACATGGGAACATAATATGTGTGTGACATGTTTTCATGATCGAAATCCCGTTTAAGTACGTAGTAGTTGAGGTTTCAGGAATAATTGTTTAGGTAAAAGGTGTGCCAATATATCTGATGTGTGGCATGTCGGTGGCGCCGCGGCGTGCTAAATACGGCCTGTTTCCGGGATCGGCGACCTACGTCCGGGACATTTCGCCGGAGACGGGCCGCACACGTGCCTACGACACAATTTATTGTCTGTACCGACAGATGGCATAACAACGTAATAGCTTGTCCTCATATACATACATCATGGATAGTGGCTACGTAGGAAGTCATTCCGTTATAACTTATACCTACATTTTCTTTACTATGTGCCTCTGTTATAACCAGTGATCGGAATAGGTAGAGTGCATTGGGGTCATCATTGTTCGGAAACGTATACTATATTAATATGGACATTCCTCCGGATTTACGAATTGGTTGATTATTAAAAAAAAATTATGAATTATAATTAATAAAAAAAAATATGAATTAAAAATGTATGAATTATAATGTCACTACAACATTAACAATATTTACTTGGATCCGGAATTACATTCCGGAAAAATGGCTTATCCATTTTATTCTTTCTGTGAACATTTATGATACCAAAAAACACTCCACCTATTCCGATCAGTAGTTATATGTATTATAACCGATGAGGCACATAGTAAAGGAATAACACAAGTCAAGTTCTACAACCCCGCGATCCGCGAAAGTACATTTAAAGCTTGTAACGACCGTCTCAGTTTAATGTATCGTACCTAATGACCTAAAGAGATTATTTTCACGCTGAATACTTCTAAAATAACGAGTGATTTTACGCATATAAAGTAAATCTTAATTGAAACTCGGCCGATAAACAAATTAACTGAAATAGAACACGAACTGAAACTAGTCGGACACGATCACGCTCCATCCTCTTACATAATCAGCCCATTCCCATTCCTGGGAAATATGCTTCCTCTCGGTGAGAGGGAGTGGACCGTAATGTACCACGCGGGCCCAGTGCGGGTTGGTAGATATCACATGTCTTCGAAGTTTTGATGTTTTCTTTCACCGTTTTGAGAGCGGTGGTGATGAAATAATTTCCACAAAGTAAAGCGCCTGGTGGTGTACGACCTACGACCTATAACTTGTAAGTCGCGCGATCACTAGACCACCATTGCTGCAACCTCAATCCTCTTATTTATACATATATATTTTATTGTACATAAAAAACAAACATTACTTAAAAATACATTCAACACTAGAAAATATACACTGCGCGACTTGACTAAGCACGACGATGTAGCCTAGGTTCGGTTCTCGCAAAAAGAAGAGGAGCTCTAAGCCTGCCGGGGAAATCTCGCCTCCCCCACAGGCTAACAGCTCCGCGGCCGACTCCCGGCCCAGGACCGTTGCCGAGGGAATGGAGTGTCAATAATGGCACAACTCCGTTTCCTCCAGGGCAACATCAATCACTGCGCCAGAGCTCAGGATCTTTTATTCCAGAGCATGGCGCAGTGGTCGATTCAAGTAGCTGTGGTCGCTGAGCCGTATTTCATCCCCGCCCGTGACGACTCGCTGGGATGCATTGACGGTTCGGTGGCCATTATTGGCGGAACTCTGATCGACCCGTTTCGGGGCCGCGGTTGGGTAACTGCGGTCTCGGGCGGCATCGTCATCGTGGGGGCGTATTTCTCCCCCAACAAGAGTCTCGCCGACTTCGAGGGGTTCCTTGTCGAGTTGGGCGCCGTCGTAGGCCGCTATCACCCTCGTCCCGTTCTGGTGCTCGGGGATCTCAACGCCAAGTCATCGGCGTGGGGATCTCCGGTCACTGACCCTCGGGGCGAGGTGTTAGCGGAGTGGGTAGTGACGACCGGTCTGGTCGTCCTGAATCGGGGCTCGGTATACACGTGCGTGCGGCAGCGGGGCGGGTCAATAGTAGACGTCACTTTCGTCGCTAGCCCCTCTGTCGCCAGCCGTGTCCATGACTGGCGTATCGCCGTAGAGGTGGAGACGCTGTCGGACCATCGGTATATCCGATTCGACGTGTCCACCCAGACCGCGAGCGGCCGCCATCCAAGCGCCCGATTAGCAACGGCCCGCGCTGGGCGCTTAAGCGCCTCGACAGGGAACTTCTCGAGGAAGCTGCCATAGTCCAGTCCTGGATTTGGGAGTCGGCGACGGACGGCCCCGTCGACGTCGAAGCGGAGGCGCTGCGGTTTCGCAGGGCGATGACGCAGATCTGCGACGCGTCCATGTCCCGCGTCCGCCAACAGTCCGCAAGGCGCAACGTGTACTGGTGCGTGCGTGCGTGTCGAGTGCGTCGCGGCTCGCCGCCAGTACACGCGCTACCGGAGACGACGTCGACGGGATCCTGTCGAGGAAGCCGCGCGGTATGGGGTCTACCGCGCGGCCCAGGAGACTCTGTGGCTGGCCATCGGCGACTCTAAGTCACGGGCCAGGGAAGAGCTGCTGGGGTCCCTAGATCGGGATCCGTGGGTGATCCCCTACCGTTGCGAACGGGGCAAGTTGCGTCCCTGGGCGCCCCCACTGGTGCAAAGTATGGAACCCCAGCTGCTGGAGGCGGTAGTATCCACCCACTTCCCTGAGCGGGCGGGACATATTCCCCCGGCGATGGTTTCACCCTCAGCCACAGACTCTCTAGAAGAGGAGAGCACCGATGTCCCCGAGGTGACGCAAGCAGAGACGGGAGCGGCCGTGTTGCGGCTCCGGGCCAAGAATAAAGCGCCCGGACCTGACGGAGTTCCTGGCCGAGCTCTCGTCCTGGCTCTGAAGGAGCTAGAGCCCCAGCTGCTCAGGGGGCTCTTCACGGCATGCTTCGAGCAGGGTCAGTTTCCCAGTGTGTGGAAGGAGGGGAAGCAGGTCCTGCTCAGGAAAGAGGGGCGCCCTGCGGACTCGCCGTCCGCGTATCGGCCCATAGTGCTGCTCGACGAGGCGGGCAAACTTTTTGAGCGTATAATCGCAGATCGCCTCATCGGCCACTTGTGCGGAGAGGGGCCGAACCTGGACGACAACCAGTTCGGTTTTCGTCGGGGGCGCTCCACCATAGACGCCATCATGCGCGTGAGAGCCCTGGCGGAGGATACGGTGTCCCGGGGTGGGGTGGTGTTGCCGGTGTCTTAAGACATTTCCAATGCCTTCAACACCCTACCCTGGAGCTGTATTAGGGAGGCCCTGAAATACCATCGGGTGCCTCCCTATCTCCGCCGCATAGTAGGGGCTTATCTGGAGTACAGATGCGTCATCTATCGGGGACGTGACGGTGCCGGTCAGCACCAAATGTCGTGAGGTGTTCCACAGGGATCGGTCTTGGGACCGCTCCTGTGGAACATCGGCTACGACTGGGTGCTGAGAGGCGAGCTCCCGTCAGGCGCCGACTTGACGTGTTATGCGGACGGCACGCTTGTCACTGTCCGGGGGAGCTCGCACAGGGAAGCGACGTTGGTAGCCACGGCTGCGGTATCACAGGTGGTGAACCGCATCCGGCGCCTGGGCCTGGAGGTGGCCCTTGACAAGTCGGAGGCCATAGTGTTCCATGGCCCCCGGCGTGCACCGGCGCCGGGATCGCATATCGTGGTCAGTGGGGCCCGGATAGCTGTCGAGTCCACCATGAAGTATCTGGGATTGGTGCTCGACAGCCGATGGGAATTCGGGCCCCACTTCCGCCGACTGGCGCCCAAGCTGATGGGTGCAGCAGGCGCGCTATCAACGTTGCTTCCCAACATGGGGGGCCCGAGCGCCGCCTGTAGGCGGCTATACGTGGGAATCGTGCAGTCCATGGCCCTGTATGGGGCCCCTGTGTGGGCGATGGACATGACGGCCGGAACATTCGCCATTCTGCGCAAGCCGCAGAGGACGATGGCCGTCAGGGTCGTCCGCGGGTACCGCACGATTTCCTACGAGGCGGCTTGCGTCCTGGCCGGATCCCCGCCCTGGGACCTAGGGGCGAAGGTACTCGCGTCATTGTACCGATGGCGCGAGGAAGAGCGGAAACGGGGCTCCAGTCCGGTGCAGCGGCAGATCGAGCTGCACCGAGAGGAGCTCCGTCAGGTCCTGGTGGCGGACTGGCGGCAGAGGCTTATGCGCCCTACAGCCGGCCTCGCTACCGTCGAGGCGATCCGGCCAGTACTCGACGACTGGCTCGGGAGAAGGCACGGCTCCCTATCGTTCAGGGTGACGCAGGTGCTGTCGGGGCACGGCTGCTTCGGCAAGTACCTGCGTCGCTTAGGCAGGGAGCCGGACGCTCGGTGCCACCACTGCGTCCAATGCGGAGAGGACACGGCGCAGCACACGCTCTCCGAGTGTGTAGCTTGGGAGGAGCAGCGCCGTGTCCTCACAAATGAAGTAGGAGGCGACCTGACGCTGCCGGGAGTAGTGCGGAGGATGGTCGGTAGCGCAGAGTCGTGGGACGCAGTGGTGTCCTTCTGCGAGGACGTGATGTCGCAGAAGGAAGCTGCGGAACGGGAGAGGGAGATCTCAATTCCCTTCCCGGGCCGCAGAAGACGCACCGGGCGCCGAAGAAGGGCGGATAACGCCCTCTTCCGCCCCCATGAATGGGTCCAGGGGCGAGGAACATGGGTAAGTCCCCGCCCCTATTTGATGGACCCCGAGGCGGAGGCGCGCGCGAGTGTCGACGCACGCCCCGATAATCGCCGCACGCGATGCACGGGGTAGTTTAACACCCCACTACCCCGTGCAGGAGACGGGGCCCGGATTGACCGGGCCAGCACGAGGGTGTGGGTCCGTGGAAGAATTTAGACTCCCACGGCCTCACGCGTTTGCTCGTGATAGAAGAGACACCGGGGTGGTTTTAGTCAGTAAAAGTCTGACAGACCCCGTCGCCCAACCCAGGGCGGCGGACATCCTATGAGGATTTCCACCCCGAAAAAAAAAAAAAAGGTTAGATTCTCGCACATTCATGGCGAAGTGTCTACTGGTGCCAAACGACGCCATGTAAGCATAGCAGGTGTTAATGGTGGTCCAGGATGGTGGACACGGCGCTGCACACCCTCGAGGAGTGTCCCGCATGGGACGAGCAGCGCCGTGCGCTCACCGCAGCGATCGGCGGGCGCGACCTCTCGCTGCCGGCCGTGGTCAGAGCCATGGTCGACAGCGGGGAGTCATGGGACGCGGTCGTCTCCTTCTGCGAGGAGGTAATCTCCGCGAAGGAGACGGCCGAACGGGAGAGGGAAGCTCTGAGCACTCTCCCGTCCCGCCGACGGCGCGCTGGCCGGAGGAGGAGGGAAGCCGAGGTCGATCCGCTTCCTCCATAAGGAGAGGCCGACGGGCCGAGGACCGGGGGAGTCCGACGTCCGTCACTAGGGCCGGAGTAGGCGTGTAGTGGCTGTTCCTACACGCCTACCTGATGGAAGGAGAGGAGGAAGAGGGACCCGCCGAACTCGCGCGCGGCGGGTCAAGGCCTGCCGGGGACGCGGTGAATGCAAACTAGGCCCCGTACCCCCGGCAATAGGCAAGAAGAGGAACGCTCCAGTGGGTTTAGCCGGTGAGAGCCCGGCACACCCTCCGTCGACCCTCAGACGGAGGACGGTCTGGTAGAGATTCCCACTGGGTGAACAAAAAAAAAAAAAAATGGTCCAGGATGGTGGAACGGAGATGGGGGAATTAAATCATGCAATTTCCTCGCACACTCTCAAGTATATAATAATATAAATAAATATTTCCTACGCTCACACCAATTAGCCTAGCATATAGAAATATATACACAATGTTTGCATAATGATTTACATTTGAAAAATTAAAATATTATTTGAAATATAGTAAGTATAGATCAAACCGAATTAATTTCACTATTTACTATGGTTTATAATTGTTTTTAATTGTCCCAGTGGATTCAGCAATCATTGTACCGATAGTCGTGACAGCCAATGGCTTAATTGCCAAGAGCCTCGACCTCACCTCACACCACCACCACCTCAGGAGGCTCTCGTTAGGCAGCTGGATCAAGGGCTTGATTCAGAAAGCGGTACTGCTGGACACGGCTCGCATCGTCAGGAAGTTCCTCTCTCTGGAGCCCTGACCGCCGGTAGCTTGGACCCTGTTCCCGATACCGGTTGGGCTACTATTTTTTATATTTTCAATTTTTTTTTGTATGTATTTACCTATATAAATATTTAAAAATGTAGAATAATATGTATATATAGAAGAATAAAGGAATAATAATAATACAGCTTTATTACATTCCACAATTAATCAAGTGATATTAATATGTAATTCCATAATTAAATTATACATCAGTTAATTAAATTCAAAAATAAAATAATATATATACATTAATTGGTGCAAGATATTGTTATTTTCATTGTTTTAAACCAAATGGTGTGGACCCCCTTTAGGGTAAAAGCCTCCTCCAAAGAATTCCATGTAATTTTGTCTCTGGCGGTGGATATCCAGTCTCTACCTGCGGTGGCCACAATCTCATCTTTCCGTCGAGCGTTCGGACGACCTCTAGCTATCCTACCGTATGGTCCTTTCAAGTTTGTTATATTAATTGTCCAACGATTGTCCTTGTATCTGGCGACATGGCCAGCCCACCTCCATTTTAAACTTTTAGCAAAACGCAGAGCATCCTTTACCATGGTAATCTTCCGAATTTTTGTACTTCTTACTCTGTCTTTTAGCTTTAAGTTCAAGTAGCTCCTTTATATTGCTGTCTGGATGGTCTGGACTTTGTGACTTGCTTTCTGATCGTACGTCCACGTTTGGCAGCCGTAGCTGAGACAGGGTAATATTGTACTACCCAGTATCAACATTTTTAATTTAATTTAATTGATAATTTCGATTTCAAAACCTCTTTTTGAGCCCAGTATTTCCTCCATGAGATAGCTGCTCTTCTGCTGATTTCCTCTATATTCCGTTTTTTCTAAATGAAATTTGCTTACCAAGATAAACGTAACTTTCTACGTACTCTATTGGCACCCCATTAACCAATATCGGCGTCAAGTCCCTGTTAGTCATTACTTTTTTCTAAGTTCATCTCTAGTCCTGCGCGGGCGCTAGCAGATTGAAGGTGGTTGATCATCGTGTTGAGCTTATACGGGCTTTCTGAGAAAATAACGATGTCATCCGCAAAACGGAGATGACTGAAATGTTTCCCATTCACATTAATTCCTTGTGCCGACCATGGTAAGTCTTCCATTACATTTTGTAGGACCGCTATAAATAATTTCGGCGAGATAGGATCGCCCTGTCTGACTCCTCGGTTAGTACTGATTTTGGTACCCATCCTGTCTAGCCTGACTCTACTTGTGCAATTAAGATAAATATTTTTAATAATGTCAATATATTTCGCTTCAATGTCTTGTTTGCTTAATGCTTCCCAGATGTTATTATGATGAATAGAGTCGAAGGCTTTCTTATAGTCACTAAAAGCTATGTATAGCGGTTTTTTGTATTCGACATACTTTTCAATTATTTGATCAACGGTGTGAATGTGATCAGTAGTACTAAATCCCCTTCGGAATCCCGCTTGTTCTAAAGGTTGGCATAGGTAAGTCTATCCGTGAAGAAATTCTGTCTAGTAAACAGGATGCAAAGAGTTTATACAGACAAGACATGAGACTTATCGGGCGGTAGTTTCCTGTCTTTAGGGTATATATATATATATATATATATATATATATATATATATATATATATATATATTTCCTCTTCACCGAATTTTTTTACAGACCGTGTATTTTTCGGTCGCATTAGTTCAGTGTTTTCTACTGGGTCCGGGCGACTGTAAAGACTAGCGTAAAAGTCACCGGCTATGTTTACAATGTCAGTACGTGATTTGCAAATTGTAGAGCCGGAATCCATGTTTTCGATGTGTCTAATTCTTTGATCGCCTTTTTAGCAGATCTTGTGTTTGCTATACAACCTTCTATTATTTTTAACCTGTGGTTTTCATAACATTTTTTTATTTCTTTGTTTGCCTCTTTGTATAAGGTTTTCAGGTCCTCTTTGTTTTCGCCCAATCGGCGCACTTCACACAGGCCGAGTATATCATGATTTATATTACGGAAAGCAGTTTTTAATTCTAGTAGTTTTCTGGAGTAGACAGTGATCTCACGTTGAAGGTACAGATACTTATTAGATTTCTTTCCCTTGTAATATTGAAATGTTTTTGGAGGGTTGTGGTCTAACTCTCCCGCGGTGACCAACCGTGGTGGAAGGTGTGTGGATAGTAGAGGGTGTGACGGTGGTTGCTATGCTAAGTTAGGCTGCGATGTGATTGTTTGGTTTTGGGGCGTATCAGTTTGAGTGAGGATTTTTTTCGGTTTTTGAAGTATGTAATCTTTCAAGTTGGACGCTTGGTTTTCTTTGCTGGTTGTTTACATGTTGGGCATTTGGGCTACTGGAGTGAGGTCTTGTTATCTCTGGAGATTCAGAAAGGTTTCTTTTATTAATTTTCTGGCGATGTTTGTTCTTGTTATTGCTCAGTACAACAAGTTTGTCGTACTTTATAAAAGCAATATTGCCTGCTTCTTTTTCCTTCCGTAGCTGTACCTGTAATTCCTTTGGCTTGTTCAGGACTTCTATAGGGTAGTCTTCGGCGAGACAATCAGACCAGTTGTAATTACAATCTCTACAGTGGGCTTTAAAGTAAACGTTCTGAAAAATAAATCCGTCCTTAAGGACACGTCTTACAATATAAAGGAGGCGTTTGGTCTCCTTAAATTGGGGAGGCGCCACCTCAGGGCAGTCCTGGCCCATTCCAGTCTGGGTGCCAAACGTCGGAAGTGCTCCTCGAAGTTCCACCGGATGTCGAGTGCTGCATCGGGTGTCGAGATGAAATACCTGGGACTCGCTCCCAGGTATTTCATCGTCGACTCGACGCCGATGTGAACCCCACCTACCGTTATGTGGGAACCCGACGGTGGCGCGTTCCGAGGACCATGAAAACACATGGCCTCGGACTTCTGCAGGGCCACCTCGAGTCCCAATTGCCTGATCCTCTCCACTGTCGCAACCCCGAGGGTCGCTGCATCGGCCGCCGATTGGTGCGACCTCTCTTGTGCCAGAACTAGCGTGTCGTCAATGTAGTTTGTTATGCCGATAGGGAGGCATGATAGCGTCTACCGTAGAGCGCCCCTTACCGAAGCCAAATTGGCTGTCCGCCAAATCCAGGTCCGGTCGCTTGTGTCACCCGACGAGGCGGTCTGCAATGACTCTTTCGAATAGCTTGCCCACCTCGTCGAGCAGCACAAACGGCCGGTAAGCGGACGAAGAGTTCGCAAGGCGCCCTGGCTTCTTTATGAGGACCCGTTTTCCCATCTTTCAGCGAAATGGGAACTGCCCCCCCCCCCCCCTCCAAGCATGCGCTCAGTAACCTCCTTAGTCAAGGCTCGAGAGCCCCTAAGGCCAGAACCCAAGCTTTTCCAGGTAAGCCGACGGGTCCTGGGGCGGTATTTTTGGATTTCAGCCTACGTACCGCCGCTGTCAGCTCTACCTTGGTCACCTCTGGAGCATCGTCGTCGTCGTTGGTGTGGTCCGCATCAGGAACCGCAGGAGACGGAGTCATGGGAGGAGGAGTATGCTCCCCTCGCGAGGGAAACACAGCGCTCACCACGTCCTCCACGAGCTGAGGCCGGAGACTCTGAACTCGGTTAAAGGTAGGTATCCTCTGAACTGTTCTCATTGACCGTTAGCACTAGAGTTAGACTAAGTTGAAAATTGAAAACAGTCGCGCCGACAAAGTGGCCAAATAAAAAATGTCTTGTAGTCTTTGGCAGAGCGTCCGAATGTTGCACTCCAGGCGGCTACAAATGGGACAAAGCTATTGTTAATGTTAATGTTCATTGTGGGATTCAACAATGCCAAAATAGAAGCGCTTCTGTTCATCGCCAAAAGGAGCCCGTTCATTGAAGTCTCGTTACGTAAGTTACATGTAATACTGTGATAATTGGGCAGTCACGTTTCGACTTCCTCTTACCTCTATAGCGGTTCTCGGATTGCAATACCCGTTCACTGTAGCGATCCTCCCGCGTGCGAGCTGCGCGCCTCAATTGTACATTATAAAAATAATATCATGGCATTTAATTCCATATTGTGTTCAGAAATGTGTGCAGCAAAGTTTTTTTTTACTTGATTTGCTTTTATCTATGTTCAATAGACGACAGTGACCTAGTGATCCAAAATATCATCATCGTCATCAAAAGGCAGACCTAAGTAAATTCTCTAGTCTGTACATCAATGTACTGCATAATCTTCATCATCTCAGCCACATGAAGTCCACTGTTGCACATAGGCCTCCCTCAAGGATTTCCAAAAAGAACGGTTGGACGCGGCCTGCATACAGCGCTTCCTTGCGATTTTGGTCAGATCATCCGACCACCTAGTCGGTGGGCGTCCGACGCTGCGCTTGCCGGTACGTGGTCGCCATTCAAGAGTCTTTCTGCCCCATGGGCCATCGGCTCTACGAGATATGCGCACCGCCCACTGCCACTTCAAAGAGCTAATCCGCTGGGCAATGTCGGCGACTTTAGTTCTTCTACGGATCTCCTCATTCCTGATTCGATCACGTAGAGAAACACCTAGCATAGCCCTCTCCATAGGTCTCTGTGCGACCTTGAGCTTTCTTATGAGGCCCATGGCGAGGGACTACGTTTCTGATCGATACATATATCATCACCGGTAACACACATTGGTTAAAAACTTTTGTCTTTAGGTCTAAGGTATTTTGGACGAGAAGACACTACGGAGCGTCCCGAACACTGCCCAGCCGAGTCGGATCCGTAGAAACACCTCGTCCTTCAACCCGGAACTGTTGATCAAGATCAGCTGTCCCAGATATATATACTGAAAATAGTTACTGCATAATCCGCAAAAACAAAAAAAACGAAAATTACCCATTACCAATATCCATTCCATCTCTTGCTCAACAACAATTTGCAAAAAACGATTCATTAAGTGGTTCCCTTGCAGAAACAATCAAAACCATTCAGAAGGGTGCCAATCCGTTCTCATTTTGATTGCAACAGCAATAAAGCTATTCGCTTTATACCTTCAATAAAATATGTAATACTCAGAATGAGCCGACAACAGCGGCCAGAGCTGTACGTCAACGTGTGGCTCGCCTTCACCTAGTTATTGAAATTCGTAATTAAGCAGCGTCTGACTCATCGTAACATTATGGGCCATAAATCCTCGTCGACCGTCCACACGAAAACCTGATCGAGGCTCTAACGACGACATGACGCTGTGGTACCCCACGCGCCGCCCGTAGAGGGGACCGGTGCGATTGCGGACGAAAGGAAAAGTGTCCAATTAAACATTACAGTACGCACACGCTCGGCTTACACCAGACAAACATGTTTCTCTCATTTATTATCAAGGAACAATGTTGTAAATATATTTCTTAATATATTGGAGAAAACCGAAGTCCGGTAAAAATGCAAGAAAAAACACTCAAGATCGAAAATGTGAGGAAGATGATCCGTGATCAAAAGTATGCCAAGCCGAATCGTCACTCTATTATTAGGTTACACGTACGTCCAATGATAAGGTAGAAGTAACATATATGTAGTAATAGTTTCGGTTCACGTATAGATGTAATAAGCTTAGCAAGCAGAATGTGTACAAACCACTTTACCCCCAGACTGTAGTGATCGCGGCAACGTGAAATTTAGCGAACCGTTTACGTAATCACGTGTTGAAATGTACAAAACATACACATCGAATGGGAGTCAACGAGGTGGTGCCATTAGTTCAGAGCCCGCGGTATATTGCCAGCACAGTCGCAGAGATTGCCTCTCTTGAACACACTGACATTACAACACTGTGTCTAGGTTTCTATCTTATAGATACAGAAATACGGAAGAGTAAGATTGACGCGCGAACATCAATCGACATCTTTGTAAGGTTAACCTAAAACCTAACCTAAACTGCAATATCTGCAGTTGCTGTTGTCATTCATAAGAGCTGCTACTACTAAAACGTTATTGCCATCTGCATCCAGTAACCCAGGCTGATCACTCGCAACGCTTTGTCTAGTGTAGGTACTTTTGTCCTATTTATTATTTAGGAGGCGCTCATGCGATCCAGACTAATCCGTTTTTTAACAGCACTCTTCACGGACAGATAAGGTTTTAAATGATATCGAACCGTTTCACGTTTCTAAGGAACTTTACTATTCGTTCGGATGACTGTAGTATGGACGAAACTGTTATCTTCGATAGATAAGATGTCGTTCATTATCTAATATGTGTAGTAGACGACCAAATTCAAATTGAGCTAGCGTACAGGATAGAACTCTTGTCCTCGGGATTTGGATGTAATATTGCGTTCTAACGAGAATCAGACTACTAAGGCAATAACTAGAGTGCTATACACCATCACAATGTCTCGGTTATACGGACGAGATTTCTCTCTTTACAAACGTAATACAATACCTGTAGCTTGACTATGGCTGATGATGTGGACTTACTTTCTTATGTTTTAGGAAATGAAATGAAATCGTTTATTAAGCAAGTATGATCACTTTTACACGTCATGTTTATTTTTTATTTTATTTTTTTAACTAGATGAAGCCGGCATTTCCTAACTGACTACCTCTGAGAAGAAATAGCCGAAACAAACTCAGGGATCATCGTCTTTTTTCAAGTCCATACATTAAAAATGAAAATGTTTACAATAATTTACCTTATAATTACGCATATTGCTTAATAACAATGCTTAACAGAGCGAGCAGCTCAGTCCTAAGCTTTTTTGTCTTCTAAATAATCTGTGATTTTATAATACAAGGGGTATTGCAAAGTTTGGCCTTTATATGGTCCTTAAATCGTTTAATGGGTAAGTTTCGAATGTCCATGGGAAGCTTGTTGTAAAAGTGTATACATTGACCCATGAACGAGTTGCCTACTCTGTGGAGACGAGTGTGATGTACAGCAAGATTGTGTTTGTTCCTGGTATTTATATTATGAATATCGCTTATTTTCTTAAAATTCGAGATATTTTTATGAACATACATAATATTTTCAAATATATATTGTGAAGCTACAGTCAGAATGTTCACCTCTTTGAACTTTTCTCTAAGAGAATCTCTAGGACCAAGGTTGTAAATGGCTCGAACAGCCCTCTTCTGTAAAACAAAGATGGTATTGATGTCCGCACAAGTTCCCCAGAGAAGAATCCCATAAGTCATAAGACTATGAAAATAACTAAAATAAACAATTCTGGCTGTATCCACATCAGTTATCTGTCTAATTTTCTTAACAGCAAAGGCGGCAGAACTGAGTCTACCCGACAGCTTCTCAATGTGAGGACCCCACTGTAACTTGGTGTCAATAGTTAATCCAAGAAAAACTGTCGATTCGGCAGGGATCAACTCTACTCCATTCAGTTGAACATTGGTACTTAGCTTCCTGATATTTGGCGTAGAAAATTTAATGACTTTAGTTTTTTTCATTTAAAAGGAGGTTATTTACATTAAACCAATGGACAACTTTAGAGAGTGCATTGTTAACTTCGGAAAGTGTAGGGAAGACCACGAACCCTTATAATTAAAGTGTGCAAATTTATATTCTTAATTTCTTGAATACACCAGTAAAGCTTTACCGCTTTTTCACATATTTTGTGAGTGACCAAGTCATACTGAGAAGGTGGGCAGCATAGCATTTTCGCTATTATAATTTGCTGTAATTTAGGCAACTATGTTTCTCAACGATCATACAGCCCGTAGACGCCTAATTATTAATTAATAAACATAGGTTACAAAATATAGGTCTAATAAAGGCAACTGTGCGGGATAATTAAGAATAGGATGGGTTGTTATAGAACATGAATAAAAATAGATAGAGTTAATAAATAAAGACAGTGTTAGCCCTCTATTAATAATAGTTATAGAAATTATCGTAAAATTGTCGTGAAATTATCGTGAGTAGGAAATAGTAACTAAAGTGTTAGTGATTGTTTTTTTATAGAATTGCTAGCTTTCCGCCCGCGGTTTCGCCCGCGTGGAATTCAGTTATATCGCGCTTTTTAAATTTCCCTCGGGAATATCATTTTTTTTTTTCAATAAAAGGTAGTCTATGTCCTTTCTCAGGGTCTAAAGATTGTCTGCGCCAAATTTCATCAAAATCGGTTGAGAGCTTTAAGCGGGAAAGCGTAACAGACAGACAGACAGAGTTACTTTCGCATTTATAATATTAGTATGGATAAACTGGTGCTTGAGCGCAATCCCAGTCTTAAAGGCACTTAAATTGTAGTCAGACGGAAAAACTGCCGCTGGCAAATTGGTCGAGTCTCTCAATGTCCCCGCCGTATAAAAGACGAGACTAAATGCTTCGTTCGGATTGTTATGGTGTACCAACATAAGGATGGATACCTACTCGCCGTAAGATGGGTCGTCCGATGATGGAATTAAATCATGCAATTCCCTCACAGCCTCTCCAAAATGCATCCTATAGAACACCGACAGGCTGGCTACTCTTCGCCTGTGTTCCAGGCTTTGGAGACCGTTTTGAACTAAATCTGAGTCGCTAATTAGCCTCTTCGCACGCCGAGGTTAGGTTCAAGGACATCTCAACTCCTAAAAGCTGAAGGCGGTCGGCGCACTCCAAGTATACATTCCGAAAAGTAAGAGCCAAGGTGAACGGGCTTCTTTTGGCGGTGAATAGACATTAGACACAAATATGATTCGCCCATTCGGAGACTGCCTGTAGTGCAACATTCGTACGCTCTACCAGAGCCTCTCTTTCGGACCGGATAGATTCTTTACTAGCCCGAGCACCCGGCAGGTGTCTCTCTACAACTGTGTTCTCCTCTGCATATGGTGGTCTTCTCGTCTCTCAACTGCGAGGCGACCGTTTCGCAGAAGGAAACCACCCTCTCCCAGGACTCTTCAACTGTCGACCTTTGACTCGATTACGGCCGGCAGCGACAGGTCACTGCCTACTTTAGAGATGAGGGAACGGCGCGGCTCCTCCTAAGCGGCATACTCTGCCAGCGTATGCCACGTCATTCGGCCACTAGGACCTGGGCCCTGGCGGAGCTCCAACCGACGCTGCAGCCACCGGTATGGTGACGCCAGGACATTCGCCTCCGGGTCACAACAACCCTAACATGGCCACCTATGTATAAGTATGCCACAACTGATTAACAAATTAAGCATAAACTTAACAATTTAATTAAAATAGGGTCACAAGCGGTCTTGTGAATGATATGAACATCAGCTTGCATGAGGGTGCCAAGTGGCCTAATAATTTAGCGAGCAAAGTTGGGGGCCGTGCTTGTTTATTATAATAAAATAATGTTAGGGAGTATCCGGTGTAACCGGAGCAGGTGGCGGAGCATGCGATCCGGCGATACCGACGGACACCAGACACCGCGCCGCTTCACCGGACATGAAGCCAACCGAACCGAATACCCGACCCACGCCCAGCGCGTCGCCTTTACCTACTTACTACACACAGACACTGCTATCAGCTCCCAATGCTAGGCTTATGGTGAGGCAGGCATTCCAATAAAGTGCCCCAGCGTAATTCAACAACAGTTTGAGAATGACAAAACCAACTTAACAGCAAAGGAATCATTGATTATAGCCCGCTGTTGGTGATGTATGTGTGGGAAACCGGGTGATTCGAAAGATTCCAATAAATTGCTGCCTAATTTTAAGACGCACACTGTTGGTACCGCTCACGACTTCAGCACAGTACCGCGTTCCCAAGTATTAGCGCGCAAACATGGTTCGTGAGACTGGCGTCACCAAAAAATATTATTTTGGGTATAATTATTATTATATCACAATTAATTTCAAATTCAAATACAATTATTCAGCACAGAATTTGAAAACCTTCAACATTGATAACATCATATTAAAAGTTAGTAAGTACTAAAGTTGTTGTTATCTTTATTATATTACTTTTGTTATAATTTAATGCACATTTTAAGAAAACCTTACTCGATTAGGTTATTTTATATGAAAACTTCGTTTCAGAATGACGTACGAAGAAGAACAGCATCGTCTTGAGGGTTTTTAGAAAACGGTTTATCCGATCAGGAAAGCCAAACGAACCATCAGATAGCGAAACTGAAACAGATGTTGGCATATAAACTTTAGCTTCAAATCGAAATACGGGCAACGAAGATCATTTAAGTGACCAGCGACAGCGTTTTTAAAATTACGAGATGAATCAGATTCTGTGAATCTATTACGTAAAGGTCGATGTTATGAGTGTTGCTGGCGAGAAAACTGAAAAACTAACAGAAAAACATGTGAGATATATTTGTGTGATTTTGAGGTTTTTATTTTGTACTAGCGGCCGCCAGCGACTTTGTTCGCGTGTTTTAATTATGCCCCGCTCCTATTAGTCGCAGCGTGATGTTATATAGCCTAAAGCCTTTCTGGAATAATGGGCTACCCAAAGCAAAAAGATTTTTTCAAATCGGACCGTACTTCTTGAGATTAGCGCGTTCCAACAAACAAACAAACAAACTCTTCAGCTTTATATATTAGTATAGTACAAGTGTTACAAGATTAGGTTCATAATACATATTTTTTTTTTAATCTTTGCAATGACCGTAGACCTTTTACAAAAACTGAGTTTAGTGCGAAAAATTAAAAATGTTGTTTTTTTTTTCTAAACATAGGTAGATCAGTATTATTTAATGTCGTAAGTACAATTATTTGGAAACAGTTAAACAGGAACCACTCAAACCAGGATGTAACTTATTGTTTGCATCCTTTCTGTTTAACTGCATCCATTTAATAGGTATATGTATACAGTATACTAATATTATAAAGTTCCGACATAGCTCTTCGAGTCGCTAAAATTAATTGGTAGTGGGTAGGGCACATTGCTCGTAGAACTGATGGCCGATGGGGCAGTAAGGTTCTAGAGTGGCGGCCACGTACCGGAAGACGCAGCATAGGGAGGCCCCCAACGAGGTGGACCGATGACCTGGTGAAGGGCGCGGGAAGCAGATGCAGAGGGCAGCACATGACCAGTCATTGAAAGCCTTGTGGGGAGGCCTTTGTCCAGCAGTGGACCTCTATAGGCTGAAGAAGAAGATAAAGTTGAAGAGTTTGTTTGTTTGAACATGCTAATCTCAGGAACTCCTGGTGGTTGTTGAAAATATATAATATTACACTGCAACTGATAGGACTGAAGAATCCGTGGAAAAGGTGGGAAAATGGGGATTTTTAAGAGTTTCCGTTGCATGCGCTGTGGAACAGTTCCAGTTACTAAAAAAATATTATGTAAATCTTCATAATCGCTATCAAAATAACAGAAATTGGATGAACGGACGAAGTCGTGGGCAACAGCTAGTAAGTAATAAACCATCAATGTTGTAAGTGATATTGATGTTACCAATGGTGGGTTAAACTGTATCCTATCATTGTGTTTAGATTAGATTAAAATGTTGATTGTTAAATAAAACAAACCAATACTATGATATTACCAAAGTCTTGCAGATTGACATGTTGGTGAAATACAAGTGTTGTGGCTGTAGTGTAACACAAAGTGAGCCAGTGCTGTACTGTGGACTGCACTACACTCACTGTTACACTTCACATGACATTCTTATTATTAGTTTATTGTCATTAACTGATCACTGTAAATAACACTTATCATAAAAAAAAAATACATTAAAGATTGCTTTATACTCAACAAACACAATAAGTATGCATAACTTGGTAACAAAAAGAACATTCTGGTAAAAGAAACACAAATAAAAATAATAATCAATATGAGTGATAGTACTCATGTGGAATTAATTTAAGTGTTACTTTAAATGATGAGCATCATAGCATCAGTTGGACAGTAAAGAATGTGAAAGTGCACAGAAGTGAGTGATTACTTTTGTGATACACATAGCCACTGTCCCACAACTAGTGTGCTTGTGCACCACCGGGAATTTACACTCAATAGAAGTTGTCATGAGAATTGATTCAAAAGTGATCATAATTTATAGTTATAAATGATGAAAACTTGCTTCAATATATATATATACACTAGCTGACCCGGCGAACTTTGTTCCGCCTTAAAAGCAATATGACATGATCTTATTTTGTACTTTTTAAATTAGGATAATTAGGATAGCACAAAGGTGTGGGAGGGAGAAGTCGAAACAATGAAGTTCATCATCATCAATCTTCTTTTATCATCCCCCTGCTGGGCATAGCTCTCCTCTCATAAGGACAAGGATTGAATGTAACCACCACGCTTACTCAATGCTGGTTGGCGATTTCAGACTTAAAGTCCAGGTTTCCTTAACATGTTTTTCTTCACCTTGTAATTGGCTTGTAACATTTCATCATTTAATCACAAAAATACATAGAATAAATTTCATTTTCTCTACTTTGTGGAGGTGCAAGGTACCAGGGTAGCACAAAAGTGTAGGAGAAGCCAAAACAATGAAGCTCATTCATCATTAAACCATAATAATCACATGGAAGAACTTTTATTGTGCCTAGTTTGTAGAGGTGCAAGGTACCACAAAACTGTTTGAGAAGTCAAAAGAACGTTTCCAAGATCACATGCTTTTTCAAGCAATCAGCGCCAACAACCTGGCTGATTTGTGAATCTAAATCAAGGCTGTTCAACCTTTTGAAGAGTCGGGCCAAAAGATAGATTTAGTCGTTAACGACGGGCCACATACATTTCCTATTTCAGTTATTAAATCTAAATATTATGAATATAAAATTGAATTATTGTTTCTTAGGAACAAAGAGTATTTTATTCTAAATATTATTATTATTATATAAAGAAACAAAATTGGAATTAAGTAAGTACCTTACTCTTCTCAAATCTAAATCAAGTTTTTGATTCAATGTCGAAGAATGTGTAAGAAACTTAACAAGTTATTTCCTGCCTTTACAAAAGTATTTGTTGTTTGAAAGACTTTACAGTGTGCAATATCTATTATCACAATCAATGTAACTTGCCATACTTTGTCTTTTTAATAACTTACTTATATTTGGCGACAAATCTGACGTTGACAGTAATAACAGGTCACAAATATATTGCTGAGTTAGGGATGAGCCGTATTTATTTTTTACATAATTGTAAAAAACTTTTAAAACATATTCTGAACCAAAACTACTTAAAAACTGTAACTCTAGGTTAGTTACTGCTGGAAATTCTCCTTTTTGTACCAATTTCAAAAAATCTGCAAAATCTTATGAAAGAATTTTGTGCTTTCGAAGACTTAAAAAAAAGGTTTTTAGCATATCATGATTTTGCAGTTCCAAGGTAGCAGTCCGGGTAGCAAATAAATAATTACTAAACTAGCGCGGGCTACGCAAAATTCTTTGACGGGCAACAATGTGGCCCGCCGGTCTAGGGCTGAGCAGCCTTGATCTAAAATTCTAAACCATCCAGGACGCCACTCAAACTCATACAGAAAAAATTATTTAAATCGGTGAAGCCGTTTAGGAGGAGTTCAATGACATACACATGTACAGCAGAATTATACAGTATGTTAAATAACAGAGGGTGTTCCCTTAAACTCGTTAATATATATCATTAATAGATTAAAATAAAAATATCAGCATAGAAAAATAAGCAAAAAAAAATCCGAATAAAATAAAATTCTAATTGGAAATAAATTTGAAACCTCCTGTTTTAAATCAAAATAGTAGTCGTCATGTATAAATAAATTGCGACGTTGCTGTCTTTCATGTTCGCGTGTACAGTGTGTTTCTTTTACATGTCAATTTAAATTTTTTATTGAATATTTTCTTATTGGAAAAAATTTTAAAACATTTTGTTTTCGAATGGAAATATTTTTTTTAGCATGTATGTATGCTATACTATTTCGGGTTAACGGGAACGCCCTCTGTTAGTTAACATACTGTATATATAACGATTATATTGTGCCATACATTTAGTAATAAGCTGAATGACAAACAGTTTGTGTTTTACAAGTCAAACACTACAGTGACATTGAACCATCAATTATTTAACAAATTGTAGATACCTTGTCTCAGCTACAGCCAACAATGTGGAGATTTTCTTACTTTTTAAAACTAGACAGCTAAGCTATTAGTAGCTAATCATTGTCAGATTGTAACACACAGTGAAACACTACCAATCCATTGTTTAGTTACTCTGTATTTTTGCATTACAAAAAGATACGACGAATAGTGTTTCGGTACAAGGACGCGGCGATTAGCGCCTGCCGCGAGACACCACCTGGCGAGCCTCCGCTAAACACCGCCACTTAGCACCGCCGCTCAGCACACAACACGCTTATTCGCTCTCCTTTTTATCCATATTTTTTAAGCTCTACATTTTTTGGTTCTATTGAGTTAGACAGAGATGGATTTTGGAGGTATTAAAGCTTTAAAGAGGTGTTTAACGTTCGTTATGGGGTCAAATGAGACAATAAATCAATGTTTAATCTGACGTAAGTAAGGACAGTGTAAGAAAGCAATTATTTTAACCTCACCGTCGAAATAAGCGACGCATGAGAAAAATCGATAATTTCAGCAATAAACAGGGCGCCGTTACACTCGGTTCATTCTAATCGGACTACGGCTACGAAAACATATTAGAGTTTGACTGGTCTCGAAAAACACTGCCCATACATTCAAAAATCGGGGAAAATAAAAGCAAACCCATTAGACTGCCGGCGTACTCACCCATTTTGATATGTTCTCCTGCAATTACCGCTTAGACGACGGTGAATTACATTTACTATATATTTTTCATCACCACAATTACACTTATTATACCACAAACACAAATTAATCGTTAATTTGTCTTAAAACTTAAAAAATCCTCATATAATGAAATAAAATAAAAATCGGGCTAGTAGCGCAGCGCAACGCTCCCACTGCTTGCAGATGACATAAGGCGCGTTCGTTCAGAAATTAGAAACTTATAGGTTGCAGAACTTTTTCGATGCGTTCTGAAATAATTTTCGTTCTAACAAGCACACTCGTTCGAAACGGGATTGACACTGAATTGATTACACTCATACAAGATAACGCTATACGGCCTACCTGTATATGTAGTGTAATAGAAATTATAATTTATATCGCAACTTGTGCATACATAGCTAATTTCTTTTTTGTAATTATTTCATAGGGGCCATCCATAAAGTACGTCACACGAATTTCATGATTTTTTGAGCCCTCCCCCGTCCTTGTCACAGGTGTTCACATTTCTGAAACCCCCCCTCCCTAGTGTGACGTCACATGTTTGGCAATTTCACATCGAAAAATTATTAAATTAAAACATCGTAAACAAAACAATTTAAACCGTATTGTCCCGAAGATAGAGTTGGATATATTTTTTAGTTTATAATTAATATTTCAAATTACGCGATTACTACCTCTAGGTATATTAGATTTTGAAATGTGATGTCACGAAACTTACTACCCCCACCCACCCCTTGTCACACCATGTCACACTTTGTCGATACCCCCCTCCCCCCTTTATGTGTGACGTACTTTATGGATGACCCCATTATCTACTTTTAAAACTAGTGCTTGACCAAAATCCCACCTCTGCGCTAGTTTATTAAGAGCCTATTCACTCAAAAGAACTGAGTGAAGAGGAAAAAAGACAGCAGATGAGCGAGGTGGTGCAATGTTAAACGCAACAACACGACCAAATATACTGCGCCAGAGGATGATCTGGAGACCCTCCACGACCAAACTCCCGACACAACAACATTTGGCGCATCGTACCCGGCGCGCATCTCAATACAACTGCTCAGAGCCCTCCTCCGTACTGTTTCACCAGACATCATGCCGGATCACGATGAATCGATTGAACATTATGATTGTCATTGTAAACATAGAACAAGCACTTTCTTTTCACTGATAAATCCAAAAACCAAACCTTAATACAATAGTACCGTCTTGTACTCCCATGAGCGTCCCCACAGCTGACCCCCAGGATATCTCGTAGAACATGTATGAACTCCCTTAATTACTAAACAAAGTATAAACGTGGTCTTATCTCTATAACTTTTAAATAAACTACAAAGTAAATACTAACAAAATGTACGGTGTAATTGCCAAAAAACTGTGTGCAGCTATTAGCGCACAAAGATAACCCACTCTAATTTGACTTGCCCCCGTTAGGCCTTTTTTTACGCTGTGGTAATGCATTTACGCACCGTACCCCGAAGGGCGTGTGTGGGACTCGCCCAGCCGAAGCCACCAGCTAAAGGTACCACCGTCCCTCCCATGATATCTTGGTTGCCTTTGATGTCCCCCATTGTGCGATCTAGTGCTTCAATTGCCCTTTTGTGGAATATCAACACATTCATCCCAAACTAACAACTTACACTGCTGTAACATTCTTCCGCGCTCACTGCTTATACTATTATTGCATTTCCTCATGAGCTAAGTTCAATGGTAACTGAGTGCGCTATTCGCCCCGTTCCGAAAAAAAAAAATAAGCTGAGTTGATATAAACTAAGCGCCTGTTAAAATAATGGAAACAATATGTACGTCTGCGTTAGCTCCCGTTTTCACAACATTTTTTGTTACTGCTCTGCTCCTATTGGTCATAGCGGGATGTTATATAGCCTAAAGCCTTCCTGGATTAATAAGCTATCCAACGCAAAAAAAATTTTTGAAATCGGACCTTAGCGCGAAGAGACCGGGAAAAGCAATTTTGGCGCCGACTAATGAAATAGTTAAATAAATGAACAAATCATGTTAAACGTTCAGGTAAGTAAGTAAGTAAGTAAGTAAGTCATTTATTTTGCAAATATGGGTACAGTACATGGTGATAGAGTGATGATTGATAAGTTCAGCCATATTTTACCAAGAGGCATGCAAAAATTATAATTTGAAGCTAACAATACTGGAAATTTATATTTAGACTGCTGAACAAATTAAATAATTTGATGTCATAACTTGATAAAAATTACATAATAATGTTACAATATGCCGAAACCAATTATTAACAAGCACGTTACATAAACAATTATTATTGAAAACACAATTTAGAGTCCTTAACAATAAAAATGTCATAGAATACAATTTTCAATATGATGTCGAAGAAGTGTAAAAGAAGAATATATATACATATCAAGCATTATATACGAGGAATGTCTAATATAATGTTTAAGGGGAAAAAAATCAATCACAATAAAAAATAATAATAATTAGTATACATCATGATTAGAAAATGTCAGATATAATAATAATTAAAAATAAATGTCAACTGTAATGAAAATGTCAAATAATATGTAAAAAAAACCAATTAAATAAAATAGTAACAACAAAAAAAAAAAAAAAAAATTTTATATATTCCGATCTCATAACATCTTTTCAAAATTTTTCTCAGTAAGGAATTCGCTGACAGTATAGTATGCTTTATGCGTTAGAAAACTTCGAAGCCTGTTTTTAAACAATGATAACGGTAATTCTTTCCATTGCCTAGGTAATTTATTGTAGATAGCCGGAGCCATGCAGTAGACACTTTTCCGCATTAGTGCCGTTTTGGCGGGGTGGGAACATAGTACATTATTGTCACGTCTGTTACGTGGTACTACATCGGCCAAACGTTTAAAGCGATCTGGGTTGGACTTCACAAACACAGCTACTTCCATTATGTACAAACTAGGTAATGTTAATATTTTATGCTGTTTAAAGTATGGCATGCAACTATCAGTGGATTTAAGCATAAACATCGCGCGTAAACACCTCTTCTGTGCTTTAAAAACTGTTTCCCTTCGGTTGAATTTCCCCAGAATATTATACCGTAACGTAAGTGGGATTCTACTATGCCATAATAGGCAGTAAGAAGTGCATCTATATCAATTATTGGGGATAGTGAATGTAGAGCGTACGCGGACTTACTAATTCTCTTACATAAAGTATCAGAATGTGCTTTCCAATTTAAGTTTTTATCTATTACGAGTCCTAAAAATTTTGTAGTGTCTACTTCTTCTACGACTTCATTGTTGTAATGTATATTAGGGCGCGTGCTGGGAATCCGCTGACTGAAATGTACAGCTTTTGTCTTTTTTAAATTTATTTTTAAATTGTTTGCTTCTAACCAATTTACAACACTCTTTAAACACTTATTAATGTCCGATTCATACGTTACCAGATTTTCACATGGTATTGTCATAGTGCTGTCGTCTGCAAACAGTGTTATTGGGTGTTCAACCCATTTAGGTAGGTCATTTATGTACAGGATAAATATGAAGGGACCTAGTACGCTCCCCTGCGGTACTCCATACTTAACTTTATGCTCTGAGGATCGATATATCTCTTCGCGCTTGCTAGCTAGATTAATTTGGCAAATTTCAGTTATTTGTTTTCGGTCTTTAAGATAAGTCTCAATAAGTCTAAGTATATTACCTCTAATACCGTAAGCTTCAAGCTTACTTATGAGAGTAGGATAATCTACGTGGTCAAAGGCCTGTGTCATATCACAAAATAAGCCACATATAGGTATTCGATTATTGACATTCTCAATTACATTATACATAAAGTCAAATATAGCCATATTAATAGTCCTATGTTGTCTAAACCCTTTCTGTTCGTCACAGAGAATGTTATTCTTTTCAATAAATTTGTATAATTCATTATAAATGTACTTCTCAAATATTTTGGATATCACAGGTATGAGTGCGATTGGTCGGTAATATTCCATTAGTTCTCTGTTCTCTTTCTTAAATATCGGCTTTATTATTGAGGTTTTTAAGGCATCCGGGAAGATACCTGTGCTGACACTAAGGTTAATTATATGACTTAGATGATCAGATATTTCCAAAGATACGTGTTTGAGTATTTTCGTACTAACGCCGTCATATCCTACACTATTTGTGTTATTCAAAGACATTATTATTCTATGTATTTCAGCAGGTACACTAGGCAGCATGAATATTGAGTTAGGGCTCGTGTTAATCTTAGTGTAGTTCGACCGGATGTCTATCTGTTTTGGTAGAATTTTATCAACAAAGTAGTTGTTGAACGCTTCAGCAATATTTTTGGGATTTGAGACAATATGATTTCCAACCTTAATTTTATAAATTATTTGTTTGGGTAAATTATGCTTTGCGCAATTAATAATTTGCCACGTAGTTTTTGCTTTATTTTTAGATAGTTTAATATTCTGAGTATTTTGTGCCTTTTGTGTCAGTTGTATAATTTTTTTTCAGGGAAATGTTATCGAATACCTCTCAGTGGACAATATTACGGACACTGAACAAGTTACATCATACCATATAGAATTTTTCAACTCTTTAGAATTATCAGGAGTACCACCCCATAAGTTGATACTAAAAGTTGGTGTTCCAGTCCTATTAATGAGGAATCTTGATGCTCCAAAGCTGTGTAATGGTACTCGGTTACAAATAACACATTTGGGTCACAACATTGTAAAGGCTACAATCATGGCTGGAATGGCAAAAGGACAAAATGTCTTGATTCCCCGTATTCCCATCAGCCCGACTGATTTGCCATTTCAATTTAAAAGAGTACAGTTCCTTTTGAAAGCAGCATTTGCTATAACAATAACAAAGCCGACAGACGCTTAAAGTTGCCGGAGTTCATTTAGAAACAACATGTTTTTCTCATGGGCAACTCTATGTGGCATGCTCACGTGTATCAAATCCAGAAAACCTTTATGTTTTGGCAAAAGACAGCAAAACAAAAAAAACCGTACTTACTTAAATGTGCTCATATTTTATCAAGCGTAATAATTTTTAACCCTTATTTCATAATATCCTAAGCATATCCAAAACACCAACCAACGCAAAATAATTAGAAGTATGATATTTGATGTTTCTTTCCTTTGCTAAACCTTTAAACCCGGTAAAATTAACGTTGCTATAGACCTTATGTATCTTTATAATCCTATTATTAATATAAACGCGAAAATGTGTGAGGATGTTTGAAACCTTGCAGTAATGTAGGCATTTATCTTGGCATTCCCCCGGAAACGGGAACCACCGCGCGCTGTAAACTGAAGTCTACGCGAACGAAGTCGCGGGCAACAGCTAGTATACAATATGTAAAGAAAACCCTGTCCGATCCGTGAAGGTATTGCTAGGTGTCGATAACTGATTCTACTAATGGATGCAAAGCCGGGATAAACTTAAAAAAAAAATCCCCTAAAAAAATAAATATTATTTCGCAAAAAGAGTTAACTTAATACATGTGCGGCAAACAACCCTTCCGCGGGCGGCGGGGCACGCTGCACGTGGTCGCATCGCTATTCGCTCATAATAATACCTACCGGTGTTGGCACTTTTATAAAAATTACCAAATTTCAGGGAAGTTGGAATTAATTCGCGGGAAAAATAGATTATTTCAAAATTCATTAGTATTGTTACTATGATGATTACGTAAAATTTTATAATTATTATATTTGGTCATGTGTTTACCTAACCTTTATTATCCTTATGGGTCGGACAGGGTTTTCTTTACATATTGTATATCTATAATATATCCTATATAATTATGTAAACTACAAGGGCGGATGCAGCTTTGGCGCCAGGGGAGGATCACATCGTCGTGGTCAAGTCATAAGAAGTTTTAATAAAACTTTGATATTAGGGATAATTAAAAAGACGGTATTTAATTAATAAGTAATAAACTTATAAATACCTAATTAAATAACGAAATCAATTTTTTTTTTCACGTCTTCTTCCAAAACGTCTTATCACTTCATCTACTTCAATGGATAGGTACATTTTTATGGACGTGGAGAAGTGCCAGTCCGCTTAGACGTTCATCGACATTGAAGCTAAAGAGCCTCAATGTCGTACGTCGTCGACGTTACGAAAAATCAAAGCATGGTCTTTACCATGCTGAGAGGTTAGCTCAGACCGGGGGTAGACATGACATGTTTTGCGGACGACACGCTGGTCAACGCCCGGGGGAGCTCGCACAGGGAAGCAACGTTGCTGGCGATGGCTGCGGTATCACAGGTGGTGGGCCGCATACGTCGAATAGGCCTGAAGGTGGCCCTTAACAAGTCGGAGGCCATGGTGTTGAAGTACCTGGAACTGGTGCTCAACAGCCGGTGGGATTTCGGCCCCCACTTCCGGTGGCTGGCGCCCACGTTAGCTGGGGCGCTTTCAACGTTGCTTCCCAATCTGGCAGGCCCGAGCGCCGCCTGCAGGCGGATCTTCATGGGATTTGTGCGATCGATGGCCCTGTATGAGGCCCCGAAGTGGGCCTCTGATCTGACGGCCGGCAGCATCGCTGTACTGCAACAACCGCAGAGAGCGATGGCCATCAGAGTTATACATGATCATGAATTATGTATGAGGCGGCCTGCCTACTGGCTGGATCCCCGCCTTGGGACCTGGAGGCGAAGGTCCTCGTGTCACTGTTCCGGTAGCGTGAGGAGGCTCGGGAGCGGGGCGAACGGCTGATGCTTTGTCAGCTCGAGCAGCGTCGGTCGCAGCTCCGAGAGGTCCTGGTAGCGGAAGGGCGGAACAGGCTTTCACGCCCTACCACGGCTCACCACCATCAAGGCGATGCGGCCGGTACTGGCGGACTGGCTCGGGAGAAGGCACGGCTACCTGACGTTTCGGATGACACAGGTACTTTCGGGGCATGGTTGCTTCGGGAAGTACCTGTGTCACATAAACAGGGAACCCAACACCCGGTGTCACCACTTCGTCGTTAGCCGGGAGGACACGGCGCGGCATACGCTGGCAGAGTGTGCCGCTTGGGTGGAGCTGCGCCGTGACCTCATCTCTGAAGTAGGCAGTGACCTGTCGCTACCGGCCGTAATCGAGTCGATGGTCGGCAGCGAAGAGTCCTGGGATGCGGTGGTTTCCTTCTGCGATACAGTCGTCTCGCAGAAGGAGGCTGCGGAAAGGGAGAGGGAGATCTCGTCTTCTCACCCGGCCCGCAGCAGACGCACCGGGCGTCAGTGGAGGATTGATAGCTCCCTCTTTCAGCCCCCTTAAATGGGTCCAGGGGCGATAGACTCAGGAACATTTGTCGCCCCCAAACATCAGGACCCGAGGTGGCGGCGCGAAGTGTTCCACGCGCACCACTCTTAGACGTCAGGGGGTAGTCATACACCTCACTCCCCTCCTTGACCGAAGGAGGCCTACAGTGGCGGGCCAGCACCAATCGGTGGTTGCGGAAGCAGTGTTCGTTCTCGCAACCCCTGGTGTAGACCTGTGAGATGGAATACTGGGGTGGTTTTTAGTCAGTAATAGTCTGACAGACACCGCGGCCCACCCCAGGGAGGCGGACATTCATGAGGATTTTCCACCCCGGAAACAAAAACAAAAAAGTGAGCTTAGGACTACCGTAGAATTAGGAGAACCCAGAACTCCGGAAAGGCAGATGACGAACGCTTGGGTGGTTTTTTAGCCGGCACACCCCTCCGCGTCACCGAGCGGAGGATAGTCCATGAGGATTTTTCTACCTTCGGAAAAAAGTAACTTCAAACTCCCTCGCCCAATAAAAAATACGTAGGTATGTACAGACGACAGCACATCAAGCTACTAAAAACTATCAAATTTCTTCATTAGATTTTCAACCTTATTGCTAAACTGGGAAGGTTGAAGATTGATTGGGATTATTTGTCAGGTTCCGGTAGCTTGACCTGCTATCGTCCATATATTAATCCCCCTCTTTCAGTAAGTAGGCACCTACTTATTTACCTACGAGTTACTTTAAGAACATTATAACAATAATATTTGAGTTTGAACACAGACACACTGGCATAATGAAAAAATTACTGATTAATAAACAGACCGCGCGAAAGTGTCACACGAAATGTGACATTTGAATGTTGGCGGCCGTGGCGGCGGTAGCGCGGTAAAATTCATATTTTGGACATGTGTTCATTCTCGAATAATGCGTTTGCGTCAAACAAAGTATGTATTATATAAACTGATGAAATATTGAAAGTACTTAAATAAAATCCTCCTGTGCTGGTCCTCCTGGACCCAGCCCAGGGGGGGGTCATGACCCCCATGACCCCCCCCCTGGATCCGCGCTTGGTAAACTAGGGCTTGAAGCCTTGACCGCAATCCCGCCTGTTCGTCAGCAGCATAGAGTAACTTATAGATATATACGGTAGTCAGCAGTGATGCGATCGTTGATGGTAAAGCGCGCTAGTTTATTAAGAGCCTATTCGCTCTAGCCTTGAAGACCTTCGAGCAACACAGGTCCCCTGTGTTGCTCAAAGTTGTAGACACTCAACTTGTAGTGTGACGGAAACACCGCCGCGGGCAAATTGTTCCAGTCCCTCGATGTACGCGGTATAAACTAGGAGGAGGAAGCTAAACGCTTCGCCTGGATCCTAGAGGTGTTAACAATGTAAGGGTGGAAAGTCGCCGTACGACGGGTCGTCCGATGGTGGAACGAAGATGTTCCCCCAACTCCGTTCCACCATCGGACGACCCGTGTGACCCGTTAAATCATCCAATTCCCTTGCACACTCATCAGAATGCATCCTATAGAAGACCGAAAGGCTGGCTACTCTACGCTTGTGCTCCAGGTTTTGGAGACCGTTTCGAGTTAAATCTGGGTCGCCGATCAGCCTCTTCGTACGCCTCTCCACTGAATCCAAAGTAGCCAGGTGACATTTCGCAGCACCAGCCCAAATGTGGCTGCAGTACTCCACACACGAGTGGACCTGTGCTTTGTACAACTTTAGAAGCAGCCTTGGTGTGAAGTACCGCCGGACCTTTGCGATGACGGCAAGTTTTCTGGCAGCCACCTTGGCCTTGGACGCCCAAAGTTTAGATTCGAGGAAATCTCAACACCCAAAAGCTGAAGGCGGTCGGTGCACTCTAAGAATACATTCACAAAAGTAGGAGCCAAGGTGAACGGGCTCCTTTTGGTGGTGAAAAGACACGCCTGTGTTTTGGCGGCATTGAATGCTACATGATTGGCTTTGCCCCATTCGGAGACTGCCAGTAGTGCAGCACTCGTACGCTCTACCATAGTCACTCTTTCAGACCGGATTGATTGCTTACTAGCCCGAGCTTCCGGCAGGTATCTCTCCACAAATGTGCTGTCATCTGCATACGCATAGATATCGGGCATCAGCAGATCGTTAATATGCAGCAGGAACAGAGTTGCAGAGAGAACAGACCCATAATCTTGTAAATAACAAGAGATTTGTGTAATGTGAATTGTGATAACCCTAAATTGGTTTGTTTACCTCTATGTGTATCGAGCTTGGCACAAGTATAAAGTAAAGTAAAGTATTTATTGCTTTGCAAACATGGGTATAGCACATAGGTAAGTGATTTGTTCCAAATAGTTCTCCATATTTTACCGTCACATGGCCATGCAAATGTTCATAATTGAAAATTTAAGCTACGGAACTTTGGAATTACAAGGAAAATTATATATAGGTATTTGTATTAAAAAGATGTCAAACATTACATCACATTAGTAAGAATTTTGATAATTCCAGACAGAAATATTAAATATTCAAAATCAAATCATTTATTTCAAATAAACCAGTTACAGGCACTTTTGAATTGTCAGAAGGTCGGTCAGTCAATAAGATGAAGCTAGTCGCCCATTCCAAAGAGTAGGTACCTATGGAGAAGAACGGGCAAGAAACCCCATGGACACTCTTTTAAATTTTTAAGCTATTGTTACAAATATTTGATTACATCATTCATGTTGAAATCAACCGCGTGAGAACGATGCAGAAATATATTGTACGCTGAGAGCGTCCATTATGGAAAACATACAAAAATCAATTCAGAAATTAAAATACGCCGTGGCAGCTAAGAGATGACCATTTCTCTCTGACGGCGTCTGTAGTGTATGCGTTTTATCATTGACCACAGACAACGCTGACACTGTCAAACAGATAACACTGTCTCGAGCGCACCACGTCGGTCAGTCTTACGAGAGCCACGAGCGAGAGTAGACGTGTCGGTAGTCTGTCCGTTAAGTGCGTGTGCGAGCCTGTGATATTCAACGAAGTAAAGGTTTTACAAGTGGC
The DNA here is from genome assembly GCA_017933935.1 of Sesamia nonagrioides. Taxonomy (NCBI): domain Eukaryota; kingdom Metazoa; phylum Arthropoda; class Insecta; order Lepidoptera; family Noctuidae; genus Sesamia; species Sesamia nonagrioides. The sequence goes on from JADWQK010000345.1 coordinate 596,979, forward strand.
GACGAGCAAAAAGGTATTTTGTTGAACAACAATAAACAAAATAAAAGGGAAAAGGATACAAAACAGTGAGTAGTTTCACATTCCTTAAGTATTGGTACAAAATTTCTTTCTGTATACATAATTATATTAAATCATGGAGTAATTTATTATGGAACGCATAATGTAAACACATTAAAATGAACAGTCAGTTATTCTGTGAGGTTTTATATTCTGCGGAAGGCAAACATTGATAGTACGTATACTTCTGGCAGCCTCGAAACCCGGGTAGATAAATAGGTATTGGAGGTACCTAATACTTACTGGCTAACTATATACAATAAGATTAATTGGGTACTTATTTGATACTATTTTAACCAAATTGTGAAAGTTGGATAAATCGAATTGTGGGTACTTAACCTGTATGATACATACTGGTGTATAACGTCGAGTGCAACGTTTTTGTTCTTTAATAATTTTGGGAGTAGGTAGTTATCCGTGTTATCTGCTACGGGCCAGTGTTATTTGCAGAAGTACGTGTTTTTTACGCGTGTAAACCCGAGGTACCTTGTACCTATGTATTTGTTATGATATGGAATTATTCGTGGTACAAACTTGCGAAGGTGCCCAGCGAAGGTTATATCGACGTCCGAGATGTCGTTGCTGCTGTTTTGCGTAGTCCTTTGACCCTCCATTGGAAGTATATCCACCGTTCTTGCAATTTATAAGTAGCTAGGTTTGAAGTTAAACTTTTGAACAATAGTTAAATTGAGATTAAATGTTGTACATATGTGGAACTATGCCCAACTACAAACTTAGCATATACCCCACGTAAAATATACAGCTATCAAATAAATACATATTTTAATTTACGCGTGATGTTTGAACTTGGCCAACCAGGTATACAATCCACTCACTTGCGTAGTTTGCACAGTTTCACAGAATTTGAATTAATTGACGACACGGTTGGTGTAGTCGTTGAGCAATGGACTGCTGCGCTGCGTGTCGCGGGTTCGGTTCCCGCGTGGATCGGTTAGTTGGGAGGTGGTTCTGGCTCTGGCTGTTTGTGGGTGTGGGTTTGGGTGTTTTTGGGCGCGCCCGTGATACGGGAGTGGTTCCTGGTGTGGGAGCAAGGAAAAGAAAAAAAAATATTCGCAACACGGGCGTGATAAGTTCGATTACAAATGAACTCGCAATATACTTTGGTCAATGTTCTACATCGAACTGTGAATTTGAACAGTCCGCACATCACATCTTATGGGAGTGTTTTCTTTGGCAGAATGAACGCAATATTATGTTGGATAGTGTACAAGTTACATCCGGAGTTGTTTATTATACGGACCTTGTAGAAACTAGAACTAATTTCCGTGCGTTCAGGCGCTTTTGCCATACCTATTATTGAAATCAATTGTAACAGCACATACCTACTTAGGACCCATTAACTTAATCAAATTTTATTCCGTGGTGTTTGGCAATCTGGGCTTCTCCCAGTTGCAATAATATCCCTTTGTGCCGATTGGCCTAGTTCTGTTCTGTCTCCTGCTTGTTATGGAGGGAAGTGGAAAAAATATTTTTTTTCTTACTCCTCCGCTATTCTTTTCTGATTAATTTCGTTGCGGAACCCAAGACAGTTGAATCGCTTCTCCGGGACTCTTCGAGCTTCATTGCTCGGCGTTTTTCTGGCGGTCTCCACTGTTGATTCTGGCTTTCAGGAGTTGCAGTGGGTTGGGAACAGTGTGGCGGGTTTTGTCACATTAAAAATATACTTTGGTAACTAGGTACTAACTCTGTATTAGCCATTGACTATTGCGGTACACTATACAATATACACATACCTAATTATGGTATATTTGTACCCATAGCTATGTATAGGCTATCCCCATGAAGCAATTATTTGCTCCATGTCTATCCCCCTACATACACATTTATCTGTATATTTTTTGAAGGTTATTTTATATTTTTTGAAGGTTATTTTAAAGAAAATGGTTGAATGTGATGGATGTCTTTCTCCAAGTCCCAGGACACACTAATGTGATGGTGGGCTCATACTGATGGTGGGCTCATACCAGACGGGGGTGCGGCGAATGCAGTAGTATATCCCGGGCCCTCGTCAAATGGTACTCGAAGGAATAGTGGGGTTTTAGTCGGTAGGAGTCCGACATAACCTTCCGTTATTCCCAGGCGGAGGGTATCCACGAGGATTTCCTCTACTTAAAAAAAAAAAAAAAAAAAAGGACACACTAATGTGATAATTCCTAAAGATTTTTAGAAAGATAACTCTAAATATTAGACACCCTATATAACTGCGCCCGGAAACGTATTATATGTTTTGCTTATTTACTTACTTTTAACTTCATTGTAATTTATAGTTTTGTGCCAAGTTTGTTCTCCTCGGTAAATGAGTCACCACCGTAGATTGACTGGTACACGGTGCCCAGGATATTAAGCCAGCCTGTTCCTCTTTGAGTAAGTAGATAAATTACAATATTTATTAATAAACAATACCGAAATGAGTATTGATGTTAGTTCAAAAATATGGGAAGTTGTAGGAAAAACTGACACCATAGCAAAGGGCTTTGCTTGTCTTAATATAGTCAGCCAGACAAGCAGACGCCAACCTTCCAGGGTAAACGCGAGAAGGCTTTAAAAAAACAAAACAGTATGTGTAGTTAGCTCCTATTTAGTTCTAGCACAAGAACGTAGGCTCAGATGACTTCAGTATTCAACAGTATTATACCGTTTATCTTAGACAGATAAATATAGTATTTTCATTTAAATACTTCCGTGGACCATCGTCGATCTTCACAGTGACCTGTCGTTTTCCACCCTTTATTCCAGCACAATGTCGTATGATTGAAATGACGATAATTTCATTACTGCAAAAGAGACCAAAGGGCGGCAGCAACCAGGTTAATTCATGTATTGGCTGGGCGAGTTTGGCATTAACATGTAAATTTAATTAAACTGGAAGTTAATTATTATTAGTTCATGAACAGATTCGTTCATAACAAACGAGTGTATTGGTATAAGAATAATTTGCTGATAT